>CM023864.1:27769842-28369842 GCA_013389735.1 Phaseolus lunatus | reverse complement strand
TCTTCATGGTGCGTTTTGGGTGATGAATGCAGCGGAAGTTCAATGGATGAAATGGGTCAAGCCCTCCTAAGAGTGGTGGTGGCTTGTAGGTGCATGAAGTGTATGAAAATGAGAGAGGTTTGGCCAACTCTCTTTGGTGGTGAAGGAGTGAAGATTAAAACCATAAATCAAGAGATTTAGGCAAGGGAGTAAGTATGGCACAAATTTGGCAGCATAACTTTACTCAAATTAATCTTAAGTTTCATGAAGGAGGCTACCCCTTTTATAAGCTAAGGAGTACCTTAAATGTTACCCTAGATGCTAACCAAATGTGTTTGAAATGAAATGCAAAAGTGGGCACAAACTTGCCAAGCAAGATAGGTCAAGTCTTGAAAGAAAAATGCTATTTACACCACATAAACTAAGCTAATTTCATGATGGGCCTTCTTGCAACATGTATAGGTATCTTTCTCTCCCATCCTTAGCTTGGGTCGTCTCCTCTTGGATTTGTTTGGCCATGGACCTTGTGATAGGTCGTAGACGCTCCATGCAAGGTGCTAGACGGTCTTCCTCTTGGTCTAGAAGCTTTTGATCTATCCTTTCAAGCTCACGTCTTGGCACTAGAGGGGGTGTGACTAGCCGTCCTCCATCAATGATGGAAACCATCCAGCCACACACAACCACATAATAAGGAGGATAAAGACCTAGAGGTTGTTTAGGGATTTATTTGCAAATATGGGTCTAATTGGGCTTTTGTTTCTTTTTGTAGGCCTAATCAAGAGGACAACTCTAGGGTGAAGGAATGTATAAACATATCTAAGAAGAACTCCACATCATCAAAACATAAACTAAAGCTTTGGTCAGAAGAACACAAGAATACTGAGTTCTTGTTGACTAGTCAACATTATTTTTGGGCCAAGCTTTAGCTTAAATAAATTATATAAAGTTGTTTAGGATTTCGTGGGCCATGTATTGGGCCTAGTAGCATAAAATAATTGGACCAAATATTTGGGCCAAGTAGCATTGGTTTTTGGGCTTGTATTTGGGCCAATAGTAAAATATGACTAGTTAGGGTTAAAAGTGACTAGTTAGGGTAACAATTGGACTTCTTTGAGCCCAATGTAACCCTAAAATGTCTAGGGTATTTTGGAGGACGAAAATCACCTTGGCATGAAGCACATGGACGTCCACATGGTAGCCTAGGAGTGGAGAGGATTTAGCATAGAAGGTGTGAGCTAAACATGGAAAGCATGACTCCACATGGCACCTTTTCATTGGAGAGTTGTATTTTGAATTTTAAAAATTTGGCTCCAAAATGTCCAGCCTTCTATCCTATATAAAGAGGTGCTTGGCTCATGTAAATAGAAGATTAATGTTGAGTGAAATTGCTGCCAACTTTGTGCCAATTGTTCACTCTTGTCTCCTACCTCTAGGATAGACCTTTAGTCTTCACATTCTCCCTAGGTCAAGTGAGATAGCCTCACCACTCACTCTCCACACTTAACACTTCACTTTCAAGGTTTCCGCAACTCCTAGGAGTGCCTTGCATGTCTTTAACCATAGCTTGCGCTACCTTCAAATTTGTTTTCAGCTCATGGAAGAAAGCACTCAAGTTAGGCTACATCACTAAGAACTTCCCCGCTTCAACCCCAAACACACATTTTTCTAGGTTCAATTTTAACTCGTACCTGGCTATGGTGTTGAATAGCACTTCCAGGTCAGTGACGTGCTGGTCCTTCCATGTCATCCACGTATGCCTGCACATTTCGCCCTATTATAGGGGCAAGTATCCTGTCCATCAGTCTCTAGTAGGTTGCTCCAGCATTCTTTAATCCAAAGGGCATCACTTTGTAACAATAACTTGAGAGCTCTGTCATGAATGATGTCTTGCATTCGTCTCTAGGGTGCATCCGGATCTGGTTGTATCCAGAGAATGCATCCAAAAAGCAGAGGAGTTTGCATCCTGACATGCTGTCCACCTAGGCATCAATGATTGGCAATGCGTAAGAGTCCTTGGGGCAGGCTTTATTCAGATCTGCGAAGTCGATGCACATCCTCCACTTACCATTGGCTTTCTTGACTAACACCACATTGCCCAACAACACAGGGTATTAGATTTCCCTGATGTGAACGACCTCCAGCAGCTTTCGTGTTTCCTGCCTGATGACTTGCCGCCTCTCCTCATTGAACTTTCTCTGTCTCTAGCATACAGGTCGGACCTGTGGGTCCATGGTAAGATGATGGCACAAGAAGTTAGGGTCTATACCTGGCATGTCTGAGGCAGTCCATGCGAAGGCGTTCGAATGTCGGGCCAAGACCCCGGCGACCTGGTCCTGCGCTTCCTGACTCAGGGACTTACCAAGTTTGAATTGTTTGCCCTCGATCTCTCATTCCATAACCTCTTCTGTTGTCTTAGTTCGTCTCTCAGGGGCGACCTCTACATGGACGATGCCCATCCCTGGGTGGTCGACTGGTGACAGAGCACACCCCTCTCTTTGTCTTGAGGCTATTCTCATAACACTTCCTAGTCGTCTTCTGGTCAGACTTGATGGTGATCACCATTCCATCAAGGGAGGGCAACTTTATCTTCATGTGTCTTGTTGAGGGTACTGCTCCTAATCTGTTCAAAGCTGGCCTGCCCAAAAGAATGTTATAAGCAGAAGGAGCGTTTACCACAAGATACCTTATGTTGACAGTGCGAGACGTATTGCCATCTGTGAATGCTGTTCTTAACTCGACGTAACCTCTGACCTCCACTTGGTCTCCCGCAAAACCATATAGGTAGCCATTGTAAGGCCTTAGCTGGTCAAGAGATAACTGCAGTTTATTGAAGGTCGGCCAGAACATCACGTCTGCCGAACTCCTGTGCTTGACGAGGACTCGGTGGACCTTCCTTCCTACTGTCACCACTAAAATCACCACCAGTCATTGTCGTGTGGGATTATGTCCAGCCAATCAGCCTTCATAAAAATGAGGTTAGGTTCTGGGAACTGGTCAGCTTTCCCCTCCTCGACAGTCATCACTCCTCTGGCATACCTTCTTCGCTGGGAAGCGGTACACCCTCCTCCTGAGAACCCTCCAGAGATGGTATTGATCTCTTCATGGCTGGATATCTCGTGCCCCTGGTCTCCTGCTGGGGCCACCATCACTAGGGTCTCCAGTGGTTCCTGCAAGTAGTCTGTCAGAAAATTGTTTATTACCAATTCATCGAGTTGGTGTCCCAGCGCTAGGCATTTGCCTAGATAGTGACCACGCGGCTAGTGTAAGTCACACCACTTGTCTTTGCTGGGTCCTAGCCTCTTGTCAGTCTTCTGGGGAAACTTCAGTCTGCTAGCCACCTCGAGAATGGAAATCAGCTCCTAGAGGTCTACTCTGAAGTTGTGCCTGGTAGGCTTAGGCCTCTTCAACTCATATGGCGTTGACTTAGCCTTTTTTCCTATCATGGTCTCATGCACCCTCATAGGTTGAATGCAACCCGCTGCACGAGGTTTGGACAGGTCAACCCTCACGCACTTTTCTACTACATGCTCTTGTGTGCTGATGTGGGCCACAGCCTGACGACGGATCTCGTTGAAGGTCTTAGGTTGACACCTGATAAGGGAATCACTGAAAGGTCCTGGTAGGATCCCCTTCCCATAGGCGTGTACCATCATGGCCTCGTCTTTGGTGTGTAACTTTACCACGAGCGCCCCAAAGCGATTCAGGAAGTCCTTCAGTGGTTCTCCCTGATATTGCTTCACATTAAAAAGGTCGCAGGAAACAGTAGGGGGGGCCTGGTTGACGATGAACTGCTCCTTGAAAAGTGACGAGAACTAGTCAAACGATGTGATGTGTCCATTGGGGAGGCTAATGAACCAATCTAGTGTTGTTCCTGAAAAAGTTCCCATAAATAACTTACAGTGCATGGCATCAGTCCCTCCCGAAATCATCATCTATGTATGGAAGGCCATGATGTGGGCCTCGGGGTCTTCAACACCTGTAAAGGTGACCTTTGGGACCATGAACGTTGCGGGGATCACTGCCTCCATGATCGCTTGGGAGAAAGGCATGGGGCGTGACCTAACTGGTGTGGGTGCACCTGTCTCTCTAGCCGCGTGCTCTCCTATTCCCCTTCTCAATTCTTCATTGGCCCTGCGTAGCTCTTCATTGGTTGCCAGCGATGCGTCTAGTTCAGCCCTGAACTGATCCTGTCTGAGGGTTTGTTCAGTACGAACCTCAACCAGAACCCTCTCCTGGTCAGCGTTGCACGCCGCGAACGCCTACTGAAGGTTGCGGATAGTCCCCATGAGTTCCTGCATGGTTACGTGATTGTCCTCCTCCCTTCTAGTAGTGCCTTGCCTAGTATTCCTAATGTCGTCTGGTATCTCTGTTCATAACTATGGATGGGACCTAGTTTTATCGGGCTCCACGGTGGGCACCAAATGTTCTCGCCGGTTGACTCAGCCGCTGTTGACTCTGAGGCAGATGGTGACTTCTCCTATCTTTGTGGTGGTTCTGTGCTTTCCAAAGGATGGCTTCGTTGAGACAGAGGGTGATACAAACCCACAAAGACTCCAAAACCAAGTCCACAAGACGATGACCAAGAATGCCAACTATAGAGGGTCATCTCAACAAGCATAGGAAGACCTCTTCAATAGGTGGAATGGACAAGGTCCAGAGCACTTGAAGTTCTTATTATTAGTCTTCTTAAATATTTAGAAAAATGTTGTAAATAAATTGGGCTCAAATGAGGGGTCCAAATAGTAGAAATAAGGTAGAATATGTAAGGACCTGTAAAATTAAATTGGAATAAAAAGGGATATATTTTAAATGAATTCTAAGTATGTTTTTATTTAAAATAAAAAGGAAGGAAAGTGTAGTTTAGAAGACTATGAGATCGCCTAGTTAGTACATGATCGCCTGTCGCCTAGGTTGCACGTGATCGCCAATCGCCTATGGTGCACATGATCTTCGAAAGTGCACTCAGTATGTGGTCAGGATACTGGATCAACCAGAGTGGGTTCCACAAAACCACACGTATCAAGGTGTGGGTTAAGCCTTAGATACGCGATGCATGCAAAACTCTATGCTTGAGCATAAGAAATCGTCCTTGGTGTTGCATGCATGGGCGCACGAGTAGTGCTGACCTACTCTTGGAAATGTGAAGCTACCGACGTCACCAAGTCATGTGGAGATGATACCTTGGACGTAACATAGTGGGATGAAGAACCTACAGCAAGGCGTGGCGATGTGTCGTCGGGCATCGCCGGGCGCGAGGCATGCGGGCATCGCCAGGGCGCGAGGCATGCGGGCATCGCCGGGCGAGACATCGGTCGTCTCCCAGGGAGAGACATCGGTCGTCCTCCAGGATGAGGCATCGGTGGATAGTCATCGCGCGAGCGGTCATCGGTGGAAGGTTATCGCGCGATGTCGAGTTCACACAGATAAGGTGGGACCCAGGCTCTCAGCATCAAACGTACTGCACGCGCGACACGTAGACAAAAAGGGTGGTTCAGAATAGTGACCTCAGAGTGTTGGCCTGCGCAGAGGCACGCGTAGTCGTACTGTTCAGGGAAGCGTACACGCAAACTTCCCTGCAGAGTGGGTGGTGGCTGTAACATCCCGCCAAATTCTATTCATATTTATATAATGAAAATAAAGGTAAACAAATAATATTGAAGTGAACATAATTATATATAAGTAATGAAGTTGCTCCTCACAGGGAGTTTAATACATAATTGGTCAAATTTTCTCAAAACTTAACAAAATACATTCAAATGCATCGAAAACGGCGGTCTCCATTCATAAACCGGCGATCTCCTAACAGAAGCCCCAAAACAGGCGATCTGCTATCAGGGCAGAAAACAGGCGATCACCACAAAGAGATAAAACAGGCGATCTCTTCCCCGGCGACCACTCACTAAGGAGCTCTACTTCCTGGAAGATCATCTGCTCCCGTGTAAATTATACACGATCATCACAGTTTTAAGAAAACAGCCACAGAACCAAAACACGCAGGGTAAGCTAGATATTTTAAAGAGAGTTTAAATATGAACATTAAAATCAAGATAAAACAAATTCAAGATACACACGTAAAACTATAGAGTTTCTCATTCCCTTCACCTGATCGCCAAGAAATCACACATTTCACAATATTTTCAAGAGTCGTTCTATTTCACATAATGCACCAAGTGTCTATCAATTCAATGTTTCTCATTTCCCACATCAGACTTCCACTGACTCAGCACACAAGACACTTGACACTACTTCCGGAAGACTCGTGCATTGATTAGACTCAGAGATCTGCACCTGTCATACTAAACAGCTGTAATGTTTCCCCAGCTATGCGCATCAACACAATCTCGATCTCAAGTTCATCATTCTCACAGTATGACAGGGTTAATCCATGGAACAGGCCGAGCTCGTTCTTTTTCACACGACTCACCCATTCATATGAACCTCCTTCGACTCTCACCAACTGAGTAACTTCCTCTATGGGATTCCATTATCTCAGCAGAGTCAGGATATCTCATTAGGAATCACCGATCAATGCACATCCTACACGATCTTACACGGTATTTTCTTTCCTGAAAATACTATGCCTCGATCCCACATTCACCACATTCAACACATCACATAACACTTAAAGGAATGATTTCAATCACAGCAAAACTCAATCCAAGGTTCTTATTTTCGAATATCTCATTTAAATCTCAAACAGTTTCAAAGCAACACCAAAAACAGGGAGTTCGCAAACAATGCCAAAACCGGCGATCTGGTTCAAAAACAAGGTATTTCGAAGTCTGTATATAAAACCGGCGACCACGTCGCCCAAACACATAGAACAGAGCATTCACGAAGATGAAAACGAAACCGGCGACCACGTCGCCCTCACTTCAGAAACAGCTAATCTATGGCTTGTATTGAAAATGAAGGCTAGCTTCCCTTACCTGGACTTGCGCAAAACACCAGGAGCTCCGAAACCCAACGAAGCTTAAAGAATGCCTTGGCTCTGTTTTTGCGTCTGGTTTGAAGGACTTGCAGAGAACCTCCCAGGTGCTCTAATGGTGGCCGTCGCTCGTCGTACTCTTGTGTGAAGGTGCCAGAATCGCAGTGCGAAGGAGAGAATGGAGGAGAAGGGAGGTAAACTCACTCTTTCGCTCTTGAACAACTGCAACGTTCCCCCCTCTCAGAAGTGGGTTTTTGCATCTTAAACCAGCTTGTCCACAAAAGCAGCTGCCACCACCCACTCTGCAGAGAAGTCTGAGTGTACGTTTCTCTGAACAGTACGGCCACGGTTGTCTCTGGCGCCTGCCAACCACTGCCCTGAACAGTACGACCACTGTTGTCTCTTCTGTATGCCAACCACTGCCCTGAACAGTACGACCGCGAGTGTCTCTTGCGCATGCCAACATTCTGATGTCACTATTCTGAACCACCCTTTTTGTCTACGTGGCGCGCGTGCAGGACGTTTCATGCTGGGAGTCTGGGTCCCACCTTCTCTGTGTGCAACTCGACATCGCGCGATAACCTTTCGCCGATGACCTCTCGCGCGAAGACTATCCACCGATGACCTCTCGCGCGAAGACAATTCACCGATGACCTCTCGCGCGAAGGCTATCCACCGATGACCTCTCGCGCGAAGACAATCCACCGATGACCTCTCGCGCGAAGACAATCCACCGATGACCTCTCGCGCGAAGGCAATCCACCGATGCCTCATCCTGGCGGACGACCGATGTCTCCCCCCTGGAAGATGCCCGCATGCCTCGCGCCCTGGCGATGCCCGCATGCCTCTCACCCTGGCCATGCCCGCATGCCTCGCGCCCTGGCGATGCCCGACGACACATCGCCACGCCTTCCTGAAGGTTCTTCATTCCACGATGTTACGTCCAAGGTATCATCTCCACATGACTCGGTGACGTCGGTAGCTTCACATTTCCAAGAGTAGATCAGCATCACTCCTCGTGCGCCCATGCATGCAACACTAAGGGTGATCTGTTTTGCTCAAGCGTAGAGCTTCGCATGCACAGCGTATCTAAGGCTTAACCCACACCTTGATACGCGTGGTTGTTGGAACCCACTCTGGTTGATCCAGTATCTTGACCACATACTACGTGCATTCCTGCTGATCACGTACACTCTAGGCGATTGGCGCTCATGTCTCCTCTAGGCGACATGCGATTATGTGCCAGAGGAGTCGGAGATCGCCTCCGTCTTCACTAACGGCGATCTCGTAGGAGACTTCTTAGCTACACATTTCCTCCTTTACTCTTCTTGATCTACATGTCAGCCGACCGACCTCTACTAGCTTACCCCAGATCATGGGCGACGTCCGATGTCTGCTACTACGAAACTTCATTTACCAACTCTTTGCATTTTAAATAATAACATTTTTCTGAAATTATTTAAATATAACACTTTTATTCCTATTAAAGTTTCTAGGTCCTTACAGTGGTAGCGGCTTTTGTGGACAAGTTGGTTTCAGATTCAAAAACCCACTTCTGAGAGGCAAAGGACGTTGCAGTGGTTCAAGAGTGAAAGAGTGAGCTCACCTTCACCCTTCTCTTTTCTCTCCTTCGCGCTGCGATTCAGGCATCCTCAAGCATCAGTGCGACGAGCGACGACTGCCCTTAGAGCACCTGGGAGGTTCTCTGCAAGTTCTACAAACCAGACGCAAAAACAGAGCTAAGGCACCTTTAAGCTTCGGTGGGTTTTGGAGCTCTTAGTGTTTTGCGCAAGTCCAGGTAAGGGAAGCTAGCCTTATTTCCAACGAAAAACCTTATAGTAGATGTTTGAGATGATGGGGCGACGTGGTCGCCGGTTTTCAACTGTTATTGTATAATCCCCTGTTTTTGAACGAGATCGCCGGTTTTGGCGTTGTTTTTCGAACTCCCCTGTTTTTGGTGTTGTTTGAAACTGTTTGAGATTTAAATGTGATATTCGAAAATCTGAACCTTGGCATGAGTTTTTCTGTGACTGGAATCGTTCATTAAGTGTTGTATGACGTGTTGAATGTTGTGAATGTGGGATCAAGGCATAGTATTTTCAGGAAAGAAAATACCGTGTAAGATCGTGTAGCATGTGCATTGATCGGTGATTTCTATAATGAGATATCCTGACTCTCCTGAGATAATGAATTCATATAGATGAAGTTATTCAGGCGTTGAGAGTCGATGGAGGTTCATACGTATGGGTAAGTGTTTGAAAGATAACTACTTGACCTGTTGTGTGGATTCACCCTGTCATACTGTGAGAGTGATGAAATTGAGATCGAGATTGTGTTGATGCGCATAGCTGTGGAAACATTACAGCAGTTTAGTATGACAGGTGCAGATCTCTGAGTCTAGTCAATGCACGAGTCTTCCGGAAGTAGTGTCAAGTGTCTTGTGTGATGAGTCAGTGGAAGTCTGACGTGAGAAATGAGGAACATTGAAATTGATAGACACTTGATGCATTATGTGAAATAGAACGACTCTAAAGAATATTGTGAAATGTGTGATTACTTGGTGGTCATGTGAAGGGAACGAGAAAATTGATAGTTTTTACGTGGGTGTCTTTAATTTGTTTCAACTTGATTTTAAAGTTTCATATCTAAACTCTTTTTCAAATGTCTAGCTTACCCTGTGATTTTTGGTGTTGTGTTTGGCCTTTTCTTAAACCTGTGATGATCGTGTATAATTTACACGGGAGCAGATGATGTTGCAGGAAGTAGAGCTCCTCAGTGAGTGGTCGCCGGAAGGAGATCGCCTGTTCCTATTTCTGTTAGGTGATCACCCTTTTTCTGTTTTCTGATAGGAGATCGCCGTTCTCTGATAGGAGATCGCCTTTTTGCTGTTAGAAGATCGCCTGTATTTATATTTTACTTTATTTTGTTTACGTTTTCTGGAAAAGTGACCGATTATGTATTAAACTCCCTGTGAGGAGAAACTTCATTACATATATATAATTATGTTCACTTCAATATAATTGTTTACCTTTATTTTTATTATATAAATATGAAAAGTCTTTGGCGGGATGTTACATTAATGGTATCAGAGCAGTTCGTCCTTAGGATGACCTGAGGGCTGTGGATCCATTGTGTTTCTTCTGCTCATAAAATTTATTTGAGTTTTAACTAACAACTATAGTGAAAGGTTTTCAAACGTTTTTGTATTGAAATTTTGTGTGTGCTTTAGTGAATATATGCCCTAACTGAAAATCTTAGTATTAAGAATGAGAGGGTCTTGATAAAGTGGTGAGGGTGCACACTCATAACTGGATCGAGATGATTCTCAATCTTAATTCCAAAGGTTTGATGTTTAGCATACATTGAATGCTGGTGCGATTTATTTCATTTTATTGAGTGTTTTTGTAATTGACTGAAAGTGGTTGTTTGGATTGATGGTTGTATACCAGTAGCTGTTCTGGTATTTTGCTTGAGACTATAAGTATTATGATTCTGTTGATGAGCTCAAATTCTTGATGACTTTGAGATGCTGACCTTTGTAAGGTCTAGATGTTACCTCCTGAATGAATTGATTTCTTATCGATCTCATTCTTGTAGTTGTAGGGAATATAGAAAACTCATAGTTTCAAGATCTGAAACGAAGAGAGATGGCACGTAGACCCCCTACCCCTCCCCAACCTTCTTCGGAAATGAGCCAGATTGCCAAGGCTATCGAGATGATGGCAACTGCCATCCAACAACAAAATGCAGCGATGGCTCAGAACCATCAAGCTACAATGCACCACTGGGAAACTGCTCGGTCGGTTGAAACAAATTCCCACGTCGGTCAGCCTCAAGAACAGATGGGACTGACCGAGTTCATGAGGCACAACCCACCCAAGTTTAGTGGGAATGCTACCCCTGATCAAGCAGATCAGTGGGTCAGGGAGTTGGAGAAAATCTTTAGGGCGACCTCCTGCCCTGAAGAGAAGAAATTATTGTTCGCCACCTATCTGCTATCTGGAGAAGCCGAGTTCTGGTGGATGGGAGCTCAGCAGATGATGGAGGCCCGAGAGGATGTGTTGGATTGGGAGAGCTTCAGGGTGAGGTTCTTGGAGAAATACTTCCCAGACAGCGCAAGGTTTGCGAGGGAAGCTGAGTTCCTAAAGTTGGAGCAGGGGGATATGTCTGTGAACGCCTATGCTGCTCGGTTTGAGTACCTCGCCCGATTCTATACCCAGGCGACCTCCGAGGCCTGGAGGTGTAGGAAGTTCGAAGAGGGGCTGAAGCATGGGCTGAAGAGGACCATAGCCCCGATGTGCATCAGGGAATTTCACGCCTTAGTAGAGAAGGCGAAGATGGTGGAGACCCTGGAAAAGGGTGATTCTCGGGTGATCAGGTCACACCCAGGGGGTTCTTCCAGTGGGAAGGCTAAGGTGCATCACCCACAAAACAAGCCCTATGCGAGACCTCCACCACATTGGGCGGGAACAACGTCATCCCAGTTTCAGCAGCAACAACCTTGGAAACCCAAGTGTTTCCATTGTGGTGGACCACACACGCCCAATGTGTGCCCCAAGAAGGCTTCGCAGAGAAGGTGTTTTGCCTGCCAAAGGACGGGACACGTTGCAAGAGATTGTCCTACCCAGAATAGGATGACTCAACCCAGTGGTTCTCAACAATTGAGGAACGAAGGCAGCAGACCTCAGGCAACAGGGAGAGTGTTTGCCATGTTAGGAGCAGAAGCATCTCAGTCAGGTAACCTCGTGCAAGGTGTTTGTTTTATAGCTGGTAGAGGTGTAAAAGCTTTGTTTGATTCTGGAGCGACACACTCCTTTGTGTCAAGCCTGTGTGTAGCCGAGTTGGGCCTTCTAGTGAAGGAGTTACCTTTTGAACTGTTGGTCTCTACACCTGCGTCAGGACAGGTGTTGACCTCTATAGTTTGCCCCGAATGTCCAGTGATAGTAGAGGGACGCAGATTCAAAGTGAACTTGATCTGCCTATCTCTTCAGGACCTGGATGTTATCCTGGGAATGGATTGGCTAGCTGCCAATCACGTTCTCATAGACTGCGGTAGTCAGAAGATAGCGTTTCCAGACCTCCAAGAGTCAGATGTGATATCAGCTTAGCACGGGTGGTCAGAGTTGGAAAAAGGGGCGAGGTGCTTCGTGATGCTAGCTCGGTTGGAAGTGAAGAATGAAGGGGACGTAAGCAGAATACATGTGGTGAAAGATTTCACGGATGTATTTCCAGAAGAAGTACCTGGGTTACCCCCTAAGAGAGAAGTGGAATTCTCCATTGATTTGGTACCTGGAGCTGGACTAGTGTCAATGGCACCTTACAGGATGGCACCAACCGAGTTGGTAGAATTAAAGAAGCAAGTGGAAGAGTTGTTGGAGAAACAATTCATCAGACCCAGTGTATCTCCATGGGGGGCTCCAGTGCTCCTAGTTAAGAAGAAGGATGGAGGGTCTCGGCTGTGTATAGATTACAGGCAGTTGAACAAGTTGACCATCAAGAACAAGTACCCCCTACCTAGAATTGACGATTTGATGGATCAAATACATGGGGCCTCGGTGTTTTCCAAGATTGATCTAAGATCGGGGTACCACCAAATTTTGGTAAAAGCTGAAGATGTTCAAAAGACAGCTTTTAGGTCTCGTTATGGGCACTATGAGTATGTGGTGATGCCGTTTGGAGTAACCAATGCTCCAGCTCTGTTCATGGAATACATGAATAGGATTTTTCGCCCTTTCTTGGATAACTTTGTGGTAGTCTTCATAGACGACATACTCATTTATTCAAGGACCGAGACAGAACATGAAGAACATCTGAGGACAGTGTTGGAGATTCTGAGGGAGAAGCAACTCTATGCCAAGTTCTCTAAGTGTGAGTTCTGGCTGAAGGAAGTCAACTTCTTAGGACACGTGATATCTGCTCGGGGGATCTCAGTGGATCCAGCCAAGGTAGAGGCAGTGCTGCAGTGGGAACGTCCTAAGATAGTCACTGAGATAAGGAGCTTTGTGGGTTTGGCGGGCTACTATCGGAGGTTTATTGAGGACTTTTCCAAGGTAGTGGCTCCTTTAACACAGCTGACCCGCAAGGATCAACCTTTTGTTTGGACCGACCGATGTGAGCAGAGCTTCATGGAACTAAAGGAAAGGTTGACTAGTGCTCCAGTGCTGGTGATCCCAGAGGTAGGAAGACCTTTTGATGTCTACTGTGACGCTTCACATCAGGGTTTGGGATGTGTTTTGATGCAAGAGAAAAGAGTGGTTGCATATGCTTCAAGGCAACTCAAGGTTCATGAGAGAAACTACCCTACGCATGATTTGGAGTTGGCGGCTGTGGTGTTTGCCTTGAAGATTTGGAGGCACTATTTATATGGAGCTCGGTTCCAGGTGTTCAGTGACCATAAGAGCCTGAAATACCTGTTCGATCAGAAGGAACTAAACATGAGACAAAGAAGGTGGATGGAGTTTTTAAAGGACTACGATTTTCAACTCATGTATCATCCAGGGAAGGCCAATGTAGTTGTAGATGCCTTGAGTAGAAAATCAATACAAGTAGCCACCGTGATGATGGAAGAGCAGAAACTGATCGAGCAGTTCAGAGACTTAAACCTTGGGGTAGAATTTCATGTAAATCACATTAGTTGTAGTAAGCTGGCTATAACTAATGACTTCATTGGAATGATAAAGGATAAGCAGTTGGAGGACCCTAGTCTGAAGCGTACTGTGGAGTCACTAGGGACCGACCAGGCTAGAGACTTTGTGATGGGCGATGATGGGATCTTGAGATTTAATGGCAGAATTTGCATACCTGCAAATGAAGAGTTGAAGAAGATGATCCTAGAGGAAGGTCACAAGAGTCGCCTTAGCCTACATCCAGGCATGAACAAGATGTACCATGACTTGAAGGAGTCATTTTGGTGGTCGGGCATGAAGAAAGACATCGCCCAGTATGTTACTACCTGCTTGACGTGTCACAAGGCAAAGGTAGAGCATCAAAGACCCGACGGGTTGTTACAGCAACTGGATATCCCTGAGTGGAAATGGGACAACATCGCCATGGATTTTGTTACCCATTTACCCAGATCGGTAAAGGGTCATGATGCAATCTGGGTCATAGTAGATCGGCTGACGAAGAGTGCCCACTTCATTCCAGTGAATTTGAAAATGCCCTTGGCCAAGTTGGCACAGTTGTACATCAAAGAAATAGTGAGGTTGCATGGAGTGCCTTCCAGCATTGTTTCGGATAGAGATCCCAGGTTCACTTCACGGTTTTGGCAGACCTTACAAGATTGTTTGGGAACTAAGTTGAGGATGAGCTCTGCATATCATCCCCAAACAGATGGACAGTCAAAGAGAACGATCCAGTCCTTGGAAGATGTACTGAGGGCGTGCGTCTTGGATCAATTGGGAAGTTGGGATGAGGTGTTGCCGCTGGTGGAGTTTACCTATAATAACAGTTATCAGGCCAGCATAGGGATAGCACCATACGAAGCCTTGTATGGAAGGAAATGCAGAACTCCATTGTGCTGGTACCAGGAGGGCGAAACAGTATTGGTTGGACCAGAGTTGATTCAGCAGACGACCGAGAAGGTGAAACAAATACAAGGCAGAATGAGAGCTTCTCAAAGTAGGCAGAAATCCTATGCAGATCAGATGAGAAAGCCTTTGGATTTTGCTACTGGAGACCATGTGTTCATGAGAGTGACACCAACCAAGGGTGTAGGACGGGCGATTAGATCAAAGAAGTTGTCCCCTAAGTTCGTGGGACCATATCAGATCTTAAGGAGGATTGGTCCAGTGGCTTATGAGATTGCCCTACCTCCCCATTTAGCGAATCTGCACAATGTCTTTCACGTATCACAGCTGAGGAAGTACATGGCAGACCCTAGTCATGTGCTGGAACTGGACGATGTGCAGATCAGGGATGACTTGTCCTTTGAAGCGAAACCAGTCAGGATTGACGATCGGCAAAGTAAACAGCTCAGAGGCAAGACCATCAACATGGTGAAAGTGGTGTGGGATGGGAGATCGGGTGATTCAACTTGGGAGTTAGAAGAACCCATGAGAGAAGCCTATCCATACCTCTTTTCCTTATAATTCAATTTTCGAGGACGAAAATTTTCCTTGTTGGGGAGAATGTAAGGACCTGTAAAATTAAATTGGAATAAAAAGGGATATATTTTAAATGAATTCTAAGTATGTTTTTATTTAAAATAAAAAGGAAGGAAAGTGTAGTTTAGAAGACTATGAGATCGCCTAGTTAGTACATGATCGCCTGTCGCCTAGGTTGCACGTGATCGCCAGTCGCCTATGGTGCACATGATCTTCGAAAGTGCACTCAGTATGTGGTCAGGATACTGGATCAACTAGAGTGGGTTCCACAAAACCACACGTATCAAGGTGTGGGTTAAGCCTTAGATACGCTGTGCATGCAAAACTCTATGCTTGAGCATAAGAAATCGTCCTTGGTGTTGCATGCATGGGCGTACGAGTAGTGCTGACCTACTCTTGGAAATGTGAAGCTACCGACGTCACCAAGTCATGTGGAGATGATACCTTGGACGTAACATAGTGGGATGAAGAACCTACAGCAAGGCGTGGCGATGTGTCGTCGGGCATCGCCGGGCACGAGGCATACGGGCATCGCCAGGGTGCGAGGCATGCGGTCATCGCCAGGGCGCGAGGCATGCGGGCATCGCCGGGCGAGACATCGATCGTCTCCCAGGGAGAGACATCGGTCGTCCTCCAGGATGAGGCATCGGTGGATAGTCATCGCACGAGCGGTCATCGGTGGAAGGTTATCGCGCGATGTCGAGTTCACACAGATAAGGTGGGACCCAGGCTCTTAGCATCAGACGTACTGCACGCACGACACGTAGACAAAAAGGGTGGTTCAGAATAGTGACCTTAGAGTGTTGGCCTGCGCAGAGGCACGCGTAGTCGTACTGTTCAGGGAAGCGTACACGCAAACTTCCCTGCAGAGTGGGTGGTGGCAGCGGCTTTGGTGGACAAGTTGGTTTCAGATTCAAAAACCCACTTCTGAGAGGCAAAGGACGTTGCAGTGGTTCAAGAGTGAAAGAGTGAGCTCACCTTCACCCTTCTCTTTTCTCTCCTTCGCGCTGCGATTCAGGCATCCTCAAGCACCAGTGCGACGAGCGACGACTGCCCTTAGAGCACCTGGGAGGTTCTCTGCAAGTTCTACAAACCAAACGCAAAAACAGAGCTAAGGCACCTTTAAGCTTCGGTGGGTTTTGGAGCTCTTAGTGTTTTGCGCAAGTCCAGGTAAGGGAAGCTAGCCTTATTTCCAACGAAAAACCTTATAGTAGATGTTTGAGATGATGGGGCGACGTGGTCGCCGGTTTTCAACTGTTATTGTATAATCCCCTGTTTTTGAACGAGATCGCCGGTTTTGGCGTTGTTTTTCGAACTCCCCTGTTTTTGGTGTTGTTTGAAACTGTTTGAGATTTAAATGTGATATTCGAAAATCTGATCCTTGGCATGAGTTTTTCTGTGACTGGAATTGTAAGGACTTGTAAAATTAAATTGGAATGAAAAGGGATATATTTTAAATGAATTCTAAGTATGTTTTTATTTAAAATAAAAAGGAAGGAAAGTGTAGTTTAGAAGACTATGAGATCGCCTAGTTAGTACATGATCGCCTGTCGCCTAGGTTGCACGTGATCGCCAGGGCGCGAGGCATGCGGGCATCGCCAGGGCGCGAGGCTTGCGGGCATCGCCAGGGCGCGAGGCATGCGGTCATCGCCAGGGCGAGACCTCGGTCGTCTCCCAGGGAGAGACATCGGTCGTCCTCCAGGATGAGGCATCAGTGGATAGTCATCGCGCGAGCGGTCATCGGTGGAAGGTTATCGCGCGATGTCGAGTTCAGACAGATAAGGTGGGACCCAGGCTCTCAGCATCAGACGTACTGCACGCGCGACACGTAGACAAAAAAGAGTGGTTCAGAATAGTGACATCAGAAAGTTGGCATGCGCAAGAGACACTCACGGTCGTACTGTTCAGGGAAGTGGTTGGCATGCGCAAGAGACAACCGTGGCCGTACTGTTCAGTGAAACGTACACTCTGGCTTTCTTGCAGAGGGGGTGGTGGCAACAGCATGCGTGGACAAGTAGGCTTGGATTCAAAAACCCACTGCGAGGAGGGAAAGAAGGTTGTAGTTACTCAAGAGTGAAAGAGTGAGTGCATCTTCATCCCCCTCTTTACTCTCCTTCGCACTGCGATTCAGGCATCCTCAAGCACCAGTGCGACAAACGACGACTGCGCTTGGACACTTGGGAAGTTCTCTGCAAGTTCTCCAGACCGGGACACTAAAACAGAGTGAAAGCATCTTAAAGCTTCGTTGGGTTTCGGAGCTCTTAGAGTTTTGCGCTAGTCCAGGTAAGGGAAGCTAGCCTTATTTCCAACGAAAACCTTATATTAGATGATTGAGATGATGGGGCGACTTGGTCGCCGGTTTTCAACTGTTATTGTATAATCCCCTGTTTTGGACGAGATCGCCGGTTTTGGCGTTGTTTTTCGAACTCCCCTGTTTTTGGTGTTGTTTGAAAACTGTTTGAGATTTAAATGTGATATTCGAAAATCTGAACCTTGGAATGAGTTTTGCTGTGATTGGAATCGTTCATTTAAGTGGTATATGATGTGTTGAATGTTGTGAATGTGGGATCAAGGCATAGTATTTTCAGGAAAGAAAATACCATGTAAGATCGTGTAGGATGTGCATTGACCGGTGATTCGTTTTTATGAGATATCCTAACTCTCCTGATATAATGGAATCATATAGATGAAGTTGTTCAGGCGTTGAGAGTCGAAGGAGGTTCATATGTATGGGTGAGTTGTTTGAAAGAGAACGAGCTCGACCCGTTGTATGGATTAACCCTGTCATGCTAGGATAGTGATGATATTGAGATTCATTTATACACTTGTGAATGTGTGTGATTTCACGGTGACCCTGTGAATGTGTGTGATTTCACAGTGGGGCAGTATGACAGGTGCAGATCTCTGAGTCTAGTCAATGCATGAGTCTTCCGGAAGTGGTGTCAAGTGTCTTGTGTGATGAGTCAGTGGAAGTCTGACGTGAGAAATGAGGAACATTGAAATTGATAGACACTTGATGCATTATTTGAATAGAACGACTCTTGAGGAAATTGTGAAATGTGTGATTACTTGATGGTCATGTGAAGAGAATGAGAAAGTTGATGGTTTTATGTGTGTATCTTAAATTTATTTTATCTTGATTTTTAAGTTCATATCTAAACTCTCTTTCAATTATCTAGCTTACCCTGTGTTTGGTTCTGTGGCTGTTTTTCTTAAAACTGTGATGATCGTGTATAATTTACACGGGAGCAGATGATGTTGCAGGAAGTAGAGCTCCCCAGTGAGTGGTCGCCGGAAGGAGATCGCCTGTTTCTACTTCTGTTAGGCGATCACCTTTTTTTTGTTTTTTGATAGGAGATCGCCGTTTTTCTGATAGGAGATCGCCTTTTTGCTGTTTGGAGATCGCCTGTCTTTCTATTTTACTGTATTTTGTTTACGTTTTTGGAAAATTTGACCGATTATGTATTAAACTCCCTGTGAGGAGAAACTTCATTACATATATATAATTATGTTCACTTCAATATAGTTGTTTACCTTTATTTTATTATATAAATATGAAAAGCATTTTGGCGGGATGTTACAGGAATCGTTCATTAAGTGTTGTATGACGTGTTGAATGTTGTGAATGTGGGATCAAGGCATAGTATTTTCAAGAAAGAAAATACCGTGTAAGATCGTGTAGGATGTGCATTGATCGGTGATTTCTATAATGAGATATCCTGACTCTCCTGAGATAATGAATTCATATAGATGAAGTTATTCAGGCGTTGAGAGTCGATGGAGGTTCATACGTATGGGTAAGTGTTTGAAAGATAACTACTTGACCTGTTGTGTGGATTCACCCTGTCATACTGTGAGAGTGATGAAATTGAGATCGAGATTGTGTTGATGCGCATAGCTGTGGAAACATTACAGCAGTTTAGTATGACAGGTGCAGATCTTTAAGTCTAGTCAATGCACGAGTCTTCCGGAAGTAGTGCAAGTGTCTTGTGTGATGAGTCAGTGGAAGTCTGACGTGAGAAATGAGGAACATTGAAATTGATAGACACTTGATGCATTATGTGAAATAGAACGACTCTTGAGAATATTGTGAAATGTGTGATTACTTGGTGGTCATGTGAAGGGAACGAGAAAATTGATAGTTTTTACGTGGGTGTCTTTAATTTGTTTCATCTTGATTTTAAAGTTTCATATCTAAACTCTTTTTCAAATGTCTAGCTTACCCTGTGATTTTTGGTGTTGTGTTTGGCTTTTTCTTAAACCTGTGATGATCGTGTATAATTTACACGGGAGCAGATGATGTTGCAGGAAGTAGAGCTCCTCAGTGAGTGGTCGCCGGAAGGAGATCGCCTGTTCCTATTTCTGTTAGGCGATCACCCTTTTTCTGTTTTCTGATAGGAGATCGCCGTTCTCTGATAGGAGATCGCCTTTTTGCTGTTAGGAGATCGCCTGTATTTATATTTTACTGTATTTTGTTTACGTTTTCTGGAAAAGTGACCGATTATGTATTAAACTCCCTGTGAGGAGAAACTTCATTACATATATATAATTATGTTCACTTCAATATAATTGTTTACCTTTATTTTTATTATATAAATATGAAAAGTATTTGGCGGGATGTTACAGAATAAAGTGCCTTTAGCATAGTAGGGGGTGTGGGTAGCATTCTTGCTTGTTCCTAGCCCATTTGAAGGCATTTTGACCTAATTTCTAGACCTATGGCTGCCCACTTTTTTCCTTTTTCCCATTCTAACCTTTAAGCTTGCTTTCCAAGGCTCCTAAATCTATAAATAGGGAGGCCTACCTCATGTATTCACAAGTTGAAAATTAGAGTAAAGTTACTATACACAAATTCTTGTGTGAATTGTGAGTGAGTGAGCTCCTCCAAAATTGGTCTTATCTTGTGAGTTTTGAGAGCTCTCAAGTGGCGGCATCCTTCACTTATCTTGGAGTCATTTCACCATCCAAGTGGCATGCAACCATTCTCAATTCCATTTTCTCATAAGCTTCCTTTTCCTTCATCTTTTCCTTCCATTATCATTCCATCGATTCATAAACATGTTCTTATTTTGCTTCATTATGCCTATTCGATTTTTATATGTTGCTCTTGTTTTCCTTATGTAATTCCACACCATAACTTGTCATCATCATCACCTTATAATTGTGTTTTCCTTTTGCCTTTGTGAAATGAACCTTCACATCTACTTAACCACTTGGTTAAGTTAATGTCCAGTGGGGATTTTCCTTAGGTTCTCACCTTAATCATCTTAAAATCTCAATCCTAATTAAAGTGCCACCATAAAATGCTAAATCATAAAATCAACTCACATCAGAGGGGGCCCTACCTGTAACTGCACTCCGACGCTCAAGTCAATACAGGGCAAGAAACATCAAAGAAGCAAAAGTGCTTAAGCTTATAATATTTGTGTGTAAGAACTATGTCTTGCATAGAAGACAACGTGCCTTTACCTTGGGTCTTACTCCTATATATAATTGTTTCTAGGTTAACCTGCCGGTGACATTCTCGGGATACTATCGCACAGTCTTAGTTCAACTCCCGTGCTAACATTCCTTTCTTAGAGTGCAACATTCGTGGTAACATTCTTTTTTTGGAGTGCGTATCTAACGGTATGGCCGCTAAGGTTACAACATGTGTACAAGCGCCGCGAGACCAACCCGTTCTTGTAAGTGCCCTAATTTCTCATGTGCCTTGCATGCAGCTTTCTCTTAAAACCCTAGCGCTCTTGGGCATCGACGCCTCTTGGGGTAATTCACTTGTGCCAGATCCAAATGTCCCATACACAGTTCGCATGCAGGGTATATCTGTGAATTGGGCTTTCAATAATGTAATACTTAGTACATGTAATTTCTGGGACCCTTCTGTGGGTCCTACTGTGCTGACCTCTACTATACACTGCCGACGTCTGAGGTCTGGCCACTACATAAACCATAGAGTAAAGTGACAGAATGGAAACAATGGAAAAGAGATGAAGGAAAGGAATGCTTATGGTGATGATTGAGAAGGAACACGCCACTTGGAATGTGGTTTCTCCAAGATGAGTTCAAACGACCGCCACTTGAGAGCTCTCAACTTACTCAAGATAAGACCTAAATGCTAGAGGACTCAAACCTCATAAACACCTCACACAATTTGTGCAGAGTAACTTTTCTTAATCAAATTCAACATGAAATTACATGAGACAAGACACCCTATTTATAGGGATGGGTGCCTTGGTGGGCAAGGAGGGGAGGGGTAGCTTTGTAAATAGATGGGGGGCGGCCTAGGGGTTGACCCATGGTCAATGCCGCCCCTAGTCCTAGCCTCTAGAATCTAGGGCTATATCCTAACCTTAATGGACTTGTCATGGCCCAATTTGATAAGTACACCCCTTTTATTATGCTAATTGAACCCTATTCTACAGAAATTAAAAACAAGGAACCCAGGTTGGTTCTCAGCTCCCATGGCTTGGGCTTTGAAGTGTAAGGACCTGTAAAATTGAATTTGGAGTGAAAGTGGTATATTTAAATAATTCCAGAAGATGTTATTATTTAAAATACAAAGAGCTGGTAAATGAAGTTTCGTAGTAGTCGGACCTCGGACGTCGCCCAAGATCCGGGGTCAGCTGGTAGAGGTCGGTCGGATGATGTGTGGATCAAGAAGAGTAAAGGAAGAAAAGTTAAGTTTAGAAGGCTATGGGATCGCCGGTCGCCTGCTACACATGAGCGCCAGGTGGACGTCGCCAGGGCGCGAGGCATGCAGGCATCGCGCGGGCGCGAGAGGCATGCAGGCTTTGCCAGGGCGCGAGGCATGCAGACGTCGCCAGGGCGCGAGGCATGCAGACGTCGCCAGGGCGCGATGCATGCGGGCATCTTCCAGGGGGAGACATCGGTCGTCCACCAGAAGATGTCATCGGTGGATAGTCTTCGCGCGAGAGGTCATCGGTGGATAGTCTTCGCGCGAGAGGTCATCGGTGGATAGTCTTCGCGCGAGAGGTCATCGGTGGATAGCCTTCGCGCGAGATGTCATTCGGTGGATTGTTTTCGCGCGAGGGGTCATCGACGAAAGGTTATCGCGCGATGTCGAGTTGCACACAGAGGGGGTAAGACCCAGACTCCCAGCATGAAGCGTAGTGCACGCACGCCACGTAGACAAAAAGGGTGGTTCAGAATAGTGACATCAGAATGTTGGCATGCGCAGGGGACACTCGCGGTCGTACTGTTCAGAGCAGTGGCTGGCATGCACAAGCGACAACAGTGGCAGTACTGTTCAGAGCAGTGGTTGGCATGCACCAGAGACAACAGTGGTCGTACTGTTCAGGGCAGTGGTTCTCAGACTTCTCTGCAGAGTGGGTGGTGGCAGCTGCTTTTGGTGGATAAGTTGGTTTAAGATGCAGAAAACCCACTGCTGAGAGGAAGAAACGTTGCCGCCTTCAAAGAGAGAAAGAGTGAGTTACCTCCCTTCTCCTCCAGTTGCCTCTTTCGCGCTGCGATTCTAGCACCTTCACACGAGAGTACGACGAGCGACAGCCACCATTAGAGCACCTGGGCAGTTCTCTGCAAGTCCTACGACCAGACGCAAAAACAGAGCCAAGGCGTTCTTCAAGCTTTGTTGGGTTTCGGAACTCTAGGTGTTTGCGCAAGTCCAGGTAAGGGAAGCTAGACTTCATTCTCATTACAAGCTATAGTTTAGTTATTTTTGAAATGAGGGCGACGTGGTCGCCGGTTTCGTTTTCATCTGCGTGAATGCTCTGTTCCATGTGTTTGGGCGACGTGGTCGCCGGTTTTTAAATACAGACTTCGAAATACCCCGTTTTGAACTAGATCGCCGGTTTTGGCGCTGTTTTACGAACTCCCCTGTTTTTGGTGTTGTTTTGAGACTGTTTGAGATGTAAATGTGATATTCGAAAACATGAACCTTGGAGTGAGTTTTGCTGTGATTGGAATCATTCATTTAAGTGTGGCATGATGTGTTGAATGTTGTGAATGTGGATCGAGGCATAGTATTTTCAGGAAAGGAAATACCGTGTAAGATCGTGTAGGATGTGCATTGATCGGTGATTCCTCAGGGGATATCCTGACTCTGCTGAGATAATGGAATCACATAGAGGAAGTTACTCAGTTGGTGAGAGTCGAAGGAGGTTCATATGAATGGGCGTCTCGTGTGAAAAAGAACGAGCTCCGCCTGTTCTATGGATTAACCCTGTCATGCTTGGATGGTGATGATATTGAGATTCATTCTACGCTTGTGAATGTGTGTGATTTCACGGCGACCCTGTGAATGTGTGTGATTTCACAGTGGGCAGTGTAACATCCCGCCAAAATACTATACAAATGTATATAATGAAAATAAAGGTAACAAATAGATTCTATGAACAAAATATTATATATATGAAATGTAGTTTCTCCTCACAGGGAGTTTAATACAAATTCGGTCAAATTTTTCCAGAAACATAAACAAAATACAGTAAAAAAAATGAAGCAGGCGATCTCCTATCGGAAGAGACCGATCTCCTATCGAACGAGGCCGATCTCCCATCAGAGGACTCAAAAACAGCCGATCTGCTTCCGGCGACCACTCACTAAGGAGCTCTACTTCCTGGAAGATCATCTGCTCCCGTGTAAGTTATACACGATCATCACAGTTTTAAGAGAACAGCCACAGAACCAAAACACGCAGGGTAAGCTAGATATTTTAAAGAGAGTTTAAATAAGAATAATTAAAATAAAATCAAGGTAAACAATTTCAAGATATTCTCGTAAAGCTATAGATTTTCTCAATACTCTTCACCTGATCGCCCAGAAATCACACATTCCACAATATTCACAAGAGTCATTCATTTTCACAATACTGCATCAAGTGTCTATAAATTCCAAGTTCCTCATTTCACATGTCAGACCACCACTGACCCAGCACACAAGACACTTGACCTACTTCCGGAAGACTCGTGCATTGACTAGACTCAGAGATTCTGCACCTGTCATACAAGCTGTTGTAATGTTTCCACAGCTATGCGCATCAACACATTCTCGATCTCAAGTTCACCATTCTCACAGTATGACAGGGTTAATCCATATGACAGGCTGAGCTCGTTCTGTTTCACACGACTCACCCATACATATGAACCTCCCTCGACTCTCAACGCCTGAATAACCTCATCTATATGAATCCATTATCTCAGGAGAGTCAGGATAATCCCATTATAGACATCACCGATCAATGCACATCCTACACGATCTTACACGGTATTTTCTTTCCTGAAAATACTATGCCTCGATCCACATTCACCACATCCAACACATCACATAACACTTAAAGGAATGATTTCAATCACAGCAAAACTCAATCCAAGGTTCTTATTTTCGAATATCTCATTTAAATCTCAACAGTTTCAAAGCAACACCAAAAACAGAGAGTTTCGCAAACAACGCCAAAACCGGCGACCTGGTTCAAAAACAGGGTATTTCGAAGTCTGCATTTAAAACCGGCGACAACGTCGCCCAACACATAGCACAGAGCATTTTACAAGGATGAAGACGAAAACCGGCGACCACGTCGCCCTCACTTCAGAAAATAGCTAAACTATGGCTTGTATTGAAAATGAAGTCTAGCTTCCCTTACCTGGACTTGCGCAAACACCTAGAGTTCCGAAACCCAACAAAGCTTGAAGAACGCCTTGGCTCTGTTTTTGCGTCTGGTTGAAGGACTTGCAGAGGACTGCCCAGGTGCTCTAATGGTGGCTGTCGCTCGTCGTACTCTCGTGTGAAGGTGCTAGAATCGCAGCGCGAAGGAGGCAACTGGAGGAGAAGGGAGGTAACTCACTCTTTCTCTCTTTGAAGGCTGCAACGTTTTTTTTTTCTCAGCAGTGGGTTTTCTACATCTTAAACCAACTTATCCACCAAAAGCAGCTGCCACCACCCACTCTGCAGAGAAGTCTGAGAACCACTGCTCTGAACAGTACTGCCACTGTTGTCGCTTGTGCATGCCAGCCACTGCTCTGAACAGTACGACCGCGAGTGTCTCCTGCGCATGCCAACATTCTGATGTCACCACTCTGAATCATCCTTTTTGTCTACGTGGCGCGCGTGCAGGACGTTTCATGCTGAGAGTCTGGGTCCCACTTTATCTGCGTGAGGCTCGCCATCGCGACAACTTTCCAATGCTGACTCATCCTGGCGAACGACCGATGTCTCCTTCGCCCTAGAAGACGACCGATGTCTTCCTCTGGGAGACGACCGATGTCTTCCCTGGCGACGCCCTCATAACTCTCGCGCCTTGGCCACGTCCACATGCCTCGCGCCCTGGCAATGCCCGCATGCCTCGCGCCCGCGCGATGCCTGCATGCCTCTCGCGCCCGCGCGATGCCTGCATGCCTCTCGCGCCCGCGCTATGCCTGCATGCCTCTCGCGCCCGCGCGATGCCTGCATGCCTCTCGCGCCCGTGCGATGCCTGCATGCCTCTCGCGTCCTGGCGACGTCCACCTGGCGCTCATGTGTAGCAGGCGACCGGCGATCTCATAGCCTTCTTAACTTTTTCCTCCCTTTCTATTCTAAATAAAACATACATAGAATTCTTTTAAAATATAACCCTTTTTATTCCAATTCAATTTTACAGGTCCTTACATTCTCCCCAACAAGAAAAATTTTCGTCCTCGAAAATTGAATTACAAGGAAAAGAGGTATGGATAGGCTTCTCTCATGGGTTCTTCTAACTCCCAAGTTGAATCACCCGATCGTTCATCCCACACTACTTTTACCATGTTGATGGTCTTGCCTCTGAGCTGTTTACTTTGACGATCTTCAATCCTGACTGGTTTCGCTTCAAAGGACAAATCATCCCTGATCTGCACGTTGTCCACTTCCAGCACATGACTAGGGTCTGCCATGTACTTCCTCAGCTGTGAAACGTGAAAGACATTGTGCAGATTCGCTAAATGGGGAGGCAGGGCGATCTCATAAGCTACTGGGCCAATCCTCCTTAAGATCTGATATGGTCCCACGAACTTAGGGGACAACTTCCTTGGCCTGATCGCTCTTCCTACACCCTTGGTTGGTGTCACTTTCATGAACACGTGGTCTCCAGCAGTAAACTCCAAAGGCTTTCTCCTCTGATCTGCATAGGACTTCTGTCTACTCTGAGAAGCTTTCATTCTGCTTTGTATCTGTTTCACCTTCTCGGTCGTCCGCTGAATCAACTCTGGCCCAACCAAGACTGCCTCGCCCTCCTGGTACCAACATAAGGGAGTCCTACATTTCCTCCCATACAGGGCTTCATATGGTGCTATCCCTATGCTGGCGTGATAACTGTTATTATATGTAAACTCCACCAGTGGCAACACCTCGTCCCAATTCCCCAATTGATCCAAGACACACGTCCTCAGCAGGTCTTCCAAGGACTGGATCGTTCTCTCTGACTGACCATCTGTTTGGGGATGATATGCAGAGCTCATCCTCAACTTAGTTCCCAAGCATTCTTGCAAGGTCTGCCAAAACCGTGAAGTGAACCTGGGATCCCTATCTGAAACAATGCTGGAAGGCACTCCATGCAGCCTCACTATTTCCTAGATGTACAACTGTGCCAACTTGGCCATGGGCATCCTCATATTCACTGGGAGAAAATGAGCACTCTTCGTCAGCCGATCAGTGATGACCCAGATTGCATCATGGCCCTTGACCGATCTGGGTAAATGGGTGACAAAATCCATGGCAATGCTGTCCCATTTCCACTCAGGGATATCCAATGGTTGTAATAACCCACCAGGCCTTTGATGTTCTACCTTTGCCTTCTGACACGTCAAACAGGTAGCAACATACTGGGCGATGTCCCTCTTCATGCCTGACCACCAAAATGACTCCTTCAAGTCATGGTACATCTTGGTCATGCCTGGATGGAGGTTAAGGCGACTCTTATGACCTTCATCTAGGATCATCTTCTTCAATTCTCCATCTGCAAGGATGCAAATCCTACCATTAAATCTCAAGATCCCATCATCGCCCATCACAAAGTCTCTAGCCTGGTCGGTCCCTAGTGACTCCACAGTACGCTTCAGACTAGGGTCCTCTAACTGCTTATCCCTTAACATCCCAAGGAAATCATTAGTTATAGTCAGCTTACTACAACTAATGTGATTCTCGTGGAACTCTACCCCAAGGTTTAAATCTCTGAATTGCTCGATCAATTTCTGCTCTTCCATCATCATGGTGGCTACTTGTACTGATTTTCTACTCAAGGCATCTGCCACTACATTGGCCTTCCCTGGATGATACATGAGTTGAAAATCGTAGTCCTTAAGAAACTCCATCCACCTTCTTTGTCTCATGTTTAGTTCCTTCTGATCGAACAGATATTTCAGGCTCTTATGGTCACTGAACACCTGGAACCGAGCTCCATATAAATAGTGCCTCCAGATCTTCAAGGCAAATACCACAGCCGCCAGCTCCAAATCATGCGTGGGGTAGTTCCTCTCATGAACCTTGAGTTGCCTTGAAGCATATGCAACCACTCTTTTCTCTTGCATCAAAACACATCCCAAGCCCTGATGTGAAGCGTCACAGAAGACATCAAAAGGTCTTCCTACTTCGGGGATCACCAGCACTGGAGCACTAGTCAACCTCTCCTTTAATTCCATGAAGCTCTGCTCACATCGGTCGGTCCAAGCAAAAGGTTCATCCTTGCGGGTCAGCTGTGTTAAGGGAGCCACTACCTTGGAAAAGTCCTCAATAAACCTCCGATAGTAGCCCGCCAACCCCACAAAGCTCCTTATCTCGGTGACTGTTCTTGGACGTTTCCACTGCAGCACTGCCTCTACCTTGGCTGGATCCACCGAGATCCCCTGGGCAGATATCACATGTCCTAAGAAGTTGACTTCCCTCAGCCAGAACTAACACTTCGAGAACTTGGCATAGAGCTGCTTCTCCCTCAGTATCTCCAATACTGTCCTCAGGTGTTCTTCATGCTCTTCCTCGGTCCTTGAGTAAATGAGTATGTCGTCTATGAAGACCACCACAAACTTATCCAAGAAAGGGCGAAAAATCCTATTCATGTAGTCCATGAACAGGGCTGGAGCATTTGTGACCCCAAACGGCATCACCACATACTCATAATGCCCATACCGAGACCTAAAAGCTGTCTTTTGCACATCATCAGCTTTAACCAAAATTTGGTGGTACCCCGATCTCAGGTCAATCTTGGAGAACACTGAGGCTCCATGTATTTGATCCATCAAATCATCAATCCTAGGCAGGGGGTACTTGTTCTTGATGGTCAACTTGTTCAACTGCCTGTAATCTATACACAGCCGAGACCCTCCATCCTTCTTCTTGACTAGGAGCACTGGAGCTCCCCATGGAGATACACTGGGTCTGATGAATTGCTTCTCCAGCAACTCTTCCACTTGCTTCTTCAACTCCACTAACTCGGCTGGTTCCATCCTGTAAGGTGCCATTGACACTGGTCCAGCTCCAGGTACCAAGTCAATAGAGAATTCCACTTCTCTCTTAGGGGGTAACCCAGGTACTTCTTCTGGGAATACATCCGTGAAATCTTTCACCACGGGTATTCTGCTTACGTCCCCTTTATTCTCCACCTCCGACCGAGCGAGTATCACGAAGCACCTCGCCCCTTCTTCCAACTCTGACTGCCCTTGCTGAGCAGAAATTACATCTGATCCTTGGAGGTCTGGAAACGCAATCTTCTGACTACCGCAGTCAATGAGAACGTGATTGGCGGCTAACCAATCCATTCCCAGGATAACATCTAGGTCCTGAAGAGGTAGGCAGATCAAGTTCACCTTGAATCTGCGTCCCTCTACAATCACTGGACATTCGGGGCACACTGTAGAGGTCGACACCTGTCCTGATGCAGGTGTAGAGACCAACAGTTCGAAGGGTAACTCCTTCACTAGAAGGCCCAACTCGGCTACACACAGGCTTGACACAAAGGAGTGTGTCGCTCCAGAATCAAACAAAGCTTTTACACCCCTACCAGCTATAAAACATATACCCTGCACGAGGTTACCTGACTGAGATGCTTCTGCTCCAGACATGGCAAACACTCTCCCTGTCGCCTGAGGTCTGCTGCCTTCGTTTCTCCTCTGCTGGGAGCCACTGGGCTGGGTCGCCCCATTCCTGCTAGGGCATTCTCTAGCAATGTGCCCTGTCTTTTGGCAGGTAAAACACCTTCTCTCTGAAGGCTGCTTGGGGCACACGTTGGGCGTGTGTGGTCCACCACAATGGAAACACTTGGGTTTCCAAGGTTGCCGCTGCTGAAACTGGGATGACGTTGTTCCCACCCGATGTGGTGGAGGCCTCGTATAGGGCTTGCTTTGTGAGTGCTGCACCTTAGCCTTCCCACTGGAAGAACTCCCTGGGTGTGACCTCATCACCCGAGAATCACCCTTTTCCAGGGTCTCAACCATCTTCGCCTTCTCTACCAAGGCGTGAAATTCCCTGATGCACATCGGGGCTATGGTCCTCTTCAGCCCATGCTTCAGTCCCTCTTCAAACTTCCTACACCTCCAGGCCTCAGAGGTCGCCTGGGTATAGAACCGGGCGAGGTACTCAAAACGAGCAGCATAGGCGTTCACTGACATATCCCCCTGCTCCAGCTTCAGGAACTCAGCTTCCCTCGCAAACTTGGCGCTGTCAGGGAAGTATTTCTCCAAGAACTTCACCCTGAAGCTCTCCCAATCCAAAACATCCCCTCGGGCATCCATCATCTGCTGAGCTCCCATCCACCAGAACTCAGCTTCTCCTGATAGCAGATAAGTGGCGAACAGCAATTTCTTCTCTTCAGGGCAGGAGGTCGTCCTAAAGATTTTCTCCAGCTCTCTGACCCACTGATCTGCCTGATCAGGGGTAGCATTCCCACTAAACTTGGGTGGGTTGTGCCTCATGAACTCGGTCAGTCCCATCTGTTCTTGAGGCTGACCGCCGTGGGAGTTTGTCTCAGCCGACCGAGCAGTTTCCCAGTGGTGCATTGTAGCTTGATGGTTCTGAGCCATCGCTGCATTCTGCTGCTGGATGGCAGTTGCCATCATCTCGATAGCCTTAGCAATCTGGCTCATCTCCGAAGAAGATTGGGGAGGGGTAGAAGGTCTACGTGCCATCTCTCTTCGTTTCGGAGTTGAAACTACAGGTTTCTATATTCCCTACAACTACAAGAATGAGATCGATAAGAAATCAATTCATTCAGGAGGTAACATATAGACCTTACAAAGGTCAGCATCTCAAAATCATTAAGAATTTGAGCTCAACAACAGAATCATAATGCTTATAATATCAAGCATAACACCAGAACAACTACTGGTATGCAGTCATCAATCCAATCAACCATTTTCAATCCATTACAAGGACACTCAAGAAAATGAAATAGCTCACACCAGAATTCAATATATGCTACACATCAAACCTTTGGAATTAAGGTTGAGACTCATCCCGATCCAGTTATGAGTGTGCACCCTCACTACTTTATCAGGACCTTCTCATTCTTAATACTAAGATTTTCAGTTATAACATATATTCACCAAAGCACACACAAAATCTCAATACAAAAACGTTTGAAAACTTTTCACTATAGTTGTTATTTTAAACTCAAATAAATTTCATGAGCAGAGGAAACACAATGGATCCACAGCCCTCAGGTCATCCTAAGGACGAACTGCTCTGATACCATTAATGTAACATCCCGCCAAAATACTATACAAATGTATATAATGAAAATAAAGGTAACAAATAGATTCTATGAACAAAATATTATATATATGAAATGTAGTTTCTCCTCACAGGGAGTTTAATACAAATTCGGTCAAATTTTTCCAGAAACATAAACAAAATACAGTAAAAAAAACGAAGCAGGCGATCTCCTATCGGAAGAGACCGATCTCCTATCGAACGAGGCCGATCTCCCATCGGAGGACTCAAAAACAGCCGATCTGCTTCCGGCGACCACTCACTAAGGAGATCTACTTCCTGGAAGATCATCTGCTCCCGTGTAAGTTATACACGATCATCACAGTTTTAAGAGAACAGCCACAGAACCAAAACACGCAGGGTAAGCTAGATATTTTAAAGAGAGTTTAAATAAGAATAATTAAAATAAAATCAAGGTAAACAATTTCAAGATATTCTCGTAAAGCTATAGATTTTCTCAATACTCTTCACCTGATCGCCCAGAAATCACACATTCCACAATATTCACAAGAGTCATTCATTTTCACAATACTGCATCAAGTGTCTATAAATTCCAAGTTCCTCATTTCACATGTCAGACCACCACTGACCCAGCACACAAGACACTTGACCTACTTCCGGAAGACTCGTGCATTGACTAGACTCAGAGATTCTGCACCTGTCATACAAGCTGTTGTAATGTTTCCACAGCTATGCGCATCAACACATTCTCGATCTCAAGTTCACCATTCTCACAGTATGACAGGGTTAATCCATATGACAGGCCGAGCTCGTTCTGTTTCACACGACTCACCCATACATATGAACCTCCCTCGACTCTCAACGCCTGAATAACCTCATCTATATGAATCCATTATCTCAGGAGAGTCAGGATAATCCCATTATAGACATCACCGATCAATGCACATCCTACACGATCTTACACGGTATTTTCTTTCCTGAAAATACTATGCCTCGATCCACATTCACCACATCCAACACATCACATAACACTTAAAGGAATGATTTCAATCACAGCAAAACTCAATCCAAGGTTCTTATTTTCGAATATCTCATTTAAATCTCAACAGTTTCAAAGCAACACCAAAAACAGAGAGTTTCGCAAACAACGCCAAAACCGGCGACCTGGTTCAAAAACAGGGTATTTCGAAGTCTGCATTTAAAACCGGCGACAACGTCGCCCAACACATAGCACAGAGCATTTTACAAGGATGAAGACGAAAACCGGCGACCACGTCGCCCTCACTTCAGAAAATAGCTAAACTATGGCTTGTATTGAAAATGAAGTCTAGCTTCCCTTACCTGGACTTGCGCAAACACCTAGAGTTCCGAAACCCAACAAAGCTTGAAGAACGCCTTGGCTCTGTTTTTGCGTCTGGTTGAAGGACTTGCAGAGGATTGCCCAGGTGCTCTAATGGTGGCTGTCGCTCGTCGTACTCTCGTGTGAAGGTGCTAGAATCGCAGCGCGAAGGAGGCAACTGGAGGAGAAGGGAGGTAACTCACTCTTTCTCTCTTTGAAGGCTGCAACGTTTTTTTTTCTCAGCAGTGGGTTTTCTACATCTTAAACCAACTTATCCACCAAAAGCAGCTGCCACCACCCACTCTGCAGAGAAGTCTGAGAACCACTGCTCTGAACAGTACTGCCACTGTTGTCGCTTGTGCATGCCAGCCACTGCTCTGAACAGTACGACCGCGAGTGTCTCCTGCGCATGCCAACATTCTGATGTCACCACTCTGAATCATCCTTTTTGTCTACGTGGCGCGCGTGCAGGACGTTTCATGCTGAGAGTCTGGGTCCCACTTTATCTGCGTGAGGCTCGCCATCGCGACAACTTTCCAATGCTGACTCATCCTGGCGAACGACCGATGTCTCCTTCGCCCTAGAAGACGACCGATGTCTTCCTCTGGGAGACGACCGATGTCTTCCCTGGCGACGCCCTCATAACTCTCGCGCCTTGGCCACGTCCACATGCCTCGCGCCCTGGCAATGCCCGCATGCCTCGCGCCCGCGCGATGCCTGCATGCCTCTCGCGCCCGCGCGATGCCTGCATGCCTCTCGCGCCCGCGCTATGCCTGCATGCCTCTCGCGCCCGCGCGATGCCTGCATGCCTCTCGCGCCCGTGCGATGCCTGCATGCCTCTCGCGTCCTGGCGACGTCCACCTGGCGCTCATGTGTAGCAGGCGACCGGCGATCTCATAGCCTTCTTAACTTTTTCCTCCCTTTCTATTCTAAATAAAACATACATAGAATTCTTTTAAAATATAACCCTTTTTATTCCAATTCAATTTTACAGGTCCTTACAGGCAGTATGACAGGTGCAGATCTCTGAGTCTAATCAATGCATGAGTCTTCCGGAAGTAGTGTCAAGTGTCTTGCGTGTTGAGTCAGTGGTGGTCTGACATGTGAAATGAGGAACTTGAAATTGATAGACACTTGGTACAGTTGTGAAATAGAATGACTCTGGAAAATATTGTGAAATGTGTGATTTCTGGGTGATCAGGTGAAGAGTATGAGAAACTTGATAACTTTACGTGAATATCTTGAAATTGTTTACCTTGATTTTATTTTAAGTATCCTTATTTAAACTCTTTTTAAATGTCTAGCTTACCCTGTGTTTTCGTTTGTGTTGTGGCCTTTTCTTAAACCTGTAATGATCGTGTATAATTTACACGGGAGCAGATGATGTTGCAGGAAGTAGAGCTCTTTAGAAAATTGTCGCTGGAAGGAGATCGCCTGTTTTCTTTTCTGTTGGGTGATCGCCCCTCTTGCTGCTTTATAATAGGAGATCGCCTTTATGAAAGGAGATCGCCCTTCTTATAGGAGATCGCCTATATGAAAGGAGATCGCCCTTCTTATAGGAGATCGCCCTTTTTGCCAGGAGATCGCCTATCTGTCTTTTGTATTGTATTTCGTTTACGTTTTTAATGGAGAAGTGATCGTTTGTATTAAGCTCCCTGTGAGGAGAAACTTATTTATTTTATATAAAGATTTTGCTCACTTCAATCTATTTGTCACCTTTATTTTCGTTTTATATTTATTTTCAAAGAAATTTGGCGGGATGTTACATGAAGCACTAACTAGTGGTGGATCCTGACCTAGCCCTTGATCTTGTGTCATGCTTCATGTCCTTTTTCTAGAAGGTTGGGCTTGGTCTCCATCTCTCAGGTCTTGATCAATCATAAAAATAATAAAGGCCTTTGGCTCTGCGTTCTACTATGAAATCCGGCATTAAGTGGCGTGTTGGTTTGGGTTTGGGGGCTGCATTGATTGGAGCAGACAATGATATAGGCATTGGTGTTGGACCCAAGACTCCCTTGTGGAATTTGGCCATCGAATTGCTTGAATTGGCTGCTTCATACATCCTGGCCAAGGTAAACGCATGTTATAGAGACGTAGGTTGGAACATTTGCACCATCATATGGATTTGTTTCTTTAATCCACCAAGGAAGCAACTTAGAATATGATCATCAGATAACTTCAATCTTGTAATGATTGAATCGAACTCTTCATGATAGGCATCAACTGAAGGCTTTTGTAATAGACACATCAACTCAGCCATAGGATCATCGCCGATTGCACCAAACCGATCGATTATACTTTTTGTGAATGTTGTCCCGAGGTGCAACCATATCTAAACCTGATTTCATAAATGTGGCATGCCATTGCAAGGCCTTTCCTTCTAAATGCAAAATTTCCAACTTCACCTTAAATTTGCCTGGGTATTGTCAATAAGAAAATAATTTTCACATTGATGAATCCACTGGTTAACATTTTCTCCATTGAATCTGGGGAAGTCAATGCGTGCCAACCTTGTGCCACAAACATAAGAAGACCCTCTTCAAGGTCCACGTGACATATTGTCATTTGAGAGGCCATGGGGACCTTCCCCTCAAGATCGAGTAAGTAATTCCTGCATGGTGTCTTTCATAGAAAGAGTCAAGGTTTCGTGCAATGTAGTCGCGAGTTCCATCAACCTATTGTCCATCCTTTGGGAGATTCGATCTTCCATCTCCTTAGCAGCTTGAGCGGAGCATGTTGAATCTACCATTGAAAGTAATGGAAGGTCCAATCTGATACTAATTGATATGAATGATTGTGTGCACAAGCGTCTAGGTTTTCTCGTAAGAGATTTCGAAGAACGGTTTGGCTTTTAAAAAGGGAACCCCTAGGCGGGCTTTCGATTATACCTAGAACGAGAAACAATGATAGAGAATGATTCGGTCGGTCATCGGTAGTCCATGACGTCAGCAGCAGATGACCACGTGGACCAGTCACAGGTTGACACGTGGCATGGGATGGCAGGCGAATCAGGGAGGAGACCACTTAGAATGGTGATCGGTGGTCAGTTACCAAGTGGCCACCACCCCCAGAGCGGTGCCTAGATAAGCGCCTGGAAGCACCGCACAGACGTCGGTGGAAAGTAATGAGACACCGCACGGACGTCGGTGGAAGGTCATGAGCCACCGCACGGACGTCCGTGGAAGGTCATGAGCCACCACACGGACGTCGGTGGAAGGTCATGAGGCACCGCGCGGACGTCGGTGGAAAGTCATGAGTCACCGCACGGACGTCGGTGGAAGGTCATGAGGCACCACACGGACGTTGGTGGAAAGTCATGAAGCACCGCACGGTCATTGGTGGAAAGTCATGAGGCACCGCACGGTCATCAGTGGAAAGTCATGAGGCACTGCACGACCATCAGGGGATAGTCGTCAGGGTCCCAGCGAGAGCGTTATGCATGCACCTTGCATGATGTCAAACCAGAAGACGTGCGGTGAGACCATGCAGGCAGGACACGCCTGGTGAGTGTGCTTAGACCAGCCCCGCCAGGCGCTCTCCTGGGAGCATGCACTCAACCAAAAGATGTGCGGTGAGACCATGCAGGCAGGATGGGCCTGGTGAGTCTGCTTAGACCAGCCCCACCAGGCGCTCTCCTGGGAGCATGCACTCACTCAGAGGACGTGCGAAGAGGCCATGCAGGCAGGACACGCCTGGTGAGTGTGCTTAGACCAGCCCCACCAGGCGCTCTCTTGGGAGCATGCACTCACTCAGAACGAAGAAACGTGCTAAGTTACTCCGCAAGAGGATAACTTAGCCGCATAGAGAAAAGCGCAGAAGCCTTCCAGGTGTGACACGTGTACGGTCAGATGCCAGTTGCATGCCTCCACGTGTCACCATCTGAGAGAGAAGCGTGGCCCAAGTATAAAGGCACTCTACCTTATGTCAGGTACACACAAGTTTTTCAGATTACAAGTTTACACAAATTTACTACACATAGTTTCTGAGTCATTGTGAGAGCGTTTGTACACGTAGCACAATGATAACAGAATTCAGTTACAGAGAGAGAGATGTAAGGACCTGTAAAAATTAAATTGGAATAAAAGGAATATATTTTAAATGAATTCTAAGTATATTTTTATTTAAAATAAAAAGGAAGGAAAGTGTAACTTAGAAGACTATGAGATCGCCTGGTTAGTACATAATCGCCTGTCGCCTAGATTACACATAAACGCCAATCGCCTGTAGTGTACATGATTGCCAATCGCCTATGGTACACATGATCGCCGAAAGTGCACTCAGTATGTGGTCAGGATACTGGATCAACCAGAGTGGGTTCCAACAACCACGCGTATCAAGGTGTGGGTTAAGCCTTAGATACGCTGTGCATGCGAAGCTCTATGCTTGAGCATAAGAAATCGTCCTTAGTGTTGCATGCATGGGCGCACGAGGAGTGGTGCTGATCTACTCTTGGAAATGTGAAGCTACCGACGTCACCAAGTCATGTGGAGATGATACCTTGGACGTAACATAGTGGGATGAAGAACCTTCAGCAAGGCGTGGCGATGTGTCGTCGGGCATCGCCAGGGCGCGAGGCATGCGGGCATCGCCAGGGCGAGACATCGGTCGTCTTCCAGAGAGAGACATCGGTCGTCCGCCAGGATGAGTCATCGGTGGAAGGTTATCGCACGATGTCGAGTTTCACACAGATAAGGTGGGACCCAGGCCCCCAGCATGAGACGTCCTGCACGCGCGACACGTAGACAAAAAGGGTGGTTCAGAATAGTGGCATCAGAGAGTTGGTATGTGCAGAGACATGTGGCCGTACTGTTCAGGGAAACGTGCACGCAAGCTTTCCTGCAGAGTGGGTGGTGGCAGCGGCAATTGTGGACAAGTTGGTTTAGATTCAAAAACTCACTTCTGAGAGGAAAAGAACGTTGCAGTGGTTCAAGAGTGACAGAGTGAGTTTACCTTCATCCTTCTCTTTTCTCTCCTTCGCGCTGCGATTCAGGCATCCTCAAGCACCAGTACGACGAGCGACGACTGCCCTTGGACACCTGGGAGGTTCTCTGCAAGTTCTCCAAACCGGACGCTAAAACAGAGTTAAGGCATCTTTAAGCTTCGGTGGGTTTTGGAGCTCTTGGTGTTTTGCGCAAGTTCAGGTAAGGGAAGCTAGCATTTTCGTTTATAAAAACTTTAGGCGAGTAGGTTCTGAAGTGAGGGCGACGTGGTCGCCGGTTCCATATCCTTTTCACGATGCTCTGTTTTTATGTGTGCGGCGACGTGATCGCCGGTTTTAAATGTTAATTTCGAACTCCCCTGTTTTAGTGTCGTTTGAAACTGTTTGAGATTGAAATGTGAAATGCATGCGATATTTGAAAATCTGAACCTTGGAATGATTGTTGCTGTGATTGGAATCGTTCATTTAAGTGTTATATGATGTGTTGAATGTTGTGAATGTGGGATCAAGACATAGTATTTTCAGGAAAGGAAATACCGTGTTGAGATTGGTTATGAGGTGTATTGATCAGTGAGTATCCTGTGAATGAGACGATCCTGACTCTGCTGATATGATGGAGTCACATAGATGAAGTCATTCAGTTGGTGAGAGTCGAAGGAGGTCCATATGTATGGGTAAGTCGTTTGAAAGATAACTGACTTGGATTAACCCTGTCATACTGTGAGAGTGAGGATATTGAGATCGAGATCGAGATTATGTTGATGCGCATGGCTGTGGGAACATTACAGCAATGAAGTATGACAGGTGCAGGTCTCTGGATGCTAAGTTCAACGCACGAGTCTTCCGGAAGTAGTGTCAAGTGTCTGTGTGTGATGAGTCAGTGGAAGTCTGACGTGAGAAATGAGAAACATTGAAATTGATAGACACTTGATGGAGTATGTGAATTGAACGACTCTTGAGGAAATTTTGAAATATGTGATTACTTGATGGTCATGTGAAGGGAATGAGAAAGTTGATGGTTTTTACGTGGGTGTCTTAAATTTGTTTTATCTTGATTTTAAAGTTTCATATCTAAATTCTCTTTAAAATATCTAGCTTACCCTGCATTTTTGTTTTGTGGATGTTTTCGTAAACCTGTGATGATCGTGTATAATTTACACGGGAGCAGATGATGTTGCAGGAAGTAGAGCTCCTCAGTGAGTGGTCGCCGGAAGGAGATCGCCTGTTTTCTGTTCTGTTAGGAGATCGCCTGTTTTCTATTTTGCTGTGTTTTGTTTAAGTTTTGGAAACTGACTGGTTATGTATTAAACTCCCTGTGAGGAGAAATTTCATTACATATATATATTTATGTTCACTTCGATATTATTGTTTTACCTTTATTTTATTATATAAATATGAAAAGGTTTTGGCAGGATGTTACACCGCCCTCAGACCTTGGGCGACATCCGAGGTCTGACCACCATGAAATTTCCATTACAAGCTCTTTTCGTTTTAAGTAATAACATATTCAGAATTCATTAAAATTATACTTCTTCTATTCCAAATAATTATCTAGATCCTTACATTAACAACCCAACAATAATATTAATCAAATCCCAAAACTTTAGGATATAACACGTATTGATTCGAATCACGTTTCACACTTAAACGCTGAATTTTAAAATAGAAACTCCACAGTCTTCAAAGACGAAGCTCCAAGGCGTTGAGGTAGAAAGTCAAATTGTGGAAACTAGCGAGGCGTAGTCACAATATCAAAACACAAAACCAAGGTTTTTGAAAACGTACACAAAAGAGGAATTTGACTCTGTTTGTTAGATCCAAATCAAAAATCGCGGCAAAAGTAAGCATATTATGAAACGGATGAACATGAAACCAAAAAAATTTCATAAAATTCCAAAAACAGATTTGTATTACTGAGTTCACACATGAAAATTTCTTTTTTAACCACGAAAGAAAAAAAAAATTGGAAAATTTTGAAAATTTTCAAAAATGACTTTTTGGAAAAGATGATAATGAAAACCTAACTTTAAAGAAAATTGCTAATGATCTAATAGCAATTTATGAACTCTAGAATGAAAAACAAAAGCACTCAAGAGCTCTAATCTATGAAGAAATTTGAAAAAAATTTCAAAAAGATTGACTAATGGAGTTTGTTCTTGCCGGTTGACTTTCCCGCTGGTTGACTCTACGACACTCACACGCCTCCTTCCTCACCTTGATAAATGCTTGGTTCCTTCGAAGCAATCTGCACCTGCAAAAGAGAAAGGGGCGCCCTAGAGGCTGTTTGCACTCCGACGCTCAACTCAAGATGGGGCAAAAAACACCAAGTGTATTGAGTCTCTCTGTGTTTAGGTCTAGAAACTGCGTACCTTTGTGAAGTATTTTACTGTCCCTTATATAGTCTAGGGTTTACTATGCCGCTAGCCCTAATTAGGGTTCACTGTGCTGCTAGCCATATTCAGGGTTTACTGGAATACCCTTGCGCCGCTATCACCCAACCTTAGGGTAATCTAGCACATAAGGTTTCCTTCTCTAGAGTGCAAACTCTAACAGGGTGACCACCTGGGTGCCTCCTTGTGCACCTAGTCTCTAGGGCCACCTGTTCTGGGAGTGCCTTCACTATTCACGTGCCATGCATGTAGCTTCACTGGGAAACCCTAGTTCTGATGAGTACTCGACCCCTCAGGACTCTGCACTTAACCGTGCTTTTCCTACCACACGCATAAGCTCTTCGTGATTCAGGCTTCTCCTTACCTCTAGGTATTTCCTTCTTATTGGCTTACTCTGGGAACCAATCTTAGCTGTTCTGATTATGTTGTTCAAATCACCCGCGACCGATGTCACCTCGTCATACTCTGTTGCCGAGGATTCCTCAACATGCAGAGTGACGAAGACACATCAGCCTATTCTAGTGATCATCACGCTGATGACTAATCACCCTTTTTTGTGGGGATACGCTGATGACTAATCACCCTACTAGACCTTACCACTTGTGGGGTCTATCCCACGTGGCTTTGATCCACACCGTGGGACCCAGCTGACGTGGCTCACCCCATACTAGCTATTCTCGGTGTCTGAGGACTGGTCAGTACACAAGCCCCCCAGTCTCAAGCTGTTAATTTGTTTCAGCGAAGAGACTAAGTCATCGGCTCGGGCGACCTACGTGGCTCTGTGCGTAAGGACGTGAACAGTGCGCTGAAGGGACATCTCACCAACCCACTCTTAATCTGCGGACGCGTGTCTGGATCAACGGTTGGGGTGTTTTTAACGTTTGCGCTTCTTTACCTACGTTAAACCCCTTCAAAACCCCGCGCCCCACACTGCTTTATCACTTTTCACTTGAGCCTTCAAACTTTCAAACTTCTCTTGCACGCTTCTACCCTACTCCATCCCCTACACTCGCGATCCTTCAACTTTGCTCACACAAAGGTATGGTTTTTAATCTTCTTCTCGCCTTTGTTTCATGGTTCTGCTTCTCTTCGGATACATTAACACATTAACTGCGCTGGGACTGTTTACGATTTCTGCATTCTAGGGTTTTTGTTCTTCTTTTCTGAGTTTGTTCTTCCTTTGAGTCTTTGTCCATCATAGTATTCGTCACCATTTTCTTCTAAGCCTTTTTCTCTTCCTGCCTCTCACTTGTTTAGATTCAAGATGGCCAGAACTAAAACAACCTCCAACCCTCCTCCAACCGTAGCGGTTGATTACAAGTCCTTCTACCCCTGGGCTTCCGAGGATCTCCTTGGTGAGACCTCAAAAATCGCATCCTGTGAAGATCTACGAAAACATAGGGATGATGAGAACGAAATCAAGGGGCGCGTCTTCGGCAGGGAAACTGACGCGTACAACTCGGTGCGTCCTTGCACTGAGGGTGAACCCGTGTGCGCTGATGATCGTTGCAACGAAGGGGAGCCCTTCTTCTTCTTCTACGCCACCATCTTCAAATGAGTCAAAGTCCGCCTCCCCTTCACTGGGTTCGAGAGGGCGTTACTCACAGAGTTGAACATGGCGCTTGCCCAGCTGCACCCTAACAGCTGGGCCTTCATCCGAGCCTTCTCCATCCTCTGCAACAACCTAGGGTTCACTCCCTCGGTAGACGTATTTTTATACTTCTTCGAGGCGAAGAGCCCTGGGAAGAGGCTTTGGGTAAGCCTGAATGGAGTGGCAGGGAGGGTTCTACTCACCCTCTTCTCTCAATCATACAAGGGCTTCAAGGGGAAGTTCTTCCGAGTTTGCTGTAGCTCCTAGACTCCACCATGCTTGATGGATTCCCATTATACTGGGTGGGGAAGTTGCAGCTCAAGAAACCCTGCGGACTCTAAGAGCTGACGCCCTTTGACCGAGAGGTGTGCCAGGCTATCTCCAGCTGGGGCGTGGTGTTTGACACCACCCAGCTAATTAGGCACGAATACGACGTTGAGACCCTCAGTGTATACATCGGTATATTATCTTTGTCTTGCATCTAACTGTTTGTGTGTTTCATACTTGGCCTTTCTCACCCTTTCTTGTTGTTCACTGCAGGCATGGTGCTAAGTGCTGATAAGAAGAAGAGGTTGGCTGATGTGCTAAGTCGCCACACTGTCGGTAGCTCAGGCCCTGCTGGCCCTTCATCGCCCACTATGGCTACCTTAGAACCAGTTGCTGAGAAATCAAAAAGGGCAGCTCTAGTGGAAATTTCTGAGGACGAGGACACCTACTCCGACCTCGTCTTCAAGAGGAAAAGGGTGGAGGTTGATACAGAGGTCTCCTCTGCAACAGAAGGGAAACCTCCCTCCTTCAAGGAGCACCCTCCCAGTGCTTCATCTCCCCCTGAGCCAATCTTAGCGCTCGAGGGTGGAGGGGAGAGTGCTCCTTCAACCAGCCCAATGCCTTATGCTCTCGAATTGCCTCCCCTTCTCTAGCAAACTCTTGCGCAGATGCCTGGCCAAGCTGCTTTGGAGGCCATGGACAGGAACTCCCTTGGGGATCTCATCAGCCATGGTCTTGGGGAGTTCCTCGCTGCCTCCAACTTCCTGCTAAACAAAGGGAACGCCCAGGCAGAACTGCTGGAGAAAGTTGCCAAGCTGGAGAAGGAGCTGGAACAGAAGAAGGGCTTGGATCTCCAAATCCAACAAGCTACCAAGCGCGAGACTGCTCTAAACCAAGAGCTGGGCAGTCTCCGCCAATCTGAGAAGGAGACCAAGAAACTTCTATTCTCCAAAGGGCAGGAGGCCCTCCAGCTTGAGGCCAAAATTCTCCCCTTCCGCAACAAGATCATCGAACTGGAAGAGCAGCTGGAGGGGGCTCAGACTAAGATGACCAAGCTGGAGGAGAGGTCCACTAGCTGAGAGGTTCAGTTGGGCAAAGTTGAGGAGGAACTTGCCCAACAAATTGAATTGCTGAAGAAGACTGAGGCGGAGCTCACTGAAGATGTCGTCGACGCCTACGGGGAGGGGTTTAGCGATGCCCTTGCTCAGTTTGCCTGCGTGCATCTTGAGATGGACCTCTCGCCATTCTCCGTAACTTCACAGGTGGTCGATGTAACATCCCGCCAAAATGCTTTTCATATTTATATAATGAAATAAAGGTAAAACCATAATATCGAAGTGAACATAAATATATATATGTAATAAAATTTCTCCTCACAGGGAGTTTAATACATAACCAGTCGGTTTTCCAAACTTAAACAAAATACAGCAAAATAGAAAAACAGGCGATCTCCTAACAGAAAACAGGCGATCTCCTATCACAAACAGAAAACAGGCGATCGCCTAACAGAAACAGAAACAGGCGATCTCCTTCCGGCGACCACTCACTGAGGAGCTCTACTTCCTGCAACATCATCTGCTCCCGTGTAAATTATACATGATCATCACAGGTTTAAGAAAAACATCCACAAAACAAAAACGCAGGGTAAGCTAGATATTTGAAAGATAATTTAGATATGAAACTTTAAAATCATGATAAAACAAATTTTAAGACACCCACGTAAAAACCATCAACTTTCTCATTCCCTTCACATGACCATCAAGTAATCACATATTTCACAATTTCCTCAAGAGTCGTTCAATTCACATACTCCATCAAGTGTCTATCAATTTCAATGTTTCTCATTTCTCACGTCAGACTTCCCCTGACTCATCACCCACAGACATTTGACACTACTTCCGGAAGACTCGTGCGTTGAACTTAGCATCCAGAGACCTGCACCTGTCATACTTCATTGCTGTAATGTTCCCACAGCCATGCACATCAACATAATCTCGATCTCAATCTCATCACTCTCACAGTATGACAGGGTTAATCCATATAACAGGTCAAGTCAGTTATCTTTCAAACGACTTACCCATACATATGGACCTCCTTCGACTCTCACCAACTGAATGACTTCATCTATGTGACTCCATCATATCAGCCAAGTCAGGATCGTCTCATTCACAGGATACTCACTGATCAATACACCTCATAACCAATCTCAACACGGTATTTCCTTTCCTGAAAATACTATGTCTTGATCCCACATTCACAACATTCAACACATCATATAACACTTAAATGAACGATTCCAATCACAGCAACAATCATTCCAAGGTTCAGATTTTCGAATATCACATTTCAATCTCAAACAGTTTCAAACGACACTAAAACAGGGGAGTTCGAAATCAACATTGAAACCGGCGATCACGTCGCCCCACACATAAAAACAGAGCATTGTGAAAAGGAATATGAAAACCGGCGACCATGTCGCCCTCACTTCAGAACCTACTCGCCTAACGTTTTTATAAACGAAAATGCTAGCTTCCCTTACCTGGACTAGCGCAAAACACCAAGAGCTCCAAAACCCACCGAAGCTTAAAGATGCCTTAACTCTGTTTTAGCGTCCGGTTTGGAGAACTTGCAGAGAACCTCCCAGGTGTCCAAGTGCAGTCATCGCTCGTCGTACTGGTGCTTGAGGATGCCTGAATCACAGCACGACGGAGAGAAAAGAGAAGGATGAAGGTAAACTCACTCTGTCACTCTTGGACCACAGCAACGTTCTCTCCTCTCAGAAGTGAGTTTTTGAATCTGAACCAACTTGTCCACAAATGCTGCTGCCACCACCCACTCTGCAGGGACGCGTGTCTCTGCGCATGCCTACTCTCTGATGTCACTATTCTGAACCCCCCTTTTTGTCTACGTGTCACGTGTGCAGGACGTCTCATGCTGGGAGCCTGGGTCCCACCTTATCTGTGTGAAACTCGACATCGCGCGATAACCCTCCACCGATGACCGCTCGCGCGATGACTATCCACCGATGTCTCATCCTGGCGGACGACCGATGTCTCTCCCTGGGAGACGACTGATGTCCCGCCCTGGCGATGCCCGCATGCCTCGCGCCCTGGCAATGCCCGACGACACATCGCCACGCCTTGCTGAAGGTTCTTCATCCCACTATGTTACGTCCAAGGTATCATCTCCACATGACTTGGTGACGTCGGTAGCTTCACATTTCCAAGAGTAGATCAGCACTACTCCTCGTGCACCCATGCATGCAACACTAAGGACGATTTCTTATGCTCAAGCATAGAGCTTCGCATGCACAGCGTATCTAAGGCTTAACCCACACCTTGATACGCGTGGTTTTTGGAACCCACTATGGTTGATCCAGTATCCTGACCACATACTGAGTGCACTTTCGGCGATCATGTGCACCATAAGCGATTGGCGATCATGTCTCCTCTAGGCGACAGGCGATTATGTGCCAGAGAAGTCGGAGATCGCCTCCGTCTTCAACAACGGCGATCTCGTAGACTTCTAAGCTACACTTTTCTTCCTTTACTCTTCTTGATCCACATGTCTTCCTCGAGCGCACCCACGTGATTACCTCACGATAAAGTCATCGCACCTGACTACTTGGTTAATACAATGGTCAGCCGACCGACCTCTACCAGCTGACCCCAGACCTTGGGCGACGTCCGAGGTCCGACTACTATGAAACTTCATTTACCAGCTCTTTGTATTTTTAAATAATAACATCTTCTGAAATTATTTAGAAATAACACTTTCATTCCAATTAAAGTTTCTAGGTCCTTATAGTCGACGGGCAAATAGTGCCCAGATAGATCTTCTAGGCAATTGTATCTCATGACTGAACCTCTTGTAATTAACCTCCATTATAATGTTAATAATTCATTTGCTCGCCTTCATATCTGTTTGCCTTTACGCTTCACTTTACTTGCATTGATATCTCTATTGTTGCTTTACTGTTTTGGCATACTTGGTTGTTTGAGCTCCCTGACCAGCGTATACCCAAACCATAAACAGCACGCTTGACTCAAAATAATCCATAGGTAGTACGCTTAATTTTGTTGAGTAGCTATTGGCAAGACCTCACAGAAGTCTTCTCTCGAAAGATGCCTCACCACCTCGTCATCGCCCACATCACTTAGCCCTCTGAGGACTCTAGGGATGTGTTCTTGCCGGTTGACTCGCCTGTCAGTTGACTCCACGACACTCACACGCCTCCTTCCTCACGTTGATATGTGCTTGATTCTTGGGAAACAATCTGCACCTGCAAAAGAGAAAGGGGCGCCCTAGAGGCCGTTTGCACTCCGACGCTCAAGTCAATATTGGGCAAGAAACACCAAGTGTATCGAGTTTCTCTGTGTTTAGGTCTAGAAACTGCGTACCTCTGTGAAGTATTTTACTGTCCCTTATATAGTTTAGGGTTTACGGTGCCGCTAGCCCTAATTAGGGTTTACTGCGCTGCTAGCCATATTCAGGGTTTACTGGAATACCCTTGCATTGCTATCACCCAATCTTAGGGTAATCTAGCACATAAGTTTTCCTTCTCTAGAGTGCAAACTCTAACAGAGTGACCACCTGGATGCCTCCTTGTGCACCTAGTCTCTGGGGCCACCTGTTCTGGGAGTGTCCTTGCTGCTCACGTGCCATGCATGTAGCCTTTACTGGGAAACCCTAGGTCTGATGAGTACTCGACCCCTCAGGACTCTGCACCTAACTGTGCTCTCCCTGCTACCCGCATAGGCTCTTCGTGATTCAGGCCTCTCCCTACCTCTGGGTATTTAACTGGTCATTGGCCCACTCTGGGACCAATCTTAGCTGTTCTGGTTACGTTGTTCAAATCACCCAAGACCGATGTCACCTTGTCACACTCTGTTGCCGAGAACTGATCACCCTGTGGAGTGACGAGGACACATCAGTCCCTTCTGGTGATCATTGTAAGGACCCAGAAAATTTTATTGGAATGAAAGTGTTATATTTAAATAATTTCAGAAGATGTTATTATTTAAAATACAAAGAGCTGGTAAATGAAGTTTCATAGTAGTCGGACCTCGGACGTCGCCCAAGATCTTGGGTCAGCTGGTAGAGGTCGGTCGGATGACGTGTGGATCAAGAAGAGTAAAGGAAGAAAAGTGTAGTTAAGAAGTCTTCTACGAGATCGCCGTTATTGAAGACGGAGGCGATCTCCGACTTCTCTGGGACATAATCGCCTGTCGCCTAGAGGGGACATGACCGCCAATCGCCTATGGTGTACGTGATCGACGGGAGTGCACGTAGTACGTAGTCAAGATACTGGATCAACCAGAGTGGGTTCCACAAAAACCACACGTATCAAGGTGTGGGTTAAGCCTTAGATACGCTGTGCATGCAAAGCTCTATGCTTGAGCATAAGAAGTCATCCTTAGTGTTGCATGCATGGGAGCACGAGGAGTAGTGCTGATCTACTCTTGGAAATGTGAAGCTACCGACGTCACCAAGTCATCTGGAGGTGATACCTTGGACGTAACATAATGGGAGGATGAACCTTCAGCAAGGTGTGACGATGTGACATTGGTGACCAGAGTAAGGCGATGTGTTCTCGTCACACACAAGGGCGATAAGAGATCGCCAACAACATGAGAGGAACATCGGTCATCAACCAGGATGGGAGAGACATCGGTGGTCTGCCAGGGAGAGACATCGGTGGTCTGCCAGGGAGAGACATCGGTGGTCTGCCAGGGTGAGACATCGGTGGTCTGTCAGGGTGAGACATCGGTTGTCTGCCAGTGTGAGGAATCAGTCATCGCCTGTATGAGAGACACATCGGTCGTCTCCCAGGGAGAGACATCGGTCGTCCTCCAGGATGAGGCCTCGGTGGATAGTCATCGCGCGAGCGGTCATCAGTGGAAGGTTATCGCGCGATGTCGAGTTTCACGCAGATAAGGTGGGACCCAGGCTCGCAGCATCAGACGTACTGCACGCGCGACACGTAGACAAAAAAAGGGTGGTTCAGAATAGTGACCTCAGAATGTTGGCATGCGCAGAGTCACGCGTGGTCGTACTGTTCAGGGCAGCGTGCACGCAAGCTTCCTGCAGAGTGGGTGGTGGCAGCGGCTTTTGTGGACAAGTTGGTTTAAGATTTAAAAACTCACTTCGGAGAGGCAAAGAAGGTGCTGTGGTTCAAGAGTGACAGAGTGAGTGAGTGAGTTACCTTCATCCTCCTCTTTTCTCTCCTTCACTCTGCCATTCAGGCCTTATCACGTTCCTGCTTAGCTATCGACGACTGCCCTTGGAGCACCTGGGAGGTTCTCTGCAAGTTATACAAACCAGACGCTAAAACAGAGCCAAGGCATCCTTTAAGCTCGGTGGGTTTTGGAGCTCTTGGTGTTTTGCGCAAGTCTAGGTAAGGGAAGCTAGCCTTATTTCCAACGAAAATCCTTATATTCGATGATTAAGATGATGGGGGCGACGTGGTCGCCGGTTTTTCAACTGTTAGTGTACAACCCTCTGTTTTTGAACGAGATCGCCGGTTTTGGCGTTGTTTTTCGAACTCCCCTGTTTTGTGTTGTTTGAAGCTGTTTGAGATTTAAATGTGATATTCGAAAATATGAACCATGAAATGATTGTTGTTGTGATTGGAATTATTCATTTAAGTGTTATATGATCTGTGGAATGTCGTGAATGTGGGATCAAGACATAGTATTTTCAGGAAAGGAAATACCGTGTTGAGATTTGGTTATGAAGTGTATTGATCTGTGAGTATCCTGTGAATGAGGCGATCCTGACTCTGCTGAGATAATGGAATCACATAGAGGAAGTTATCCAGTTGGTGAGAGTCGAAGGAGGTTCATATGAATGGGTGAGTCGTGTGAAAAAGAACGAGCTCGGCCTGTTATATGGATTAACCCTGTCATACTGTGAGAGTGATGAATTGAGAACGAGTTCGTGTTGATGCGCATGGCTGTGGAAACATTACAGCAATGAAGTATGACAGGTGCATGTCTCTGGATGCTAAGTTCAACACTCGAGTCTTCCGGAAGTAGTGTCAAGTGTCTATGTGTGATTAGTCAGTGGAAGTCTGACGTGAGTAATGTTGAGAAATTGTTGATAGACACTTGATGGTTGTGTGATATGAATGAGAAAGTGATGGACTCTTGTGAATGTTTAAAAAGGCTGATCTACGTTGGTTGTCCAGTTTATAATTTAAAGTTAAAAAAAAATATATCTAGCTTACCCTTTGTATTGTTCTCTGGCTGTTTTCTCTTAAAACTGTGATGATCGTGTATTTTACATGGGAGCAGATGATTTTCCAGGAAGTAGAGCTCCTTAGTGAGTGGTCGCCGGAAGGAGATCGCCTGTTTCTGTCTTTATGTGGTGATCGCCTGATTTCTGTTCTGATAGCAGATCGGCTGTTTTGGGTCTTCTGATAGTAGATCGCCGGTTTATGTAGGGAGACCGCCGGTTTCAATTTATTTGGCTGTATTTTGTTTAAGTTTTGGAAAAATATACCGGTTATGTATTAAACTCCCTGTGAGGAGCAACTTCATTTTATATAAATACGTATGTTCATTTAAATATTTTTGTTTTACCTTTATTTCATTTTATATTTATGAAAAGAAATTTGGCGGGATGTTACAATCATCACAGCGATGACTAATCACCCGTCTCTGTGGGGATATGCTGATGACTAATCACCCTTCTCTGTGGGAACATGCCGATCACTAATCACCCTTCTCTGTGGGAACATGCCGATGACTGTTCGGTGTTTCATTACTTCTCGCGCTCTGCTGTCAGGCGCTCATCTAGGCACTGATCTGTTGGTGGTGGTCACTTAGCAACTGACCATCGATCACCATTCTGAGTGATCTCCTCTCTGATTCACCTGCTATCTTCTACCACGTGTCACCCTGTGAATGGTCCACGTGGTCATCTCCTGCTGACGTCATCTACTACCGATGACCGACCCGATCAGGATGCATTTGACAAGCTAAAAACTTTATATGGTCACTTCTCTCCCTTAGGTGAAGGCGGGCCTCACTGATGACCTCTTTGCTTGAATTGAGGACTTCTCTCCCGATAAGGAGGTGTTCTATGCAAACCCAGACTCCAACTGATGGAACCCTAACTTCACTCGAAGGGCTCGATCCGACCTCTATTCGCCATGGGCGAGAGAGGATTTCCCTGGTGACTTCACTGGTGAACCCTTCTTTCAAGTTGGGAGTTCTTACTCGAAGGGGAGGTGTTCTCTGCGAACCTGCCTTCCCTCTTACGAGACTTCCAACCCCAAGTGACAGGTTCGAATTGACCTCACATCGCTCATAGGCGAGGGAGGATTTAACTGGGTGCACCCTTCTGTTCACGTTGGGAGTTCTCACTCGAAGGGGAGGTGTTCTCTGCGAACCTGCCTTCCCGCTTACGAGACTTCTAACGCCAAGTGACAGGTTCTACTGTATTGTACAAACACATTCAAATATACGAGTTTAACTGAGAATTTTATTGGGTGACCTCATTAAAAACCCTTAAAAAGGAAAAGAGAGTGTCCCCTAAACTGTGTACAACATTACATGGCTTTAACTAAAATAGAATTTCAGGTGAGTCACATTCCATGTACGAAGAATCGAACCACCTTCTAGAGTCTCAAGTCTATATGCTCCATTCCCCAGGGCCTCTGTCACTCTGAAAGGACCAATCCACTTAGGGGATAGCTTGTTTTCTATCTGGTAGGGAGATGCCTTCCACATAACTAGGTCAGCCACCTGGAACTGCCGAGCTCTCAACTTGGAGCTGTGCTTGAGCTCGACTCTCCTCTTCAACGCCTCGGCCTTAATTCCTGCCTCTTCCCTAGCTTCATCTAAGAGATCGAGATTCACTTTCCTTTCCTCATTGGACTCTTCAGCCACGAAGTTCTGGAAACGTGGCGAGCTCTCCTGTATCTCCACGGGAATCATGGCATCTGAACCATACACCAAGCTGAAGGGGGTCTCCCTGGTAATGGACTGGAGAGTTGTATGGTAAGCCCATACAATTCTAGGAACCTCTTTAGCCCACCTTCCTTTCGCTTTCTCCAGCCTTCTCTTCAGTCCCCTGAGTAGGACTCGATTGGTCGACTCGACCTGCCCATTGGTTTGCGGATGCTCAACCGATGCGAACACCTGCTTGATCCCCAGCTCAGTACATAGCTTCCCTAACTTTTGGCTTGCGAATTGGGTGCCATTATCGGACACCAAACGCTTAGGCACCCCGAAGCGGCACACTATATTCTTCCATACGAAGTGTTGGATCCTCTGGGCTGTGATCTGGATTACTGGCTTGGCCTCGATCCACTTCGTAAAATACTCTATGGCGACAACGAGGTACTTCATCTGCCGTACTGCCAAAGGGAAAGGCCCCAGGATGTCGATTCCCCAGGTGTGGAATGGCCAAGGGCTGTATATCGACCTGAGCTCTTCTGGTGGCGCCTTATGCCAATCAGCATGCAATTGGCACTGCTTGCACTGTTGTGCGTACTTAGTGCAATCCTCCCTCATAGTCGACCAGTAGTACCCTGTTCGGATGACCTTAGATGCCAAAGCCCGACCTCCGATGTGACTACCACATATGCCTTCATGGAGCTCTGCCATTATTCTCGCACACTGCTCACCATGTACACAGACCAAGATGGGGTGGGTAAACCCATGCCTGTACAGCTCGCCATCAATGAGTGTGTGTAAGGACCTAGAAACTTTAATTGGAATAAAAGTGTTATATTTAAATAATTTCAGAAGATGTTATTATTTAAAATACAAAGAGTTGGTAAATGAAGTTTCGTAGTAGTCGGACATCGGACGTCGCCCAAGGTCTGGGGTAAGCTAGTAGAGGTCGGTCGGCTGACATGTGGATCAAGAAGAGTAAAGGAAGAAAAGTGTAGCTAAGAAGTCTTCTACGAGATCGCCGTTAGTGAAGACGGGGGCGATCTCCGACTTCTCTGGCACATAATCGCCTGTTGCCTAGAGGAGACATGATCGCCAATCGCCTATGGTGCACATGATCGTCGAAAGTGCACTCAGTATGTGGTCAGGATACTGGATCAACCAGAGTGAGTTCCACAAAACCACACGTATCAAGGTGTGGGTTAAGCCTTAGATACGCTGTGCATGCAAAGCTCTATGCTTGAGCATAAGAAATCGTCCTTGGTGTTGCATGCATGGGCGCACGAGGAGTAGTGCTGACCTACTCTTGGAAATGTGAAGCTACCGACGTCACCAAGTCATGTGGAGATGATACCTTAGACGTAACATAGTGGGATGAAGAACCTACAGCAAGGCGTGGCGATGTGTCGTCGGGCATCGCCGGGCGCGAGGCATGCGGGCATCGCCAGGGCGCGAGGCATGCGGGCATCGCAAGGGCGCGAGGCATGCGGGCATCGCCAGGGCGCGAGACTTGCGGGCATCGCCAAGGCACGAGGCATGCGGTCATCGCCAGGGTGAGACATCGGTCGTCTCCCAGGGAGAGACATCGGTCGTCCGTCAGGATGAGGCATCGGTTGATAGTCATCGCGCGAGCGGTCATCGGTGGAAGGTTATCGCGCGATGTCGAGTTTCACACAGATAAGGTGGGACCCAGGCTCCCAGCATGAGACGTCCTGCACGCGCGACACGTAGGCAAAAAGGGTGGTTCAGAATAGTGACATCAGAGTGTTGGCCTGCGCAGAGGCACGCGTAGTCGTACTGTTCAGGGAAGCGTACACGCAAACTTCCCTGCAGAGTGGGTGGTGGCAGCGGCTTTTGTGGACAAGTTGGGTTAAGATTCAAAAACCCACTTCTGAGAGGCAAAGGACGTTGCAGTGGTTCAAGGGTGAAAGAGTGAGTTTACCTTCATTCTTCTCCTTTTCTCTCCTTCGCGCTGCGATTCAGGCATCCTCAAGCACCAGTGCGACGAGCGACGACTGCCCTTGGAGCACCTGGGAGGTTCTCTGCAAGTTCTACAAACCAGACGCTAAAACAGAGCTAAGGCATCCTTTATGCTCGGTGGGTTTTGGAGCTCTTGGTGTTTTGCGCAAGTCCAGGTAAGGGAAGCTAGCCTTATTTTCCAACGAAAACCTTATATTAGATGATTGAGATGATGGGGCGACGTGGTCGCCGGTTTTTCAACTGTTATTGTATAATCCCCTATTTTTGGATGAGATCGCCGGTTTTGGCATTGTTTTCCGAACTCCCCTGTTTTTGTGTTGTTTTGAAACTGTTTGAGTTTTAAATGTGAAATGCATGTGATATTCGAAAAGCTGAACCGCGGAATGAATGTTGCTGTGACTGGAATCGTTCATTAAGTGTTGTATGATGTGTTGAATGTTGTGAATGTGGGATCAAGGCATAGTATTTTCAGGAAAGAAAATACCGTGTAAGATCGTGTAGGATGTGCATTGATCAGTGATTTCTATAATGAGATATTCTGACTCTCCTGAGATAATGAATTCATATAGATGAAGTTATTCAGGCGTTGAGAGTCGATGGAGGTTCATACGTATGGGTAAGTGTTTGAAAGATAACTACTTGACCTGTTATGTGGATTCACCCTGTCATACTGTGAGAGTGATGAATTTGAGATCGAGATTGTGTTGATGCGCATAGCTGTGGAAACTTTACAGCAGTTTAGTATGATAGGTGCAGATCTCTGAGTCTAGTCAATGCACGAGTCTTCCGGAAGTAGTGTCAAGTGTCCTGTGTGGACTTTACTTGCTGTCCTGTGTGGACTTTACTTGCTGTCCTGTGTGGACTTTACTTGCTGTCCTGTGTGGACTTCATTAGTTGTCCTGTGTGGACTTTACTAGCTGTCCTGTGTGGACTTTACAGTGGTGTGGTATGTGTCTATGTGTGTTGAATCAGTGGAAGTCTCACGTAAGAAATGAGAAACTTTGAAATTGATAGACACTTGATGAATTTTGTGAATTGCAAGACTCTTGAAGAAATTGTGAAATGTGTGATTTCTTGATGGTCATGTGAAGGGAATGAGAAAATTGATAGTTTTTACGTGAGTGTCTTCAATTTGTTTTATCTTGATTTTAAAGTTTCATATCTCAACTCTCTTTCAAATATCTAGCTTACCCTGTGTTTTTGGTGTTGTGTTTGGCTTTTTCTTAAAACTGTGATGATCGTGTATAATTTACACAGGAGCAGATGACGTTGCAGGAAGTAGAGCTCCTCAGTGAGTGGTCGCCGGAAGGAGATCGCCCGTTTCTATTTCTGTTGGGCGATCACCCTTTTTCTGTTTTCTGATAGGAGATCAGAGTTTCTTGAGTTAACGACCAATGACTCCTCTTCTCACCGTGTGATTGACTGATCTGATGGACTCCTACCAAGTTGTCAGCTGTATAAGTGTGAGGCGCCCTCAGGGTCTCCTGGATGACCGTTCTCTACCTGGCCCCCTTGCCCGAGCTAGCGAGCTTGGCCAACAAGTCAGCTCTGGCATTCTGCTCCCTGGGCACATGCACTAACTCAAAAGTTTCGAATGAACCCTTCAGTTGCTGAACATACTCCAAGTAGGAGGCCATCTGAGGATCTTTGGCCAGGTATTCTCCCGCCACTTGACCATTGACCAACAGTGAGTCACTCTTCGCCATAAGGCTCTGCGCTCCCATCTCTTTAGCCAATAGCATTCCAGCAATCAAGGCTTCATACTCTGCTTGGTTATTGCTGGCTTTGAAGGCAAACTGTAAGGACCTGTAAAATTGAATTGGAATGAAAGTGGTATATTTAAATAATTCCAGAAGATGTTATTATTTAAAATACAAAGAGCTGGTAAATGAAGTTTCGTAGTAGTCGGACCTCGGACGTCGCCCAAGATCTGGGGTCAGCTGGTAGAGGTCGGTCGGATGACGTGTGGATAAAGAAGAGTAAAGGAAGAAAAGTTAAGTTTAGAAGGGTATGAGATCGCCGGTCGTCTACTACACATGATCGCCAGGGCGCAAGAGACATGTGGATGTCGCCAGGGCGCGATGCATGCGGGCATCATCAAGGCGCGAGGCATGCGGGCATCTTCCAGGGGGAGACATCGGTCGTCCACCAGGAGAGGTCATCGGTGGATAGTCTTCGCGCGAGATGTCATCGGTGGATTATCTTCGCGCGAGAGGTCATCGGTGGATAGCTTTCGCGCGAGAGGTCATCGGTGGATAGCCTTCGAGCGAGATGTCATTCGGTGGATTGTTTTCGCGCGAGGGGTCATCGACGAAAGGTTATCGCGCGATGTCGAGTTGCACACAGAAAAGGTAAGACCCAGACTCCCAGCATGAAGCGTAGTGCACGCACGCCACGTAGACAAAAGGGTGGTTCAGAGTGGTGACATCAGAATGTTGGCATGCGCAGGAGACACTCGCGGTCGTACTGTTCAGAGCAGTGACTGGCATGCACAAGCGACAACAGAAGTCGTACTGTTCAGAGCAGTGGTTGGCATGCACAAGCGACAACAGTGGTCGTACTGTTCCGGGCAGTGGTTCTCAGACTTCTCTGTAGAGTGGGTGGTGGTAGCAGCAGCATGCGTGGACAGGTAAGTTGAGATTCAAAAGCCACTGCGTGAAGGCAAAGAGCATTACAGACTCAAGAGTGTGAGGGTGAATGCAAACTCCCTCCCCCCTTCTTCTCTCCTTTGCGCTGTAACTCAGGCAAACTCCAGCACCTGTGCGACGAGCGACGACAGCCCTTAGAGCACCTGGGAGTTTCTCTGCAAGTTCTACCAACCAGGCACTGAAAACAGAGCTAAGGCATCCTTCAAGCTCGGTGGGTTTGAGCCCTCGGTGTTTTGCGCAAGTCCAGGTAAGGGAAGCTAGACTTCATTTTCAATACAAGCCATAGATTAGCTGTTTCTGAAGTAAGGGCGACGTGGTCGCCGGTTTCGTTTTCATCTTCGTGAATGCTCTGTTTCTATGTGCTTGGGCGACGTGGTCGCCGGTTTTATATACAGACTTCGAAATACCTTGTTTTGAACTAGATCGCCGGTTTTGGCGCTGTTTTACGAACTCTCTGTTTTTGATGTTGCTTTGAAACTGTTTGAGATTTAAATGAGATATTCGAAAATAAGAACCTTGGATTGAGTTTTGCTGTGATTGAAATCATTCCTTTAAGTGTTATGTGATGTGTTGAATGCTGTGAATGTGGGATCGAGGCATAGTATTTTCAGGAAAGGAAATACCGTGTAAGATCGTATGTAATGTGTATTGACCTGGGGCTTGTCTAGAAGGAGATATCCTGACTCTGCTGATATAATGGAATCACGTAGATGAAGTTATTCAGTTGTGGAGAGTCGAAGGAGGTTCATACGTATGGGTGAGTTGTTCAAAAGGGAACGAGCTCGGCCTGTTATATGAATTAACCTTGTCATACCGGGGGAGTTATTGACATTGAGACTATATGCGCATGGCTGTGTGGATTTCACAGCAACCCTGTGTGGATTTCACAGTGGTATGGTATGACAGGTGCAAATCTCTGGGCCTGAGTCAACGCACGAGTCAATCCGGAAGTAGTGTCAAGTGTCTTGTGTGATGAGTCAGTGGAAGTCTGACGTGAGAATGAGAAACTTTGATTTGATAGACACTTGATGAATGTTTGAGATTTTAATGACCTTGAGGAATCGTGCAATATGTATTTTAGTTGATGGTTCACGAGGGTATCTTAAATTTGTTTTATCATGATTTTTAAGTTCATATCTAACCCCTTTTAAATGTCTAGCTTACCCTGTGTTTTCTTTTGTGTTGTGGCCTTTTCTTAAACCTGTAATGATCGTGTATAATTTACACGGGAGCAGATGATGTTGCAGGAAGTAGAGCTCCTTAGAAAATTGTCGCTGGAAGGAGATCGCCTGTTTTCTTTTCTGTTGGGTGATCACCCCTCTTGCTGCTTTATAATAGGAGATCGCCTTTATGATAGGAGATCGCCCTTCTTATAGGAGATCGCCCTTTCTGCCAGGAGATCGCCTATCTGTCTTTTGTATTGTAATTCGTTTACGTTTTTAATGGAGAAGTGATCGTTTGTATTAAACTCCCTGTGAGGAGAAACCTTATTCTCATATATAAAATTTTAATTCACTTCAATCCATTTGTTACTTTTATTTTCATTATATAGATACATATGTATAGTATTTTGGCGGGATGTTACATTAATGGTATCAGAGCAGTTCGTCCTTAGGATGACCTGAGGGCTGTGGATCCATTGTGTTTCTTCTGCTCATGAAAGTTATTTGAGTTTAAAATAACAACTATAGTGAAAGGTTTTCAAACGTTTTTGTATTGAAAGTTTGTGTGTGCTTTGGTGAATATATGTTCTAACTGAAAATCTTAGTATTAAGAATGAGAAGGTCTTGATAAAGTAGTGAGGGTGCACACTCATAACTGGATCGAGATGAGTCTCAATCTTAATTCCAAAGGTTTGATGTTTAGCATATATTGAATTCTGGTGTGAATTATTTCATTCTCTTGAGTGTCTTTGTAATTGATTGAAAATGGTTGATTGGATTGATGATTGTATACCAGTAGCTGTTCTGGTGTTTTGTTTAAGTTTATCAGCACTATGACTCTGTTGATGAACTCAAATTCTTAATGACTTTGAGATGCTGACCTTTGTAAGGTCTAGCTGTTACCCCCTGAATGAATTGATTTCTTATCGATCTCATTCTTGTAGTTGTAGGGAATATAGAAACCTATAGTTTCAAAATCTGAAACGAAGAGTGATGGCAAGTAAACCTCCTACCCCTCCCCAACCTTCTTCGGAAATGGACCAGATTGCCAAGGCTATGGAGATGATGGCAACTGCCATCCAACAGCAGAATACGGTAATGGCCCAGATTCATCAGGCTGTAATGAATCATTTGGAAACTGCTGGATCGGCTGCAACAGCTTCCCATGTCAATCAGCCTCGGGAGCAGGTGGGGATGACCGAGTTCATGAGGCACAACCCAACCCAGTTCCGTGGGAACGTTTCTCTGAACCAACCAGATCAGTGGATCAGGGAGTTCCATGCCTTAGTGGAGAAGGCAAAGAGGGTGGAGACCCTGGAGAGAGGTGGTTCCAGAGTAATCAGATCATAACCAAGGGGTCCCTCCAGTGGGAAGGCCAAGGTGCAGCACCCACAAAGCGAGCCTTATGCGAGACCTCCACCACATCGGACAGGAGCAGTTCCGCCCCAGTTTCAGCAGCAACAACCATGGAAAACAAGGTGTTTCCGTTGTGGTGGGTTACATAACGTCAAGGTGTGCTCCAAGAGGAATTCAGAGAAAGAGTGTTTCACATGTCAAGAGATGGGGCACATTTCTAGAGATTGTCCTAACAGAAAAAGGATGACTCAACCCGTTAGTTCCCAGCAGTTGAGGAACAAAGGCAGCAGACCTCAGGTAGGAGGGAGAGTGTTTGCCATGTCTGGAGCGGAGGCATCTCAGTCAGGTAACTTAGTACAGAGTGTTGCTTTATAGCCGGTAGATACGTTAGAGTTTTGTTTGATTCCGGAGCGACACACTCTTTTGTGTCAAGCTTGTGTGTAGCCGAGTTGGGCCTTCTAGTGAAGGAATTACCGTTTGAACTGTTGGTCTCTACACCTGTACCAGGACAGGTGTTGACCTCTACAGTTTGCCCTGAATGTCCAGTGATGGTAGAGGGACGCGGATTCAAAGTAAACTTGATCTGCCTACCTCTTCAGGATCTGGATGTTATCCTAGGAATGGATTGGCTATCTGCCAATCACATTCTCATAGGTCGCGGTAGGCAGAAAATTAGCGTTTCCAGATCTCCAAGAGTCAGATGTGATATCTGCTCAGCATGGGTGGTCGGAGTTGGGAGAAAGGAGCGAGGTGCTTCATGATCCTAGCTCGGTTGGGAGTGAAGAATGAAGAGGACGTAAGCAAGATACCTTGGTGAAAGATTTCATGGATGTATTTCCAGAAGAAATACCTGGATTACCTCCTAAGAGAGAGGTGGAATTCTCTATTGCTTTGGTACCTGGAGCTGGACCAGTGTCAATGACTCCAGCTGAGTTGGTGGAATTAAAGAAGGAAGTGTAAGTTAGATTTAGTGTACCAAGGTTTAGTTTCAGCTACATATAAGTTATGGAGAGTATATAAGCAGAATGTTGAGGGTTTAAAGACCTAAGCATGTGTATCCATAGGAAGTACCGGGGTTAAGTTCCAAAAATGAAAGAATGAATTTTCTTTTATTTGAAGCTTGGGAGATGTTTATGTCGATGAAACAGCATGAGATGACTCTAGCTTAACCACAAGCTTAAAAGGAAAGAGGAGATATTGTACTTATGTCTAAAGTTCAATTAGACAGAGAAATTTGCTGAAAAATACCAAGTAGAGAAGTTGCTGGGAGAAGAGAGAAAGCTTCACGCAGAATGGATGCTGTTTTGTGGATCGTGAATTGGAAGATGAGTATGGAAATGGTGGAGGAGGAGTGATGAGAAAGGGAAATGGAAAGATATTCTTGTATCCAAATATGACTCGGAACTTGGGAGAAGCCGAGCTCATTCGAAATATAAATCGTGGTGGTGGAGAGACGTACGTAGGATGTGCGAGGAGGGTGAAGATGATGGTTAGTTCCAAAAAGTCATTGTTTGGAAAGTTGGAGGCAGAGGGGATGTGAGATTTCAGGAGGATGCGTGGGCCACTAACTTTAACTTTAAAGCAACGTGGCTGGTCTATGTGCTCCAAGTGGATAAGTGTTCTACTTGTTCGACATAAGGATTTGAGGTCCCACCTTGAGAACTTTTATCTTATACGTATGTCATCCAAGTAGAATCAGGTGTGGAAGGGAATGTGGGTGGCAATAGTCTGTTGTATCTTGGAGAAGAGGAATAGAGTTGTCCTTAAGAAAGAAAATCCTGGATGCAGAGGAAATTTTCCAATCGACTCCACTACTTACATGGTTGTGGTTGAGATATATAGTGCGTTCGTTCTTGTATGCCTTTTCAGATAGGCACCTGAACCCAAAATCAATGCATCCAATGTATACGTTGAACAAGGAGGAAATGATGGGAGCAGGGAGCCGGGTTGGCAAAAGAAGTCATAATGATGATTTAGAAAGTAACAGCAACAAGAACTTTGTTTTTATAAGGTGCAGAATTATGTAGCATAGTGGTGAACCAAAGGTGTTCCTTTAGGGAGCGTGAGAATTAGATCAGCAGTTGGGAAGTCGATGGATGGTTTTGATCAAGATGCGGAAGTTGATTCCTAGAAGGATATTTCGGATCCTAGTTTGAATTGGCTGGGGGACATGAGCAGTAGTCAGCGGTCCTCTTTCCTTCCGATGAAGGGATCTTGCTCACTTTTTCTCTACAGGGGGCTAGTCCTGGTTCTGTTAAGGGCTTAGTTCTGGACTTGCTCGACCAAGTCTTCAGGGTGGAAGTAGAGTGCGAGTACTAGAGTTGGCGCTTAATGGAGCAGCATACTCCATATGCAGGGATGGAGAATGGAATTTGATGAAGTATTGGAGTAGTAAGAGTTGGTTCAACAGACAACCGAGAAGGTGAAACTGATGCAAGGCAGAATGAAAGCTTCTCAAAGTCGACAGATGTCCTAGGCAGCTCAGAGGCAAGACCATCAGTATGGTGAAAGTGGTGTGGGATGAGAGATCGGGTGATACAACTTGGGAATTAGAAGGAACCATGAGAGAAGCCTATCCCTACCTCTTTTCCTTGTGATTCAATTTTCGAGGACGAAAATTTTTCTTGTTGGGGAGAATGTAAGGACCTGTAAAATTGAATTGGAATGAAAGTGGTATATTTAAATAATTCCAGAAGATGTTATTATTTAAAATACAAAGAGCTGGTAAATGAAGTTTCGTAGTAGTCGGACCTCGGACGTCGCCCAAGATCTGGGGTCAGCTGGTAGAGGTCGGTCGGATGACGTGTGGATAAAGAAGAGTAAAGGAAGAAAAGTTAAGTTTAGAAGGGTATGAGATCGCCGGTCGTCTACTACACATGATCGCCAGGGCGCAAGAGACATGTGGAGGTCGCCAGGGCGCGATGCATGCGGGCATCATCAAGGCGCGAGGCATGCGGGCATCTTCCAGGGGGAGACATCGGTCGTCCACCAGGAGAGGTCATCGGTGGATAGTCTTCGCGCGAGATGTCATCGGTGGATTATCTTCGCGCGAGAGGTCATCAGTGGATAGTCTTCGCGCGAGATGTCATCGGTGGATAGTCTTCGCGCGAGATGTCATCGATGGATTATCTTCGTGCGAGAGGTCATCGGTGGATAGCTTTCGCGCGAGAGGTCATCGGTGGATAGCCTTCGCGCGAGATGTCATTCGGTGGATTGTTTTCGCGCGAGGGGTCATCGACGAAAGGTTATCGCGCGATGTCGAGTTGCACACAGAGAAGGTAAGACCCAGACTCCCAGCATGAAGCGTAGTGCACGCACGCCACGTAGACAAAAGGGTGGTTCAGAGTGGTGACATCAGAATGTTGGCATGCGCAGGAGACACTCGCGGTCGTACTGTTCAGAGCAGTGACTGGCATGCACAAGCGACAACAGAAGTCGTACTGTTCAGAGCAGTGGTTGGCATGCACAAGCGACAACAGTGGTCGTACTGTTCCGGGCAGTGGTTCTCAGACTTCTCTGCAGAGTGGGTGGTGGCAGCAGCAGCATGCGTGGACAGGTAAGTTGAGATTCAAAAGCCACTGCGTGAAGGCAAAGAGCATTACAGACTCAAGAGTGTGAGGGTGAGTGCAAACTCCCTCCCCCCTTCTTCTCTCCTTTGCGCTGTAACTCAGGCAAACTCCAGCACCTGTGCGACGAGCGACGACAGCCCTTAGAGCACCTGGGAGTTTCTCTGCAAGTTCTACCAACCAGGCACTGAAAACAGAGCTAAGGCATCCTTCAAGCTCGGTGGGTTTGAGCCCTCGGTGTTTTGCGCAAGTCCAGGTAAGGGAAGCTAGACTTCATTTTCAATACAAGCCATAGATTAGCTGTTTCTGAAGTAAGGGCGACGTGGTCGCCGGTTTCGTTTTCATCTTCGTGAATGCTCTGTTTCTATGTGCTTGGGCGACGTGGTCGCCGGTTTTATATACAGACTTCGAAATACCTTGTTTTGAACTAGATCGCCGGTTTTGGCGCTGTTTTACGAACTCTCTGTTTTTGATGTTGCTTTGAAACTGTTTGAGATTTAAATGAGATATTCGAAAATAAGAACCTTGGATTGAGTTTTGCTGTGATTGAAATCATTCCTTTAAGTGTTATGTGATGTGTTGAATGCTGTGAATGTGGGATCGAGGCATAGTATTTTCAGGAAAGGAAATACCGTGTAAGATCGTATGTAATGTGTATTGACCTGGGGCTTGTCTAGAAGGAGATATCCTGACTCTGCTGATATAATGGAATCACGTAGATGAAGTTATTCAGTTGTGGAGAGTCGAAGGAGGTTCATACGTATGGGTGAGTTGTTCAAAAGGGAACGAGCTCGGCTTGTTATATGAATTAACCTTGTCATACCGGGGGAGTTATTGACATTGAGACTATATGCGCATGGCTGTGTGGATTTCACAGCAACCCTGTGTGGATTTCACAGTGGTATGGTATGACAGGTGCAAATCTCTGGGCCTGAGTCAACGCACGAGTCAATCCGGAAGTAGTGTCAAGTGTCTTGTGTGATGAGTCAGTGGAAGTCTGACGTGAGAATGAGAAACTTTGATTCGATAGACACTTGATGAATGTTTGAGATTTTAATGACCTTGAGGAATCGTGCAATATGTATTTTAGTTGATGGTTCACGAGGGTATCTTAAATTTGTTTTATCATGATTTTTAAGTTCATATCTAACCCCTTTTAAATGTCTAGCTTACCCTGTGTTTTCTTTTGTGTTGTGGCCTTTTCTTAAACCTGTAATGATCGTGTATAATTTACACGGGAGCAGATGATGTTGCAGGAAGTAGAGCTCCTTAGAAAATTGTCGCTGGAAGGAGATCGCCTGTTTTCTTTTCTGTTGGGTGATCACCCCTCTTGCTGCTTTATAATAGGAGATCGCCTTTATGATAGGAGATCGCCCTTCTTATAGGAGATCGCCCTTTCTGCCAGGAGATCGCCTATCTGTCTTTTGTATTGTAATTCGTTTACGTTTTTAATGGAGAAGTGATCGTTTGTATTAAACTCCCTGTGAGGAGAAACCTTATTCTCATATATAAAATTTTAATTCACTTCAATCCATTTGTTATTTTTATTTTCATTATATAGATACATATGTATAGTATTTTGGCGGGATGTTACACAAACCGCAGGGCTTGCTCTATCAATAACCCCTTGGGCCCCTCGAGAATCACCCCCGCTCCACTGCCCTACTGGTTCAAGGACCCATCTACTGATAACACCCACTTAAAGCTAGGCTCTTCCTGCTGGGTATCTGCCGAGGACATCTCGGCCACAAAGTCAGCATAGACCTGTCCCTTGATCGGACCTCTAGGCTCATACTGCACGTCAAACTCCGACAGTTCAACTGCCCATCGCACCATTCTCCCCGCCACATCTGGTTTTTTCAAAACCTTTCGTATTGGCAGGTCTGTCATCACCACCACAGTGAAGCTCTGGAAGTAGTTCCGAAGTTGCCGCGCTGAGAACACCACAACCAATGCTGCCTTTTCGATGGCCTGATACCTCATCTCTGGCCCCTGTAACACCTGACTGACGAAGTATATGGGCCTTTGGGTCTGCTCTTATTCCTGGACCAACACTGAACTTACCGCCTTCTTCGTGACTGCAAAGTACAACCGCAGGGGTGTGCCAAACTGAGGCTTGCACAAGACTAGCGGGCTGGCTAGATACTTTTTGAGCTTGAGGAAAGCCTGCTCACATTCTGGGGTCCACGAGAATCTGCTGTTCCTTCTCAAGCACTAGAAATATGGATGGCCCTTGTCTCCGCCTGCTGAGACAAACGTGGAAAGGGCAGCCATTCGACCTGTCAATTGCTGCACCTCCTTAACCGATGTAGGTCTCCTCATGGCAATGATTGCCGCGTACTTGTCTGGGTTGGCCTCAATCCCCCATTCCGTAAGGAGGAAACCAAGGAACTTGCCTGCCTCTACCCCGAAAATGCACTTTTCAGGATTCAGCTTTAACCTGTACTTGGCTATGGTATCGAATAGCTCCTCTAAGTCAGCGACATGCTGATCTCGTGCCTGGGACGTCACCACCATGTCATCCACATAGGCTTGTACATTGCGTCCTAGCATAGGCGCAAGGACTTTATCCATCAGCCTCTGATAAGTAGCGCCCGCATTCTTTAACCCAAATGGCATGACGATGTAGCAGTAGCAAGACAGCTCAGTCATGAACTGTCTTGCATTCGTCCATCAGGTGCATCTTGATCTGATTATATCCAGAGAAGGCATCCAAGAAACTGAGCAGCTTGCACCCCGAGGCGTTATCTACCAACGCATCAATGTTGGGTAGAGGGTAGGAGTCCTTCGGGCATGCCTTGTTGAGATTTGTGAAGTCTACGCACATCCTCCATTTCCCATTGGCCTTCTTTACCAATACGACGTTCGCTAGCCACTCAGGGTACTGGATTTCCCGTATGTGGCCTGCCTTTAGTAACTTCAGCGTTTCCTCCCTAATCACCCGCCTTCGATCTTCGTTGAACTTCCTTCTCCTTTGGCGGACTGGTCTGACTTGGGGATCCAGCGCCAGGCAATGACACAGGAAATCAAGGTCGATTCCTGGCATGTCAGAAGCGGACCAGGCGAAGGCGTCCATGTGTCGCTTTATCACTCCTACCACTTGGTCCTGGCTCTTGAGGCAGGGATTTGCCAAGTTTAAAAATCCTGCCCCCGATCTCCTTCTCTACCACCTCCTCTGTCGGTTCAGGTCGCCTCTCCCGGGCGACCTTTGCTCGTATGGTCCCGTTGTCTCCTCAGTGCGTGTCAGGGTTATCCCACCTCCCACCTGGAGGTTGGGTGGTCACCATGCATACTCCCCTTCTCGTCTTGAGGCTGCTCTCATAACACTTCTTAGCCTCTTTTTGGTCTGATTTGATGGTTATCACCATCCCCTCCATCAAAGGCAACTTCATCTTCATATGCCTCGTGGACGCCACCGCCCCTAACCTATTCAGGGATGGTCTTCCCAACAGCATGTTATAGGAAGATGGGGCGTTGACCACCAGATACTTGATGCTCTCTGTGCGGGAGGCCACTCCATTAGTGAAAGTTGTCCTTAGCTCTATGTACCCCCGCACTTCTACTTGGTCTCCTGCAAACCCGTATAAACAGCCAACGTAGGGCCGCAGCTGGTCGGGGGACAACTACAACTTGTTAAAGGTTGACCAGAACATCACATCGGTTGAACTTCCTTGATCCACCAGAACTCGATGCACCCTGCGTCCCGCAGTGACAACTGATATCACCATCGGATCGTTATTGTGGGGGACAACATCCCGGGGATCAGCCTTTGCTGGGAAGTGGTCTTCCTCACATGTCTCCACTGTCATCACTGAACGTGCATATTTTTTGCGCTGCGACGAGGTGCACCCTCCTCTTGAGAATCCACCTGCTATAGTGTGGATTTCACCATGTATGGGCACTTCGTGCCCCTGATCGACCCTCGGTACCACCACCGCCTCGCCCCCTTGTGCTTCCTTCAGGTAGTCACTCAAGAACCCACTCTTCACCAACTCGTCCAACTGATGGCCCAAGGCCAGACAGTTGCGAATGGGGTGGCCGAAGGCCTGATGGAACTCGCACCAGGCGTTCTTGTTTGGCCCCAACCTCTTATCCGTCTTTGGGGGCATCTTCAACCTTTCTGCCACATTAGGAATGGTAATCAGCTCCTTCAGATCCACTAGGAAATCATGCCTAGGGGGCACATCATCCTCGGGGCGTGCCCTAGTCTGGGGTTTTCGGGGCTCATAGGGCTTCTGCTTTCCTTGAGCTTTCTTTTCTGTGGTCGCCTCATGCACCCGCAGGGATTGAGGTCGATTAGGCACTCGGGGCCTGGCTTAGACTGCGCTTTCTCGCTTCTCATTGAACTCTCCCTCGGCAACAATGTGTGCAACAGCATGCCGCTTAATGTCACCAAAGGTCTTGGGGCGATTGTGGATCAAAGACTCGCTAAAAGGCCTTGGCAATACCCCTTTCCTGAAGGCATGCACCACCATATCCTCATCTTTGGTGTGCAACCTCACCACCATGGCCCTAAACCTGTTGAGGTAATCTCTAAGGGACTCCCTCTGGTGCTGCCTTACATCGAAAAGATCATAAGACACGGGCGGAGGGGCCCTGTTAACAAGGTACTGTTCCTTGAACAGCGTGGAGAATTGCGCGAAGGACGTGATATGTCCCTCGGACAAACTCACAAACCATTCCAGCGCAGTTCCTGTCAACGTGGTCATGAAGAGCTTGTAGTGCACTGCATCGGACCCACCTGACAGCATCATCTGCGTGTGGAAGGCAATGAGATGTGCTTCAGGATCTTCTTTCCCAGTGAACACGGTCTTGGGCCCCACGAAGGTGGCTGGGACCACCGTGTCCATAATCGCCTGGGAGAAAGGCATGGGAAAGGCCCTTGGGGGCGTTGGTGGAGCCCGATCATCTCCCCCGCGGTCTCCAACTTGCCGCATGTGGTGCAGGTTCAAGCGTAGCTCCTCATTTGCTCTATGCAACTCCTCATTCCTGGCCTGGGAGGCGGCCAGGTCCTCCTGCATACGCGCCTGATGCGCTCTAGACTCCGCCACCGTCTCCTGGAGAGCGCGCATCGTCTCCATGAGTTGTTGCATTGTGACGCTCTCATTCCCATTTGGTGGAATGGGTCCTTGTCTGGTATTCCTCATCTCTGTGGTTTCCACTCTTGCTCTCGTGTATGGGACCTTGTTTTATTTCGGCCCCACGGTGGGCGCCAAATGTACTTGCCAGTTGACTTTCCCGCCGGTTGACTCTACGACACTCACATGCCTCCTTCCTCACCTTGATAAATGATTGGTTCCTTCAAAGCAATCTGCACATGCAAAAGAGAAAGGGGCGCCCTAGAGGCTGTTTGCACTCCGACGCTCAACTCAAGATAGGGCAAAAAACACTAAGTGTATTGAGTCTCTTTGTGTTTAGGTCTAGAAACTGCGTACCTTTGTGAAGTATTTTACTGCCCCTTATATAGTCTAGGGTTTACTGTGCCACTAGCCCTAATTAGGGTTCACTGCGCTGCTAGCCATATTCAGGGTTTACTGGAATACCCTTGCGCCGCTATCACCCAACCTTAGGGTAATCTAGCACATAAGGTTTCCTTCTCTGGAGTGCAAACTCTAACAGGGTGACCACCTGGGTGCCTCCTTGTGCACCTAGTCTCTGGGGCCACCTGTTCTGGGAGTGCCTTCACTGTTCACGTGCCATGCATGTAGCTTCATTGGGAAACCCTAGTTCTAATGAGTACTCGACCCCTCAGGACTCTGCACCTATTTGTGCTTTCCCTACCACACGCATAAGCTCTTCGTGATTCAGGCTTCTCCTTACCTCTAGGTATTTCCTTCTTATTGGCTTACTCTGGGAACCAATCTTAGCTGTTATGATTATGTTGTTCAAATCACCCGCGACCGATGTCACCTGGTCACACTCTGTTGCCGAGGATTCCTCAACCTGCAGAGTGACGAAGACACATCAGCCTATTCTAGTGATCATCACGCTGATGACTAATCACCCTTTTCTGTGGGGATACGCTGATGACTAATCACCCTACTAGACCTTACCACTTGTGGGGTCTATCCCACGTGGCTTTGATCCACACTGTGGGACCCAGCTGACGTGGCTCACCCCATACTAGCTGTTCTCGGTGTCCGAGGACTGGTCGGTACAGAGTTTATGAAAACTTTTTGGACTAAACATGACTTTAGAAAAAACATATATGATTTTAAAATCAAAATGACTCAATTATAAGAAATTTTCACCGAACAAATTTGAAGAAAACTCAAGGAAATTCAAAAGAATCCATGAACATGAACATCAAAGTATTTCTTGTGAAGGTGCAGAAAAAAACAAATTTTACTTATGATTTATGTTGTGAATGCACACATAATATAAGCACAAAAATATGGCAGATTTTAAGTAAGTTTTGTTGAGTTGATTTTACTAGAGAAAAAGCATCTGTTGCAGTTTTGAAAATTGCAATTTTTCAGTCCAAAGAAAAACATATTTGACTGCACATTATGGTGATTAACAATTTATAAAAAGCAATTAGTTTTCCAAGGAAACAGTTAGATATTTTCATTGATGACCATATTCTGAGGCACACAACAATGGATGTTTGACAAGTTCAATTTTTGACAAAAGAAACTGACACATATTTGCATAAGCATTTATGGTAGCTTTATATAGGAGAGTCAGATAAGAAAAACAATTAATTGAAACCTATTTTCAACTGATAAAAAAGAAATCCTTTATTTTTCAATTTGCTGTAAATGCAAAAAAGTTGATTCCTTTTTCTGAAATAAATAATTACCTTTTAATATGAGGAAAATAAATTATTCTTTTATTCATACCTTCACAAAGAGAGCCACAACGTATTCAACAAAAGGATTCTTTGAGAAGTTCATTTGGTCACATGAGACACTTACATTAAGATGAAAAGTGAAAGCACACATACTTTCTTTATTCTTGATGCTTTTCCTTTAAGCAACCACTCTTCAAACACCAAATATGTTTCTTGGCTGTCAAGGATCCCTACAAGAATAGATCAAGAAGCAAGATTTGATCCCTTTATAAATTTGGGTCTAATGTTGTTAATTAGAACTTTAGGAACCTATTTTAAAAGACCTTTAGGAACAAAAAACCTTCTTGCTCTGCAAAACTTAATAGTATGGCCCTTGCTCTTGCTCTGGACGGTAGACCAAAAATACCCTGCTCTGCGGACTTTGGCAGCCATGGTCCTAGCGCCCGAGTGGTTTCCACACATTCCCTCATGGATCTCTTGGAGAATGTACTCTGCTAGATCTTTGGTTACACATTTCAAGAGTGGTCTGGAATACCTTCTTCTCTAAAGGTCTTGGCCGATCATCGTGTACCCAACGCACTGTTGCCTCATCGCTTTCTCCTCTTCCGGCTTACATAGACCGAGCTCCAGGTATTTCTTGATGGGGGTTCATCCATGTATCACTCTCGGTTGTGGCTAGGCACTCGACATTCCCAACGCTAGGGGTTCTGATGCAAATCTATATGATAGACCAATGGTGGCTCTTATTTTTTGTTGTGGCCAACCGAGATAATGCATCAACCATTGCGTTATCCTCTGTTTGGATGTGTTCCATCGTTACCTTGTTGAATCGAGAGATTAGGTTGGAGATTGTATGGTAATACCTTTGTAGCTAAGGTTCCTTCACTTCGAAGTATCCCTTCACTTGACCGATGACTAGCTGGGTATTCCTTATGCAAATTACATCGCAAGCTCGCATGTCGTACGCTAGGATCAAGCCAGCTAGGATGACTTAGTACTCAACCTGATTGTTTGTAGCTTTGAATTTGAACTTCAATGCTTGCTCGAGTAGAAGATCTCCCGGTCCTTCTAAGATGACACCAACTCCACATGTTGCTTTGTTGGAGGATTCGTCGACGTATACGACCCATCCGGTTAGTGTCTTAGGTTGAGGAGTTAGCTCGGCCGAGAAATTAGCTAGGCATGGAGATTTTATCGCACCCCTCTGTTTGTACCGAATGTCAAACTCGGATAGCTCCACCGACCATCCTACCATTTGTTTTGCAAGATCTAGCTTAGAAAGAAGTTTAAAAATAGGGTAGTTGATTGTTACCACTATGGCATGATTTTGGAAATAGGGCCTTATTCGTCTTTTTGTCAGGACTATGTAGACTGGACGCTACTCTTTCTTAACTTCTTGCACCAGGACTGTGCTAATTGCCTCCTCTAAGACCGATAGCTAGATGATAATAGGCTGGTCAGGCTTCGACTTTTGGACTATTGTCGGTGAGGATAGGAATGTTTTTAACTGTTGGAAGAAGCCTTCACATTTCTCATTCTAGTTGAATTTTGTCACCTTTCGGAGGAGCTGAATGTAACATCCCGCCAAATTTCTTTTCATATTTATGTAATAAAATAAAGGTGAAACAAATATATCGAAGTGAACATAATTTTATATATGTAATGAAGTTTCTCCTCACATGGGAGTTAAATACATAACCGGTCAATTTTCCAAAACTTAAACAAAGTACAGTAAAATAGAAAGACAGGCGATCTCCTAACAGAACAAGGCGATCTCCTATCAGAAAATAGAAAAAGGGTGATCGCCCAACAGAAACAGAAACAGGCGATCTCCTTCCGGCGACCACTCACAGAGGAGCTCTACTTCCTGCAACATCATCTGCTCCCGTGTAAATTATACACGATCATCACAGGTTTAAGAAAAAGCCAAACACAACACAAAAAACACAGGGTAAGCTAGGTATTTGAAAGTGAATTTAGATATGAACTTTAAAATCAAGATAAAACAAGTTAAAGACACCCACGTAAAACTATCAATTTTCTCATTCTCTTCACATGACCATCAAGTAAACACGTATTTCACAATTCCTCAAGAGTCATTCAAAACACATAATGCATCAAGTGTCTATCAAATTCAATGTTCCTCATTTCTCACGTCAGACTTCCACTGACTCATCACACAAGATACTTGACACTACTTCCGGAAGACTCGTGCGTTGAACTTAGCATCCAGAGACCTGCACCTGTCATACTTCATTTGCTGTAATGTTTCCACAGCCATGCGCATCAACACAATCTCGATCTCAATTTCATCACTCTCACAGTATGACAGGGTTAATCCATATAACAGGCCGAGCTCGTTCTTTTTCACACGACTCACCCATTCATATGAACCTCCTTCGACTCTCACCAACTGAATAACTTCCTCTATGTGATTCCATTATCTCAGCAGAGTCAGGATCGCCTCATTCACAGGATACTCACAGATCAATACACTTCATAACCAAATCTCAACACGGTATTTCCTTTCCTGAAAATACTATGTCTTGATCCCACATTCACGACATTCCACACATCATATAACACTTAAATGAATGATTCCAATCACAACAACAATCATTCCATGGTTCATATTTTCGAATATCACATTTAAATCTCAAACAGTTTCAAACAACACAAAAACAGGGGAGTTCGAAAAACAACGCCAAAACCGGCGATCTCGTCCAAAAACAGGGGATTTCGAAATCTGTATTTAAAACCGGCGATCACGTCGCCCAAACACATAAGAACAGAACATCATGGAAAAGGGGTTTAAAACCGGCGACCATGTCGCCCAAACACATAGAACAGAGCATCACGAAAAAGAATATGAAACCGGCGACCACGTCGCCCTCACTTCAGAAACAGCTAATCTACGGCTTTTATTGAAAATAAAGCTAGCTTCCCTTACCTGGACTTGCGCAAAACTCCAAGAACTCCGAAACCCAATGAAGCTTAAAGATGCTTTCACTCTGTTTTAGTGTCCCGGTCTGGAGAACTTGCAGAGAACCTCCCAGGTGCTCTAATGGTAGTCTTCGCTCGTCGTACTGGTGCTTGAGGGTGCCTGGATCGCAGCGCGAAGGACAGAAAAGAGAGGGATGAAGATGCACTCACTCTTTCACTCTTGAGTCACTGCAACCTTCTTTTCCTCCTTTCAGTGGGTTTTTGAATCCAAGCCTACTTGTCCATGCATGCTGCTGCCACCACCCCCTTTGCAAGAAAGCCAGAGTGTACGTTTCACTGAACAGTACGGCCACGGTTGTCTCTTGTGCATGCCAACCACTTCCCTGAACAGTACGACCGCGAGTGTCTCTTGCGCATGCCAACTTTCTGATGTCACTATTCTGAACCACCCTTTTTGTCTACGTGTCGCGCGTGCAGTACGTCTCATGCTGAGAGCCTGGGTCCCACCTTTTCTGTGTGAGACTCGACATCGCGCTATAACCTTCCACCGATGACCTCTCGCGCGGTGACTATCCACCGATGTCTCGTCCTGGCGGACGATCGATGTCTCTCCCTGGGAGACGACCGAAGTCTCGCCCTGGCGATGACCGAAATGCCTCGCGCCCGGCGATGACCGCATGCCTCGCGCCCTCGCGATGCCCGCATGTCTCTCATACCGGCGATGACTGATGTGCCTCATCTCGGTGATGACTGATTCCTCATCCTGGCAGACAACCGATGTCTCACCCTGGAGGACCACCGATGTCTCACCTTGGCAGACAACCGATGTCTCACCCTGGAGGACCACCGATGTGTCTCCCATCCTGGTTGATAACCTATGTTCCTCTCATCCTGTTGGCGATCTCTTATCGCCCTTGTGTGTGACGAGAACATATCGCCTTACTCTGCTCACCAATGTCACATCGTCACACCTTGCTGAAGGTTCTTCATCCCACTATGTTACGTCCAAGGTATCACCTCCACACGGCTTGGTGACGTCGGTAGCTTCACACTTCCAAGAGTAGATCAGCACTACTCCACGTGCGCCCATGCATGCAACACTAAGGACGATCTCTTATGCTCAAGCATAGAGCTTCGCATGCACAGCGTATCTAAGGCTTAACCCACACCTTGATACGTGTGGTTGTTGGAACCCACTATGGTTAATCCAGCATCTTGACCACATACAACGTGCACTCCCGTCGATCACGTACACCATAGGCGATTGGCGGTCATGTCTCCTCTAGGCGACAGGCGATTATGCCCCAGAGAAGTCGGAGATCGCCTCCGTCTTCAACAACGGCGATCTCGTAGAAGACTTCTTAACTACACTTTTCTTCCTTTACTCTTCTTGATCCACACGTCAGCCGACCGACCTCTACCAGCTGACCCCAGACCTTGGGCGACGTCCGAGGTCCGACTACTACGAAACTTCATTTACTAGCTCTTTGTATTTTAAATAATAACATCCTCTGAAATTATTTAAATCTAACACTTTTATTCCAATTAAAGTTTCTAGGTCCTTACACTGAATGATGGATCTAGTTTGTTCGGCTAGTCGAGGAATAATCCTTGACAGGGTTGTAAGACGACCGATAAGCTTTTGCACCTCCTTTACGTTGTCAGGCGTTCTCATCTCGGTGATAGCTCAGCATTTTTCGGGGTTGGCCTCGATTCCCTGGTAGGTTAGCTTGAAACCAAAAATTTTCCTCCCTCAATGCTGAACACCCACTTCTTGGGATTTAACCTCATCCTCATTTTCCTTCATGCTCTGAAGACCTTATCTAGATCTTTGACATGTTAATCACATGAGTCTGACTTTACAACTGTAAGGACCTGAAAAATTTATTGGAATAAAAGAGTATATTTTAAATAAATTCTAAATATGTTTTATTTAAGTTAAAAAGGAAGGAAAGTGCAGTCTAGAAAACGATAAGAGTTCTTTGTTAATACATAATCGCCGGTCGCCTAGGCTGCATGTCGTCGCCAGGGCGCGAGGCATGCAGGCGTCGCCAGGGCAAGATGCATGCGGGCATCATCAGGGGGAGACATCGGTCGTTCGCCAGGGAGAGGTCATCGGTGGATTGTCTTCGCGCGAGAGGTCCTCAGTGGATAGCCTTCGCGCGAGAGGACCTCAGTGGTTAGTCTTCGCGCGAGAGGTCATCGGTGGATTGTCTTCGCACGAGAGGTCATCGGTGGATGGCCTTCGCACGAGAGGTCATCGGTGGATAGCCTTCGCGGGAGAGGTCATCGGTGGATAGACTTCACGGGAGAGGTCATCGGTGGATAGACTTCGCGCCTATGGTCATCGGTGAAAGGTCATCGCGCGACGTCGAGTTACACACAGAGAAGGTGGGACCCAGACTTCCAGCATGGAACGTCCTGCACGCGCGCCACGTAGGCAAAAAGAGTGGTTCAGAATAGTGACCTCAGAGTGTTAGCCTGCGCAGAGGCACGCTCAGTAGTACTGTTCAGGGAGTGGTTGGCCTGCGCAAGAGACAACTGTAGTCGTACTGTTCAGAGAAACGTACACTCAGACTTCTCTGCAGAGTGGGTGTGGCAGCTGCTTTTGGTGGATAAGTTGGTTTAAGATGCAGAGACCCACTGCTGAGAGAAAAAAACGTTGCAGCATTCAAAGAGAGAAAGAGTGGGTTACCTCCCTTCTCCTCCAGATATCTCTTTCGCGCTGCGATTCTAGCATCTTCACACAAGAGTACGACGAGAGGCAGCACCGTTAGAGCACCTGGGAGGTTCTCTGCAAGTCCTTCAACCAGACGCAAAAACAGAGCCAAGGCGTTGTTCAAGCTTCGTTGGGTTTCGGAGCTCCTGGTGTTTTGCGCAAGTCCAGGTAAGGGAAGCTAGACTTCATTTTCAATACAAGCCATAGTTTAGCTATTTCTGAAGTGAGGGCGACGTGGTCGCCGGTTTTCGTTTTCATCCTTGTAAAATGCTCTGTGCTATGTGTTTGGGCGACGTGGTCGCCGGTTTTAAATGCAGACTTCGAAATACCCCGTTTTTGAACTAGATCGCCGGTTTTGGCGTTGTTTACGAACTCCCTGTTTTTGATGTTGCTTTGAAACTGTTTGAGATTTAAATGAGATATTCGAAAATAAGAACCTTGGATTGAGTTTTGCTGTGATTGAAATCATTTCCTTTAAGTGTTATGTGATGTGTTGGATGTGGTGAATGTGGGATCGAGGCATAGTATTTTCAGGAAAGAAAATACCGTGTAAGATCGTGTAGGATGTGCATTGATCGGTGATGTCTATAATGAGATTATCCTGACTCTCCTGAGATAATGGATTCATATAGATGAGGTTATTCAGGCGTTGAGAGTCGAAGGAGGTTCATATGTATGGGTGAGTCGTGTGAAACAGAACGAGCTCGGCCTGTTATATGGATTAACCCTGTCATACTGTGAGAATGGTGAACTTGAGATCGAGAATGTGTTGATGCGCATAGCTGTGGAAACATTACAACAGCTTTGTATGACAGGTGCAGAATCTCTGAGTCTAGTCAATGCACGAGTCTTCCGGAAGTAGTGTCAAGTGTCTTGTGTGCTGGGTCAGTGGTGGTCTGACATGTGAAATGAGGAACTTGAAATTTATAGACACTTGATGCAGTTTTGTGAAATAGGATGACTCTTGAGAATATTGTGAAATGTGTGATTTCTGGGCGATCAGGTGAAGGGTATTGAGAAAATCTATAGCTTTACGTGAATATCTTGAAAATTGCTTACCCTGATTTTAATGTTCTTATTTAAACTCTCTTTAAAATATCTAGCTTACCCTGCGTGTTTTGCTCGTTGGCTGTTTTTCTCTTTAAACTGTGATGATCGTGTATAACTTACACGGGAGCAGATGATCTACCAGGATGTAGAGCTCCTTAGTGAGAGGTCGCCGAGGAAGAGATCGCCGGTTTTCTATCTCTTGGTGGTGATCGCCGGATTTATGTCCTGCTAGCAGATCGCCTGTTTGGGCCTTCTGTTACCAGATCGCCGGTTCATGTGTGGAGGCCGCCAGTCTTGTTGTATTTGATTGAATTTCGTTAAATTTTGAAAACATTTGACTGGTTATGTATTAAACTCCCTAAGAGGAGCAACTTCATTACTTATATATATATTATCATTCTTCAATATTATTTGTTCACCTTTATTTTCATTATACATGTATGTATGGCTTTATAGTGGCGGGATGTTACATTAATGGTATCAGAGCAGTTCGTCCTTAGGATGACCTGAGGGCTGTGGATCCATTGTGTTTCTTCTGCTCATAAAATCTATTTGAGTTTTAAATAACAACTATAGTGAAAGGTTTTCAAAAACGTTTTTAGTATTGAAATTTTGTGTGTGCCTTAGTGAATGTAGGCTCTAATTGAAAATCTTGGTATTAAGAATGAGAAGATCCTGATAAAGTAATGAGGGTGCACACTCATAACTGGATCGAGATGATTCTTAATCTTAATTCCAAAGGTTTGATGTTTAGCCTACATTGAATTCTGGTGTGATTTATTTAGTGTTCTTGTAATTGACTGAGAGTGGTCGTTTGGATTGATGTTTACACACCGGTAACTGTTCTAGTGTTTTGTTTGAAGTTATAAGTGTGATAATCCTGTTGATGAACTCAAATTCTTAATGACTTTGAGATGCTGACCTTTGTAAGGTCTAGATGGTACATCCTGAATGAATTGATTTTTGATCGATCTCATTCTTGTAGTTGTAGGGAATATAGAAACCAATAGATTCAGAATCAAAAACGAAGAAGATGGCACGTAGACCTTCTACCCCACCCCAACCTTCCTCAGAGATGAGCCAGATTGCCAAGGCCATCGAGATGATGGCAACTGTCATTCAGCAGCAGAATGCAGCGATGGCTCAGAACCATCAAGCTACAATGCAACACTGGGAAACTGCTCGATCTGCAGAGACAAACTCCCACGTCGGTCAGCCTCAAGAACAGATGGGACTGACCGAGTTCATGAGGCACAACCCACCCAAGTTCAGTGGGAATGCTACCCCTGACCAGGCAGATCAGTGGGTCAGAGAGTTGGAGAAAATCTTTAGGGCGACCTCCTGCCCTGAAGAGAAGAAATTGTTGTTCGCCACTTATCTGCTATCAGGAGAAGCTGAGTTCTGGTGGATGGGAGCTCAGCAGATGATGGAGGCCCGAGGGGATGTATTGGATTGGGAGAGCTTCAGGGTGAAGTTCTTGGAGAAATACTTCCCTAACAGCGCCAAGTTTGCGAGGGAAGCTGAGTTCCTGAAGTTGGAGCAGGGGGATATGTCAGTGAACGCCTATGCTGCTCGTTTTGAGTACCTCACCGGGTTCTATACCCAGGCGACCTCTGAGGCCTGGAGGTGTAGGAAGTTCGAGGAGGGGCTGAAGCATGGACTGAAGAAGACCATAGCCCCGATGTGCATCAGGGAATTTCACGCCTTAGTAGAAAAGGCGAAGATGGTGGAGACCCTGGAGAAGGGTGATTCTCGGGTGATCAGGTCACACCCAGGAGGTTCTTCCAGTGGGAAAGCTAAGGCACAACACTCACCAAGCAAGCCCTATACGAGGCCTCCACCACATCGGGTGGGAACAACGTCATCCCAGTTTCAGCAGCGGCAACCTTGGAAACCCAAGTGTTTCCATTGTGGTGGACCACACATGTAACATCCCGCCAAAATACTATACAAATGTATATAATGAAAGTAAAGGTAACAAATAGATTGAAGTGAACAAAATATTATATATATGAAATGTAGTTTCTCCTCACAGGGAGTTTAATACAAATTCGGTCAAATTTTCCAGAAACATAAACAAATTACAGTAAAAAAAACAAAGCAGGCGATCTCCTAACGGAGGAGACCGATCTCCTATCGGACGAGGCCGATCTCCTATCAGAGGGCCCAAAACAGCCGATCTGCTACCAGAACAGAAATCAGGTGATCTCCTTCCGGCGACCACTTACTAAGGAGCTCTACTTCCTGGAAAATCATCTGCTCCCGTGTAAATTATACACGATCATCACAGTTTTAAGAGCAAACAGCCAGAGAACAATACAAAGGGTAAGCTAGATATTTTAAAGAGAGTTTATATATAAACATTAAAATCAAGGTAAAACAATTTCAAGGTAACCACGTAAAACTATACATTTTCTCATCTCCTTCACCTGATCGCCAAGAAGTCATACATTTCACAATATTTTCAAGAGTCGTTCTATTTCACATAATGTACCAAGTGTCTATCAATTCAATATTTCTCATTTCCCACATCAGGCTTCCACAGACTCAGCACACAAGACACTTGACACTACTTCCGGAAGACTCGTGCATTGATTAGACTCAAAGATCTGCACCTGTCATACTAAACAGCTGTAATGTTTCCCCAGCTATGCGCATCAACACAATCTCGATCTCAAGTTCATCATTCTCACAGTATGACAGGGTTAATCCATGGAACAGGCCGAGCTCGTTCTGTTTCACACGACTCACCCATTCCTATGAACCTCCTTCGACTCTCCACAACTGAGTAACTTCCTCTATGGGATTCCATTATCTCAGCAGAGTCAGGATATCTCATTAGGAATCACCGATCAATGCACATCCTACACGATCTTACACGGTATTTTCTTTCCTGAAAATACTATGCCTCGATCCTACTTTCACCACATTCGACACATCACATAGTACTTAAAGGAACGATTTCAATCACAGCAAAACTCACTCCAAGGTTCATGTTTTCGAATATCACATTTACATCTCAAACAGTTTCAAAGCAACACCAAACACAGAGAGTTCGCAAACAACGCCAAAACCGGCGATCTGGTTCAAAAACAAGGTATTTCGAAGTCTGTACATAAAAACCGGCGACCACGTCGCCCAAACACATGGAACAGAGCATTCACGCAGATGCAAACGAAACCGGCGACCACGTCGCCCTCATTTCAGAAATAACTAAACTATAGCTTGTAATGAAAATGAAGTCTAGCTTCCCTTACCTGGACTTGCGCAAAACACCAGGAGCTCCGAAACCCAACGAAGCTTAAAGAATGCCTTGGCTCTGTTTTCGCGTCTGGTTTGAAGGACTTGCAGAGAACCTCTTAGGTGCTCTAAGGGCAACGTCGCTTGTCGCACTGATGCTGGAGGTTGCCTGAGTCTCCACGCAAGGAAGGGAAAAAGAGAGGGAGGAAGTTTGCACTCACTCTAACACTCTTGAGTCAGTAACACTCTTTGCCTTCCCGCAGTGGCTTTTGAATCCCAGCTTACCTGTCCACGTATGCTGCCGCTGCCACCCCTTCTGCAGGAAAGCCTGAGAATCACTGCCCTGAACAGTACGACCACTGCTGTTGCTTGTGCATGCCAACCACTGCTCTGAACAGTACGACTACTGTTGTCGTTTGTGCATGCCAACCACTGCTCTGAACAGTACGACCACGAGTGTCTCTTGCGCATGCCAACATTCTGATGTCACTATTCTGAACCACCCTTTTTGTCTACGTGGCGCGCGTGCAGGACGTTTCATGTTGGGAGTCTGGGTCCCATTTTACTCTGTGTGAAACTGGACGTCGTGCGATAACTTTCCACTGCTGACTCATCCTGGCGAACGACCGATGTCTCCTTCGCCCTGGAAGACGACCGATGTCTCCTTCGCCCTGGAAGACGACCGATGTCTTCCTCTGGGAGACGACCGATGTCTTCCCTGGCGACGCCCTCATAACTCTCGCGCCCTGGCTACGTCCACATGCCTCGCGCCCTGGCAATGCCCGCATGCCTCGCGCCCTGGCAATGCCAGCATGCCTCTCGCGCCTTGGCCACGTCCACATGCCTCGCGCCCTGGCAATGCCCGCATGCCTCGCGCCCTAGCAATGCCCGCATGCCTCTCGCGCCTTGGCCACGTCCACATGCCTCGCGCCCTGGCAATGCCCGCATGCCTCGCGCCCTGGCAATGCCCGCATGCCTCGCGCCCGCGCGATGCCTGCATGCCTCTCGCGCCCGCGCGATGCCTGCATGCCTCTCGTGCCCGCACGATGCCTGCATGCCTCGCGCCCTGGCGACGTCCACCTGGCGCTTATGTGTAGCAGGCGACCGGCGATCTCATAGCCTTCTAAACTTAACTTTTCCTCCCTTTTTATTTTAAATAAAACATACATAGAATTCTTTTTAAAATATAACCCTTTTTATTCCAATTCAATTTTACAGGTCCTTACAACACACGCCCAACGTGTGCCCCAAGAAGGCTTCAGAGAGGAGGTGTTTTACCTGCCAAAAGACAGGGCACGTTGCTAGAGAATGTCCTAGCAGGAATGGGGCGACCCAACCCAGTGGCTCCCAGCAGATGAGAAACGAAGGCAGCAAACCTCAGGCGATAGGGAGAGTGTTTGCCATGTCTGGAGCAGAAGGATCTCAGTCAGGTAACCTCGTACAAGGTGTTTGTTTTATAGCTGGTAGAGGTGTAAAAGCTTTGTTTGATTCTGGAGCGACACACTCCTTTTTGTCAAGCCTGTGTGTAGCCGAGTTGGGCCTTCTAGTGAAGGGGTTACCTTTCGAACTGTTGGTCTCTACACCTGCGTCAGGACAGGTGATGACCTCTACAGTGTGCCCCGAATGTCCAGTGATTGTAGAGGGACGCAGATTCAAGGTGAACTTGATCTGCCTACCTCATGATGTGAGTCTCTTATGAACCTTTCTTGGTTTGGGTTGAGTTGATATAGATTTCATTGTATTCATGAAACTTTCAAGAATTAGGATCAAAATTCTAAAGAGCAATTAATAGAGTTTCTACTCAAGAAAACAAAGGTTCATACTAAAAACACATGAATAGGTAACTTGTAGTGTAAGATAACAATGGAATATGAATGGGTAATTCAAGAACAGTACCAAACTTCAAAGGAAACACAAGAACATCATAAGAACACCAAGAAGAAGTGAAAATACTGATTGAAATTCAATAGGAATTAGAAAATCACAAGAAACTCATCAAAGAACAAAAAACCCATGGATGGAAAACAAGAACAACACATGTATATGGAAACCCATGGTTTGGACGAAATTAAAACAGCAAGAAAACAAGGAAATAAACCAAACAAAGTGCAGAACAATGGCAGCAAATGAAAGGAAACAACTCATGGAAAAGATTGAACCGATTAAAAATGGAAAAACTACAAGAAAACACAAATGGGTATTTTTAGAAGATGAATAGAAATGACTTATGTGGTTGTAGCCTTTTGGAGATGTGATTCACGCCACTTGGAGGGTGGTTCTTCCAAGATGAGTGGGTGGTGCCGCCACTTGAGAGTCTCCAAAGCTCACAAGATAAGACATGAAGGAGAAGAAGAGACAAGTCTCACAAACTCACTCTCTCTCAATTTCAAGATAGTTTCTTTTCTTCTAACTTTCAACTTGTTTCTTTTATTAAGGACCAAGCACTCCTATTTATAATAAGGAGGGCTGGACATGTTACAAAGGGGAAGGAGTGGGAAGAGTCACTCTTCTAGCTCCTTCTAGTGTCTAAGAGAGAAAGGAGTAGAATAGTCACTTTTTCCACTTTTTCCTAAAGAAAGTGCCTAAAATGCCTTACATTAGAGGTTTCTTTGGTTTCCCTCTTTGGCATATTCCTAAAGCTAATTTTATATTTATTTACAAATATTTACAAATGTTTATACATGGGTAATTACAAAAAGAGAAAACAATTGATGTTCTTTACCCAAATCTCTAGCCTTGCTCCTTGTGATCCTTTGAGGTATGAAGGATTTTGAGCTAACTTGTCCTTGAGGTTCTTGGCTTTTATCCTCACTTTCCTCTTCTATTTGATCTCCATCATGCTCCCCGGGTTGGAGAGAATTCGTCCACGAATTTTGAAGACCTGTAGAAAAGGGAGTTAGATCACTGATATTAAAAGTATGACTACCAAGAAAAGTATCAGGTACATCTAACTCATAGGCATTATCATTAATCCTCTTGATGACCTGAAAAGGACCATCTCCACGAGGCATAAGCTTGGACTTTCTTTGAGTTGGGAATCTATCCTTTCTCAAATGAAGCCAAACCCAATCACCCGGGTCAAAGATTAATGCCTTTCTCCTTTTGTTGGCGTTTTCAGCATACTTGCCAACTTTCTTCTCAATTTGTAGCTTGATGTGATTATGCAAGTCTTTTATAAAAGAAGCTTTTTCAAATCCATCCTTGCATAAAAAATCATCAAGTACAGGAATTGGAAGAAGATCTAGAGGTGTCAAAGGATTAAAACCATAAACTACCTCAAAAGGAGAATGGGATGTGGTAGAATTGACTACTCTATTATAAGAAAATTCAATGTGAGGTAGTAAATTCTCCCATACCCTAGGATTTCCAGAAATAAAGCATCGAAGCATTTGACCCAAAGTTCTATTAACCACCTCAGTTTGACCATCAGTTTGGGGGTGGCAGGTAGTAGAAAACAAGAGTTTAGTGCCAAGTTTGCCCCATAAGGTCCTCCAAAAGTGGCTTAAGAACTTAGAATCTCTATCAGAAACAATGCTTCTAGGAATCCCATGCAATCTAACAATTTCCTTAAAGAATAGATTGGCAATATAACAAGCATCATCAACTTTGTGGCATGGTATAAAATGAGCCATTTTTGAAAATCTATCCACAACCACAAAGATGGAATCCATACCTTTTGATGTCTTGGGAAGACCTAAGATAAAATCCATAGAAATATCTACCCAAGGCATTGTAGGAATTGGAAGAGGGGTATACAAGCCATGGGGTTGCACTTTAGACTTAGCCTTTCTACATGCTAGACACTTATCACAAAAGCTATGTACGGATTTTCGCATGTGTGGCCAAAAGAAATGCTCATGCAATGTATCTAAAGTTTTGGCTACCCCAAAATGTCCCATTAAACCTCCCTCATGTGCTTCTCTAACAAGAGATTGTCGAATAGACCCATGTGGAACACAAAGTCGTTTGCCTTTAAAAAGGAATCCATCTTGTATGAAAAAATCTTTGTGACCACCTTTAGAACACTCTTGATAGATGCTAGAAAAATCAGGGTCATCATGATAAAGATCCTTTATGTGATCAAACCCAAGAAATTGAACATCTAAAAGATTTAACAAGGTATATCTTCTTGAAAGTGCATCGGCTACCACATTTATTTTACCTTGTTTGTGTTTGATCACATAAGGAAATTGCTCAATGAATTCCACCCATTTAGCATGCCTCTTGTTGAGCTTGCTTTGGCCTTTCAAATATTTAAGAGATTCATGATCACTATGTATCACAAACTCTTTAGGAAAAAGATAGTGTTGCCAATTGTGCAAAGCTCTAACAAGTGCATATAACTCTTTATCATAAGTGGAATAGTTGAGATGACTTCCTTTCAATTTCTCACTAAAATAAGCTATGGGGTGGCCCTCTTGAAGGAGAACAGCCCCAATGCCTATATTTGAAGCATCACATTCAATCTCAAATGTTTTAGCAAAGTTAGGAAGGGCTAAGATGGGAGCTTTAGTCAATTTTTCTTTCAAAGTATCAAAAGCTTTTTGTTGCTCTTCTCCCCACTTAAAAACCACATCCTTTTTTACTATAGCATTGAGTGGTGCGGCAATTGTACTAAAGTCTTTCACAAACCTTCTATAGAAAGAAGCAAGTCCATGAAAGCTTCGTACCTCATTCACATTGGTGGGTGTAGGCCAATGTTGAATTGCTACAACCTTAGATTGATCAACATGCACCCCTTTATAACTTACAACAAACCCTAGGAATTCTATATGATCAAGCCCAAACATACATTTAGCAAGGTTAGCATACAAATGTTCCTTCCTAAGGGTTTCAAGAACTTCCCTAACATGCAACTCATGTTGTTCCAAAGACAAGCTATATATGAGAATGTCATCAAAATAAACTACAACAAACTTGCCAATGAATGCTCTTAAGACATGATGCATAAGTCGCATGAAGGTACTAGGAGCATTAGTCAAACCAAATGGCATAACTAACCACTCATATAAACCAAATTTGGTCTTAAAAGCGGTTTTCCATTCATCACCTTTTTTAATTCTAATTTGATTATAGCCGCTTTTGAGATCAATCTTGGTAAATATTTTAGACCCATACAATTCATCCAACAAGTCATCTAGCCTAGGAATGGGATGCCTATATTTGATGGTAATGTTGTTTATGGCCCTACAATCCGTACACATCCTCCATGATCCATCCTTTTTAGGGACAAGTATCACAGGCATAGCACAAGGGCTCATACTATCTTGCACCCACCCCTTAGCAAGTAATTCCTCTACTTGTTGTTGGATTTCTTTTGTTTCGGTTGGGTTGGTCCTATAAGCTGGACGATTTGGTAAGGAAGCCCGGGTATAAAATCAATTTGGTGTTCAATGCCTCTTAGAGGTGGTAAGCCTTTAGGAGGGTCTTGAAACACATCTTGGAATTCCTTAACCAAATTATCCAAATATGTTGGACTAACCATAGCCGAATCACAATCAAGAGATCTAGGCATAGCTAAAAAAATAGGCTTTTGAGAAACAATTACCTTGTGGACCTCTTGGCTTGAAATAAGAAGGCTCTTTTTAGAAACTTTTTTTTCATTTTCATTCTCTCTATTTTTCTTCATTGTAACTTGGTCCTCATGGACTTCTTTTGGAGAGAGTGACTTTAATATGACCTTGTGCCCATGGAAGTCAAAAGAAAGTTTGTTGGTAAAGCCATCATGAAAAACTTTTCTATCATATTGCCATGGCCTACCCAAAAGTACATGTGTTGCTTCCATAGGTACAACATCACACAAGACCTCATCTTTATATTTACCAATTGAGAATGCTATGAGGACTTGTTTGTTAACAATGATTTCTCCTACTTCACTCAACCATTGCAATTTATAGGGCTTTGCATGAGAGATAGTAGATAATCCAAGTTTATCTACCACTCTTGTGCTAGCCACATTAGCACAACTACCACCATCCACAATCAATGAACATAACTTGTTATTAATGAGACACCTTGTATGGAAAATGTTTTCTCTTTGGCTTTCATCAAAAGATTTTAAAACTTGGCCAAGCATGCGTCTCACTACTAACAAGTCACCTTCAAGTGGACTTTCACTATCACATTCATTAGATGAACTAGGCGGTGTAGAATGTCTAGAAGAAGATGAATCATGCTCACTAACTACTATGCCATCATGCATCATCATATTTCTTTTAGAAGGGCAATTAGAAGCTATGTGACCATATCCTAAACATTTAAAGCATTTCTTACTAGACGATTTGGTTGGAGATTTATTAGTTGAAGTGGAAGGCTTTGAATCCTTGGATTTGAAAGATGAATCTTTAGAAGGAAATTTGGACAAAGACTTTTTTTATTTTTCCAAGAGTTGTTGTAATAGCCATCATTATGAGTATTTTTGAAAGCATGTTTCTTTGCAATTTGGGTTTCAACCTTGATGGCAAGGTGAACCAAGTTTTCTAAAGAAGAGTACTCATAAAGTTCAACAACATCTTGAATGTCCCTTCTAAGACCACTTACAAATCTAGCCATCTTAGCTTCATCACTTTCATGTATATCAACTTTAAGCATAAGAGTTTCTAGCTCTTTAAAATAAGCATCCACACTTAGCGTGCCTTGGTGAAGCCTTTGGAGCTTCAATAATAGGTCTTTCCTAAAGTGTGGTGGAACAAATCTAGCGCGCATACACTCTTTCAAATTGTTCCAAGAAACCACGGGAGGTCTCTTGTTTAGCCCAATGTCCATAAGAGTTTTATGCCACCATTGCATGGCATAGTCTAGAAATTCTAAAGTAGCTAGTTTTACCCTTTGGTCTTCTTGGACCTCATGTACATGAAAGATTTGTTCAACCTTTGCTTCCCACCCCAAATATACATTTGGATCACCTTCACCACTAAAGCTAGGTAATTTTACAAAAGGCATATAAGGCTTTGCCACATGTTGGCGCCTTTCTTCATAATGATGATGCCTCCTCCATTCGGTTTCATCTTCATGTCCATGATAGTTGGAAGAAGTTCTTGATGAATGCCTTGAAGAATGGCGTCTTCTATGGTGTGTATGGCTGGACCTTTCATTAGTCACTTCAAGCCTTTGCAATCTTTCTTCCAATTGTCTTATAGCTTCATCTTTTTGTGCAAGTGACCTTTTGGCTTCTTTTAATTCACCAAGAATGAAAGCTTTTTGTGGAGAGTGTGGTTTGGAAGATTCTCCACTTGAATATTGAGCCATTTTCAAAACAGTACAGCAAACACAAATAGCAAACAATTAAAGAAAACAAGGTTAGAAAACAAAGAAATAAGTGGTGCGGTTTTGGTAAAAAAATTAAGGCACTCAAAATCACTCCAAGAAATTATACTTCCCTCAATCAAGCTTCTCTTGTGGAATGGAGTAACCTCAAATGAAAGATGCCAAAGCACTCAACCACTCATCCAAAAATAACCACCACAAAACTTAAAGAACAATAAAAGACAAGCAAGAAAAGGTACAAAACAAGAAAGGGTAGTGCAAAAAGAATACAAGATATATGACAAAACTTAAGGAATGAAAGACAAGCAATAAAAGGTACACAATAAGACTCAAAGAATACTCACTAAACTTTATAATCAAGAAAGAAAGTACAGCTCATAAACTTGTCAAAATACAAGGATCAAAAGTTCCACAAAGTAGACAACAATTTGCCAATCACTATGAATCCAACTTTGGTATGAAAATTAATGTGCAAAAGAATGAATAGATGCAAATACCAAACTGTTTTGAAGGATTTAAAAACAGAATTGGTTCTGTTTTGTTCTGTTTCAGTTCTGTATTTTTTTTCTTTTTTTTTTTATACCAAATGGAACTTATGTAGTGAAAGAACCATAATATGCATCATATGGAAGTTGAAACATCAATCAAATTGCACAAAAATTTTATGAAGGATTCAAGACAATTGAACACTTGAAATCAAATGTTTGGAACCTCCAATCACAAGTACTAAGGCAAATTCAAGAGAAACACAAACTTTCAAAATCAAAAGCAAGCAAGTAGAGACAAGATTTGGACACCTAGAACACTATGAACATAAAACTCAAAGCAAAAAGTATGATCAATGAAAAGGCACAACTAAAACATATTCAAACCAAACAAAAGTATGAATATAAGGTGCTGGAAAAACAAGAAACACGAAATTATAGGTGCTGGAAAAAAAATTGCCCAAAAAGAAAGTGTCTATTCAACTCACAATCAACAAATCAACACCATGGCTCTAGATACCACATGATGTGAGTCTCTTATGAACCTTTCTTGGTTTGGGTTGAGTTGATATAGATTTCATTGTATTCATGAAACTTTCAAGAATTAGGATCAAAATTCTAAAGAGCAATTAATAGAGTTTCTACTCAAGAAAACAAAGGTTCATACTAAAAACACATGAATAGGTAACTTGTAGTGTAAGATAACAATGGAATATGAATGGGTAATTCAAGAACAGTACCAAACTTCAAAGGAAACACAAGAACATCATAAGAACACCAAGAAGAAGTGAAAATACTGATTGAAATTCAATAGGAATTAGAAAATCACAAGAAACTCATCAAAGAACAAAAAACCCATGGATGGAAAACAAGAACAACACATGTATATGGAAACCCATGGTTTGGACGAAATTAAAACAGCAAGAAAACAAGGAAATAAACCAAACAAAGTGCAGAACAATGGCAGCAAATGAAAGGAAACAACTCATGGAAAAGATTGAACCGATTAAAAATGGAAAAACTACAAGAAAACACAAATGGGTATTTTTAGAAGATGAATAGAAATGACTTATGTGGTTGTAGCCTTTTGGAGATGTGATTCACGCCACTTGGAGGGTGGTTCTTCCAAGATGAGTGGGTGGTGCCGCCACTTGAGAGTCTCCAAAGCTCACAAGATAAGACATGAAGGAGAAGAAGAGACAAGTCTCACAAACTCACTCTCTCTCAATTTCAAGATAGTTTCTTTTCTTCTAACTTTCAACTTGTTTCTTTTATTAAGGACCAAGCACTCCTATTTATAATAAGGAGGGCTGGACATGTTACAAAGGGGAAGGAGTGGGAAGAGTCACTCTTCTAGCTCCTTCTAGTGTCTAAGAGAGAAAGGAGTAGAATAGTCACTTTTTCCACTTTTTCCTAAAGAAAGTGCCTAAAATGCCTTACATTAGAGGTTTCTTTGGTTTCCCTCTTTGGCATATTCCTAAAGCTAATTTTATATTTATTTACAAATATTTACAAATGTTTATACATGGGTAATTACAAAAAGAGAAAACAATTGATGTTCTTTACCCAAATCTCTAGCCTTGCTCCTTGTGATCCTTTGAGGTATGAAGGATTTTGAGCTAACTTGTCCTTGAGGTTCTTGGCTTTTATCCTCACTTTCCTCTTCTATTTGATCTCCATCACCTCTTCAGGACCTAGATGTTATCCTGGGAATGGATTGGTTAGCTGCCAATCACGTTCTCATTGACTGCGGTAGTCAGAGGATTGCGTTTCCAGACCTCCAAGGATCAGATGTAATATCTGCTCAGCAAGGGCAGTCAGAGTTGGAAGAAGGGGCGAGGTGCTTCGTGATACTCGCTCGGTCGGAGGTGGAGAATAAAGGGGACGTAAGCAGAATACCCGTGGTGAAAGATTTCACGGATGTATTCCCAGAAGAAGTACCTGGGTTACCCCCTAAGAGAGAAGTGGAATTCTCTATTGACTTGGTACCTGGAGCTGGACCAGTGTCAATGGCACCTTACAGAATGGCACCAGCCGAGTTAGTGGAGTTAAAGAAGCAAGTGGAAGAGTTGCTGGAGAAGCAATTCATCAGACCCAGTGTATCTCCATGGGGAGCTCCAGTGCTCCTAGTCAAGAAGAAGGATGGAGGGTCTCGGCTGTGTATAGATTACAGGCAGTTGAACAAGTTGACCATCAAGAACAAGTACCCCCTGCCTAGGATTGATGATTTGATGGATCAAATACATGGGGCCTCGGTGTTCTCCAAGATTGATCTGAGATCGGGGTACCACTAAATTTTGGTAAAAGCTGAAGATGTTCAAAAGACAGCTTTTAGGTCTCGGTATGGGCACTATGAGTATGTAGTGATGCCGTTTGGAGTCACCAATGCTCCAGCCCTGTTCATGGACTACATGAATAGGATTTTTCGCCCTTTCTTGGATAAGTTTGTGGTGGTCTTCATAGACGACATCCTCATTTATTCAAGGACCGAGGAAGAGCATGAGGAACACCTGAAGACAATATTGGAGATACTGAGGGAGAAGCAACTCTATGCCAAGTTCTCTAAGTGCGAGTTCTGGCTGAAGGAAGTCAACTTCTTAGGACACGTGATATCTGCCCAGGGGATCTCGGTGGATCCAGCCAAGGTAGAGGCAGTGCTGCAGTGGGAACGTCCAAAGACAGTCACCGAGATAAGGAGCTTTGTGGGGTTGGCGGGCTACTATCGGAGGTTTATTGAGGACTTTTCCAAGGTAGTGGCTCCCTTAACACAGCTGACCCGCAAGGATCAACCTTTTGCTTGGACCGACCGATGTGAGCAGAGCTTCATGGAATTAAAGGAGAGGTTGACTAGTGCTCCAGTGCTGGTGATCCCCGAGGTAGGAAGACCTTTTGATGTCTTCTGTGACGCTTCACATCAGGGCTTGGGATGTGTTTTGATGCAAGAGAAGAGAGTGGTTGCATATGCTTCAAGGCAACTCAAGATTCATGAGAGAAACTACCCCACGCATGATTTGGAGTTGGCGGTTGTGGTATTTGCCTTGAAGATCTGGAGGCACTATTTATATGGAGCTCGGTTCCAGGTGTTCAGTGACCATAAGAGCCTGAAATATCTGTTCGATCAGAAGGAATTAAACATGAGACAAAGAAGGTGGATGGAGTTTCTAAAGGACTACGATTTTCAACTCATGTATCATCCAGGGAAGGCCAATGTAGTGGCTGATGCTTTGAGTAGGAAATCAATACAAGTCGCCACCATGATGATGGAAGAGCAGAAACTGATCGAGCAGTTCAGAGACTTAAACCTTGGAATAGAATTTCACGTGAATCACATTAGTTGTAGTAAGCTGGCTATAACTAATGACTTCCTTGGGATGTTAAGGGATAAGCAGTTGGAGGACCCTAGTCTAAAGCGTACTGTGGAGTCACTAGGGATAGATCAGGCGAGAGACTTTGTGATGGGCGATGATGGGATCTTGAGATTTAATGGCAGAATTTGCATCCCTGCAAATGAAGAGTTGAAGAAGATGATCCTAGAAGAAGGTCATAAGAGTCCCCTTAACCTTCATCCAGGCATGAACAAGATGTACCATGACTTGAAGGAGTCATTTTGGTGGTCGGGCATGAAGAGAGACATCGCCCAGTATGTTGCAACCTGCTTAACGTGTCAGAAGGCGAAGGTAGAGCATCAAAGACCTGGCGGGCTGTTGCAGCAACTGGATATCCCTGAGTGGAAATGGGACAGCATCGCCATGGATTTTGTCACCCATTTACCCAGATCGGTAAAGGGTCATGATGCAATCTGGGTTATCATTGATAGGCTGACGAAGAGTGCCCACTTCCTTCCAGTGAATATGAAGATGCCTATGGCCAAGCTGGCACAGTTATACATCCAAGAAATAGTGAGGTTGCATGGAGTGCCTTCCAGCATCGTTTCAGATAGAGATCCCAGGTTCACTTCACGGTTTTGGCAGACCTTGCAAGAGTGCTTGGGAACTAAGTTGAGGATGAGCTCTGCATATCATCCCCAAACAGATGGTCAGTCAGAGAGAACGATCCAATCCTTGGAAGATCTGCTGAGGACGTGCGTCTTGGATCACTTGGGAAGTTGGGACGAGGTGTTGCCACTGGTGGAGTTTACCTATAATAATAGCTACCACGCCAGTATTGGGATGGCACCATATGAAGCCCTGTATGGGAGGAAATGCAGAACTCCCTTATGTTGGTACCAGGAGGGCGAGGCAGTCTTGGTTGGGCCAGAGTTGATTCAGCAGACGACCGAGAAGGTGAAACAGATACAAAGCAGAATGAAAGCTTCTCAGAGTAGGCAGAAGTCCTATGCAGATCAGAGGAGAAAGCCTTTGGAGTTTTCTGCTGGAGACCACGTGTAACATCCCGCCAAAATACTATACAAATGTATATAATGAAAATAAAGGTAACAAATAGATTGAAGTGAACAAAATATTATATATATGAAATGTAGTTTCTCCTCACAGGGAGTTTAATACAAATTCGGTCAAATTTTTCCAGAAACATAAACAAAATACAGTAAAAAAAAACAAAGCAGGCGATCTCCTATCGGAAGAGACCGATCTCCTATCGGACGAGGCCGATCTCCTATCAGAGGACCCAAAACAGCCGATCTGCTACCAGAACAGAAATCAGGCGATCTCCTTCCGGCGACCACTCACTAAGGAACTCTACTTCCTGGAAAATCATCTGCTCCCGTGTAAGTTATACACGATCATCACAGTTTAAAGAGAAAAATAGCCAACGAGCAAAACACGCAGGGTAAGCTAGATATTTTAAAGAGAGTTTAAATAAGAACATTAAAATCAGGGTAAGCAATTTTCAAGATATTCACGTAAAGCTATAGATTTTCTCAATACCCTTCACCTAATCACCCAGAAATCACACATTTCACAATATTCTCAAGAGTCATTCTATTTCACAAAACTGCATCAAGTGTCTATAAATTTCAAGTTCCTCATTTCACATGTCAGACCACCACTGACCCAGCACACAAGACACTTGACCTACTTCCGGAAGACTCGTGCATTGACTAGACTCAGAGATTCTGCACCTGTCATACAAGCTGTTGTAATGTTTCCACAGCTATGCGCATCAACACATTCTCGATCTCAAGTTCACCATTCTCACAGTATGACAGGGTTAATCCATATGACAGGCCGAGCTCGTTCTATTTCACACGACTCACCCATACATGTGAACCTCCTTCGACTCTCAACGCCTGAATAACCTCATCTATATGAATCCATTATCTCAGGAGAGTCAGGATAATCTCATTATAGACATCACCGATCAATGCACATCCTACACGATCTTACACGGTATTTTCTTTCCTGAAAATACTATGCCTCGATCCCACATTCACCACATCCAACACATCACATAACACTTAAAGGAATGATTTCAATCACAGCAAAACTCAATCCAAGGTTCTTATTTTCGAATATCTCATTTAAATCTCAACAGTTTCAAAGCAACACCAAAAACAGGGAGTTTCGCAAACAATGCCAAAACCGACGATCTAGTTCAAAAACAGAGTATTTCGAAGTCTGCATTTAAAACCGGCGACCACGTCGCCCAAACACATAGCACAGAGCATTTTACAAAGATGAAAACGAAAACCGGCGACCTTGTCGCCCTCACTGCAGAAATAGCTAAACTATGGCTTGTATTGAAAATGAAGTCTAGCTTCCCTTACCTGGACTTGCGTAAAAATACCGCGAGCTCAAAACCCACCGAGCCTGAAGGATGCCTTAGCTCTGTTTTCAGCGCCTGGTCTGTAGAACTTGCAGAGAACCTCTTAAGTGCTCTTAGGGCAACGTCGCTTGTCGCACTGATGCTGGAGGTTGCCTGAGTCTCAACGCAATGAAGGGAAGAAGGGAGGGAGGAAGTTTGCACTCACTCTAACACTCTTGAGTCTGTAACGCTCTTTGCCATTCCCGCAGTGGCTTTTGAATCCCAGCTTACCTGTCCACGTATGCTGCTGCTGCCACCCCTTCTGCAGGAAAGTCTGAGAACCACTGCCCTGAACAGTACGACCACTGTTGTCTCTGGTGCATGCCAACCACTGCTCTGAACAGTACTACCACTGTTGTCGCTTGTGCATGCCAACCACTGCTCTGAACAGTACGACCGCGAGTGTCTCCTGCGCATGCCAACATTCTGATGTCACCACTCTAAACCACCCTGTTTGTCTACGTGGCGCGTGTGCAGGACGTTTCATGCTGGGAGTCTGGGTCCCACTTTACTCTGTGTGAAACTCGGCGTCGCGCGATAACTTTCCACTGCTGACTCATCCTGGCGAACGACCGATGTCTCCTTCGCCCTGGAAGACGACCGATGTCTTCCTCTGGGAGACGACCGATGTCTTCCTCTGGGAGACGACCGATGTCTTCCCTGGCGACGCCCTCATAACTCTCGCGCCTTGGCCACGTCCACATGCCTCGCGCCCTGGCAATGCCCGCATGCCTCTCGCGCCTTGGCCACGTCCACATGCCTCGCGCCCTGGCAATGACCGCATGCCTCTCGCGCCTTGGCCACGTCCACATGCCTCGCGCCCTGGCAACGTCCACCTGGCGCTCAAGTGTAGCAGGCGACCGGCAATCTCATAGCCTTCTAAACTTAACTTTTCCTCCCTTTTTATTTTAAATAAAACATACATAGAATTCTTTTAAAATATAACCCTTTTTATTCCAATTCAATTTTACAGGTCCTTACACCACGTGTTCATGAAAGTGACACCAACCAAGGGTGTAGGACGGGCGATCAGGTCAAAGAAGTTGTCCCCTAGGTTCGTGGGACCATATCAGATCTTAAGAAAGGTTGGTCCAGTGGCTTATGAGATCGCCCTACCTCCCCATTTAGCGAATCTGCACAATGTCTTTCACGTGTCACAACTGAGGAAATACATGGCAGACCCTAGTCATGTGCTGGATGTAGACGATGTGCAGATCAGGGATGACTTGTCCTTTGAAGCAAAACCAGTCAGGATTGACGATCGGCAAAGTAAACAGCTCAGAGGCAAGACCATCAACATGGTGAAAGTGGTGTGGGATGAGAGATCGGGGGATTCAAATTGGGAGTTAGAAGAACCCATGAGGGAGGCTTATCCATACCTCTTTTCCTTGTAATTCAATTTTCGGGGACGAAAATTTTTCTTGATGGGGAGAATGTAAGGACCTGAAAAATTTATTGGAATAAAAGAGTATATTTTAAATAAATTCTAAATATGTTTTATTTAAGTTAAAAAGGAAGGAAAGTGCAGTCTAGAAAACGATAAGAGTTCTTTGTTAATACATAATCGCCGGTCGCCTAGGCTGCATGTCGTCGCCAGGGCGCGAGGCATGCAGGCGTCGCCAGGGCAAGATGCATGCGGGCATCATCAGGGGGAGACATCGGTCGTTCGCCAGGGAGAGGTCATCGGTGGATTGTCTTCGCGCGAGAGGTCCTCAGTGGATAGCCTTCGCGCGAGAGGACCTCAGTGGTTAGTCTTCGCGCGAGAGGTCATCGGTGGATTGTCTTCGCACGAGAGGTCATCGGTGGATGGCCTTCGCACGAGAGGTCATCGGTGGATAGCCTTCGCGGGAGAGGTCATCGGTGGATAGACTTCGCGGGAGAGGTCATCGGTGGATAGACTTCGCGCCTATGGTCATCGGTGAAAGGTCATCGCGCGACGTCGAGTTACACACAGAGAAGGTGGGACCCAGACTTCCAGCATGGAACGTCCTGCACGCGCGCCACGTAGGCAAAAAGAGTGGTTCAGAATACTGACCTCAGAGTGTTAGCCTGCGCAGAGGCACGCTCAGTAGTACTGTTCAGGGAGTGGTTGGCCTGCGCAAGAGACAACTGTAGTCGTACTGTTCAGAGAAACGTACACTCAGACTTCTCTGCAGAGTGGGTGTGGCAGCTGCTTTTGGTGGATAAGTTGGTTTAAGATGCAGAGACCCACTGCTGAGAGAAAAAAATGTTGCAGCATTCAAAGAGAGAAAGAGTGGGTTACCTCCCTTCTCCTCCAGATATCTCCTTCGCGCTGCGATTCTAGCATCTTCACACAAGAGTACGACGAGAGGCAGCACCATTAGAGCACCTGGGAGGTTCTCTGCAAGTCCTTCAACCAGACGCAAAAATAGAGCCAAGGCGTTGTTCAAGCTTCGTTGGGTTTCGGAGCTCCTGGTGTTTTGCGCAAGTCTAGGTAAGGGAAGCTAGACTTCATTTTCAATACAAGCCATAGTTTAGCTATTTCTGAAGTGAGGGCGACGTGGTCACCGGTTTTCGTTTTCATCCTTGTAAAATGCTCTGTGCTATGTGTTTGGGCGACGTGGTCGCCGGTTTTAAATGCAGACTTCGAAATACCCCGTTTTTGAACTAGATCGCCGGTTTTGGCGTTGTTTACGAACTCCCTGTTTTTGATGTTGCTTTGAAACTGTTTGAGATTTAAATCAGATATTCGAAAATAAGAACCTTGGATTGAGTTTTGCTGTGATTGAAATCATTTCCTTTAAGTGTTATGTGATGTGTTGGATGTGGTGAATGTGGGATCGAGGCATAGTATTTTCAGGAAAGAAAATACCGTGTAAGATCGTGTAGGATGTGCATTGATCGGTGATGTCTATAATGAGATTATCCTGACTCTCCTGAGATAATAGATGAGGTTATTCAGGCGTTGAGAGTCGAAGGAGGTTCATATGTATGGGTGAGTCGTGTGAAACAGAACGAGCTCGGCCTGTTATATGGATTAACCCTGTCATACTGTGAGAATGGTGAACTTGAGATCGAGAATGTGTTGATGCGCATAGCTGTGGAAACATTACAACAGCTTTGTATGACAGGTGCAGAATCTCTGAGTCTAGTCAATGCACGAGTCTTCCGGAAGTAGTGTCAAGTGTCTTGTGTGCTGGGTCAGTGGTGGTCTGACATGTGAAATGAGGAACTTGAAATTTATAGACACTTGATGCAGTTTTGTGAAATAGGATGACTCTTGAGAATATTGTGAAATGTGTGATTTCTGGGCGATCAGGTGAAGGGTATTGAGAAAATCTATAGCTTTCCGTGAATATCTTGAAAATTGCTTACCCTGATTTTAATGTTCTTATTTAAACTCTCTTTAAAATATCTAGCTTACCCTGCGTGTTTTGCTCGTTGGCTGTTTTTCTCTTTAAACTGTGATGATCGTGTATAACTTACACGGGAGCAGATGATCTACCAGGATGTAGAGCTCCTTAGTGAGAGGTCGCCGAGGAAGAGATCGTCGGTTTTCTATCTCTTGGTGGTGATCGCCGGATTTATGTCCTGCTAGCAGATCGCCTGTTTGGGCCTTCTGTTACCAGATCGCCGGTTCATGTGTGGAGGCCGCCGGTCTTGTTGTATTTGATTGAATTTCGTTAAATTTTGAAAACATTTGACTGGTTATGTATTAAACTCCCTAAGAGGAGCAACTTCATTACTTATATATATATTATCATTCTTCAATATTATTTGTTCACCTTTATTTTCATTATACATGTATGTATGGCTTTATAGTGGCGGGATGTTACAACAACTATGTCGTTAATATAGACCTCGACATTCTGACCGATCATCCCCTTAAAAACTTTATCCATCAGCCTCTGATATGTAATCCCAAAATTCTTCAGGATGACAAGCATAACCTAATAAAAATAGTTTGCTTCATCATGAAGGCGGTCTTCTCCTTGTTTCATGGGTGCATACCTATTTGATTGTAGTGGGCTTCTCAGATAATGTCGGCTGACAGGAGCTTTTTTGCTTCCTCCTTTGCCGCCAACCTCTTTTCGTCCCCAAGCTTTCACTTCTTTTGAGTGATCATTTGTGATCTCTAGACTCATGCTCGACATATCAAAAGTTGTTCATTCAAAGAGGTTAACTTTTTTCTTCAATGCTTGGTGGATGACCTCGGCATCGAGTGGTGCCAAAGATGTTCCCATATTGGTGGTATGTTCTTCATCCATCCGAGGGACTTGACTCAAGTTCTCCTCAACCTCCAGTCTCGACTCGGTTATCTGAGGATCTAGGTCAACCAGAACAACTATATGCTCTCTACGTTTCGGCTTCACCTCTACTCTAAAGGTCACTTGCTCTCGCGAGGATCTTCGTGTTGTGGAACGACCTCTGCTCATCCGGGCCGAATTTTTTTTCAGGGGCTCCATCTTTAGATTTTTTGTGTAGCATTCTCGTTCAACTTTCTGATTGACGTGCACTATAAGAATATCCCTCAAGATCAAGGGGAATTTCATGGCTAGATGAGGGGTAGATATGATTGCTCAACCAATTGATGAACAATCGGCCCAGCAATATGTTGTATGAGGTGTTAGCCTCTATCACCAAGTACCGAATCTTGATGGTTTTACTTGTTTCCGCCTCACCAAACGTAGTGATGCCTTGAACTCCATTTCTAATTGTTCTTCTTGAAGAAATGAGGTGAAAATGGTGGAAGCTAATGGATGTGATGGATTAAGGATGGCTCATAAAGAGCTATAGGTTCGATAGAGCTGCATGAGAGGTATGGAGAGTGATTGGTTGGGCCATATCACTTGGAGAAAGGTGAAAGTGAAGATCAAGGTGTCTAACCTAGAGAGGCTAGACAAGGGAGTAGAAGCTAGCAAAATTTTGGCAGCATTTTACACATAAAATTGATCTTACAAAACATGAGCCAAACACCCTAATTTGTAGGAGATGGTGCCTTGGAGAGCAAGGAGAGGGAGGGATATAAAATTCATGAAGAGAGGGGCGGCCTAGGTCATTGACTAAGTCAATGCCGCCCCTTAGTCCTAGCTTGTTGAAGCTAGGGCTACATTCTACCTTAAAAGGCCTAGGCACAAGCTAAATTAATAAATACACCCCCTTATTATGCTAAAGGAAACCTATTTTACTAAACTTACAAATAAAGACACTAGCTCATGCTCAGCTCCCAAAGCCTGTGTTCTACTCCTTGTGATCCTCTGGGGAAGGCTAGTTGCTAAAGCATTGGCTAGAGCTGAATCTTGACCTAGCCCTGACATCTTTAAACATGTAAAGAAAAGTTTCTTTGCCATTAGTAGTACAGTCTCAAGCTTCTTAAATCCTCTTTGCCATGGACCTACTTGTTAGGCCTGAACTTGGGTCTGAGCTTGGGCCTCTTCCATCATCCCTTCCCTCTTGAAGAGGACTTGTCCTCAAATCACATGCTTCTGCCTCTTTATCTTCACTACCTGCAAAAGGTGTTAGATCATAACATCAAAGGTAGTATGTCCTCCATATTCCTCAGGCAGGTCAATTTGATATGCATTATTATTGATTCTTTTGAGAACTTGGAAAGGACCATCACCCCGAGGACTAAGTTTAGACTTCCTCTAATTAAGGAATTTATGTTTTCTAAGTTGAAGCCAAACCCTATCTCCCTCCTAAAAAATCATCTCTCTCTTCCCCTTATTGCTATGTTTCATGTATTTCTCTGTTTGTTGCTATATTTTTTTGTTTTTAATCCTTTTATGCATTTTCTTTACAAATTCATCCTTTGTTACTCCTTCCTTATGCACAAAATCTTATAAATTAGGTAGAGGTAAGAAATCTAAAGGAGTAAGAGGATTGAACCCATACACAACCTCAAATGGAGAAATGTTAGTAGTTTTATGAACTACTCTATTATACGCAAACTCAATATGAGGAAGGTACTCATCCCAAGATTTGTGGTTTCCCTTCATGATTGACCTAAGCATAGTGGAAAAAGATCTATTTACTGTTAGGAATTATGGCTTTAAACTAGAGGGGGGTGAATTGTTTAAAGAGGTTTTCGCAAACTTTTTGAAGCTAGAATGAGTTTATCTCAGAAACCAATTGATTAAGGAATTCAGTTAGCCAAAACAGTAAGCAAAACTGCACTGTCAGAAAAACAATCGGTTGTTTCTTTGAAACAATCGGTTGTTTATATCAGCAAACAACAAACAAACTGAATCTAAAGAGTAAGGGATAGAGAGATTGTACACAGTTATTTATACTGGTTCACTCCAACCCAGAGTTACATCCAGTCTTCTCAGAACCCCTGAGGAAATCCACTAAGCAATCACACCTTGATCACTTACACAACAACCAAGAGAATGACCTTGAAAACCTCAAGACACACACTCTCCTTGGCCAACACTAAGATTGCTGATCTTGAACACCTCAAGAACACACAGCCAATCTCAGCAACAATACAGAAAAGTTTCAGCAGTTTTACACAGATTACACTTGTTACAGATGAAGATCTGAAATCAATAAAAGTATAATCCTATTCCAACACCTTGATCAATCTCTTTGGCTCTTAAGCAATCTCAGCACTTTGAAAACTCTCTTAGTTAAAAAAAAACTTTGTCAAAAGCATTCTCTACTTTAAAAGATATTTTCTGAATTATATAAAAGGAAGTTTGTTATCAAATCTTAACAAACCAATAAAAGCTTTCAAAAAGATTGGTCAAAGCATTTAATGACTGGAGCGTATTCAGTTTCAAATCATTTAAAGCTCAGTAAAAGAAAACAATTTTTTTGTTAGGGTTCCAAAACAAACAATCGGTTGTTTCGACAGAACAATCGGTTGTTTCAACTTAGTTTGAAAAACACTTTTGTTTTATCAAAGATTGAGATGCTATTTGCTTTGAGATTTAATCTAAGGTTGGATTACACTTTAAACTACCCCAGAACAAAAACAATAAAGCAGCACTGCAGCATCAAGCAAGCAGAAGCTTCATCATCCTTCAAAGGATTTGGATTCTTCAAAACCTTGAACACCACTTGGTTCAACAATCTCCCCCTATTTGATGAAGACAAATCCCTGGTGCTTGTGTTGTACTGATTAAATCTAAAGCAATTCCTGCAGAGAAAACATTTGTACTATCCAAAGCTTCTTACAGCAGCAAGTTAGATTATACCTCTTTTAACATAAAATTCAATTGGTTGTTTACACGAAACAATCGATTGTTTCTATCAGCAGCAGCAGAAAACACTTTTATACTCAGAGATTTAAACATTTTTATGCATATAAGATACAGATATACAAGTACCAATAATTCTCCCCCTATTTGTCTTCACAAATAGATTTTAACATGTACCAAACACAGATTTTAAGAGAGATTATTTAGATCAAGAATACCTAACTCATTTCTTAAGAAGAAAAACCTCTCTTTTGGCAAAGGCTTTGTGAAGATGTCAGCTAGCTGTAGTTTGGTCTCCACAAACTTCACTTCACAGTTCCTATTTTGCACATGATCTCTGATGAAATGATGTCTTATTTCAATATGTTTAGTCCTTGAGTGCTGGATTTGATTTTTGGTAAGATTGATTGCACTTGTGTTATCACACATCAAAGGAACTTTGCTGATTTGTACACCAAAATCTGCAAGTTATTGTTTGAGCCATAGGATCTGTGCACAGCAGCTACCAGCAGCTATATATTCTGCCTCAGCAGTAGAGAGAGCAACACATGCTTGTTTCTTGCTATGCCATGAGATTAGGCTAGAGCCAAGAAGGTGACAAGTGCCACTTGTGCTTTTTCTATCTAGCTTGCAACCTGCGAAATCAGAATCTGAATAACCAATTAAATGTATTGGAGAATGAGAGGGATACCATAATCCTACAGATGATGTTCCTTTGAGATATTTCAGAATCCTCTTTGCAGCTTTGAAGTGTGACTCTTTAGGATTTGCTTGAAATCTTGCACATAGACACACCGCAAACTTGATGTTCGGTCTACTTGCTGTTAGATAAAGCAATGATCCAATCAAACCTCTGAATTTTGTTTGATCTATACTCTTTCCAGCAGAATCTGCATCCATGTAGCAGCTTGATGGCATTGGAGTGCTTGCCTCTTTGCAATTCTCCATTTCAAACTTTTTGAGAATCTCCTTGCAATACTTTGATTGACTTAAGAAGATCCCATCCTTTGTTTGTTTAACCTGCAATCCAAGAAAGAAAGATAGTTCTCCCATCATAGACATTTCAAACTCACCTTTCATAGCAGCCACAAATTCTTCACACAACCTATCTTGTGTAGCACCAAAGATGATGTCATCAACATATATTTGCACAAGAATTATTTCTGCATGTGACTTCTTGATGAAGAGAGTCTTGTCTATCATTCCTCTTTCATAGCCAAGAGATAGCAGAAAGTTGCTAAGCCTCTCATACCACTGCCTTGGAGCTTGTTTCAGTCCATACAAAGCTTTCTTCAACTTGAAGACATGGTTGGGATACTTGTGGTCTTCAAAACCCGGTGGTTGATCTACATAGATTTCCTCATTGATGTAGCCATTCAAGAAGGCACTTTTTACATCCATTTGGAAGAGTTTAAAACCACTCATACATGCAAAAGCCAGCAGCAGCCTCACAGCCTCCAATCTAGCCACAGGAGCAAAGGTTTCACCATAGTCTAAGCCCTCTTCCTGATTGTAGCCTTTGGCAACTAGCCTTGCTTTGTTTCTTGTGATCACTCCTTCCTCATCTAGCTTGTTCCTGGAAACCCATTTTGCACCAATAATATTCATTTCATTAGTTATAGGAACAAGAAACCATACCTCATTTCTTTCGAATTGATTTAGCTCTTCTTGCATAGCTTCAACCCACTTCTCATCCTTGAGAGCTTCTTCAATTGACTTTGGTTCAATTTGAGAGACAAAAGTCGTGTGTCTGCAGAAGTTTGAGATGGAGCTACGTGTGGAGACACCTTCCTTTATCTGCCCTATGATGTTATCCACTGGCAGATCTCTGGGAATTCTCCACTCTTTGGGCAGCTCACTCTGTTGCAGAATTTCAATCGGTTGTTTCTGCGAATCAACCGGTTGTTCTTCTGCACAGATTTCCAGCTTCTCCAAATTGATGCTCTGTTTATATTCCTCAGCACTGATCTTTGGGTTCTCACTGATTTTGCGATCTACCTCATCAAAGACTACATGAACTGATTCTTCTACAGTCATCAACCTTTTGTTGTAGACTCTATAAGCATGGCTTGTGAGGGAATAACCAATGAAAATGCCAAGGTCAGCTTTCTCATCAAATTTTCCCAAGCTTTCCTTTCCATTGTTGAGTACAAAACAGTTATAGCCAAAGACTTTGAGGTGACTGATGTTAGGCTTTCTTCCATTGAAAAGTTCATATGGAGTTTTCTTCAAAATGGGCCTTATAAGCACCCTATTCATCACATAACAAGAGGTACTCACTGCAACTGTCCAAAAATACTTAGGAAGTGAAGATTCACTAAGCATTGTCCTTGCAAGCTCTTCAAGAGACCTGTTCTTCCTCTCTACAACTCCATTTTGCTGTGGTGTTCTTGGAGCAGAGAAATTGTGTAGGATTCCCAACATCTCACAGAACTTGACAAACTTCTCATTTTGGAATTCTCCTTCATGGTCACTCCTTATTGAGCCTATGTTGCTGTCCTTTGTGTTTTGAAGTCTTCTTGCTAGCTTTTTGAATGCAGCAAGGGCATCACTCTTTGATTCCAAGAACAAGGTCCAAGTGTACCTAGAGAAATCATTGTAACGCCCCTCAAAATATTGTTCATTTTTATATAATAAAATAAAGGTGAAACAATAATATCAAAAATTTAACATAGGTATATACATAATATAATTCATCCATTAATACAAATGTGCCTCAGAATAATATCCCTTTTCAAGGAAGTTTTAATACATCTCCATACAGAAGTTTTCAAAATAAAACAAAACAACAGCATTCAAAAATCGGCGATCTCCTCCTCCAGAAATGCTCACTGAGGAGCTCTACCACCTGCAACCTCATCTGCTCCCGTGCAAATATACACGATCATCACAGGTTTAAGAAAAACAACCACGATGCAAAACAAAGGGTAAGCTAGATATTTTTAAAAACTTTAAATATGAAACTTTATATCAATAGAAAGCATAAATCTTCACACCATTCATAATCTATATCAATTTTCAACCATCAATATCCCCATATTCCACAAACTCGTCAAGTGTCTATTCAATACATTCAATACTCATGGTTCACATGTCAGACTTTCCACTAACTCGTAACACATAGACACATGACTCTACTTCCGGAAGACTTGTGCGTTGAACTTAGCATCCAGAGACCTGCACCTGTCATACTACATTGCTGTAAAGTTCCCACAGCTATGTGCATAAACATAATCTCGATCTCAATCTCAATATCATCACTCTCTCAGTATGACAGGGTTAATCCATATAACAGGTCAAGTCAGTTATCTTTCAAACGACTTACACATACATATGGACCTCCTTCGACTCTCACCAACTGAATGACTTCATCTATGTGATTCCATCATATCAGCAGAGTCAGGATCGCCTCATTCACAGGATACTCACAGATCAATACACCCTCATAAAATCTCCACACGGTATTTTCTTTCCTGAAAATACTATGCTTTGATCACTCTTTCACATTCATCCAGTACATCATACCACACGTAAAAGCACAATTCCATCATATAATATTTTGAATCTTTTCTCAAACAATCCCAATCACAGTAACAAGCATACCACCGATCAAGTTTTCGAATAACATATACATTTTTCATTTCAATGGGTGAGTCGTGTGAAAAAGAACGAGCTCGGCCTGTTATATGGATTAACCCTGTCATACTGTGAGAGTGATGAAATTGATATCGAGATTGTGTTGATGCGCATGGCTGTGGAAACATTACAGCAAATGAAGTATGACAGGTGCAGGTCTCTGGATGCTAAGTTCAACGCACGAGTCTTCCGGAAGTAGTGTCAAGTGTCTTGTGTGATGAGTCAGTGGAAGTCTGACGTGAGAAATGAGGAACATTGAACTGATAGACACTTGATGAATTATGTGATTTTAACGACCTTTGAGGAATTGGGAAATATGTGTTTAGTTGATGGTTTTACGTGGGTATCTTGAATTTGTTTTACCTTGATTTTTAAAGTTCATATCTAAACTCTCTTTCAAATATCTAGCTTACCCTGTGATTTTGGTGTTGTGTTTGGCTTTTTCTTAAACCTGTGATGATCGTGTATAATTTACACGGGAGCAGATGATGTTGCAGGAAGTAGAGCTCCTCAGTGAGTAGTCGCCGGAAGGAGATCGCCTGTTCCTATTTTTGTTAGGCGATCACCCTTCTTCTGTTTTCTGATAGGAGATCGCCGTTCTCTGATAGGAGATCGCCTTTTGCTGTTAGGAGATCGCCTGTCTTTCTATTTTATATGTAATTTTGTTTACATTTTTGGAAAATTGACCGAATATGTATTAAACTCTCTGTGAGGAGAAACTTCATTACATATATATAATTTTGTTCTCTTCAATATATTTGTTTACCTTTATTTTCATTATATAAACATGAATAGTATTTTGGCGGGATGTTACATTAATGGTATCAGAGCAGTTCGTCCTTAGGATGACCTGAGGGCTGTGGATCCATTGTGTTTCTTCTGCTCAGGAAATTTATTTAAGTTTAAAATAACAACTATAGTGAAAGGTTTTCAAACGTTTTTGTATTGAAATTTTGTGTGTGCTTTGGTGAATATATGCTCTAACTGAAAATCTTAGTATTAAGAATGAGAAGGTCTTGATAAAGTGGTGAGGGTGCACACTCATAACTGGATCGAGATGATTCTCAATCTTAATTCCAAAGGTTTGATGTTTAGCATACATTGAATTCTGGTGTGATTTATTTCATTTTATTGAGTGTTTTCGTATTGATTGAAAGTGGTTGCTTGGGATTGATGATTGTATACCAGTAGCTGTTCTGGTGTTTGGCTTAAGGTTCTAAGCATCATGATTCTGTTGATGAACTCAAATTCTTAATGACTTTGAGATGCTGACCTTTGTAAGGTCTAGATGTTACCTCCTGAATGAATTGATTTTTAATCGATCTCATTCTTGTAGTTGTAGGGAATATAGAAACCCATAGTTTCAAAATCTGAAAACGAAGGAGATGGCACGTAGACCTTCTACCCCTCCCCAACCTTCTTCGGAGATGAGCCAGATTGCCAAGGCTATCGAGATGATGGCAACTGCCATCCAACAACAGAATGCAGCGATGGCTCAGAATCACCAAGCTGCCATGCACCACTGGGAAACCGCTCGGTCGGCTGAGACAAATTCCCACGTCGGTCAGCCTCAAGAACAGATGGGACTGACTGAGTTCATGAGGCACAACCCACCCAAGTTTAGTGGAAATGCTACCCCTGATCAGGCAGATCAGTGGGTCCGGGAGTTGGAGAAAATCTTTAGGGCGACCTCCTGCCCTGAAGAGAAGAAGTTGGTGTTCGCCACCTATCTGCTGTCTGGAGAAGCTGAGTTCTGGTGGATGGGAGCTCAGCAGATGATGGAGGCCCGAGAGGATGTGTTGGACTGGGAGAGCTTCAGAGTGAGGTTCCTGGAGAAATACTTTCCAGATAGTGCAAAGTTTGCGAAGGAAGCAGAATTCCTCAGATTGGAGCAGGGGGAGATGTCTGTGAATGCTTATGCTGCACGGTTTGAGTATCTCGCCCGATTCTACACCCAGGCGACCTCTGAGGCTTGGAGGTGTAGGAAGTTTGAAGAGGGACTGAAGCGTGGGCTGAAGAGGACCATAGCCCCGATGTGCATCAGGGAATTTCACACCTTAGTAGAGAAGGCGAAGATGGTGGAGACTCTGGAAAAGGGTGATTCTCGGGTGATCAGGTCACACCCAGGGGGTTCTTCCAGTGGGGAAGCCAAGGTGCAGCACCCACAAAGCAAGCCTTATTCGAGACCCCCACAGCATAGGGCAGAAGCAGCACCGCCCCAGTTTCAGCAGCAACAACCCTGGAAACTTAAATGTTTCCACTGTGGTGGACCACACACAGCCAATGTGTGCCCCAAGAGAGATTCAGAGAGAAGATGTTTTGCCTGTCAAAAGACGGGACACGTTGCTAGAGATTGTCCTACCCAGAATAGGATGACTCAACCCAGTGGATCACAACAGTTGAGGAATGGAGGCAGTCGACCTCAGGCAGCAGGGAGAGTGTTTGCCATGTCTGGAGCGGAGGCATCTCAGTCAGGTAACTTAGTACAGAGTGTTGCTCTATAGCTGGTAGATGCGTTAGGATTTTGTTTGATTCTGGAGCGACACACTCCTTTGTGTCAAGCCTGTGTGTAGCCGAGTTGGGCCTTCTAGTGAAGGAGTTACCGTTTGAAACTGTTGGTCTATACACCTGCGTCAGGACAGGTGTTGACCTCTACAGTTTGCCCCGAATGTCCAGTGATAGTAGAGGGACGCAGATTCAAGGTGAACTTGATCTGCCTACCTCTTCAGGACCTGGATGTTATCCTGGGAATGGATTGGCTAGCTGCCAATCACATTCTCATAGACTGTGGTAGTCAGAAGATAGCGTTTCCAGACCTCCAAGAGGCAGACGTGATATCTACTCAGCGAGGGTGGTCGGTGTTGGAGGAAGGGGCGAGGTGCTTCGTGAATCCTAGCTCAGTTGGGAGTGAAGAATGAAGAGGACGTAAGTAGGATACCTGTGGTGAAAGATTTCATGGATGTAATTCCAGAAGAAATATCTGGATTACCTCCTAAGAGGGAAGTGGAATTCTCTATTGATTTTGGTACCTGGGGCTAGACCAGTGTCAATGGCACCTTACAGGATGGCTCCAGCCGAGTTGGTAGAGTTTACCTATAATAACGGTGATCATGCCAACATTGGGATGGCAACGTATGAAGCTTTGTATGGAAGGAAATGCAGAACTCCATTGTGCTGGTACCAGGAGGGCGAAGCAATATTGGTTGGACCAGAGTTGATTCGGCAGACGACCGAGAAGGTGCAACAGATACAAGACAGAATGAAAGCTTCTCAAAGTAGGCAGAAATCCTATGCAGATCAGAGGAGAAAACCTTTGGAGTTTGCTGCTGGAGACCATGTGTTCATGAGAGTGACACCAACCAAGGGTGTAGGACGAGCGATCAGACCAAAGAAGTTGTCCCCTAAGTTCGTGGGACCATATCAGATCTTAAGGAGGATTTGTCCAGTGGCTTACGAGATCGCCCTACCTCCCCATTTAGCGAATCTGCACAATGTCTTTCACGTATCACAGCTGAGGAAGTACATGTAAGGACCTGAAATTTATTGAAATGAAAGAGTATGTTTTAAGTAAATTCTAAGTATGTTTTATCTAAGTTAAAAAGGAAGGAAAGTGTAGTCTAGAAAAAACTATAAGAGTTCCTTGTTTATACATCATCGCTGGTCGCCTAGACTACACGTCATCGCGCGGGCGTGAGAGGCATGCAGGCATCGCGCGGGCGTGAGAGGCATGCAGGCATCGCGCGGGCGTGAGAGGCATGCAGGCATCGCGCGAGCGCGAGAGGCATGCAGGCATCGCGCGGGCGCGAGGGGCATGCGGGCATCGCGCGGGCGCGAGGCACGCGGACACTGCCAGGGCGCGATGCATGTGGACGTGGCCAAGGCGCGAGAGTTATGAGGGCGTCGCCAGGGAAGACATCGGTTGTCTCCCAGAGGAAGACATCGGTGGTAGTCTTCGCGCGGGGTCATCGGTGGTAGTCTTCGCGCGAGGTCATCGGTGGTAGTCTTCGCGCGGGGTCATCGGTGGTAGTCTTCGCGCGAAGTCATCGGTGGTAGTCTTCGCGCGAGGTCATCGGTGGATCGTCTTCGCACGAGAGGTCATCAGTGGTTTCTCTTCGAGCTGGTAGTCATCGGTGAAAGGTCATCGCGCGACGTTGAGTTACACCCAGAGAACGTGGGCCCCAGACTCCCAGCAAGAGACGTTCTGCACGCGCGCCACGTAGACAAAGAGTGGTTCAGAATAATGACCTCAGAGCGTAGCCTGCGCAGAGGCACGCTTAGTAGTACTGTTCAGGGAAGCGTGCACGCAAACTTCCCTGCAGAGTAGGTGGTGGCAGCTGCTTTTGGAGGGATAAGTTGGTTTAAGTTACAAAAAAATCCACTGCTGAGAGAAAAGGAAAACATTGTTGTATTCGACGAGAGAAAGAGTGAGTTTCTTCCCTTCTCCTCCAGTTACCTCCTCCGCGTTGCGATTTCAGCATCTCCACACAAGAGTACGACGAGAAGCAACACCATTGGAGCCCCTGGGAAAGTTCTCTGCAACTCCTTCAAAACCAGACGCAAAAACAGAGCCAAGGTATTCTGCAAGCTTCGTTGGATTTCGAAGCTCCTGGTGGTTGCGCAAGTCCAGGTAAGGGAAGCTAGCCTTCATCTTTACTACGAGCCATAGTTGAACCATTTCTGAAGTGTGGGCGATGTGGTCGCCGTTTTCGCTTTCGTCTTCGTGAAATGCTCTGTGTTGTGTGCTTGGGCGACGTGGTCGCCTGTTTTAATATACAGCCTTCGAAATACCATATTTTGAACTAGATCGCCGGTTTTGGTGCTGTTTTGCGAACTCCTTGTGTTTGATGTTGTTTTGAGAACTGCTTGAGATTTACATGAGATATTCGAAAATATGAATCCTTTGAAATGGCTATTGCTGTGATTGAAATCATCCTTTTAAGTGTGGCATGATGTCTTTGAATGCTGTGAATGTGGGATCGAGGCATAGTATTTTCAGGAAAGAAAATACCGTGTAAGATCTTGTGGTAGGTGCATTGATCGGTGATTCCTAAGGGGATATCCTGACTCTGCTGAGGTAATGGAATCACGTAGAGGAAGTTACTCAGTTGTTGAGAGTCGAAGGAGGTCTATATGATGGGCGTCTCGTGTGAAAAAAAACGAGCTCCGTCTGTCCTATGGATTAACCCTGTCATACCAGGAGAACTATGGTAACATTGAGATGATATATGCGCATGCTGTGTGGATTCACAGCGACCCTGTGTGGATTTCACAGTGGTGTGGTATGACAGGTGCAGATCTCTGAGTCTAATCAACGCACGAGTCAATCCGGAAGTAGTGTCAAGTGTCTTGTGTGGTGAGTCAGTGGAAAGTCTGACATGTGAAATGAGAAACTTGAATATTGATAGACACTTGATGTTGTATTGTGAAATGGAATGACTATGGGTGAATGTTGTGAAGTTTGTGATTTTGGGCGATCAGCTGAATGCTATGAGCAGCTCTACGTTTTACATGGATATTTTGGTACTTGGTTTACTTGGATTTTCATGTTCTTGATTTAAACTTCTTTTAAATTATCTAGCTTACCCTTTTATCTGTTATTGTGGTTGTTTTCTCAAAACTGTGATGATCGTGTAATTGTTACACGGGAGCAGATGATCTTCCAGGAAGAAGAGCCCTCTAGTGAGTGGTCGCCGAGGAGGAGATCGCCGGTTTTCTGTCTCTATCGGGTGATCGCCTGTGTCTGCCTCCATCGGGTGATCGCCTGTTTTTTTTTTCTGTCTTGATAGGTGATCGGTCTCGTCCGATAGGAGATCGGTTTCTTCCGATAGGAGATCGCCTGCTTTGTTTTTTTTTTTTTTTTTTACTGTATTTTGTTTATGTTTCTGGAAAATTTGACCGAATTTGTATTAAACTCCCTAAGAGGAGCAACTTCATTTCATATATATAATATTTTGTTCATAGAATCTATTGGTTACCTTTATTTTCATTATATACATTTGTATAGTATTTTGGCGGGATGTTACAGTACATGGCAGACCCTAGTCATGTGCTGGAAGTGGACGATGTGCAGATCAGGGATGACTTGTCCTTTGAAGCGAAACCAGTCAGGATTGACGAACGGCAAAGTAAACAGCTCAGAGGCAAGACCATCAACATGGTGAAGGTGGTGTGGGATGAGCGATCGGGTGATACAACTTGGGAGTTAGAAGAACCCATGAGAGAAGCCTATCCATATCCCTTTTCCTTGTAATTCAATTTTCGAGGACGAAAATTTTTCTTGTTGGGGAGAATGTAAGGACCTGTAAAATTGAATTGGAATAAAAAGGGATATATTTTAAATGAATTCTAAGTATGCTTTTATTTAAAATAAAAAGGAAGGAAAGTGTAGTTTAGAAGACTATGAGATCGCCGGTCGTCTACTACACATGATCGCCAGGGCGCCAGGCATGTGGACGTCACCAGGGCGCGCGAGAGGCATGTGGGCATCGCCAGGGCGCGAGGCATGTGGACGTCACCAGGGCGCGCGAGGCATGCGGGCAACGCCGGGGCGCGAGGCATGCGGGAACCGCTGGGGCGCGAGAGGCATGCGGGCGTCGTCGGGGCGCGAGGCATGCAGGCATCGCCGGGTCGCGAGAGGCATGCGGGCGTCGCCAGGGATAGACATCGGTCGTCTCCCAGGGAGAGACATCGGTCGTCTCCCAGGGAGAGACATCGGTCGTCTTCCAGGGAGAGACATCGGTCGTCTTCCAGGGAGAGACATCGGTCGTTTGCCAGTATGAGACCTCAGTGGATAGTCATCGCGCAAGCGGTCATCGGTGGAAGGTTATCGCGCGATGTCGAGCTTCACACAGAGAAAGTGGGACCCAGACTCCCAGCATGAAACGTCCTGCACGCGCGCCACGTAGACAAAAAGGGTGGTTCAGAATAGTGACATCAGAATGTTGGCATGCGCAAGAGACACTCGTGGTCGTACTGTTCAGGGCAGTGGTTGGCATGCAGAAGAGACAACAGTGGTCGTACTGTTCAGGGCAGTGGTTGGCAGGCGCAAGAGACAACCGTGGCCGTACTGTTCAGTGAAATAGTACACTCAGGCTTTCCTGCAGAAGGGGTGGCAGCAGCAGCATAAGTGGACAGGTAGGCTTGGATTCAAAAGCCCACTGCGGGAAGGCAAAGAAGGTTACAGTGACTCAAGAGTGAAAGAGTGTCTGCATCTTCATCCTTCTCTTTTCTCTCCTTCACTCTGCCATTCAGGCCTTATCACGTTCCTGCTTAGCTATCGACGACTGCCCTTGGAGCACCTGGGAGTTTCTCTGCAAGTCCTACAAACCAGACGCTAAAATAGAGCTAAGGCATCCTTTAAGCTCGGTGGGTTTTGGAGCTCTTGGTGTTTTGCGCAAGTCCAGGTAAGGGAAGCTAGCCTTCATTTTCAATACAAGCCATAGATTAGCTGCTTCTGAAGTGAGGGCGACGTGGTCGCCGGTTTCATGTTTCTTTTCGCAATGCTCTGTTCTATGTGGTTGGGCGACGTGGTCGCCGGTTTTAAATACAGATTTCGAAATCCCCTGTTTTTGGACAAGATCGCCGGTTTTGGCGTTGTTTTGAGAACTCCCCTGTTTTTGGTGTTATCTTGAAAACTGTTTCAGATTTAGATGTGATATTCGAAAATATGAACCTTGGAATGAGTTTTGTTGTGATTGAAATCATTCATTTAAGTGTTATATGATGTGTTGAATGTTGTGAATGTGAGATCAAGGCATAGTATTTTCAGGAAAGAAAATACCGTGTAAGATCGTGTAGGATGTGCATTGACCGGTGATTCGTTATGATATCCTGACTCTCCTGATATAATGGAATCATATAGATGAAGTTATTCGGGCGTTGAGAGTCGAAGGAGGTTCATACGTATGGGTGAGTTGTTTGAAAGAGAACGAGCTCGACCTGTTGTGTGGATTAACCCTGTCATGCTAGGATAGTGATGATATTGAGATTCATTTATACGCTTGTGAATGTGTGTGATTTCACGGCGACCCTGTGAATGTGTGTGATTTCACAGTGGGCAGTATGACAGGTGCAAATCTATGAGTCTAGTCAATGCATGAGTCTTCCGGAAGTAGTGTCAAGTGTCTTGTGTGATGAGTCAGTGGAAGTCTGACGTGAGAAATGAGAAACATTGAATTGATAGACACTTGGTGCATTATGTGAATAGAACGACTCTTGAAAATATTGTGAAATGTGTGATTTCTTGGCGATCAGGTGAAGGGAACGAGAAAATCTATAGTTTTACGTGGGTATCTTGAATTTGTTTTATCTTGACTTTAAAGTTCCTATCTAAACTCTCTTTAAAATATCTAGCTTACCCTGCGTGTTTTGGTTCTGTGGCTGTTTTCTTAAAACTGTGATGATCGTGTATAATTTACACGGGAACAGATGATCTTCCAGGAAGTAGAGCTCCTTAGTGAGTGGTCGCCGGGGAAGAGATCGCCTGTTTCTGTCTCTTTGTGGTGATCGCCTGAATTTCTGTCCTGATAGCAGATCGGCTGTTTTGGGCCTTCTGATAGGAGATCGCCGATTTATGTATGGAGACCGCCGTTTTCAATGTATTTGACTGTATTTTGTTTAAGTTTTAAAAAGATTTGACCGGTTATGTATTAAACTCCCTGTGAGGAGCAACTACATTTTATATAAATACGTATGTTCACTTAAATATTATTGTCTTACCTTTAATTCATTTTATATTTATGAAAAGTAATTTGGCGGGATGTTACAGAGTTTACCTATAATAACAGTTATCACGCCAGCATAGGGATAGCGCCATACGAAGCCTTTTATGGAAGGAAATGCAGAACTCCTTTGTGCTGGTACCAGGAAGGTGAAACAGTAATTGTTGGACCAGAGTTGATTCAGCAGACGACCGAGAAGGTAAAACAGATACAAGCCAGAATGAGAGCTTCTCAAAGTAGGCAGAAATCCTATGCAGATCAGAGGAGAAAGCCTTTGGAGTTTGCTGCTGGAGACCATGTGTTCATGAGAGTGACACCAACCAAGGGTGTGGGACGGGCGATCAGATCAAAGAAGTTGTCCCCTAAGTTCGTGGGACCATATCAGATCTTAAGGAGGATTGGTCCAGTGGCTTATGAGATCGCCCTACCTCCCCATTTAGCGAATCTGCACAATGTCTTTCACGTATCACAGCTGAGGAAGTACATGGCAGACCCTAGTCATGTGCTGGAAGTGGACGATGTGCAGATCAGGGATGACTTGTCCTTTGAAGCGAAACCAGTCAGGATTGACGATCGGCAAAGTAAACAGCTCAGAGGCAAGACCATCAATATGGTGAAAGTGGTGTGGGATGGGAGATCGGGTGATTCAACTTGGGAGTTAGAAGAACCCATGAGAGAAGCCTATCCATACCTCTTTTCCTTGTAATTCAATTTTCGAGGACGAAAATTTTTCTTGTTGGGGAGAATGTAAGGACCTGTAAAATTAAATTGGAATAAAAAGGAATATATTGTAAATGAATTCTAAGTATGTTTTTATTTAAAATAAAATAAAAAGGAAGGAAAGTGTAGTTTAGAAGACTATAAGATCACCTGTCGCCTACTACACATGATCGCCAGGGCGCGAGAGGTATGCGGACATCGCCAGGGCGCGAGAGGCATGCGGGCGTCGCCAGGGATAGACATCGGTCGTCTCCCAGAGAGAGACATCGGTCGTCTTCCAGAGAGAGAGACATCGGTCGTCCGCCAGGATGAGACATCGGTGGATAGTCATCGCGCGAGCGGTCATCGGTGGAAGATTATCGCGCGATGTCGAGTTTCACACGAATAAAGTGGGACCCAGACTCCCAGCATGACACGTCCTGCACGCGCGCCACGTGGATAAAAAGGGTGGTTCAGAATAGTGACATCAGAAAGTTGGCATGCGCATGAGACACTCGCGGTCGTACTGTTCAGGGAAGTGGTTGGCATGCACAAGAAGACAACCGTGGCCGTACTGTTCAGTGAAACGTACACTCTGGCTTTCTTGCAGAGGGGGTGGTGGCAGCAGCATGCGTGGACAAGTAGGCTTGGATTCAAAAACCCACTGCGAGGAGGCAAAGAACGTTGCAGTGACTCAAGAGTGAAAGAGTGAGTGCATCTTCATCCCTCTCTTTTCTCTCCTTCGCACTGCGATTCAGGCAACCTCAAGCACCAGTACGACGAGCGACGACTGCCCTTGGACACTTGGGAGGTTCTCTGCAAGTTCTCCAGACCGGGACACTAAAACAGAGTGAAAGCATCTTTAAGCTTCGTTGGGTTTCGGAGCTCTTGGAGTTTTGCGCTAGTCCAGGTAAGGGAAGCTAGTACTCTACATTTATAAAAACGTTAGGCGAGTAAGTTCTGAAGTGAGGGCGACGTGGTCGCCGGTTTTCATGTTTCTTTTAACAATGCTCTGTTCTTATGTGTGGGGTGACGTGGTCGCCGGTTTTAACTTTGTTTTCGAAATCCCCTTCTTTTGAATGAGTTCGCCGGTTTGGCGTTGTTTTTCGAACTCCCCTGTTTTAGTGCTGTTTGAAACTGTTTGAGATTTAAATGTGAAATACATGTGATATTCAAAAATCTGAACCGTGGAATGAATGTTGCTGTGACTGAATCGTTCATTTAAGTGTTATATGATGTGTTGAATGTTGTGAATGTGGGATCAAGACATAGTATTTTCAGGAAAGGAAATACCGTGTTGAGATTTGGTTATGAGGGTGTATTGATCTGTGAGTATCCTGTGAATGAGGCGATCCTGACTCTGCTGAGATAATGGAATCACATAGAGGAAGTTATTCAGTTGGTGAAAGTTGAAGGAGGTTCATATGAATGGGTGAGTCGTGTGAAAAAGAACGAGCTCGGCCTGTTATATGGATTAACCCTGTCATACTGTGAGAGTGATGAAATTGAGATCGAGATTGTGTTGATGCGCATGGCTGTGGAAACATTACAGCAAATGAAGTATGACAGGTGCAGGTCTCTGGATGCTAAGTTCAACGCACGAGTCTTCCGGAAGTAGTGTCAAGTGTCTTGTGTGATGAGTCAGTGGAAGTCTGACGTGAGAAATGAGGAACATTGAATTGATAGACACTTGATAAATTATGTGATTTTAACGACCTTTGAGGAATTGGGAAATATGTGTTTAGTTGATGGTTTTACGTGGGTATCTTGAATTTGTTTTACCTTGATTTTTAAAGTTCATATCTAAACTCTCTTTCAAATATCTAGCTTACCCTGTGATTTTGGTGTTGTGTTTGGCTTTTTCTTAAACCTGTGATGATCGTGTATAATTTACACGGGAGCAGATGATGTTGCAGGAAGTAGAGCTCCTCAGTGAGTAGTCGCCGGAAGGAGATCGCCTGTTCCTATTTCTGTTAGGCGATCACCCTTCTTCTGTTTTCTGATAGGAGATCACCGTTCTCTGATAGGAGATCGCCTTTTGCTGTTAGGAGATCGCCTGTCTTTCTATTTTATATGTAATTTTGTTTACGTTTTTGGAAAATTGACCGAATATGTATTAAACTCCCTGTGAGGAGAAACTTCATTACATATATATAATTTTGTTCTCTTCAATATATTTGTTTACCTTTATTTTCATTATATAAACATGAATAGTATTTTGGCGGGATGTTACACCCATGGGTATTCTTGTTCATGTTGTTTTCTTGAATTTCCAATAGTAGGTTGTGTTCTTGTTGTGTTTCTTTTGTTAGTTTTAATTCTTGTTGTTATTCTCCTTTTAATCTTATGTTCTTGAACTATTCTTGTGTTGTTCATACATATACCTTGTTGTTCTTGATATACCCACTCAGTTTTAATCCATAAAATTCATAAAAGTCACATAAACATGTGTTTTTCCTTTGGATCTTTAGAAATGAACCTTCACATCTACTTAGCACTTGCTAAGTTAATGTCAAGTAGGGATTTTCTATAGGTGACTCAGCAAAATTGTCCTAAGAATCTTCATCCAATTCTTCATAAAGTGTTACAAATTAAACAAAGATGAATTCAACTCACATCATGTGGTATCATGAGCTATGGTGTGTTTTTGTGTTTTGAGTTGAAGTAACACTTTAATTTTGAGCAATTTTTTTTCCAGCACCTATAATTTCGTGTATTCTGTTTTAAAACATGTTATATTCATACTTTTGTTTGGTTTGAATATGTTTTAGTTGTGCTTTTTCATTGATCTTCCCTTTTGCTTTGAGTTTTATGTTCATAGTGTTCTAGGTGTCCTAATCTTGCCTATACTTGCTTGCTTTTGATTTTGAAAGTTTGTGTTTCTCTTGAATTTGTTTTAGTACTTGTGATTAGAGGTTCCAAACATTCTATTTCAAGTGTTCAATTGTCTTGAATCCTTCATAAAAAAAATTTGTGCAAATTGATTGATGTTTCAACTTTCATATGACGCATATTATGGTTCTTTCACTACATAAGTTCCATTTGGTATAAAAAAAAAAATAGAACCGAAACAGAACAAAACAGAACCAATTCTGTTTTTAAATCCTTCAAAATATTTTGGTATTTGCATCTATTCATTCTTTTGCACATTAATTTTCATACCAAAGTTGGATTCATAGTGATTGGCAAATTGTTGTCTACATTGTGGAACTTTTGATCCTTTTACTTTGACAAGTTTGTGACTTTTACTTTCTTTCTTGATTATAAAGTTTAGTGAGTATTCTTTGAGTCTTATTTCGTGCCTTTTATTGCTTGTCTTTCATTCATTAAGTTTTGTCATATATCTTGTATTCCTTTTGCAATACCTTTTCTTGTTTTGTACCTTTTTTTGCTTGTCTTTCATTGTTCTTCAAGTTTTGTGGTGGTTATTTTTGGGTGAGTGGTTGAGTGCTTTGGCATATTTCACTTGAGGTTACTCCATTCCACAAGAGAAGCTTGGTTGAGGAAAGTATAATTTCTTGGAGTGATTTGGGTGCCTTTATTTTTACCAAAACCGCACCCTTAATTCAATTGATTTCTAACCTTGTTTTCTTTAATTGTTTGATATTTGTGTTTGCTGTTTTGTTTTCAAAATTGCTCATTATTCAAGTGGTGAATCTTCAAAACCACACTCTCCACAAAAATCTTTCATTCTTGGTGAATTAAAAGAAGCCAAAAGGTCACTTGCACTAAAGGATGAAGCTATAAGACAATTGGAAGAAAGATTGCAAAAGCTTGAAGTACATCATGATAAGTCCAGCCATTCTAATCATGGAAGGCGTCATTCACATAGGAGTTCTTCAAGAAGTTCATCCAACTCATTCGGCCATGAAGAAGAAACCGAATGGAGAAGACACCATGATGGAGATCAAGTAGAAGAGGATTTTACTAATGGAGGAAGAGGTCATCCACCCAAGCATTTAAAATTCTTCTTACTAGTCTTCTTAAAAAGTAGAACATTTTGGGTTCTCTTGAAAATTCAAAAGATAGTATTATAAATAAATCTTTGTAAATACTCTTGTATAAATTTGTAAATAATATAGAAATATCCTTAGGAGTATGCCAAAGAGGAAAACCAAAAGAAACCTCTAAATGTAAGGCATTTTAGGCACTTTCTTTAGGAAAAAGTGACTTTTCTACTCCTTTCTCTCTTAGGCACTAGAAGAGTGACTCTTCCCACTCCTTCCCCTTTGTAACATGACCATCCCTCTCCATTATAAATAGGGGTGCTTGGTACTTTGAATAAAAAAGTTGAAAGTTAGAAGAAAAGAAACTATCTTGAAATTGAGAGAGGGTGAGTTTGTGAGACTTGTCTCTTCTTCTCCTTCATGTCTTATCTTGTGAGCTTTGGAGACTCTCAAGTGGCGGCACCACCTACTCATCTTGGAAGAACCACCCTCCAAGTGGCGTGAATCACATCTCCAAAAGGCTACAACCACATAAGTCATTTCTATTCATCTCCTAAAAATACCCATTTGTGTTTTCTTGTAGTTTTTCCATTTTTAATCGGTTCAATCTTTTCCATGAGTTGTTTCCTTTCATTTGCTGCCATTGTTCTGCACTTTGTTGGTTTATTTCCTTGTTTTCTTGCTGTTTTAATTTCATCCAAACCGTTGGTTTCCATATACATGTGTTGTTCTTGTTTTCCATCCATGGGTTTTTGTTCTTTGATGAGTTTCTTTGTGATTTTCTAATTCCTATTGAATTTCAATCAGTATTTTCACTTTTTCTTGGTGTTCTTATGTTGTTCTTGTGTTTCCTTTGAAGTTTGGTACTGTTCTTGAATTACCCATTCATATTCCATTGTTATCTTACACTACAAGTTACCTATTCATGTGTTTTTAGTATGAACCTTTGTTTTCTTGAGTAGAAACTCTATTAATTGTTCTTTAGAATTTTGATCCTAATTCTTGAAAGTGTCATGAATACAATGAAACCTATATCAACTCAACCCAAACCAAGAAATGTTCATAAGAGACTCACATCACCTGTGATGCGGCCAGGTCCATCTGCATCCGCACTTGATTTGCCCTTGATTCCGCCACCGTCTCCTGGAGGGCGTGCATTGTTTCCATGAGTTGTTGCATGGTGACGCTCTCACCCCCATTTGGCAGGACAGATCCTTGCCTGGTATTCCTCATGTCTCTAGTTTCTTCTCTTTTGCTTGTGTATGGGACCTTGTTTTACTTCGGCCTCACGGTGGGTGCCAAATGTTCCTGCCGGTTGACCCTTTTGTCGGTTGACTCGACGATCATCACGCGCCTCCTTTCCTCACCTTGAATTATGCTTTGCTGTCTCGAAACACCCTGCACCTGCAAGATAGAAAGGGGGTGCCCAAGAGGCCACTTGCACTCCGACGCTCAAGTCAAAACTAGGGCAAGCACACCAAGTGTATGGAGTATCTCTGTTTAGGTTTAGAAACTGCGTACCTTTGTGAAGTATTTTACTACCCTTTATATTATCTAGGGTTTCCTCTGCGCCGCTACCCATATTTAGGGTTTACAGGAATACCCTTGCGCCGCTATCACCCAGGCTTAAGGTAATCTAGCTCATAAGGTTTCCTTAACTGGAGTGCAAACTCTAACAGGGTGGCCACCTGGGTACCCCCTCGTGCACCTAGTCTCTGGGGCCACCTGTCTTGGGAGCGCCTTCACTGTTCACGTGCCATGCATGTAGCTTCACTGGGAAACCCTAGTTCTGATGAGTACTCAACCCCTCAGGACTCTGTACCTAACTGTGCTTTGCTTGCCACACGCATAGGCACTTCGTGACTTAGGCCTCTCTTTACTTCTGGGCATTTTACTGATAACGGGTCTTCTCTCAGGACCTACATCAGATGTTCTAGCTCTGTTGTTCAAAACATCCGAGGTCGATGTCACCTCGTCGCACCCTGCTACAGATGACTCATCACCCTGTTGAATGACGAGGATGTAACATCCCTCCAAAACCTTTTCCTATTTATATAATAGAATAAAGCGTAGATATTAAATTTATAAAATCAACATATGTATTAGATATTGAAAATGCATCATCCCGTACATCGTATTCAAAAAGAGACGTCCCTCTTATAGGGTTTTAATACATTCCATCAATTGTTTCGAAATAAAAACCAAATACAGCATGAAAAGGACAAAACAGGTGATCTCCTATCAGAAGACCCAAAACAGCCGATCTGCTATCAGAACAGAAAACAGGCGATCACCACGTAGAGACAGAAACAGGCGATCTCCTCCCGGCGACCACTCACTGAGGAGATCTACTCCCTGGAAGATCATCTGCTCCCGTGTAAAATACACGATCATCACAGTTTTAAGAGAAAACAGCCACATAACAATACAAAGGGTAAGCTAGATATTTTTAAACTTTAAATTATGAACTGGACGACCAACATAGATCAGCCTTTTTAAACATTCACAAAAGTCCATCACTTTCTCATTCATATCACACAGCCATCAAGTAATCACATATTTCACAATTTCCTCAAGAGTCGTTCAATTCACATAATTCCATCAAGTGTCTATCAATTTTCAATGTTTCTCATTTCTCACGTCAGACTTCCACTGACTCATCACACATGACACTTGACACTACTTCCGGAAGACTCATGCGTTGAACTTAGCATCCAGAGACCTGCACCTGTCATACTACATCACCCACACAGGGTCGCTGTGAAACTCACACAGCCATGCGCATAAATGAATCTCAATATCTTCACTCTCCTAGTATGACAGGGTTAATTCATATAACAGGCCGAGCTCGTTCTTTTTCACACGACTCACCCATTCATATGAACCTCCTTCGACTCTCACCAACTGAATAACTTCCTCTATGTGATTCCATTATCTCAATAGAGTCAGGATCGCCTCATTCACAGGATACTCGCAGATCAATACACCCTCATAAATCTCCACACGGTATTTTCTTTCCTGAAAATACTATGCTTTGATCACTCTTTCACATTCATCCAATGCATCATTCAACACGTAAAAGCACAATACCATCATATAACATTTTGAATCTTTTCTCAAACAATCCCAATCACAGTAACAAGCATACCACCGATCAGGTTTTCGAATAGCATATACATTTTTCATTTCAATCTCGACAAGTTCAAAGCGACACTAAACAGGGGAGTTCGAAAAACAACGCCAAAACCGGCGATCACGTCCAAAATAGGGGATTTCGAAATCTGTATTTAAAACCGGCGACCACGTCGCCCAAACACATAGAACAGAGCATCACGAAAAAGAATATGAAACCGGCGACCACGTCGCCCTCACTTCAGAAACAGCTAATCTACGGCTTTTATTGAAAATAAAGCTAGCTTCCCTTACCTGGGCTTGCGTAAAACCTCACTTCGAGCTCTAACCCACCGAACTTAAGGATGCTCGAACTCTGCCTAAGCGTTCTGATCTGGAGAAATTGTAGAGAACCTCTCAGGTGCTCTATGGCAGTCGTCGATAGCTAAGCAGGAACGTGATAAGGCCTGAATGGCAGAGTGAAGGAGAGAAAAGAGAAGGAAGAAGGTAACTCACTCACTCACTCTGTCACTCTTGAACCACAGCACCTTCTTTGCCTCTCAGAAGTGAGTTTTTAAATCTAACTCAACTTGCCCAGAATGCCGCTGCCACCACCCACTCTGCAGGAAAGGTTGCGTGCACACTTCCTTGAACAGTGTGGCCACGTGGGTTTTGGGTCACTTTCCATACCAACTCTCTGGAGCCACTGTTCTGAAGTACGCTCACTGACTACGTGTCGCGCATTCAAGACGCTCATGCTGGGAGCCTGGGTCCCACTTCATCTGCGTGAAACACGACATCGCGCGATAACCTTCCACCGATGACCGCTCGCGCGATGACTACCCACCGATGTCTCATCCTAGAGGACGACCGATGTGTCCCTCATCCTGGCGATGACCGTCTGTCTCCCATACCGGCGATGAATGATTGCCTCATCCCGGTGATGACTGATTCCTCATCCTGGCAGACAACCGATGTCTCACCTTGGAGGACCACCGATGTGTCTCCCATCCTGGTTGATGATCGATGTTCCTCTCATCATGTTGGCGATCTCTTATCGTCCTTGTGTGTGACGAGAACACATCGCCTTACTCTGCTCACCGATGTCACCTCGTCACACCTCGCTGAAGGTTCTTCATCCCACTATGTTACGTCCAAGGTATCACCTCTACATGGCTTGGTGACGTCGGTAGCTTCACATTTCCAAGAATAGATCAGCACTACTCCTCATGCGCCCATGCATGCAACACTAAGGACGATTTCTTATGCTCCAGTATAGAGCTTCGCATGCACAGTGTATCTAAAGCTTAACCCACACCTTGATACGCGTGGTTTTTGGAACCCACTATGGTTGATCCAGCATCTTGACCACATACTACGTGCACTCCCGTCGATCACGTACACCCTAGGCGATTGGCGATCATGTCTCCTCTAGGCGACAAGCGATTATGTGCCAGAGAAGTCGGAGATCGCCTCCGTCTTCAACAACGGCGATCTCGTAGATTTCAAAGTTACACTTATCTTCCTTTACTCTTCTTGATCCCCATGTCTTCCTCGAGCACACCCACGTGATTACCTCACGATAAGGTCATCGCACCTGACTACTTTGTTAATACAATAGTCAGCCGACCGACCTCTACCAGCTGACCCCAGATCTTGGGTGACGTCCGAGGTCCGACTACTACGAAACTTCTATTACCAGCTCTTTGTATTTTAAATAATAATAACTTCTGAAATTATTTAAATATAACACTTTTATTCCAATTAAAGTTTCTAGGTCCTTACAGAGGACACCTTAGTTCGCTCTGGTGGTTGACATCCTGATGACTAATCATCCCATTAGTCCCTACTACCTGCGAGACCCAGCCCATGTGGCCCTGGCCCATGCTGTGGGACCCAGCTGACGCGGCTCACCTTTACGAGCTGTTCTCCGTGTCCGAGGACTGGTCGGTACATCTATTATAAGAAAATTTGATGTGAGGTAGTAAATTCTCCCATACCCTAGGATTTACAGAAATAAAGCATCTAAGCATTTGACCTAAAGTTCTATTAACCACCTCAGTTTGACCATCAGTTTGGGGATGGCAAGTAGTAGAAAATAAGAGTTTTGTGCCAAGTTTGCCCCACAATGTCCTCCATAAGTGGCTTAAGAACTTAAAATCTCTATCAGAAACAATGCTTCTTGTAAGGACCTAGAAACTTTAATTGGAATAAAAGTGTTAGACTTAAATAATTTCAGTGGATGTTATTATTTATACAAAGAGTTGGTAATTGAAGTTTCGTAGTAGTCGGACCTCGGACGTCGCCCAAGGTCTGGGGTCAGCTGGTAGAGGTCGGTCGGCTGACATGTGGATCAAGAAGAGTAAAGGAAGAAAAGTGTAGCTTAGAAGTCTACGAGATCGCCGTTGTTGAAGACGGAGGCGATCTCCGACTTCTCTGGGACATAATCGCCTGTCGCCTAGAATTGACATGACCGCCAATTGCCTATGGTGTACGTGATCGACGGGAGTGCACGTAGTATGTGGTCAAGATGCTGGATTAACCATAGTGGGTTCCAAAAACCACGCGTATCAAGGTGTGGGTTAAGCCTTAGATACGCTGTGCATGCGAAGCTCTATGCTTGAGCATAAGAGATCGCCCTTAGTGTTGCATGCATGGGCGCAAGAGGAGTGGTGTTGATCTACTCTTGGAAATGTGAAGCTACCGACGTCACCAAGCCATGTGGAGGTGATACCTTGGACGTAACGTAGTGGGATGATGAACCTTCAGCAAGGTGTGACGATATGACATCGGTGAGCAGAGTAAGGCGATGTGTTCTCGTCACACACAAGGGCGATAAGAGATCGCCAACAGGATGAGAGGAACATCGGTCATCAACCAGGATGGGAGACACATCGGTGGTCTGCCAGGTTGAGACATCGGTTGTCTGCCAGGGTGAGACATCGGTGGTCTGCCAGGTTGAGACATCGGTTGTCTGCCAGGGTGAGACATCGGTGGTCCTCTAGGGTGACACATCGGTTGTCTGCCAGGATGAGGAATCAGTCATCACCGGGATGAGGCGCATCCGTCATCGCCGGTATGAGAGACAGACGGTCATCGCCAGGATGAGGGACACATCGGTCGTTTTCCAGGGAGAGACATCGGTCGTCCGCCAGGATGAGACATCGGTGGATAGTCATCGCGCGAGCGGTCATCGGTGGAAGATTATCGCGCGATGTTGAGTTTCACGCAGATAAGGTGGGACCCAGGCTCTCAGCATCAGACGTACTGCACGCGCGACACGTAGACAAAAAGGGTGGTTCAGAATAGTGACATCAGAGGGTTGGCATGCGCAGAGTCACGCGTGGTCGTACTGTTCAGGGCAGCATGCACGCAAGCTTCCTGCAGAGTGGGTGGTGGCAGCGGCTTTTGGGGACAATTTAGTTTAGATTCAAAAACCCACTTCTGAGAGGCAAAGGACGTGGCAGTGGTTCAAGAGTGAAAGAGTGAGCTCACCTTCATCCTTCTCTTTTCTCTCCTTCGCGCTGCGATTCAGGCACCCTCAAGCACCAGTACGACGAGCGAAGACTACCATTAGAGCACCTGGGAGGTGCTCTGCAAGTTCTACAAACCAGATGCTAAAACAGAGCGAAGGCATCCTTTAAGCTCGGTGGGTTTTGGAGCTCTTGGTGTTTTGCGCAAGTCCAGGTAAGGGAAGCTAGCCTTATTTTCAACGAAAACCTTATATTAGATGATTTTGATGATGGGGCGACGTGGTCGCCGGTTTTCAACTGTTATTGCATAATCCCCTGTTTTTGGACGAGATTGCCGGTTTTGGCGTTGTTTTTCGAACTCCCCTGTTTTAGTGCGGTTTGAAACTGTTTGAGATTTAAATGTGAAATGCATGTGATATTCGAAAATCTGAACCGTGGAATGAATGTTGCTGTGACTGAATCGTTCATTAAGTGTTGTATGATGTGATTGAATGTTGTGAATGTGGGATCAAGGCATAGTATTTTCAGGAAAGAAAATACCGTGTAAGATCGTGTAGGATGTGCATTGATCGGTGATGTCTATAATGAGATATCCTGACTCTCCTGAGATAATGAATTCATATAGATGAAGTTATTCAGGCGTTGAGAGTCGATGGAGGTTCACACGTATGGGTAAGTGTTTGAAAGATAACTACTTGACTTGTTGTGTGGATTCACCCTGTCATACTGTGAGAGTGATGAAATTGAGATCGAGATTGTGTTGATGCGCATAGCTGTGGAAACTTTACAGCAGTTTAGTATGACAGGTGCAGATCTCTGAGTCTAGTCAATGCACGAGTCTTCTGGAAGTAGTGTCAAGTGTCTTGTGTGATGAGTCAGTGGAAGTCTGACGTGAGAAATGAGGAACATTGAAATTGATAGACACTTGATGCATTATGTGAATCGAAAGACTTTTGAGGAATTGTGAAATATGTGTTTACTTGATGGTCATGAGAAGGGAATGAGAAAGCTGATGGTTTTACGTGGGTATCTTGAATTTGTTTTATCTTGATTTTAAAGTTCATATCTAAACTCTCTTTCAAATACCTAGCTTACCCTGTGTTTTTGGTGTTGTGTTTGGCTTTTTCTTAAACCTGTGATGATCGTGTATAATTTACACGGGAGCAGATGATGTTGCAGGAAGTAGAGCTCCTCTGTGAGTGGTCGCCGGAAGGAGATCGCCTGTTTCTGTTTCTGTAGGGCGATCACCCCTTTTTCTGTTTTCTGATAGGAGATCGCCGTTTTATGATAGGAGATCGCCTTGTTCTGTTAGGAGATCGCCTGTCTTTCTATTTTACTGTATTTTGTTTAAGTTTTTGGAAAACTGACCGATTATGTATTAAACTCCCTGTGAGGAGAAACTTCATTACATATATATAATTATGTTCACTTCGATATAATTGTTTCACCTTTATTTTATTACATAAATATGAAAAGAAATTTGGCGGGATGTTACATTAATGGTATCAGAGCAGTTCGTCCTTAGGATGACCTGAGGGCTGTGGATCCATTGTGTTTCTTCTGCTCATAAAATCTGTTTGAGTTTTAAATAACAACTATAGTGAAAGATTTTCAAACGTTTTTGTATTGAGATTTTGTGTGTGCTTTAGTGAATATATGCCATAACTGAAAATCTTAGTATTAAGAATGAGAGGATCTTGATAAAGTAGTGAGGGTGCACACTCATAACTGGATCGAGATGATTCTCAATCTTAATTCCAAAGGTTTGATGTTTAGCATACATTGAATTCTGGTGTGATTTATTTCATTTTATTGAGTGTTTTTGTAATTGATTGAAAGTAGTTGTTTGGATTGAAGGTTGTATACCAGTAGCTGTTCTGGTGTTTTGTTTGAGGTTATAAGTATTATGATTCTGTTGATAAACTCAAATTCTAAATGACTTTGAGATGTTGACCTTTGTAAGGTCTAGATGTTACCTCCTGAATGAATTGATTTCTTATCGATCTCATTCTTATAGTTGTGGGGGAGATATAGAAACCAATAGTTTCCTAATCTTCTACAGAGAAGAATGGCTCCTAGACAGCCTACCCCTCCCCAACCTTCTGCTGAAATGGGCCAGATCGCCAGGGCCATTGAGATGATGGCGAGTGCCATCCAGCAGCAGAATGCGGCGATGTCTCAGGATCACCAAGCTACAATACAACATTGGGAGACCGCCAGATCGGCTGCAACAGCTTCCAACGTCGGTCAGCCTCAGGAGCGGATGGGACTGACCGAGTTCCTCAGGCACAACCCACCTAAGTTCAGTGGGAATGCTACTCCTGACCAAGCAGATCGATGGGTCAGGGGTTTAGAGAAAATCTTCAGGGCGACCTCCTGCCCTGAAGATAAGAAGCTGGTATTCGCCATATATCTTCTGTCTGGAGAAGCTGAGCTCTGGTGGATGGGAACTCAGCAGATGATGGAGGCCCGAGAGGAAGTGTTGGATTGGGAGAGCTTCAGGGTGAGGTTCCTGGAGAAACACTTCTCAGACAGCGCAAGGTTTGCGAAGGAAGCTGAGTCCCTAAGGTTGGAGTAGGGGGATATGTCTGTGAACGCCTATGCTGCTCGGTTTGAGTACCTCGCCCGATTCTATACCCAGGCGACCTCTGAGGCTTGGAGGTGTAGGAAGTTTGAAGAAGGTTTAAAGCATGAGCTGAAGAAGACCATAGCACCCATGTGCATCAGAGAGTTTCATGCCTTAGTAGAGAAGGCAAAGATGGTGGAAACTTTGGAAAGGGGTAATTCTCGGGTGACCAGATCACACCCAGGGGGTTCTTTCAGTGGGAGGGCCAAGGTGCAGCACCCACAAAGCAAGCCTTATGCGGGACCTCCACCACATCGGGCAGGAGCAGTTTCGCCCCAGTTTCAGCAGCAACGAACATGGAGACCCAGATGTTTCACGTGCCAAAAGATGGGGCACATATCTAGAGATTGTCCTAGCAGAAATAGGATGGCTCAATCCAGTGGTTCCCAACAGATGAGGAATGAAGGCAGCAGACCTCAGGCAGCAGGGAGAGTGGTTGCCATGACAGGAGCAGAGGTGTCTCAGTCAGGTAACTTGGTGGAAGGTGCTTCGTGAATCCTAGCTCGGTTGGGAGTGAAGAATGAAGAAGACGTAAGCAGGATACCTTGGTGAAAGATTTCATGGATGTATTTCCAGAAGAAATACCTGGATTACCTCCTAAGAGAGAGGTGGAACTCTCTATTGATTTGGTACCTGGAGCTGGACCAGTGTCAATGGCTCCAGCTGAGTTGATGGAATTAAAGAAGGAAGTGTAAGTTAGATTTAGTTGTACCAAGGTTTAGTTTCAGCTACATATAAGTTATGGAGAGTATATAAGCAGTATGTTGAGGGTTTAAAGACTTAAGCATGTGTATCCATGGGAAGTACCGGAGTTAAGTTCCAAGAATGAAAGAATGAATTTTTTATTTTTTTTTATTTGAAGCTTGGAAGATGTTTATGTCGATGAAATAGCATGAGATGACTCTAGCTTAACCACAAGCTTAAAAGGAAAGAGGAGATATTGTATTTATGTCTAAAGTTCAATTAGACAGAGAAATTTGCTGAAAAATACTAGGTAGAGAAGTTACTGGGATAAGAGAGAAAGCTTCACGCAGAATGGATGCTGTTTTGTGGATCGTGATTTGGAAGATGAGTATGGAAATGGTGGGTTGAGATTTAAGGCTCCTGATGCAGTAAGTCTCCTGAACTTGGCAAATGGGGATGCAGTTCTGCCTGTGAACGTAGAAGGGAAGGAGGTAATGGCTATGGATAGAATAAGGGTAAGCCGTGTTATGATGATGTTGAGTTCTTCTAGCAATGTTAGTAATTGCAGAAAGTTGGAGGTGGAAGCAGAACTTTCCGTGCCTTGTGTTTCTAATGGGATGGGATTTGCAGTTAATCCTTTAGATGGGCAGTTGTGGTGGTCAGTGTTTCGTTTCTGATCTTAGAAACAATGCTGCATTGTCAGCTGTATCTGTTCTTCCAGGTCGGTGCTAGTATAGGGGTACTCTGGCGTGATGGTGGCATTACAGAATGCTGATTTAGATGAAAAATCTGGAGTGTGTCTCCAAGGCTGCTGGAGGTCCAGTACGATGAGTTGCTTGATAAAGAGGGACCACAGAAACTAGAGGAATGGGTCTCTTCGTCTAGAGTGGCAGCTACTGATTAATTTGGGTATGCGATGTTCAGACCGCTTAACAGTCAAGCCATGCTCTCCTGAACGCCATTCAGGTCGCCCTCTTGAGTTGAATCAGCAGTGTATGCCTGGTGGTATGATGGGTGGTGAGAAGGTGTTGTAACTGCAGCTAATGACAGTGGTAGAGGGATCTTCGTCGGATGGCTCTGCCTTAGAAAGTGAATCATCATCCATCCCCAAAGTTGAAGTTACTAAGAAGGTGAGCAGGAATCGTTTGGTTGGGAAACCCCTGTGGATCTGGAAAATATGAAGGGAATAACCTTGAGGGAGCCACCCTATGTCGCTCATGAGGACAAGGATAATAACTCTTGTAGAGGCCGTGATGATGTTGACAATGAGGAGAAGACCTTTGGAGTTGTAGTTGGAGATCATGCATTTATGAAAGTGACACCGACCAAGGGTGTAGAACGAGCGATCAGATCAAAGAAGTTGTCTCCTAAGTTCGTGGGACCATATCAGATCTTAAGGAGGATTGGTCCAGTGGCTAATGAAATCGCCCTACCTCCCCATTTAGCGAATCTGCGCAATGTCTTTCACGTATCATAGCTGAGGAAGTACATGGCAGACCCTAGTCATGTGCTGGAAGTGGACGATGTGCAGATCAGGGATGACTTGTTGTTGGAGCGAAACCAGTCAGGATTGACGATCAGCAGAGTAGCAGCTCAGAGGCAAGACCATCAACATGGTGAAGGTGGTGTGGGATAACAGATCGGGTGATACAACTTAGGATTTAGAAGAAACCATGAGAGAAGCCTATCCCTACCTCTTTTCCTTGTAATACAATTTTCGAGGACGAAAATTTTTTCTTGTTGGGGAGAATGTAAGGACCTAGAAACTTTAATTGGAATAAAAGTGTTAGACTTAAATAATTTCAGTGGATGTTATTATTTATACAAAGAGTTGGTAATTGAAGTTTCGTAGTAGTCGGACCTCGGACGTCGCCCAAGGTCTGGGGTCAGCTGGTAGAGGTCGGTCGGCTGACATGTGGATCAAGAAGAGTAAAGGAAGAAAAGTGTAGCTTAGAAGTCTACGAGATCGCCGTTGTTGAAGACGGAGGCGATCTCCGACTTCTCTGGGACATAATCGCCTGTCGCCTAGAATTGACATGACCGCCAATTGCCTATGGTGTACGTGATCGACGGGAGTGCACGTAGTATGTGGTCGAGATGCTGGATTAACCATAGTGGGTTCCAAAAACCACGCGTATCAAGGTGTGGGTTAAGCCTTAGATACGCTGTGCATGCGAAGCTCTATGCTTGAGCATAAGAGATCGCCCTTAGTGTTGCATGCATGGGCGCAAGAGGAGTGGTGCTGATCTACTCTTGGAAATGTGAAGCTACCGACGTCACCAAGCCATGTTGAGGTTGTAACATCCCGCCAAAATAATACATACATCCATGTATAATTGAAATTAAGTGTAACCAAATAATATTGAAGAGTGCAAAATAATATGTATTTATATATATATCAGAAATGAAGTTACTCCTCTTAGGGAGTTTAATACATAACCAAATCAAATGTTTGCAAGATTTTACGAAAATAAAAGAAATGCAGTAAGACAGGCGGTCTCAAAAGAAAACGGCGATCTCCAACTTTAAAACGGCGATCTCTAACAGAAGACCTCAAAACGGGCGATCTTCTATCAGGACACGAAAACCGGCGATCACCACCGAGAGGTAGAAACCGGCGATCTCTCCCTCGGCGACCACTCACTAAGGAGCTCTCCTTCCTGGAAGATCATCTGCTCCCGTGTAACAATTACACGATCATCACAGTTTTTAAAGAGAACCAAGCACAACACCAAAGAAACACCACAGGGTAAGCTAGACATTTTAAAGAGAGTTTAAATAGGAACATTAAAATTAAGGTAAAACAAGTTTCAAGATTATCCATGTAAAACGTAGAGCTGCTCATCCCTTCACCTGATCGCCCCAAAAATCATAAACTTCACAACATTCCTCAGAATCATTCTATTTCACAATACAGCATCAAGTGTCTATCAATATTCAAGTTTCTCATTTCACATGTCAGACTTTCCACTGACTCACAACACAAGACACTTGACACTACTTCCGGATTGACTCGTGCGTTGAACTTAGTATCCAGAGACATGCACTTGTCATACCATACCACTGTGAATCCACACAGCATGCGCATATACAATCTCAATGTTACCATTCTCCTGGTATGACAAGGTTAATCCATACAACAGCTCGAGCTCGTTCCCATTTGAACAACTCGCCCATACGTATGAACCTCCTTCGACTCTCACCAACTGAATAACTTCATCTACGTGATTCCATTATCTCAGCAGAGTCAGGATCGTCTCATTAACAGGTTACTCACTGATCAATGCACTTCCTAACCAATCTCAACACGGTATTTCCTTTCCTGAAAATACTATGCCTCGATCCCACATCCAAACACATCATACCATTCAAGTAAATGATTCAAATCACATCAACAAACATTTCAAAGCTTCAGATCTTCGAATATCTCATGTAAATCTCAAGTAGTTTCAAAACAACATCAAAAACAGAGATTTCGCAAAACAGCGCCAAAACCGGCGACCTGGTTCAAAAACAAGGTATTTCGAAGGCCTTATATAAAACCGGCGACCACGTCGCCCAAAACACAAACCAAGCATTTCACGAAGACAAAAGCGAAAACGGCGACCACGTCGCCCACACTTCAGAAAAAGCTACACTATGGCTTGTATGGAAAAGAGGTCTAGCTTCCCTTACCTGGACTTGCGCAAACACCAGGAGTTCCGAAATCCAACGAAGCTTGAAGAACGCCTTGACTCTGTTCTTGTGTCTGGTTTTGAAGAGCTTGCAGAGAACCACCCAAGTGCTCCAATGGTGGCTGTCGCTCGTCGTATTCCCGCGTGAAGGTGTACTAAAATCGCAGTGCGAAGGAGAGAATGGAGGAGAAGGGAGATAAACGCACCCTTTAGCTCTGGAACCACAGCAACGTTTCTTTCCTTCTCCCTCAGAAATGGGTTTTTGCATCTTAAGCTGACTTCTCCACAAAAACCGCTGCCACCACCCACTCTGCAGGGAGTTTGCGTGTACGCTTCGCTGAACAGTACACCTAAGCGTGCCTCTGCGCAGGCTAACACTCTGAGGTCACTATTCTGAACCACTCTTTTGTCTACGTGGCGCGCATGCAGAACGTCTCATGCTGGATGTCTGGGTCCCACGTTCTCTGTGTATAACTTAACATAGCGCGATGACCTTTTCACCGATGACCACAGGCGCGAAGACTATCCACCGATTACCTCTCGCGCGAAGGCTAACAACCGATGACCTCTCGCGCGAAGGCTAACAACCGATGACCTCTCGCGCGAAGGCTAACAACCGATGACCTCTCGCGCGAAGGCTAACAACCGATGACCTCTCGCGCGAAGACTCTCGACCGATGACCTCTCGCGCGAAGGCTAACAACCGATGACCTCTCGCGCGAAGACTCTCGACCGATGACCTCTCGCGCGAAGACTCTCGACCGATGACCTCTCGCGCGAAGACACACCCCGCAGCATGCCTCGCGCCCTGCGATGCCCGATGACACTCGCCACTCCCCCCTGGAGGTTCTTCATTCCACTATGTTACATCCAAGGTATTCTCTCCACAAAGCTTGGTGACGTCGGTAGCTTCACACTTCCAAGAGTTGATTAGCACAAGTCCTCGTGCGCCCAAGCGTGTAACGTTAAGGATGATTCTCTTATGCTCAAGTATAGAGCTTCGCCTGCCCAGCGTATCCAAGGTTTAACCCACACCTTGATACGCGTGGCTTTTGGGACGTACCAGGGTTGATCCAACATTTTGGCTACACACTAAGTGTAGTTTCGGCGATTAGGTGTACTCTAGGCGACAGGCTACTAGGTACACACAGGCGATAGGCGTTCAAGCATAAGCTAGGCGATAGGCGTTCAAGCATAAGCTAGGCGATAGGCGTTCAAGCATAAGCTAGGCGATAGGCGTTCAAGCATAAGCTAGGCGATAGGCGTTCAAGCATAAGCTAGGCGATAGGCGTTCAAGTGCCAGTGAAGTTGGAGATCGCCTACCCGCTTAATAACGGCGATCTCGTAGGCTTCTCGGCTATACATTCCTTCCTTTATATTTAAATAAACACGTGCTTCGAATTTATTTATAATATAACACTTTTATTCCAATATAAACTTCTAGGTTCTTACAGAGGTGATACCTTGGACGTAACGTAGTGGGATGAAGAACCTTCAGCAAGGTGTGACGATATGACATCGGTGAGCAGAGTAAGGCGATGTGTTCTCGTCACACACAAGGGCGATAAGAGATTGCCAACAGGATGAGAGGAACATCGGTCATCAACCAGGATGGGAGACACATCGGTGGTCTACCAGGGTGAGACATCGGTGGTCTGCCAGGTTGAGACATCGGTTGTCTGCCAGGTTGAGACATCGGTGGTCTGCCAGGTTGAGACATCGGTTGTCTGCCAGGGTGAGACATCGGTGGTCCTCCAGGGTGACACATCGGTTGTCTGCCAGGATGAGGAATCAGTCATCACCGGGATGAGACGCGTCCGTCATCGCCGGTATGAGAGACAGACGGTCATCGCCAGGATGAGGGACACATCGGTCGTTTCCCAGGGAGAGACATCGGTCGTCCGCCAGCATGAGACATCGGTGGATAGTCATCGCGCGAGCGGTCATCGGTGGAAGATTATCGCGCGATGTTGAGTTTCACGCAGATAAGGTGGGACCCAGGCTCTCAGCATCAGACGTACTGCACGCGCGACACGTAGGCAAAAAGGGTGGTTCAGAATTGTGACATCAGAGGGTTGGCATGCGCAGAGTCACGCGTGGTCGTACTGTTCAGGGCAGCGTGCACGCAGGCTTCCTGCAGAGTGGGTGGTGGCAGCGGCTTTTGTGGACAAGTTGGTTTAGATTCAAAAACCCACTTCTGAGAGGCAAAGGACGTGGCAGTGGTTCAAGAGTGAAAGAGTGAGCTCACCTTCATCCTTCTCTTTTCTCTCCTTCGCGTTGCGATTCAGGCACCCTCAAGCACCAATACGACGAGCGAAGACTACCATTAGAGCACCTGGGAGGTTCTCTGCAAGTTCTACAAACCAGATGCTAAAACAGAGTTAAGGGATCCTTTAAGCTCGGTGGGTTTTGGAGCTCTTGGTGTTTTGCGCAAGTCCAGGTAAGGGAAGCTAGCCTTATTTTCAACGAAAACCTTATATTAGATGATTTTGATGATGGGGCGACGTGGTCGCCGGTTTTCAACTGTTATTGCATAATCCCCTGTTTTTGGACGAGATCGCCGGTTTTGGCGTTGTTTTTCGAACTCCCCTGTTTTAGTGCGGTTTGAAACTGTTTGAGATTTAAATGTGAAATGCATGTGATATTCGAAAATCTGAACCGTGGAATGAATGTTGTTGTGACTGAATCGTTCATTAAGTGTTGTATGATGTGATTGAATGTTGTGAATGTGGGATCAAGGCATAGTATTTTCAGGAAAGAAAATACCGTGTAAGATCGTGTAGGATGTGCATTGATCGGTGATGTCTATAATGAGATATCCTGACTCTCCTGAGATAATGAATTCATATAGATGAAGTTATTCAGGCGTTGAGAGTCGATGGAGGTTCACACGTATGGTTAAGTGTTTGAAAGATAACTACTTGACCTGTTGTGTGGATTCACCCTGTCATACTGTGAGAGTGATGAAATTGAGATCGAGATTGTGTTGATGCGCATAGCTGTGGAAACTTTACAGCAGTTTAGTATGACAGGTGCAGATCTCTGAGTCTAGTCAATGCACGAGTCTTCCGGAAGTAGTGTCAAGTGTCTTGTGTGATGAGTCAGTGGAAGTCTGACGTGAGAAATGAGGAACATTGAAATTGATAGACACTTGATGCATTATGTGAATCGAAAGACTTTTGAGGAATTGTGAAATATGTGTTTACTTGATGGTCATGAGAAGGGAATGAGAAAGCTGATGGTTTTACATGGGTATCTTGAATTTGTTTTATCTTGATTTTAAAGTTCATATCTAAACTCTCTTTCAAATACCTAGCTTACCCTGTGTTTTTGGTGTTGTGTTTGGCTTTTTCTTAAACCTGTGATGATCGTGTATAATTTACACGGGAGCAGATGATGTTGCAGGAAGTAGAGCTCCTCTGTGAGTGGTCGCCGGAAGGAGATTGCCTGTTTCTGTTTCTGTCGGGCGATCACCCCTTTTTCTGTTTTCTGATAGGAGATCGCCGTTTTATGATAGGAGATCGCCTTGTTCTGTTAGGAGATCGCCTGTCTTTCTATTTTACTGTATTTTGTTTAAGTTTTTGGAAAACTGACTGATTATGTATTAAACTCTCTGTGAGGAGAAACTTCATTACATATATATAATTATGTTCACTTCGATATAATTGTTTCACCTTTATTTTATTACATAAATATGAAAAGAAATTTGGCGGGATGTTACACTTCTAGGAATCCCATGTAATCTAACATTTTCCTTAAAGAATAGAATGGCAATATAACAAGCATCATCAACTTTGTGGCATGGTATAAAATGAGCCATTTTTGAAAATCTATCCACAAACACAAAGATGGAATCCATTCCTTTTGATGTCTTGGGAAGACCTAAGATAAAATCCATGGAAATATCTACCCAAGGCATTGTAGGAATAGGAAGAGGGGTATACAAGCCATGAGGTTGCACTTTAGACTTAGCCTTTTTACATGCTATACACTTATCACAAAAGCTATGTATGGATTTTCGCATGTGTGGCCAAAAGAAATGCTCATGCAATATATCTAAACTTTTTGCTACCCCAAAATGTCCCATTAAGCCACCTTCATGTGCTTCTCTAACAAGAGATGTCTAATAGAACCATGTGGTACACAAAGTTGTTTACCTTTAAAAAGGAATCCATCTTGTATGAAAAAAATATTTGTGACCATTTTTAGAACACTCTTGATAGGTGCTAGAAAAATCAAGGTCATCATGATAAAGTACCTTTATGTGATCAAATCCAAGAAATTGATCATCTAAAAGGTTTAACAAGGTATATCTTCTTAAAAGTGCATCGGCTACCACATTTATTTTACCTTGTTTGTGTTTGATCACATAAGGAAATTGCTCAATGAATTCCACCCATTTTGCATGCCTCTTATTAAGCTTGCTTTGGCCTTTCAAATATTTAAGAGATTCATAATCACTATGTATCACAAATTCTTTAGGAGAAAGATAGTGTTGCCAATTGTGCAAAGCTCTAACAAGTGCATATAACTCTTTATCATAAATGGAATAGTTGAGATGACTTCCTTTCAATTTCTCACTAAAATAAGCTATGAGGTGGCCCTCTTGAAGGAGAACAACCCCAATGCCTATATTAGAAGCATCATATTCGATCTCAAATGTTTTAGTAAAATTAGGAAGGGCTAAGATGGGAGCTTTAGTCAATTTTTCTTTCAAAGTGTCAAAAGCTTTTTGTTGCTCTTCTCCCCACTTAAAAACCACATCCTTTTTTACTATAGCATTGAGTGGTGAGGCAATTGTACTAAAGTCTTTCACAAACCTTCTATAGAAAGAAGCAAGGCCATGAAAGCTTCGTACTTCATTCACATTGGTGGGTGTAGGCCAATGCTAAATTGCTACAACCTTTGATTAATCCACATGCACCCCTTTATAACTTACAACAAACCCTAGGAATTCTATATGAGCAAGTGCAAACATACATTTAACAAGGTGCTCATGCGTGTGGTGTGAATAGCGCATTTAGGCGCAGCACAAGCAAAGGGCCCTGTGGGCACTAAGGCACATTAAGGTTAGGGTTTCCCAGGTGATGTTAGTCTCTTATGAACCTTTCTTGGTTTGGGTTGAGTTGATATAGGTTTCATTGTATTCATGACACTTTCAAGAATTAGGATCAAAATTCTAAAGAACAATTAATAGAGTTTCTACTCAAGAAAACAAAGGTTCATACTAAAAACACATGAATAGGTAACTTGTAGTGTAAGATAACAATGGAATATGAATGGGTATTTCAAGAACAGTACCAAACTTCAAAGGAAACACAAGAACAACATAAGAACACCAAGAACAAGTGAAAATATTGATTGAAATTTGTACCGACCAGTCCTCGGACACCGAGAACAGGTAGTAAAGGGCGAACCACGTCAGCTGGGTCCCACAGCATGGGCCAAAACCACGTGGAGTGGACCCCGCAGGCAGCTTGGAGAGAAGGGTGATCAGTCATCGGTGTGTCCCCTCAGAGTAGGGTGATCAGTCATCGGTGTGTCCTCTGAGAGAAGGGTGAGTCATCAGCATGTTCCCACAGAGAAGGGTGATTAGTCATCAGACCACCAGGATGGGCTGAGGTGTCATCGCCACTCAGAGTATGGAGACGAGGTGACATCGGCCTCGGGTGGAGACGAGGTGACATCGGCCTTGGGGGAAGACCAGCTATCAGTAAACATGCCCAGAGGTAAGGAGAGGCCTGGATCACGAAGTGCCTATGCGGGTAGCAGGGAGAGCACAGCTGGGTGTAGAGTCCTGAGGGGACGAGTACTCACCAGAGCTAGGGTTTTCCCAGTGAAGCTACATGCATGGCACGTAGACAGTGAAGGCACTCCCAAAATAGGTGGCCCTAGAGACTAGGTGCACAAGGAGGCATCCAGGTGGTCACCCTGTTAAAGTTTGCACTCCAGAGAAGGAAACCTTATGTGCTAGATTACCCTAAGATTGGGTGATAGCGGCGCAAGGGTATTCCAGTAAACCCTAAATATGGCTAGCAGCGCAGTAAACCCTAATTAGGGCTAGCGGCGCTAAGACTATATAAGGGACAGTAAAATACTTCACAAAGGAGGCAGTTTCTAGACCTAAAAACATAGACAGAAACTCAATACACTTGGTGTTACTTGCCCTACACTGACTTGAGCGTCGGAGTGCAAACGGCCTCTAGGGCGCCCCCTTTCTCTTTTGCAGGTGCAGATTGCTTCGAGAGAACCAAGCACATATCAACGTGAGGAAGGAGGCGTGTGAGCGTCGTGAGTCAACCGACAGGCGGGTCAACCGGCAAGAACAAAATTCAATAGGAATTAGAAAATCACAAAGAAACTCATAAAAGAACAAAAACCCATGGATGGAAAACAAGAACAACACATGTATATGGAAACCCATGGTTTCGACGAAATTAAAATAGCAAGAAAACAAGTAAATAAACCAAACAAAGTGCAGAACAATGGCAGCAAATGAAAGGAAACAACTCATGGAAAAGATTGAACCGATTAAAAATGGAAAAACTACAAGAAAATACAAATGGGTATTTTTAGAAGGTGAATAGAAATGACTTATGTGGTTGTAGCCTTTTGGAGATGTGATTCACGCCACTTGGAGGGTGGTTCTTCCAAGATGAGTGGGTGGTGCCGCCACTTGAGAGTCTCCAAAGCTCACAAGATAAGACATGAAGGAGAAAAAGAGACAAGTCTCACAAACTCACTCTCTCTCAATTTCAAGATAGTTTCTTTTCTTCTAACTTTCAACTTCTTTATTCAAAGTACCAAGCACCCCTATTTATAATGGAGAGGGCTGGTCATGTTACAAAGGGGAAGGAGTGGGAAGAGTCACTCTTCTAGCTCCTTCTAGTGCCTAAGAGAGAAAGGAGTAGAAAAGTCACTTTTTCCTAAAGAAAGTGCCTAAAATGCCTTACATTTAGAGGTTTCTTTTGGTTTTCCTCTTTGGCATACTCCTAAGGATATTTCTATATTATTTACAAATTTATACAAGAGTATTTACAAAGATTTATTTATAATACTATCTTTTGAATTTTCAAGAGAACCCAAACTGTTCTACTTTTTAAGAAGACTAGTAAGAAGAATTTTAAATGCTTGGGTGGATGACCTCTTCCTCCATTAGTAAAATCCTCTTCTATTTGATCTCCATCATGCTCCCCAGGTTGGAGAGAATTCGTCCGCGAATTCAGAATCCCTACATATAACAAAGTCAGTTTGCTATCAAATAAAGCAGTGGATGAAAATAAAGGAAAAGTTGACTTAGCATTATGAATCATTGGGATGTCGGAAAAAGAAGTCCTATAGACAGACCATGTTGGAAAAAAATGTGGGGGAATGATTAGTTTCTTAGGAAAAATTCCCTTTAAAGGGTAAAAACCATTAGTAGGTATGGAAAAATCATCCCTAACATTTTTCAACCAATATGGAGTGCAAGTAGGAAGTTTTGGTAATGAAAAAGACAAAGAAGAAGAATACCTTGGATGCTCAAATTGAGGCATAGCATGAGTCAAAAAGATTGATTTAGTTGATAAGGTATTATGACTCATTTTATCATTTTCTCTTTTATTTTTCATTTTTAATTGGTCCTCATGAACTTCTTGTGGAGAGAGGGGTTTTAATGACCTTGTGCCCATGGAAGTCAAAAGAAAGTTTGTTGGTAAAGCCATCATGAAATTTTTTTTTATCATATTGCCATGGCCTACCCAAAAGTACATGTGTTGCTTCCATAGGTACAACATCACACAAGACCTCATCTTTATATTTACCAATTGAGAATGCTATGAGGACTTGTTTGTTAACAATGATTTCTCCTACTTCACTCAACCATTGCAATTTATAGGGCTTTGCATGAGAGATAGTAGATAATCCAAGTTTATCTACCACTCTTGTGCTAGCCACATTAGCACAACTACCACCATCCACAATCAATGAACATAACTTGTTATTAATGAGACACCTTGTATGGAAAATGTTTTCTCTTTGGCTTTCATCAAAAGGTTTTAAAACTTGGCCAAGCATGCGTCTCACTACTAACAAGTCACCTTCAAGTGGACTTTCACTATCACATTCATTAGATGAACTAGGCGGTGTAGAATGTCTAGAAGAAGTCGAATCATGCTCACTAACTACTATGCCATCATGCATCATCATATTTCTTTTAGAAGGGCAATTAGAAGCTATGTGACCATATCCTAAACATTTAAAGCATTTCTTACTAGACGATTTGGTTGGAGATTTATTAGTTGAAGTGGAAGGCTTTGAATCCTTGGATTTGAAAGATGAATCTTTAGAAGGAAATTTGGACAAAGACTTGTTTTTATTTTTCCAAGAGTTGTTGTAATAGCCATCATTATGAGTATTTTTGAAAGCAAGTTTCTTTGCAATTTGGGTTTCAACCTTGATGGCAAGGTGAACCAAGTTTTCTAAAGAAGAGTACTCATAAAGTTCAACAACATCTTGAATGTCCCTTCTAAGACCACTTACAAATCTAGCCATCTTAGCTTCATCACTTTCATGTATATCAACTTTAAGCATAAGCGTTTCTAGCTCTTTAAAATAAGCATCCACACTTAGCGTGCCTTGGTGAAGCCTTTGGAGCTTCAACAATAGGTCTGTCCTAAAGTGTGGTGGAACAAATCTAGCGCGCATACACTCTTTCAAATTGTTCCAAGAAACCACGGGAGGTCTCTTGTTTAGCCCAATGTCCATAAGAGTTTTATGCCACCATTGCATGGCATAGTCTAGAAATTCTAAAGTAGCTAGTTTTACCCTTTGGTCTTCTTGGACCTCATGTACATGAAAGATTTGTTCAACCTTTGCTTCCCACCCCAAATATACATTTGGATCACCTTCACCACTAAAGCTAGGTAATTTTACAAAAGGCATATAAGGCTTTGGCACATGTTGGTGCCTTTCTTCATAATGATGATGCCTCCTCCATTCGGTTTCATCTTCATGTCCATGATAGTTGGAAGAAGTTCTTGATGAATGCCTTGAAGAATGGAGTCTTCTATGGTGTGTATGGCTGGACCTTTCATTAGTCACTTCAAGCCTTTGCAATCTTTCTTCCAATTGTCTTATAGCTTCATCTTTTTGTGCAAGTGACCTTTTGGCTTCTTTTAATTCACCAAGAATGAAAGCTTTTTGTGGAGAGTGTGGTTTGGAAGATTCTCCACTTGAATATTTAGCCATTTTCAAAACAGTACAGCAAACACAAATAGCAAACAATTAAAGAAAACAAGGTTAGAAAACAAAGAAATAAGTGGTGCGGTTTTGGTAAAAAAATTAAGGCACTCAAAATCACTCCAAGAAATTATACTTCCCTCAATCAAGCTTCTCTTGTGGAATGGAGTAACCTCAAATGAAATATGCCAAAGCACTCAACCACTCATCCAAAAATAACCACCACAAAACTTAAAGAACAATAAAAGACAAGCAAGAAAAGGTACAAAACAAGAAAGGGTAGTGCAAAAAGAATACAAGATATATGACAAAACTTAAGGAATGAAAGACAAGCAATAAAAGGTACACAATAAGACTCAAAGAATACTCACTAAACTTTATAATCAAGAAAGAAAGTACAACTCATAAACTTGTCAAAATACAAGGATCAAAAGTTCCACAAAGTAGACAACAATTTGCCAATCACTATGAATCCAACTTTGGTATGAAAATTAATGTGCAAAAGAATGAATAGATGAAAATACCAAACTGTTTTGAAGGATTTAAAAACAGAATTGGTTCTGTTTTGTTCTGTTTCAGTTCTATTTTTTTTTTTATACCAAATGGAACTTATGTAGTGAAAGAACCATAATATGCATCATATGGAAGTTGAAACATCAATCAAATTGCACAAAACTTTTATGAAGGATTCAAGACAATTGAACACTTGAAATCAAATGTTTGGAACCTCCAATCACAAGTACTAAAACAAATTCAAGAAAAACACAAACTTTCAAAATCAAAAGCAAGCAAGTAGAGACAAGATTTGGACACCTAGAACACTATGAACATAAAACTCAAAGCAAAAAGTATGATCAATGAAAAGGCACAACTAAAACATATTAAAACCAAACAAAAGTATGAATATAAGGTGCTGGAAAAACAAGAAACACGAAATTATAGGTGCTGGAAAAACAAGAAACACGAAATTATAGGTGCTGGAAAAAAAATTGCCCAAAAAGAAAGTGTCTATTCAACTCACAATCAACAAATCAACACCATGGCTCTAGATACCACATGATGTGAGTCTCTTATGAACCTTTCTTGGTTTGGGTTGAGTTGATATAGGTTTCATTGTATTCATGAAACTTTCAAGAATTAGGATCAAAATTCTAAAGAACAATTAATAGAGTTTCTACTCAAGAAAACAAAGGTTCATACTAAAAACACATGAATAGGTAACTTGTAGTGTAAGATAACAATGGAATATGAATGGGTATTTCAAGAACAGTACCAAAATTCAAAGGAAACACAAGAACAACATAAGAACACCAAGAACAAGTGAAAATACTGATTGAAATTCAATAGGAATTAGAAAATCACAAAGAAACTCATCAAAGAACAAAAACCCATGGATGGAAAACAAGAACAACACATGTATATGGAAACCCATGGTTTGGACGAAATTAAAACAGCAAGAAAACAAGTAAATAAACCAAAAAAAGTGCAGAACAATGGCAGCATATGAAAGGAAACAACTCATGGAAAAGATTGAACCGATTAAAAATGGAAAAACTACAAGAAAACACAAATGGGTATTTTTAGAAGGTGAATAGAAATGACTTATGTGGTTGTAGCCTTTTGGAGATGTGATTCACGCCACTTGGAGGGTGGTTCCTCCAAGATGAGTGGGTGGTGCCACCACTTGAGAGTCTCCAAAGCTCACAAGATAAGACATGAAGGAGAAGAAGAGACAAGTCTCACAAACTCACTCTCTCAATTTCAAGATAGTTTCTTTTCTTCTAACTTTCAACTTCTTTATTCAAAGTACCAAGCACCCCTATTTATAATGGAGAGGGCTGGTCATGTTACAAAGGGGAAGGAGTGGGAAGAGTCACTCTTCTAGCTCCTTCTAGTGCCTAAGAGAGAAAGGAGTAGAAAAGTCACTTTTTCCTAAAGAAAGTGCCTAAAATGCCTTACATTTAGAGGTTTCTTTTGGTTTTCCTCTTTGGCATACTCCTAAGGATATTTCTATATTATTTACAAATTTATACAAGAGTATTTACAAAGATTTATTTATACTACTATCTTTTGAATTTTCAAGAGAACCTAAACTGTTCTACTTTTTAAGAAGACTAGTAAGAAGAATTTTAAATGCTTGGGTGGATGACCTCTTCCTCCATTAGTAAAATCCTCTTCTACTTGATCTCCATCACCAAGGGCAGACTGCATGCATGGCACGTGAACAGTTAAGGCACCCCCAGAACGGATGGCCCCAAAGACTAGGTGCACAAGTTGGTACCCAGGTGGTCATACCGTGAGAGGTTGCACTCCAGCAAGGGAAGCCCTACGCGCTAGATTACACTAATACTGGGTAATAGCGGCACAAGGGCATTCCTCTTGAAACCATAAATACAGGTAACAGAAACAGAGGAAACCCTAGACTATATAAACAACAGTAAGAAACCCTAAAGAGGTACGCAGCTTTTGAGATTAGAACTGTTACACACATACACATCGTGTCTTTGCCCTAGTATTGACTTGAGCGTTAGAGTGCAAATGACCTCTAGGACGCCCCTTTGTCTTTGCAGGTATAGAGTGTTTCGATCTAGTGAAGCATCAACCTAAGAAGGAAGAAGAGGGTGAGAGATTGTCGTTAGAGTCAACCGGCAAGAACACTAGTCTTTGCATTTTGCTAGTTGGCTTATTTCCTCATCTTTGTGGACCATTTGCTTCTTGACCTCCACAATTTCTCCCAAAAGGTGGGCTTTGTGATATGATTGCAGTTTTGAAGATTCACCTAAAGACAAATGACCCATAAATTTTGCACAAAGGAAACTGTACTGGACATGAGTGCTCGAGTGCTTGGGACCACGACTATTAGGTAGGTCACGAGTTTGGCCTAGATGTTGATCATCCCAAAAAAGATAACTGTAGTGGACCAGAACTCGGAAAGAAGACCTCGGTGATCGGTCATCGGCGTGTGTAGTGGACCAGAACTCACAAAGAGGATAATGTGAGTTGATTTTAAATTCATTAATATTGTGACACTTCTTAAGAATGAGGATCAAGATTCTTAGCAATTTAAGGTGAGTCACCTAAGGGAAATCCCCATTGGACATTAACTTAACAAGTGTTAAGTAGATGTGAAGGTTCATTTCCAAAGGTCCAAGGTAAAAACACAATTATAGGTGAAGAATGAATGACAAACGAGGAGCATAAACAAGAACAGAATTGGCGCAAAATTAGAACAAAAATTGAAAGCACAAAACAGAATTGAAAATACACAAGATCAAGGAGGCTTAAGGAATCATCAATGGAGTTCAATGCCTTCCAAATGATGAACCAAACTCATAACATGAGTGCCATATCCTTGCACAAAATTACAACACAATTACCAAATGAATTTAAGGAATTAAGTGCTGATCCGGTCGGTCATCGGTAGTCGATGACGTCAGCAGCTGATGACGACGTGGGTCAGTGACAGAGTGATGCATGGCACGAGAAAGCAGATGAACCAGGGTGGAGATCGTTCAAAGAACGGCGATCAGTGGTCAGCTACCGAATGACCACCACCAGATGATCGGTTCCCACTTGAGCGCCTGGAAGCAGAGCGCGAGAAGCGACGAAGCACCGATCAGTCATCGGTGCGTAAAGACTGATCAGTCATCGGTGCGTAAAGACTGATCAGTCATCGGTGCGTAAAGATTGATCAGTCATCGGTGCATGCATTGTGATCAGTCATCGGTGCATGCAGAGTGATCAGTCGTCGGGGGCTCCTTGTCAACACGTGTTAAACTGGGACCCAGGCTCCTAGCAAGAACGTTACTCAAGGACCTCGCCTGATTCCATTAGCGGAGCACGAGGACGTGAAGAAGCACATCGGTCATCGGTGTGTGTTGAGGTGACATCGGCCGCGGGATGTTAACAACGCAATCGATGACCAGTAAAGCGCCCAGAGGCAGGGAGCGGCCTTAGTCGCGAGACGACCACGCACGAAGATGAGAAGACGCAATTAGGTGCAAAATCATGCTGGGACGAGAACCCATCAAGGTTAGAGTCTCCCAGTGGGGTTGCATGTCTGCCACGTGGATGGTGAAGATGTTCCCAGAGAATAGGTAGGGCAGCTAGGCACAGAAGTCGAGGGGTGCAGAGGTACCCACGCGGCCTCCCCTGTCAGACTTGGCACTCAAGTGAAGAAGGCTGGCACGCAAGGTAGCCCTGGGAAGTGGAAACCATAGTGCAGAGTAATTAAGTGGCCCTAGAGGTAGCCCGTAGGGGCTACGCGGGTTTATATGAGGAAGAAGAACACCAAAACGAGGTAGGCAATTTTTACCTCAGAATACACAACACTAAACCTAGAGCACTCAGTTTTCGAATCAAAGAGGGCTGAGGGCACACACACACGGTCTCACACAGAGAGATCTGAGAGAGACTTTTTGGTGTTCCCGTTGCCTGACTTGAGCGTCGGAGCTACAACGGCCGCTAGAGGCGCCGTCTGTGTGTTTTGCAAGCACCGTTCGGAGTCTCGTCGAAGGTTCCTGGAGCCTCCTCGCAGAATGCACAGCAGTTAGAAAGCCAAACGAAGGAGTGACGAGGCATTCTCCCCACGCTCGAGTCCGCGGCGAGATCAAGTGCAGAATTGAAAGGATCACAAGAAACAACAAGAATGAACAAAGCAAAACATCAATACAAGATAAATGCGACAAGAACTGAATTGATAAGAAGAATAGGTGCAGAAATGAAGAATGGAAAATGGAAGAAGATGAAACTTATGTGGTTGAAGCCTTGGATTGGGAAGAACATGCCACTTGTAAGTGATTGATCCAAGATAAGTGCAAGATGCTGTCACTTGAGAGCTTCCCAAACACTCACATGATGAGACTAGCTTGGAGAAAGCAATTAACACAATTTGTGTATAGTTTCTTTACTTCAAATTCAATGTGTCTTTACATGAGTCAAGCACCTTTATTTATAGTGTTTAGAGGCAGCAAAAGAAGAGGGAAAATTCAAACACTACACCATTCAAATTCGGCGCCTAGCAAGTCACATGGGAGGTGTGACTTGCTTTCTTTCTTTGGCACCTCCTAAAACTATACCTGCACCTTCTTTTATGTCACATGGAAGGTGTGACTTGTTTTTGTACATTAGCACCCCTTATTTTTGTATCTACACCTTCCTTTAATGTTTTACTAAAAACTACACAAAAGTAATTACAAAAAGAGACATCCATTGATGCTCATTTCCTAAAGCTTTAGCCTTGCTCCTAGTAATCCTTTGAGGCATAAAGGATGTTGAGCTCATGGGTTGGGCTTAGGCTCTATCTTGGGCTTGGGCCTTAAGCGCCTCCTCTACTTGTCTTCATCAGAGGACCTCGAACATCGGTGCCTGTCTCAAGCAGCTCAACTTGGCTATTGGGCCAGGATGATGGGCCATGCATTTGGACTCAGGTATTTGCATAATAACCCGTATTCATGCATTCGGTATAATTATTCGTGTATAAGGCCTAGTAGGTTAGTAAAGCATACGTTAATGGACCTAGGGTGCACTTAGTACATTTGGGTCTAGCATGATTAATACGGTCTTTGTCAGCCCAAGTCCAAAGTGCGCTAGGGTTTGATAGAATAGTTGGCATGTTACACATGCATGATACGTAGCGACACATGCATGGTACAGTGATATGAAAAGGCATGTAAAACTACTGTTAAGGTGGTTATTCTGTTAAGGTTTGTTGCACTTCAAGGAGATAGAATTCTACGTAGTTGTGCTGTTAAGATTATGCACACTTTAATATTCTCACTAGAGATAAGATTCTTGTGAGGGAAGGTGGTTACCAGTGGTGACCTAATGATACTCTATAAAAGGGGCTTAAGGTCCCAGGTGAAGGTATGCAATTCTGAATGTGCATTTTGAATACTGAAGCTATCTATTTCTCATTCTTTGATAAGTCCTTATTGACTTGATCGTCGGAGTGTGACCGGTCATAAGGGTGCCCTCTGTCTCAACAGGAACAACATCCAAACAACCAAGGAAGGCACAAATTTCATTAAGAGGCAGACAGAGCCAAAACTTGTTGTTAGAGTCATTTGACGGCCAAGTCAACTGGCAGGAACATTTGGTGCCTACTGTGGGGCCTGTTAAAACTAGGTCCCATCCACAATCGTAATTGAAAGCTACCAGGAATCATGAGGAATACAAGGCAAGGTCTAGAAGTATCTAGAGGAGGAGATGCTCCCACGATCCATGTAACATCCCGCCAAAATAATACATACATACATGTATAATGAAATTAAGTGTAACCAAATAATATTGAAGAGTACAAGATAATATGTATATATATATCAGAAATGAAGTTACTCCTCTTAGGGAGTTTAATACATAACCAAATCAAATGTTTTCAAGGTTTAACGAAAATAAATGAAATACAGTAAGACCGGGGGTCTCAAAAAAACGGCGATCTCCAACATAAAACGGCGATCCCAAACAGAAGACCTCAAAACGGGCGATCTTCTATCAGGACACGAAAACCGGCGATCACCACCGAGAGGTGGAGATAGGCGATCTCTTTCCCCGGTGACCACTCACTAGAGAGCTCTTCTTCCTGGAAGATCATCTGCTCCCGTGTAACAATTACACGATCATCACAGTTTTGAGAAAACAACCACAATAACAGATAAAAGGGTAAGCTAGATAATTTAAAAGAAGTTTAAATCAAGAACATGAAAATCCAAGTAAACCAAGTTCCAAAATATCCATGTAAAACGTAGAGCTGCTCATAGCATTCAGCTGATCGCCCAAAACCACAAACTTCACAACATTCACCCATAGTCATTCCATTTCACAATACAGCATCAAGTGTCTATCAATATTCAAGTTTCTCATTTCACATGTCAGACTTTCCACTGACTCACCACACAAGACACTTGACACTACTTCCGGATTGACTCGTGCGTTGATTAGACTCAGAGATCTGCACCTGTCATACCACACCACTGTGAAATCCACACAGGGTCGCTGTGAATCCACACAGCATGCGCATATATCATCTCAATGTTACCATAGTTCTCTTGGTATGACAGGGTTAATCCATAGGACAGACGGAGCTCGTTCTTTTTCACACGAGACGCCCATCATATAGACCTCCTTCGACTCTCAACAACTGAGTAACTTCCTCTACGTGATTCCATTACCTCAGCAGAGTCAGGATATCCCCTTAGGAATCACCGATCAATGCACCTACCACAAGATCTTACACGGTATTTTCTTTCCTGAAAATACTATGCCTCGATCCCACATTCACAGCATTCAAAGACATCATGCCACACTTAAAAGAATGATTTCAATCACAGCAATAGCCATTTCAAAGGATTCATATTTTCGAATATCTCATGTAAATCTCAAGCAGTTCTCAAAACAACATCAAACATAAGGAGTTCGCAAAACAGCGCCAAAACCGGCGATCTAGTTCAAAATATGGTATTTCGAAGGCTGTATATTAAAACAGGCGACCACGTCGCCCAAGCACACAACACAGAGCATTTCACGAAGACGAAAGCGAAAACGGCGACCACGTCGCCCACACTTCAGAAATGGTTCAACTATGGCTCGTAGTAAAGATGAAGGCTAGCTTCCCTTACCTGGACTTGCGCAACCACCAGGAGCTTCGAAATCCAACGAAGCTTGCAGAATACCTTGGCTCTATTTTTCGCGTCTGGTCTGAAGAACTTGCAGAGGACTACCCAAGTGCTCCAATGGTGTTGCTTCTCGTCGTACTCTTGTGTGGAGAGGCTGAAATCGCAACGCGGAGGAGGGAACTCACTCTTTCTCTCTTCGACTAAAACAACGTTTTCTTCCTCTTCAGTAGTGGATTTCAGTAACTTAAACCAACTTATCCCTCCAAAAGCAGCTGCCACCACCCACTCTGCAGGGAAGTTTGCGTGTACGCTTCCCTGCACAGTACTACTAAGCATGCCTCTGCACAGGCTACGCTATGAGGTCACTATTCTGAACCACCTTTTCGTCTACGTGGCGCGCGTGCAGAACGTCTCTTGCTGGGAGTCTAGGTCCTACGTTCTCGGTGTGTAACTAAGCGCCGCGCGATGACCTTTCGCCGATGGCTACCAGCGCGAAGACGAACCACCGATGACCTCGCACGAAGACAAACCACCGATGACATCTTCCTGGCGAACGACCGATGTCTTCCTCTGGGAGACAACCGATGTCTTCCCTGGCGACGCCCTCATAACTCTCGCGCCTTGGCCACGTTCACATGCATCGCGCCCTGGCAATGCCCGCGTGCCTCGCGCCCGCGCGATGCCCGCATGCCCCTCGCGCCCGCGCGATGCCTGCATGCCTCTCGCGCCCGCGCGATGCCTGCATGCCTCTCACGCCCGCGCGATGCCTGCATGCCTCTCGCGCCCGCGCGATGCCTACCTGGCGCTCATGTGTAGCAGGCGACCGGCGACCTCGTAGCCTTCTAAACTTAACTTTTTCCTCCCTTTCTATTCTAAATAAAAACATACTTAGAATTCATTTAAAATATAACTCTTTTATTCCAATTTAATTTTTCAGGTCCTTACATTCTCCCCAACAAGAAAAATTTTCGTCCTCGAAAATTGGATTACAATGAAAAGAGGTATGGATAAGCCTCCCTCATGGGTTCTTCTAACTCCCAAGTAGAATCCCCCGATTTCTCATCCCACACCACTTTCACCATGTCGATGGTCTTGCCTCTGAGCTGTTTACTTTGCCGATCGCCAATCCTGACTGGTTTTGCTTCAAAGGACAAGTCATCTCTGATCTGCACGTCGTCTACATCCAGCACATGACTGGGGTCTGCCATGTACTTCCTCAGCTGTGACACGTGAAAGACATTGTGCAGATTCGCCAGATGGGGAGGTAGGGCGATCTCATACGCCACTGGGCCAATCCTTCTTAAGATCTGATATGGTCCCACGAACTTAGGGGACAACTTCTTTGACCTGATCGCCCGCCCTACACCCTTGGTTGGTGTCACTTTCATGAACACGTGATCTCCAGCAGCAAACTCCAAAGGCTTTCTCCTCTGATCTGCATAGGACTTCTGCCTACTCTGAGAAGCTTTCATTCGGCTTTGTATCTGCTTTACCTTCTCGGTCGTCTGTTGAATCAACTCTAGCCCGACCAAGACTGCCTCGCCCTCTTGGTACCAACATAAGGGGGTTCTGCATTTCCTCCCATACAGGGCTTCATATGGAGCCATCCCAATACTGGCGTGGTAGCTATTGTTATAGGTAAACTCCACTAGTGGCAACACCTCCTCCCAACTTCCCAATTGATCCAAGACGCACGCCCTCAGCAGATCTTCCAGAGATTGGATCGTTCTCTCTGACTGACCATCTGTTTGGGGATGATATGCAGAGCTCATCCTCAACTTAGTTCCCAAGCATTCTTGTAAGGTCTGCCAAAACCGTGAAGTAAACCTGGGATCTCTATCTGAAACGATGCTGGAAGGCACTCCATGCAGCCTTACTATTTCTTGGATGTATAGCTGTGCCAGCTTGACCATAGGCATCTTCATATTCACTGGAAGAAAGTGGGCACTCTTCGTCAGCCTATCAATGATGACCCAGATTGCATCATGACCCTTAACCGATCTGGGTAAATGGGTGACAAAATCCATGGCGATGCTGTCCCATTTCCACTCAGGGATATCCAGTTGCTGCAACAACCCTCCAGGTCGTTGATGCTCTACCTTCACCTTCTGACACGTTAAACAGGTTGCAACATACTGGGCGACGTCTCTCTTCATGCCCGACCACCAAAATGACTCCTTCAAGTCATGGTACATCTTGTTCATGCCTGGATGAAGGTTAAGGCGACTCTTATGACCTTCCTCTAGGATCATTTTCTTCAACTCATCATTTGCAGGTATGCAAATTCTGCCATCAAACCTCAAGATCCCATCATCGCCCATCTCAAAGCCTCTCGCCTGATCTGTCCCTAGTGACTCTACAGTGCGCTTCAGGCTAGGGTCCTCCAATTGCTTATCCTTCAACATTCCCAGGAAGTCATTAGTTATAGTCAGCTTGCTACAACTAATGTGATTCACGTGAAATTCCACTCCAAGGTTTAAGTCTCTGAACTGCTCGATCAGTTTCTGCTCTTCCATCATCATGGTGGCGACTTGTATAGACTTCCTACTCAAGGCATCTGCCACTACATTGGCCTTCCCTGGGTGATACATGAGTTGAAAGTCGTAGTCCTTTAGGAATTCCATCCACCTTCTTTGTCTCATGTTTAGTTCCTTCTGATCGAACAGGTACTTCAAGCTCTTGTGGTCACTGAATACCTGGAACCGAGCTCCATAAAGATAATGCCTCCAGATCTTCAAGGCAAACACTACCGCTGCCAACTCCAAATCATGAGTAGGGTAGTTTCTCTCATGCACCTTGAGTTGCCTTGAAGCATATGCAACCACTCTCTTCTCTTGCATCAAGACGCATCCCAAGCCTTGATGTGAGGCATCACAGAAGACATCAAAAGGTCTTCCTACTTCTGGAATCACCAGCACTGGAGCACTGGTCAACCTCTCCTTTAGTTCCCTGAAGCTCTGCTCACATCGGTCGGTCCAAGCAAAGGGTTGGTCCTTGCGGGTCAGTTGTGTTAAAGGAGCCACTACTTTGGAAAAATCCTCAATAAACCTCCGATAGTAGCCCGCCAACCCCACAAAGCTCCTTATCTCAGTCACTGTCTTAGGACGTTCCCATTGCAGCACTGCCTCTACCTTGGCTGGATCTACCGAGATCCCCTGGGCAGATATCACGTGTCCTAAGAAGTTGACTTCCCTTAGCCAGAACTCACACTTAGAGAACTTGGCATAGAGCTGCTTCTCCCTCAGTATTTCCAATACTGTCCTCAGGTGTTCCTCATGCTCTTCCTCGGTCCTTGAATAAATGAGGATGTCATCTATGAAGACCACCACAAACTTATCCAAGAAAGGGCGAAAGATCCTATTCATGTAGTCCATGAATAGAGCTGGAGCATTGGTGACTCCAAATGGCATCACTACATACTCGTAGTGCCCATATCGAGACCTAAAAGCTGTCTTCTGAACATCTTCAGCTTTTACCAAGATTTGGTGATACCCCGATCTCAGGTCAATCTTGGAGAACACCGAGGCCCCATGAATTTGGTCCATCAAATCATCAATCCGAGGTAGGGGGTACTTGTTCTTGATGGTCAATTTGTTCAATTGCCTGTAGTCTATACACAGCCGAGACCCTCCATCCTTCTTCTTGACTAGGAGCACTGGAGCTCCCCATGGAGATACGCTGGGTCTGATGAACTGCTTCTCCAGCAACTCTTCCACTTGCTTCTTTAACTCCACTAACTCGGCTGGTGCCATCCTGTAAGGTGCCATTGACACTGGTCCAGCTCCAGGTACCAAGTCAATAGAGAATTCCACTTCTCTCTTAGGGGGTAACCCAGGCACCTCTTCTGGGAATACATCTGTGAAATCTTTCACCACTTGTATCCTGTTTACGTCCCCTTTATTCTCCACTTCCAACCGGGCGAGCACTACGAAGCACCTCGCCTCTCCTTCCAGCTCTGATCGCCCTTGTTGAACTGATAACACATCCGGTTCTTGGGGGTCTGGAAACGCTACCTTCTGCCTACCACAGTCTATGAGAACGTGATTGGCAGCTAACCAATCCATTCCCAGGATGACATCCAGGTCCTGAAGAGGTAGGCAGATCAAGTTCACCTTGAATCTGCGTCCTTCTACAATCACTGGACATTCAGGGCACACTGTAGAGGTCGACACCTGTCCTGACGCAGGTGTAGAGACCAACAGCTTGAAAGGTAACTCCTTCACTAGGAGGCCCAACTCAGCTACACACAGGCTTGACACAAAGGAGTGTGTCGCTCCAGAATCAAACAAGGCCCTTACACCTCTACCAGCAATAAAACAAACACCTTGGATGAGGTTACCTGACTGAGCTGCCTCTGCTCCAGACATGGCGAACACCCTCCCTGTTGCCTGAGGTCTGCCGCCCTCGTTTCTCAACTGTTGGGAGCCACTGGGTTGGGTCGCCCCATTCCTGCTAGGGCACTCTCTAGCAACGTGCCCTGTCCTTTGGCAGACGAAACATTTCCTCTCTGAAGTCTTCTTGAAACAAGCATTGGAGGCGTGTGGTCCACCACAGTGAAGACACTTAGGTTTCCAAGGTTGTTGCTGTTGGAACTGGGGAGGTGCTGCTCCTGCCCGATGTGATGGAGGTCTCGCATAGGGTTTGCTTTGTGGGTGCTGTGCCTTAGCTCTCCCACTGGAAGGACCTCCTGGGTGTGACCTGATCACCCGAGACTCACCCTTTTCCAGGGTCTCCACCATCTTCGCCTTCTCCACTAAGGCGTGGAACTCCCTGATGCACATCGGGGCTATGGTCTTCTTCAGCCCATGCTTCAGCCCTTCCTCGAACTTCCTACACCTCCAGGCCTCGGAGGTCGCCTGGGTATAGAACCGGGCGAGGTACTCAAAACGGGCAGCATAGGCGTTTACTGACATGTCCCCCTGCTCCAACTTTAAGAACTCAGCTTCCCTTGCAAACTTGGCGCTGTCTGGGAAGTATTTCTCCAAGAACTTCACCCTGAAGCTCTCCCAATCCAGAACATCCTCTCGGGCCTCCATCATCTGCTGAGCTCCCATCCACCAGAACTCAGCTTCTCCTGATAGCAGATACGTGGCAAACAACAGCTTCTTCTCTTCAGGGCAGGAGGTCGCCCTAAAGATTTTCTCCACCTCCCTGACCCACTGATCTGCCTGGTCAGGGGTAGCGTTCCCACTGAACTTAGGTGGGTTGTGCCTCATGAACTCGGCCAGTCCCATCTGTTCTTGGGGCTGACCGACGTGGGAGTTTGTCTCAGCAGATCGGGCAGTTTCCCAGTGCTGCATTGTGGCTTGATGGTTCTGAGCCATCGCCGCATTCTGCTGCTGAATGGTAGTCGCCATCATCTCGATGGCCTTGGCGATCTGACTCATCTCTGAGGAAGGTTGGGGTGGGGTAGCAGGTCTACATGCCATCTTCTGAATCTATTGACTTCTATATTCCCTACAACTATAAGAATGAAATCGATAAGAATCAATTCATTCAAGGGGTAACAGCTAGACCTTACAAAGGTCAGCATCTCAAAGTCATCTAGAATTTGAGTTCATCCACAGAATCATAACACTTATAACTTCACACAAAACACCAGAACAGTTACTGGTGTGCAAACATCAGTCCAAACTACCACCTCAGTCAAATTCAAGAACACTCAAAAATCACACCAGAATTCAATGTAGGCTAAACATCAAACCTTTGGAATTAAGATTAAGAATTATCTTGATCCAGTTATGAGTGTGCACCCTCACCACTTTATCAAGACCTTCTTATTCTTAATACTAAGATTTTCAGTTAGGCACACGTTCACCCAAGCACACGCAAGAGTTCAAAACTAAAACGCTTGAAAACCTTCCACTATAGTGGTTATTTGAAACTCAAATAAATTTTATGAGCAGAAGAAACACAATGGATCCACAGCCCTCAGGTCATCCCAAGGCGAACTGCTCTGATACCATTAATGTAACATCCCGCCAAAATAATACATACATACATGTATAATGAAATTAAGTGTAACCAAATAATATTGAAGAGTACAAGATAATATGTATATATATATCAGAAATGAAGTTACTCCTCTTAGGGAGTTTAATACATAACCAAATCAAATGTTTTCAAGGTTTAACGAAAATAAATGAAATACAGTAAGACCGGCGGTCTCAAAAAAACGGCGATCTCCAACATAAAACGGCGATCCCAAACAGAAGACCTCAAAACGGGCGATCTTCTATCAGGACACGAAAACCGGTGATCACCACCGAGAGGTGGAGATAGGCGATCTCTTTCCCCGGCGACCACTCACTAGAGAGCTCTTCTTCCTGGAAGATCATCTGCTCCCGTGTAACAATTACACGATCATCACAGTTTTGAGAAAACAACCACAATAACAGATAAAAGGGTAAGCTAGATAATTTAAAAGAAGTTTAAATCAAGAACATGAAAATCCAAGTAAACCAAGTTCCAAAATATCCATGTAAAACGTAGAGCTGCTCATAGCATTCAGCTGATCGCCCAAAACCACAAACTTCACAACATTCACCCATAGTCATTCCATTTCACAATACAGCATCAAGTGTCTATCAATATTCAAGTTTCTCATTTCACATGTCAGACTTTCCACTGACTCACCACACAAGACACTTGACACTACTTCCGGATTGACTCGTGCGTTGATTAGACTCAGAGATCTGCACCTGTCATACCACACCACTGTGAAATCCACACAGGGTCGCTGTGAATCCACACAGCATGCGCATATATCATCTCAATGTTACCATAGTTCTCCTGGTATGACAGGGTTAATCCATAGGACAGACGGAGCTCGTTCTTTTTCACACGAGACGCCCATCATATAGACCTCCTTCGACTCTCAACAACTGAGTAACTTCCTCTACGTGATTCCATTACCTCAGCAGAGTCAGGATATCCCCTTAGGAATCACCGATCAATGCACCTACCACAAGATCTTACACGGTATTTTCTTTCCTGAAAATACTATGCCTCGATCCCACATTCACAGCATTCAAAGACATCATGCCACACTTAAAAGAATGATTTCAATCACAGCAATAGCCATTTCAAAGGATTCATATTTTCGAATATCTCATGTAAATCTCAAGCAGTTCTCAAAACAACATCAAACATAAGGAGTTCGCAAAACAGCGCCAAAACCGGCGATCTAGTTCAAAATATGGTATTTCGAAGGCTGTATATTAAAACAGGCGACCACGTCGCCCAAGCACACAACACAGAGCATTTCACGAAGACGAAAGCGAAAACGGCGACCACGTCGCCCACACTTCAGAAATGGTTCAACTATGGCTCGTAGTAAAGATGAAGGCTAGCTTCCCTTACCTGGACTTGCGCAACCACCAGGAGCTTCGAAATCCAACGAAGCTTGCAGAATACCTTGGCTCTATTTTTCGCGTCTGGTCTGAAGAACTTGCAGAGGACTACCCAAGTGCTCCAATGGTGTTGCTTCTCGTCGTACTCTTGTGTGGAGAGGCTGAAATCGCAACGCGGAGGAGGGAACTCACTCTTTCTCTCTTCGACTACAACAACGTTTTCTTCCTCTTCAGTAGTGGATTTCAGTAACTTAAACCAACTTATCCCTCCAAAAGCAGCTGCCACCACCCACTCTGCAGGGAAGTTTGCGTGTACGCTTCCCTGCACAGTACTACTAAGCATGCCTCTGCGCAGGCTACGCTATGAGGTCACTATTCTGAACCACCTTTTCGTCTACGTGGCGCGCGTGCAGAACGTCTCTTGCTGGGAGTCTAGGTCCTACGTTCTCGGTGTGTAACTAAGCGCCGCGCGATGACCTTTCGCCGATGGCTACCAGCGCGAAGACGAACCACCGATGACCTCGCACGAAGACAAACCACCGATGACATCTTCCTGGCGAACGACCGATGTCTTCCTCTGGGAGACAACCGATGTCTTCCCTGGCGACGCCCTCATAACTCTCGCGCCTTGGCCACGTTCACATGCATCGCGCCCTGGCAATGCCCGCGTGCCTCGCGCCCGCGCGATGCCCGCATGCCCCTCGCGCCCGCGTGATGCCTGCATGACTCTCGCGCCCGCGCGATGCCTGCATGCCTCTCACGCCCGCGCGATGCCTGCATGCCTCTCGCGCCCGCGCGATGCCTACCTGGCGCTCATGTGTAGCAGGCGACCGGCGACCTCGTAGCCTTCTAAACTTAACTTTTTCCTCCCTTTCTATTCTAAATAAAAACATACTTAGAATTCATTTAAAATATAACTCTTTTATTCCAATTTAATTTTTCAGGTCCTTACAATCCAGCAGCTCATGGAGACCATCACAGCTCTCTAGGAGACAGTGGCGGCATCCAGAGCTGAGCAGGCCTAGAGACAGGACCAGTTCAAAATTGAGCTAGATGCGTCAAGAATAGCCAACAAGGAGTTACGCAGGACCAACGAGAAACTACGCAGGGATTTACAGTGCATAGGGGAGTGTGCCATAGGAGAGAGGCCTCAACCCATCCAAAATAGAGCTCGTACAATGCCCTTCTCACAAGAGATCATGGATGCTGTCATACCCAAGAACTTCTTGACGCCCAAGATCACGTTCACAGGTGTAGAGGACCTAGAGGCTCATCTCTCGACTTTCCATGCCCAGATGATGATCTCGGGAGGTATGGACGTTACGCACTGTAAGCTGTTTATGGGCACGACAGTATTGGCCTACCTGACGACCACATAACTTTGTTCGATCAGTTTGCTACATTGTTCAGGGAGCAGTTCATAGTCAATCGGGCTCTACCCCCCGTCCCTTTCAACCTCTTTGAGGTGAAGCAGGGGCAGGAAGAATCTTTGAAGGACTTCATGAACTAGTTTGGAGCGTTTGTGTTAAGACTCCACACGCAAGATGAGGCTTTACTAGTGCATGCCTTCGAGCAAGGAGTGATGGCAGGGACCTTTAGTGGTTCCTTGATAAGGAATTAGGCGACGACATTTGGAGAGATTAAGCGGCAAGCTATTGCCCACATCGCTGCTGAGGAAGTAGTAACCATGAAGAGTGGGAACCCACATGCAGGGCAGGCTAAGCCCCGCGAGAGTGGTCGTACCCAACCTATGAGGGTACATGAGACCGCAACAGAGAGGATGTCGTCAGCATGATGGACACCCTATGAGTTAAAGAGGAATCAGCCGAAGTCAAAGGATAACCTATCTTTCCAACCTAGGTTTAAATTGTCTTATAAAGAGTTTCTTGTGAAGCCAGGTATACAGGAGAAGTTGTAGTTCCTTCGAAAGACCAATAAGGTTTTGGGGCCAAGAAAGAGTGTCTGGTGTGATTTTCACAAGGCCTACGGGCATGATGTGGAGAACTACATAGTCTTGGGTTACCAGTTGGTAGAACTGCAGAAGGAGGGCCTCTTATAGGAGTATATACTGGGAGGTCAGGAAGGATCAAAGGATGAGATATCGACAAAAGAGCAGAGGCATGAGGTGCCTATTCACGGGGAAATCAACACCATTGATAGAGGATTCTTTGGCGGGGGATTGTATTGCTTCCTAGAGGAAGAGGTATGTAAGGGAAGTGATGACAGTGGAAGACTGGGGAACTGATCAACCAGCCGAGCCCGACCTCTGCTTCACTTGAGTTGATCTAAGGGACGTCATCCCCTACGACAATGATCCAGTAGTGATTTTAGTGGTCACTGCAGGGAGAAGGGTGCACCGAGTAATCAATTCAGCACCTACTAAGTAAAAATGGCACTAACCACAAAGGTTAGCTCCAAACTTAACAAGCACCTTTTGAAAACTTCCACCACTTAAGAGGTCAACAAAAATTAAAGCAACAAAAGCTCAATTTAAATTTGGACAACAACAAAGGGATTTAAATGTGACAAAACTAGAAGGAATATTGAAGAAAAAATTGACAATCAAGCAAAATAAGGTAATCAACAAAGCTAGCACACAAAATGAACCTAGGGAAAGGTACTAGAATTGGATTACAAAAAACAAAACCGAACTACAGGAAATTAAGTGTCAAAAAGCGTGACTTACACGATTTATGCTGAGCTGTATTTTTCAAATTTGAATTTAAAATTTTAAACACAGATACCACAAGATGTTAACCAAATTTTGGTGCTGGAATCACACAAAACACATGCACCAATCAGTTACGATAAAATTTTCAAATCTGGTGCTAGATTACCGTTTTTTTTTTTCGCGCCAGTTTTGAACACTGATTTTGTTTGTGTTATCATTTTTTTTTCACTTCGAATTTTGATTTAATTTTTTTTCCCTTTTTTTCGAAGACATAAAAATTCTCAAATCTATATTTCCAGATTTTTTCTCCACCAGAATCAAATTTAACAATGAAAAACAGCTAGCACAATTTCAGAAATCCTAATCTGGAATTAAAAATAGAGTTGAAAACTTGCAAAGACACAATAGAATGATTGTATAAGAATTTGTGTGGATCTATCACACAAATATGAACTCAAATCTAAAAGAAAAAATGCACCAAAGGATCAAAAAATTCAGATTAAAAACTGGACTCAAGAGCAAATCAAGAAACAAAATCAATCAAGAAAAGTACTACTAGGATTTGATGGCATTTCTTGGAGAAAATTGACTTGACAAAACATGTATAGATTTCAAAATCAAAATGACTCCAATTAAAAAAAATTAAACCGATTAAAATGTGCAAGAAAGACTCAAAATCCTAATAAAATCAAACAGCAGACCAAAACACACAAGAATCCTACACAAAATTGAAATTAGAAGTTCAAGAACAAGTTGAACACATTCTACCTATTGGATTCATCCAAACAGCATTCAAATCAAAATTAAGTTGCAAAAAACAGCAAGACATTCAAGGATCTAATGAATAAAAACACGGAAATATGAAGAACAACACAAAATCAAAAAAATTAGAAGAAGACACTTAGCTCTTGAAGAACCATGGCTCTGATACCACTTGATGTAGCCTAGCTTGAGTGCTTTCTTCTATGAGCTGAAAATGAATTTGAAGATGGCAGAAGCTATGGTTGAAGACGTACAAGGAAATCCTAGGAGTTGTGGTTTCCTTGAAGGTGAAGTGTTAGGTGTGGAGAGTGAGTGGTGAGGCCATATCACTTGACTATATGAAGAATGAAGACTAAAGGTGTCTATCCTAGAGGTAGGAGACAAGAGTGATAATTGACACAAAGTTGGCAGCAATTTCACTTAAATTAATCTTGAGAATTACATGAGCCAAGCACCTCCTTTTATAGCAATAGAGGGCTGGAATTTACAAAGCCAAATTCAAATGAAATGCAAGCTAAATTGGTGCCAAATGAGAGCACATGGAACGTGTGACTAGGGAGGTGTGACTAGCGTTACTTATGCACTCCTCCATGGCCTTCTCATGACCGGCCTAGATTAAATTAGATGTTTTAGAAACCCTAATTTAATCTAGGTTGGTAATTAGGTGCCGAAATTAATTCTAAGAAAAATTACAAATAAAATTTCCTATTCTATTTTGACAAAAATTAAATTCTACCCTACACTAAACTTATGGCATTTTTAAACATATAGAGGAAAGTTTCTCTGCCATCAGTAGCAGTGTTCCAATCCTCTTGGATTCTTTTTGCCATAGCTCTTGTAGTTGGCCCATATCTTCTATTTGGTGGGCTTGGGCTTGACCTTTGACTTGGACTTCGGCTTGGGCTTGGGCCTCTTCCATCAAGGGGAGCTCAGTAGATGTACTATTTTGGTCGACGTTCAACAAGTTGCAACTGTCACTAGATCAGCTGAGGCCATATGACGACTGTTTGTATGGTATTACAAGGAATCAAGTAGAAGTATGGGGGCCCGTGGAGCTAAGGACAATCTTCACGGATGGAACCTCATCCTGGACCATCACTATCAGGTATTTGGTTGTCAATGCTCCTTGTAAGGACCTGAAAAATTTATTGGAATGAAAGAGTATGTTTTAAATAAATTCTAAGTATGTTTTTATTTAGAATAGAAAGGGAGGAAAAAGTTAAGTTTAGAAGGCTACGAGGTCGCCGGTCGCCTGCTACACATGAGCGCCAGGTGGACATCGCGCGGGCGTGAGAGGCATGCAGGCATCGCGCGGGCGCGAGAGGCATGCAGGCATCGCGCGGGCGTGAGAGGCATGCAGGCATCGCGCGGGCGCGAGAGGCATGCAGGCATCGCGCGGGCGCGAGAGGCATGCAGGCATCGCGAGGGGCATGCGGGCATCGCGCGGGCGCGAGGCACGCGGGCATTGCCAGGGCGCGATGCATGTGGACGTGGCCAAGGCGCGAGAGTTATGAGGGCATCGCCAGGGAAGACATCGGTTGTCTCCCAGAGGAAGACATCGGTCGTTCGCCAGGAAGATGTCATCGGTGGTAGTCTTCGCGCGAGGTCATCGGTGGTAGTCTTCGCGCGAGGTCATCGGTGGATCGTCTTCGCGCGAGAGGTCATCAGTGGTTTCTCTTCGAGCTGGTAGTCATCGACGAAAGGTCATCGCGCGACGTTGAGTTACACCCAGAGAACGTGGGCCCCAGACTCCCAGCAAGAGATGTTCTGCGCGCGCGCCACGTAGACAAAAGAGTGGTTCAGAATAGTGACCTCAGAGCGTAGCCTGCGCAGAGGCACGCTTAGTAGTACTGTTTAGGGAAGCGTGCACGCAAACTTCCCTGCAGAGTAGGTGGTGGCAGCTGCTTTTGGAGGGATAAGTTGGTTTACGTTACAAAAATCCACTGCTGAGAGAAAAGAAAACATTGTTGTATTCAACGAGAGAAAGAGTGAGTTCCTTCCCTTCTCCTCCAGTTACCTCCTCCGCGTTGCGATTTCAGCATCTCCACACGAGAGTACGACGAGAAGCAACACCATTGGAGCACCTGGGAAAGTCCTCTGCAACTCCTTCAAAACCAGACTCAAGAATAGAGCCAAGGCATTCTTCAAGCTCTGTTGGATTTCGAAGCTCCTGGTGGTTGCGCAAGTCCAGGTAAGGGAAGCTAGACCTCTTTTTCCATACAAGCCATAGTATAGCTATCTCTGAAGTGAGGGCGACGTGGTCGCCATTTTTGTTTTCATCTGCGTAAAATGCTCTGTTTGTGTGCTTGGGCGACGTGGTCGCCGGTTTTATATACAGTCTTCGAAACACCCTGTTTTTGAACTAGATCGCCGGTTTTGGCGTTGTTTGTGAACTCTCTGTTTTTGGGTGTTGTTTTGAAACTACTTGAGATTTAAATGAAATATTCGAAGATCTGAACCTTGAAATGATTCGTTGCTGTGACTTGAATCAATTACTCGAGTGGTATGATGTTTTTGAATGCTGTGAATGTGGGATCGAGGCATAGTATTTTCAGGAAAGAAAATACCGTGTAAGATCTTGTAGTAGGTGCATTGATTGGTGATTCCTAAGGGGATATCCTGACTCTGCTGAGGTAATGGAATCACGTAGAGGAAGTTACTCAGTTGTTGAGAGTCGAAGGAGGTCTATATGATGGGCGTCTCGTGTGAAAAAGAACGAGCTCCGCCTGTCCTATGGATTAACCCTGTCATACCAGGAGAACTATTGACATTGAGATGATATATGCGCATGCTGTGTGGATTCACAGCGACCCTGTGTGGATTTCATAGTGGTGTGGTATGACAGGTGCAGATCTCTGAGTCTAATCAACGCACGAGTCAATCCGGAAGTAGTGTCAAGTGTCTTGTGTGGTGAGTCAGTGGAAAGTCTGACGTGTGATATGAGAAACATTGATAGTTTATAGACACTTGATGCAGTATTGTGAAATGGATTGACTATGGGTGAATGTTGTGAAATGTGTGATTTTGGGCGATCAGGTGAATGATATGAGCAACTCTACGTTTTACATGGATATTTTGAAACTTGTTTTACTTTGATTTTCATGTTCATGATTTAAACTTCCTTTAAATTATATAGCTTACCCTGCGTGTTTTGGTTCTGTGGCTGTTCTTTTAAAACTGTGATGATCGTGTATGACTTACACGGGAGCAGATGATCTTCCAGGAAGTAGAGCCCCTTAGGGAGTGGTCGCCGGAAGCAGATCGGCTGTTTTGGGTCCTCCGATGGGAGATCGGCCTCGTTCGATAGGAGATCGGTCTCTTCCGATAGGAGATCGCCTGCTTCGTTTTTTTTTACTGCATTTTGTTTATGTTTCTGAAAAAAAAAAATTTGACCGAATTTGTATTAAACTCCCTGTGAGGAGAAACTACATCTCATATATATAATATTTTGTTCATAGAATCTATTTGGTACCTTTATTTTCATTATATACATTTGTATAGTATTTTGGCGGGATGTTACATTAATGGTATCAGAGCAGTTCGTCCTTAGGATGACCTGAGGGCTGTGGATCCATTGTGTTTCTTCTGCTCATGAAATTTATTTGAGTTTAAAATAACAACTATAGTGAAAAGTTTTCAAACGTTTTTGTATTGAGATTTTGTGTGTGCTTTGGTGAATATATGTTATAACTGAAAATCTTAGTATTAAGAATGAGAAGGTCCTGATAAAGTAGTGAGGGTGCACACTCATAACTGGATCGGGATGAGTCTCAACCTTAATTCCAAAGGTTTGATGTTTAGCATATATTGAATTCTGGTGTGAGCTATTTCATTTTCTTGAGTGTCCTTGTAATGGATTGAAAATGGTTGATTGGATTGATGACTGCATACCAGTAGTTGTTCTGGTGTTATGCTTGATGTTATAAGCATTATGATTCTGTTGTTGAGCTCAAATTCTTAAGGATTTTGAGATGCTGACCTTTGTAAGGTCTAGATGGTACCTCCTGAATGAATTGATTTCTGATCGATCTCATTCTTGTAGTTGTAGGGAATATAGAAACCAATAGATTCAGAATCCAGAACGAAGAAGATGGCACGTAGACCTTCTACCCCACCCCAACCTTCCTCAGAGATGAGTCAGATCGCCAAGGCCATCGAGATGATGGCGACTGCCATTCAGCAGCAGAATGCGGCGATGGCTCAGAACCATCAAGCCACAATGCAACACTGGGAAACTGCCCGATCTGCTGAGACAAACTCCCACGTCGGTCAGCCCCAAGAACAGATGGGACTGGCCGAGTTCATGAGGCACAACCCACCTAAGTTCAGTGGGAATGCTACCCCTGACCAGGCAGATCAGTGGGTCAGGGAGTTGGAGAAAATCTTTAGGGCGACCTCCTGCCCTGAAGAGAAGAAGCTGCTGTTCGCCACTTATCTGCTATCAGGAGAAGCTGAGTTCTGGTGGATGGGAGCTCAGCAGATGATGGAGGCACGAGAGGATGTATTGGATTGGGAGAGCTTCAGGGTGAAGTTCTTGGAGAAATACTTCCCTGACAGTGCCAAGTTTGCAAGGGAAGCTGAGTTCTTAAAGTTGGAGCAGGGGGACATGTCATTTACGCCTATGCTGCTCGTTTTGAGTACCTCGCCCGGTTTTATACCCAGGCGACCTCCGAGGCCTGGAGATGTAGAAAATTCGAAGAAGGACTGAAGCATGGGCTGAAGAGGACCCTAGCCCCGATGTGCATCAGGGAATTCCACGCCTTAGTGGAGAAGGCAAAGATGGTGGAGACCCTGGAAAAGGGTGATTCTCGGGTGATCAGGTCACACCAAGGAGGTTCCTCCAGTGGGAGAGCTAAGGCACAGCACCCACAAAGCAAACCCTATGCGAGACCTCCACCACATCGGGCAGGAGCAGCACCTCCCCAGTTTCAACAGCAGCAACCTTGGAAACCCAAGTGTCTTCACTGTGGTGGACCACACGCCTCCAATGCCTGTTTCAAGAAGATTTCAGAGAGGAGATGTTTTGTCTGCCAAAAGATGGGGCACGTTGCTAGAGAGTGCCCTAGCAGGTATGGGGCGACCCAACCCAGTGGCTCCCAACAGTTGAGGAACGAGGGCAACAGACCTCAGGCAACAGGGAGGGTGTTCGCCATGTCTGGAACAGAGGCAGCTCAGTCAGGTAACCTCATCCAAGGTGTTTGTTTTATTGCTGGTAGAGGTGTAAGGGCTTTGTTTGATTCTGGAGCGACACACTCCTTTGTGTCAAGCCTGTGTGTAGCTGAGTTGGGCCTCCTAGTGAAGGAGTTACCTTTCGAACTGTTGGTCTCTACACTTGCGTCAGGACAGGTGTCGACCTCTACAGTGTGCCCCGAATGTCCAGTAATTGTGGAGGGACGCAGATTCAAGGTGAACTTGATCTGCCTACCTCTTCAGGACCTGGATGTTATCCTGGGAATGGATTGGTTAGCTGCCAATCACGTTCTCATTGACTGCGGTAGTCAGAGGATGGCGTTTCCAGACCTCCAAGGATCAGATGTAATTTCTGCTCAGCAAGGGCAGTCAGAGTTGGAAGAAGGGGCGAGGTGCTTTGTGATACTCGCTCGGTCGGAGGTGGAGAATAAAGGGGACGTAAGCAGAATACCTGTGGTGAAAGATTTCACGGATGTATTCCCAGAAGAAGTACCTGGGTTACCCCCTAAGAGAGAAGTGGAATTCTCTATTGACTTGGTACCTGGAGCTGGACCAGTGTCAATGGCACCTTACAGGATGGCGCCAGCCGAGTTAGTGGAGTTAAAGAAGCAAGTGGAAGAGTTGCTGGAGAAGCAATTCATCAGACCCAGTGTATCTCCATGGGGAGCTCCAGTGCTCCTAGTTAAGAAGAAGGATGGAGGGTCTCGGCTGTGTATAGATTACAGGCAGTTGAACAAGTTGACCATCAAGAACAAGTACCCCCTACCTAGGATTGATGATTTGATGGACCAAATTCATGGGGCCTCGGTGTTCTCCAAGATTGACCTGAGATCGGGGTATCACCAAATCTTGGTAAAAGCTGAAGATGTTCAGAAGACAGCTTTTAGGTCTCGATATGGGCACTACGAGTATGTAGTGATGCCATTTGGAGTCACCAATGCTCCAGCTCTATTCATGGACTACATGAATAGGATCTTTCGCCCTTTCTTGGATAAGTTTGTGGTGGTCTTCATAGATGACATCCTCATTTATTCAAGGACCGAGGAAGAGCATGAGGAACACCTGAGGACAGTATTGGAAATACTGAGAGAGAAGCAGCTCTATGCCAAGTTCTCCAAGTGTGAGTTCTGGCTGAGGGAAGTCAACTTCTTAGGAGACGTGATATCTGCCCAGGGGATCTCGGTAGATCCATCCAAGGTAGAGGCAGTGCTGCAATGGGAACGTCCTAAGACCGTGACTGAGATAAGGAGCTTTGTGGGGTTGGCGGGCTACTATCGGAGGTTTATTGAGGATTTTTCCAAGATAGTGGCTCCTTTAACACAGCTAACCCGCAAGGATCAACCTTTTGCTTGGACCGACCGATGTGAGCAGAGCTTCAAGGAACTAAAGGAAAGGCTGACTAGTGCTCCAGTGCTGGTGATCCCCGAGGTGGGAAGACCTTTTGACGTCTTCTGTGACGCTTCACATCAGGGTTTGGGATGTGTTTTGATGCAAGAGAAGAGAGTGGTTGCATATGCTTCAAGGCAACTCAAGGTCCATGAGAGGAACTACCCTACGCATGACTTGGAGTTGGCGGCAGTGGTTTTTGCCTTGAAGATCTGGAGGCACTATCTATATGGAGCTCGGTTCCAGGTGTTCAGTGACCACAAGAGCTTGAAGTACCTGTTCGATCAGAAGGAACTAAACATGAGACAAAGAAGGTGGATGGAATTCCTAAAGGATTACGACTTTCAACTCATGTATCACCCAGGGAAGGCCAATGTAGTGGCAGATGCCTTGAGTAGGAAGTCTATGCAAGTCGCCACCATGATGATGGAGGAGTAGAAACTGATCGAGCAGTTCAGAGACTTAAACCTTGGAGTAGAATTTCATGTGAATCACATTAGTTGTAGCAAGCTGACTATAACTAATGACTTCCTGGGAATGTTGAAGGATAAGCAATTGGAGGACCCTAGCCTGAAGCGCACTGTAGAGTCACTAGGGACAGATCAGGCGAGAGGCTTTGAGATGGGCGATGATGGGATCTTGAGGTTTGATGGCAGAATTTGCATACCTGCAAATGAAGAGTTGAAGAAGATGATCCTAGAGGAAGGTCATAAGAGTCGCCTTAACCTTCATCCAGGCATGAACAAGATGTACCATGACTTGAAGGAGTCATTTTGGTGGTCGGGCATGAAGAGGGACATCGCCCAGTATGTGACAACCTGCTTAACGTGTCAGAAGGCGAAGGTAGAGCATCAAAGACCTGGCGGGCTGTTGCAGCAACTGGATATCCCTGAGTGGAAGTGGGACAGCATCGCCATGGATTTTGTCACTCATTTACCCAGATCGACAAAAGGTCATGATGCAATCTGGGTCATCATTGATAGGCTGACGAAGAGTGCCCACTTTCTTCCAGTGAATATGAAGATGCCTATGGTCAAGCTGGCACAGCTATACATCCAAGAAATAGTAAGGCTGCATGGAGTGCCTTCCAGCATCGTTTCAGATAGAGATCCCAGGTTTACTTCACGGTTTTGGCAGACCTTACAAGAATGCTTGGGAACTAAGTTGAGGATGAGCTCTGCATATCATCCCCAAACAGATGGTCAGTCAGAGAGAACGATCCAATCTCTGGAAGATCTGCTGAGGGCGTGCGTCTTGGATCAATTGGGAAGTTGGGAGGAGGTGTTGCCACTAGTAGAGTTTACCTATAACAATAGCTACCACGCCAGTATTGGGATGGCCCCATATGAAGCCCTGTATGGGAGGAAATGCAGAACCCCCTTATGTTGGTACCAAGAGGGCGAGGCAGTCTTGGTTGGGCCAGAGTTGATTCAACAGACGACCGAGAAGGTAAAGCAGATACAAAGCAGAATGAAAGCTTCTCAGAGTAGGCAGAAGTCCTATGCAGATCAGAGGAGAAAGTCTTTGGAGTTTGCTGCTGGAGATCACGTGTTCATGAAAGTGACACCAACCAAAGGTGTAGGGCGGGCGATCAGGTCAAAGAAGTTGTCCCCTAAGTTCGTGGGACCATATCAGATCTTGAGAAGGATTGGCCCAGTGGCGTATGAGATCGCCCTACCTCCCCATCTGGCGAATCTGCACAACGTCTTTCACGTGTCACAGCTGAGGAAGTACATGGCAGACCCCAGTCATGTGCTGGATGTAGACGACGTGCAGATCAGAGATGGCTTGTCCTTTGAAGCAAAACCAGTCAGGATTGAGGATCGGCAAAGTAAACAGCTCAGAGGCAAGACCATCGACATGGTGAAAGTGGTGTGGGATGAGAGATCGGGGGATTCAACTTGGAAGTTAGAAGAACCCATGAGGGAGGCTTATCCATACCTCTTTTCCTTGTAATCCAATTTTCGAGGACGAAAATTTTTCTTGTTGGGGAGAATGTAAGGACCTGAAAAATTTATTGGAATGAAAGAGTATGTTTTAAATAAATTCTAAGTATGTTTTTATTTAGAATAGAAAGGGAGGAAAAAGTTAAGTTTAGAAGGCTACGAGGTCGCCGGTCGCCTGCTACACATGAGCGCCAGGTGGACATCGCGCGGGCGTGAGAGGCATGCAGGCATCGCGCGGGCGCGAGAGGCATGCAGGCATCGCGCGGGCGCGAGAGGCATGCAGGCATCGCGCGGGCGCGAGAGGCATGCAGGCATCGCGCGGGCGCGAGAGGCATGCAGGCATCGCGCGGGCGCGAGGGGCATGCGGGCATCGCGCGGGCGCGAGGCACGCGGGCATTGCCAGGGCGCGATGCATGTGGACGTGGCCAAGGCGCGAGAGTTATGAGGGCATCGCCAGGGAAGACATCGGTTGTCTCCCAGAGGAAGACATCGGTCGTTCGCCAGGAAGATGTCATCGGTGGTAGTCTTCGCGCGAGGTCATCGGTGGTAGTCTTCGCGCGAGGTCATCGGTGGATCGTCTTCGCGCGAGAGGTCATCAGTGGTTTCTCTTCGAGCTGGTAGTCATCGACGAAAGGTCATCGCGCGACGTTGAGTTACACCCAGAGAACGTGGGCCCCAGACTCCCAGCAAGAGATGTTCTGCGCGCGCGCCACGTAGACAAAAGAGTGGTTCAGAATAGTGACCTCAGAGCGTAGCCTGCGCAGAGGCACGCTTAGTAGTACTGTTCAGGGAAGCGTGCACGCAAACTTCCCTGCAGAGTAGGTGGTGGCAGCTGCTTTTGGAGGGATAAGTTGGTTTAAGTTACAAAAATCCACTGCTGAGAGAAAAGAAAACATTGTTGTATTCAACGAGAGAAAGAGTGAGTTCCTTCCCTTCTCCTCCAGTTACCTCCTCTGCGTTGCGATTTCAGCATCTCCACACGAGAGTACGACGAGAAGCAACACCATTGGAGCACCTGGGAAAGTCCTCTGCAACTCCTTCAAAACCAGACTCAAGAATAGAGCCAAGGCATTCTTCAAGCTCTGTTGGATTTCGAAGCTCCTGGTGGTTGCGCAAGTCCAGGTAAGGGAAGCTAGACCTCTTTTTCCATACAAGCCATAGTGTAGCTATCTCTGAAGTGAGGGCGACGTGGTCGCCATTTTTGTTTTCATCTGCGTAAAATGCTCTGTTTGTGTGCTTGGGCGACGTGGTCGCCGGTTTTATATACAGTCTTCGAAACACCCTGTTTTTGAACTAGATCGCCGGTTTTGGCGTTGTTTGTGAACTCTCTGTTTTTGGGTGTTGTTTTGAAACTACTTGAGATTTAAATGAAATATTCGAAGATCTGAACCTTGAAATGATTCGTTGCTGTGACTTGAATCAATTACTCGAGTGGTATGATGTTTTTGAATGCTGTGAATGTGGGATCGAGGCATAGTATTTTCAGGAAAGAAAATACCGTGTAAGATCTTGTAGTAGGTGCATTGATTGGTGATTCCTAAGGGGATATCCTGACTCTGCTGAGGTAATGGAATCACGTAGAGGAAGTTACTCAGTTGTTGAGAGTCGAAGGAGGTCTATATGATGGGCGTCTCGTGTGAAAAAGAACGAGCTCCGCCTGTCCTATGGATTAACCCTATCATACCAGGAGAACTATTGACATTGAGATGATATATGCGCATGCTGTGTGGATTCACAGCGACCCTGTGTGGATTTCATAGTGGTGTGGTATGACAGGTGCAGATCTCTGAGTCTAATCAACGCACGAGTCAATCCGGAAGTAGTGTCAAGTGTCTTGTGTGGTGAGTCAGTGGAAAGTCTGACGTGTGATATGAGAAACATTGATAGTTTATAGGCACTTGATGCAGTATTGTGAAATGGAATGACTATGGGTGAATGTTGTGAAATGTGTGATTTTGGGCGATCAGGTGAATGATATGAGCAACTCTACGTTTTACATGGATATTTTGAAACTTGTTTTACTTTGATTTTCATGTTCATGATTTAAACTTCCTTTAAATTATATAGCTTACCCTGCGTGTTTTGGTTCTGTGGCTGTTCTTTTAAAACTGTGATGATCGTGTATGACTTACACGGGAGCAGATGATCTTCCAGGAAGTAGAGCCCCTTAGGGAGTGGTCGCCGGAAGCAGATCGGCTGTTTTGGGTCCTCCGATGGGAGATCGGCCTCGTTCGATAGGAGATCGGTCTCTTCCGATAGGAGATCGCCTGCTTCGTTTTTTTTACTGCATTTTGTTTGTGTTTCTGAAAAAAAAAAATTTGACCGAATTTGTATTAAACTCCCTGTGAGGAGAAACTACATCTCATATATATAATATTTTGTTCATAGAATCTATTTGGTACCTTTATTTTCATTATATACATTTGTATAGTATTTTGGCGGGATGTTACACTCCTTTTGCTTACAACATTCTTTTGGGCAGGCCTGCCATAAACAGGTTGGGAGAAGTGGCCTCATCAAGGCATATGAAGATGAAGTTTCCCTCCTCGGAAGGACGAGTCATCGTGATCAAGTCTGACCAAAAGGCGGCAAGGAAGTGTTACGATAATAACTTGAAGGCTAAGAGGGGAGTTTGCACAATTACCACCCAGCCTTTGGAAGTGGAGGACACCGCTTGCTCTCGCCGGTTAACTCAGCCGCTGTTGACTCTGAGGCAGATGGTGGCTCCTCTTGTCTTCGCAGTGGTTTTGGTTCTGGCCATCTCGAATCTAAAACAAATGAGAGGCAGGAAGAAGAAAAGAGGGCTTAGAAGAAGTGATGGCGAAAACAATGGCGGACAAAGACTCAAAAGAAGAACGAACACAGAAAAGAAGAACAGAAACCTTAAATGCAGAAATCGTAAACAGACCCACAGCAGTTAAGGTATGTGAAGAGAAGCAAAATCATAAAGTGAAGGCAGAAAAGGAGAGTAAAGATCATACCTTTGTGAAAGCGAAGTTGAAGGGTCGCGAGCGTAGAGGTTGGAGTAGGGCAGAAGCGTGGAAGGGAAGTTAGAACGTATGAAGGCTCGAGTGAAAAGTGATGAAACAGTGTAGAGGCACGAGGTTTTGAAAGGGTTTAACGTAGGTAAGCAAGCGCAAACGTTAAAAACACCTTGACCGTTGATCTAGACACGTGTCCGCAGATTAAGAGGAGGTTGGTGAGACGTCCCTTCAGTGCACTGTTCATGTCCTTTCGCTCAGTGCGACGTAGGTCGCCCGAGCCGATGACTTAGACTCTTCGCTGAACAAGTTAACAGCTTGAGACTGGGGGGCTTGTGTACCGACCAGTCCTCGGTCACCAAGAATAGCTAGTAATGGTGGGCCACGTCAGTTGGGTCCCACAGCGTAGCCCAAAGCCACATGGGATGGGCCCCGCAGGTAGTATGAACTAGTAAGATGATTAGTCATCAGCGTGTCGATCACTAGAGTGGGTTGATGTGTCCTCGTCACTCCGCAGGATGATGAGTCCTCGACAACAGAGTGTGACGAGGTGACATCAGTCTTGGGTGTTTTGAATAACAAAGCTAGAACATCTGATGTGGGTCCTGAAAGAAGGCCAGTTATCAGTAACATGCCCAGAGATAAGGAGAGGCCTGAATCACGAAGAGCTTACGCGTGTGGCAGGGAAAGCACAGTTAGGTGCAGAGTCCTGAGGGTTCGAGTACTCATCAGAACTAGGGTTTTCCAGTGAAGCTACATGCATGGCACGTGAACAGTGAAGGCACTCCCAGAACAGGTGGCCCTAGAGACTAGGTGAACGAAGAGGCACCCAGGTGGTCACCCTGTTAGAGTTAGCACTCCAGGAAACCTTACGTGCTAGATTACCCTAAGTGATGGAGAGAGGCCAAGCTCACCCCACCATGAAAGGTAAGGGCCAAGACTAAACCTTTTAGAACCACATGGAGAGCGTCTAGCACAAGACAAGGGGGAGCTACATGAGGAGCGTCTAGGAGGGAGCCTAGACCGTCTAGGACCTCTCACAAGGTCCATGGCCAAGCACATTCAGGCCTAAACAAGTCAAGCCACGGATGGAAGGGAGAAGACCTTGTACATGCTACTTGGAGGCCCATTAGGGGTAGCTTAGTATATTAGTGTAGTGTAGAAAGCAAAACTTGCTCACTTAGGGGTGTGCTATCAAAAAGGTGCCCTTAGCAATAGAAGGAGGGGTGTGCTAGCAAATAGGTTCCTTTAGCAAAAGAAGGAGGGGTGTACTATCAAATGTTGCATTTTTGACCTATCTTCTAGAATATTAGGATGATGGTGTGGTTTGACTAAAGTCAATACCCTAGGCAGCCCCCACTTTTTTTATTTCTATCCCTACCCTTTAAGCTTGCTCACCAAGGCTCCTAAATCTATAAATAAGGAGGCCTACCTCATGTATTAGCAAGATTAATATGAGTAAAGTTATGCTGCCAAATTTGTGCCAAGCTTTGCTTTCTCCTAGTTTCTAGGAATTGATCTTCATTTCCTTCACCTCACCAAGGGTTTGCCGAACCTCCCTACTCCCATACAAATCATGCACCTTCAAGATCACCATCACTCCTAGGAAGATCTTGCTCATTTCAACCACTGCTTCCGCACCATCTTCAACATCCAAGGAGAGCTCAACATGTGAAGGCCATCATTAAGTCTGGGTGATAGCGGCGCAAGGGTATTCCTGTACACCCTAAATATGGGTAGCGGCGTAGAAGAAACCCTAGACTATATAAAGGGTAGTAAAATGTAACATCCCGCCAAATCCTTTTCATAATTATAAAATGAAATAAAGGTAAAACAATAATATTGAAGTGAACATATGTATATATATATAATGAAATTGCTCCTCACAGGGAGTTTAATACATAACCGGTCAATTTTCCAAAACTTAAACAAAATATAGCAAAATAGAAAAACAGGCGATCTCCTAACAGAAAAAGGCGATCTCCTATCAGAAAACAGAAAAAGGGTGATCGCCTAATAGAAACAGAAACAGGCGATCTCCTTCCGGCGACCACTCACTGAGGAGCTCTACTTCCTGCAACATCATCTGCTCCCGTGTAAATTATACACGATCATAACAGTTTTAAGAAAAACAGCCACAGAACCAAACACAGGGTAAGCTAGATATTTGAAAGAGAGTTTAGATATGAACTTTAAAATCAAGATAAAACAAATTTAAAATACCCACGTAAAACCATCAACTTTCTCATTCTCTTCACATGACCATCAAGTAATCACATATTTCACAATTTCCTCAAGAGTCGTTCAATTCACATAATTCATCAAGTGTCTATCAATTCAATGTTTCTCATTTCTCATGTCAGACTTCCACTGACTCATCACACAAGACACTTGACACTACTTCCGGAAGACTCGTGCGTTGAACTTAGCATCCAGAGACCTGCACCTGTCATACTTCATTGCTCTAATGTTTCCACAGCCATGCGCATCAACATAATCTCGATCTCAATTTCATCACTCTCACAGTATGACAGGGTTAATCCATATAACAGGTCAAGTCAGTTATCTTTCAAACGACTTACCCATACATATGGACCTCCTTCGACTCTCACCAACTGAATGACTTCATCTATGTGACTCCATCATATCAGTAGAGTCAGGATCGTCTCATTCACAGGATACTCACTGATCAATACACTTCATAACCAATCTCAACACGGTATTTCCTTTCCTGAAAATACTATGTCTTGATCCCACATTCACAACATTCAACACATCATATAACACTTAAATGAACGATTCCAATCACAACAACAATCATTCCATGATTCAGATTTTCGAATATCACATTTCAATCTCAAACAGTTTCAAACGACACTAAAACAGGGGAGTTCGAAAAACTACGCCAAAACCGGCGATCTCGTCCAAAAATAGGGGATTATACAATAACAGTTGAAAACCGGCGACCACGTCGCCCCATCATCTCAATCATCTAATATAAGGTTTTCGTTGGAAATAAGGCTAGCTTCCCTTACCTGGACTTGCGCAAAACACCAAGAGCTCCAAAACCCACCGAAGCTTAAAGATGCCTTAACTCTGTTCTAGCGTCCTGACGGAAAACTCGCAGAGAACTCCCCAGCTATCCAAGTGCAGTCGTTGCTCGTCACACTGGTGCTTGAGGATGTCTGAATTGCAGCGCGAAGGAGAGAAAAGAGAAGGATGGAGGTGAACCCACTCTGCACTCTTGAACCACAGCAACGTTCTCTGCCCTCAGAAGTGAGTTTTTGAATCTAAACCAACTTGTCCACAAAAGCCGCTGCCACCACCCACTCTGCAGGGAAGTTTGCGTGTACGCTTCCCTGAACAGTACGACTACGCATGCCTCTGCGTAGGCCAACACTCTGATGTCACTATTCTGAACCACCCTTTTTGTCTACGTGTAGCACGTGCAGGACCTTTCATGCTGGGAGCCTGGGTCCCACCTTATCTGTGTGAAACTCGACATCGCGCGATAACCTTCCACCGATGACCGCTCGCGCGATGACTATCCACCGATGCCTCATCCTGGCGGACGACCGATGTCTCTCCCTGGGAGACGACCGATGTCTCGCCCTGGTGATGGCCGCATGCCTCGCGCCCTGGCGATGCCCGCAAGCCTCGCGCCCGGCGATGCCCGCATGCCTCGCGCCCGGCGATGCCCGACGACACATCGCCACGCCTTGCTGAAGGTTCTTCATCCCACTATGTTATGTCCAAGGTATCATCTCCACATGACTTGGTGACGTCGGTAGCTTCACATTTCCAAGAGTAGATCAGCACTACTCCTCGTGCGCCCATGCATGCAACACTAAGGACGATTTCTTATGCTCAAGCATAGAGCTTCGCATGCACAGCGTATCTAAGGCTTAACCCACACCTTGATACGTGTGGTTTTGTGGAACCCACTCTGGTTGATCCAGTATCCTAACCACATACTGAGTGCACTTTCGGCGATCATGTGCACCATAGGTGACTGGCAATCACGTGTAATCTAGGCGACAGGCGATTATGTACTAACCAGGCGATCTCATAGTCTTCTAAACTACACTTTCCTTCCTTTTTATTTTAAATAAAAACATACTTAGAATTCATTTAAAATATATTCCTTTTTATTCCAATTTAATTTTACAGGTCCTTACATAAAACACTTCACAAAGGTACGCAATTTCTAAACCTAAACACAGATACTCAATACACTTGGTGTGCTTGCCCTAGTTTTGACTTCAGCGTCGAAGTGCAAACGGCCTCTAGGGCGCCCCCTTTCTATCTTGCATGTGCAGATTGTTTCGAAAGAACCAAGCATATAACAAGGTGAGGAAGGAGGCGCGTGATTGTCGTAGAGTCAACCCACGACCAAGTCAACCGGCAAGAACGCTTTCCATGCCACACACATAGATGCTTCCTGGCCTAGGCTTCTCCCTACCTCTGGGCATCTTACTAATAATTGGTGTTATTCTAGGGACCCATCTTCCATGATCTAGTTCAATTGTTCAAAACACCCAAGATCGATGTCACATCGTCCCACTCTGTTATCGAGGACTCATCACCCTGTTGCGTGACGAGGACACATCATTCCACTTTGGTGATCGACATGTTGACGACTAATCAGCCCATTGGTCCATGCTACTCGTGGGACCCAGCCCACGTGGCTCTGGCCCATGCTGTGGGACCCCGCTCACGTGGCTCACCATTACTAGCTGTTCTCGGTGTCCGAGGACTAGTCGGTACACAAGCCCCCCAGTCTCAAGCTCTTAACTTGGTCAGCAAAGAGACTAAGTCATCGGCTCAGGTGACCTACGTGGCTCTAAGTGAAAGGACATGAACAGTGCGCTGAAGGGACGTCTTACCATACTTCCTTAATCTGCGGACATGTGGCTGGATCAATGGCTAATGCTTCTTAACGTTTGCGCTCCCTTGCCTACATTAAACCCCTTCAAAAACCCTCGCTTCAGCACTGTTCCATCACTTTCACTCAAACTCTCTTGTGATCATCGTCTTCTCTCAAACGCTACCACTCCCACTTCAACTCTTGCAACCCTTCATCTTCATTTGCTTAAAGGTATGATTTTTACCCTTCGACCTGCCTTCATTTCATGATTATGCTACCCATTACATGCTATAACTTCTCTGGGACTATTTATGATTTCTGCACTTTGGGATTTCTGTTCTTCTGCTCTATTTGTGTTCTTCGTCTTTGAGTCTTTGTCCACCATTTTAAACACACCATCACTTTCTTCTAAACCCTTGTTTTCCTTCCTTTTGCCTCTCATTTTGTTTTAGATTCGAGATGGCAAGAACAAAAACTACTACCAACCCTCCTCCCTCAGTCAACTATAGGGCCCTCTACCCCTGGGCCCTTGAGGAACTCCTTGTTGAGATCTCAAAACTCACCACTTGTTGATGAAGACTGAGTAAAGGAGGCGCCTGAGGCCCAAGCCCATGAAGTCCAATCCCAAGTTGGGGCCCAAGCCCAACCAAATAGCTCAACATCCTTCATGCCTCAAAGGATGACTAGGAGCAAGGCTAAAGCTTTGGGAGAAGAGCATCAATGGATGTCTCTTTTTGTAATTACTTGTGTATAGTTTTTAGTAGAACTTTAAAGGAAGGTGTAGATATTAAAATAAGGGGTGCCAATGTATAAAGATAGGTCACACCTTCCATGTGACATAAAGAGTAGGTGTAGGTGTAGTTTTTAGGAGGTGCCAAAGTAGAAAAAAGGTCACACCTCCCATGTGACTCAAGATTGGCTCCAAATTTGAATTAGAATTAGGAGGGAATTTTGAATTTGTTTCACTTTCATTTCAGCCCTCTAAACCTATAAATAGAGGTGCTTGGTCATTGTAAATTCAACATTGAAATTAGAAGAAAAGTTACTATACTCAAATTGTGAGTGAATTTTGTGAGACTTGTTCTCCTCTTCCTTGTCTCATCTTGTGAAGCTTTAGGAGCTCTCAAGTCGCGGCAAATCTGCACTTATCTTGGATCATCACCTCCAAGTTGCGTGTCCATTCCCAATCCATCGCTACAACCACATAAGTTTCATCTTCTTTCATCTTCCATAGTCATTTCAATCGGTAGTTTTGATTCTATGTCTTGTTCTTGAATTTCAATCGGTTCTTTTGTTTCAATTTGTGTTTCCATTCTGTTTTTTTGTGTTTAAATTATGCACCTATTCTTTTTTTGAGTTCAGCACCTTGTTCTTCATTCATTCATCACCATTAATTGTGTTTTAACCTTGGACCTTTGGAAATGAACCTTCACATCTACTTAACACTTGTTAAGTTAATGTCCAGTGGGGATTTTCCTTAGGTGACTCACTCTAAATTGCTAAGAATCTTGATCCTAATTCTAAGAAAGTGTCACAAATATAATGAACCTAAAATCAACGCATATCACCTGTGAAGACCTGAGGAGACATAGGGATGACGAGAACGAGGTTAAGGGGCGCATCTTTGGCAGGGAATGCGACACGTATGTCTAGGTTCAACCTTGCACAGAGGCAAACTAGTATGCGCTGACGATCACTCCAACGATGGAGAGCCCTTCTTCTTCCTCTACGCCACCTTATCAAGTGGGTCAAGGTTCGCTTGCCTTTCACTGGGTTCAAGAGGGCCCTTCTTACAGAGCTTAACATGGCACCTGCCCTGCTGCACCCCAAAAGCTGGGCCTTCGTAAGGGCCTTCTCCATATTGTGCAACCACCTGGGGTGCCCTGTTTCCGTGGACGTCTTCCTCCACTTCTACAAAGCGAAGAGCCTCGGGAAGAGGCTTTGGGTAAGCCTCAATGGGGTGGCGGGGAGAGTCCTCCTGACTCTCTTCCAGTAATCCTACAAAGGCTACAAAGGGAAGTTCTTTAGGGTTTACTGCAGTTCCTACGACCCCACTCTGCTCGACGGGTTTCCCTTATATTGGGTTGAAAAACTAAAGTTTAAGAAACCCCGGGGTCTTGAGGAGTTGCCCCCCTGCGACCTTGAGTTGTTCCATCTCCTTTCCAGCTAGGGAGTAGTGTTTAACACTGCCCAGCTGATTAGGCATGAGTACGATGTCAAAACCCTCACCATCTATATTGGTACTCGCTTTTCATTCTTTAACTGTCTTTACCTTGCTGAGTAATGTTGTGTGTAAATCATACTTGTTGTTTGTTGCAGATATGGTACTTAATGCTGAGAAGAAGAAGAGGCTGGCTGATCTGCTGGGTCACCGTATGGCAGGTGGCTCAGGTCGCTAGTCCTTCTTCCCCTGCTGCTGCTACCCTAGGCCCTATCTCTAATGACAAACAAAAAGAGGGTAGCAGAAGTAGCTGATTCGGAAGGCGAGGATACCGATTTAGGCCTCGTGTTCAAGAGGGCTAGGGTGGGGGTTGCTGCAATGACCTCTTCTGCTACCGAGGTGCAACCCCTATCCTTTAGGGAGCACCCTGCAAGCTTCTCCTCTCCTCCTGGTCCTCCTATCAATCGAAGGTGGGGGGGAGAATGCTCCCAGGGATGATCAAGCACCTCCTGCTCCAGAGCTTCCCACAATCCTCCAACATGCCCTCAGATGCCTTCCTGCTAAAGAAGTGCTGGAGGCCTTGGACGGGAGTTCACTAAGGGACTGAATGAGTCAAAGCCTTGGTGAATTCCTCGCTACCTCCAGTGTTCTACTGAATCAGGCAGAGGTAGAGGCGGGGTTGAGAGAGGAAGTGGCCAAGCTGAAGAAAGAGTTGGCCTTCCAAGTCCAAGTGGCTTCAAAGCATGAGACTGCCATGAATCAGGTGTTGAGCAGTCTCCACCAATCTGAGAAGGAGGCCAAGAAACTCCTCTTCGACAAGGGGCAGGAGGCCCTCTAGCTTGAGGCTAAGATCCTTCCCCTCCGTAACAAGGTCATCGATTTGGAAGAATAGTTGGAGGGGGCCCAAATGAAGGTGGCCAAGTTGGAGGAGAGGGCCACAAACCCAGAGGTTTAGCTGGGTAAAGTGGAGGAGGAACTTGCCCAACAAACTGAACTGCTCAAGAAGACAGAGGCGGAGCTGACTGAAGATGCCCTCAACGCCTATGGGGAGGGGTTTGGCGATGCCCTTGCTTAGGTTGCCTGTGCGCATCCTGGGATGGACCTCTCGCCTTTCTCTGTATTAATGCAGGTTGTCGATGGACAAATCATCCCCAAGTAGATCTCTTGAGCAGTTGTAGCAAATAGCTTAACTTCTTGTAATCACAATTTTAATTTACAATACTTGATCTTGTGCATATAACTGTCTTGTGAACAACTTACTTACATTGAGCACTCCATGATTCTTTGCGCGACTTGAATCTTCAGTACTCGATTGTTGTCGGACTACCTTAGCATACTTGGTTAACAATCTCTTTGACATAGAATCACCCTATAAGTAGCACGGTTAACTCTGACTGATGGGTGTAATCACCACTCGAGGGTAAGAGAAACCACTGTTGGTGAACCCTTCTCGTAGAGAAATGCTTCACCAATTGTACTGGTGGACTATGTCGCATTTTTGTCCATTTTGGCGTTTTCACTCAAGGCGAAAGGGTTCTTCATGACTCCCTTTCCAACCTCGAGACCTCTAACCCAATTGGACAACTCTTCACTAACCTCTCCTTACACCATGCAGGAGAGGATTTGACTGATGAACCACATCATTCAACCTTGGTGTTCTCACTCGAGTGGTAGGTGTTCTTCGTGAAACCCCTCTCTTACACCTTGAGACTTCTAACACACAAATTGTTTCTTAACTGACCTCTCGTCGCCCATAGGCAGGGGAGGATTTCACTGATGAACACTGCTCTTCAACTTTGGTGTTCTTAATCGAGGGAAAGGTATTCTTTGCAAACCTTCCTTTTACCCCCTTGAGACTTCTAACACCGATTTGCATTTACCTTACCTTTCCTCGCTCAAGGCAAGGGAGGATTTAACTGGTATGAGTCATCCTTGGCGTTTTCACTCGAAAGGGGAGGCGTTCTCTGTGAACCTTCCTTTCCCACTTCCGAGACTTCTAACCCAAGCTGACGACTCTTAACTGACCTCTCATCGCCCACAGGCGAGGGAGGATTTAACTAACGAACTCAGCTATTCAACTTGGGTGTTCTCACTCGAAGGGGAGGTGTTCTATGCGAACCTACCTTACCACTCTCGAGACTTCTAACCCCAAGTGACAAGTTCTTAACTGCATTGTACAAAATATTTAAGAATATACTTCACTGAAAATTTTATTGGGTGACCTCATTAGAAACCCTTATAAGGGAAAAAAGAGTGTCCCCTAAACTATGTACAATGTTACAACTTAACTGAAATAAAACTTAAGGTGGGTCACATTCCATGTATGAGGAATCGGCCCACCTTCTAAAGTCTCGAGTCTGTACGCCCCATTTTCAAGGGCCTCTGTCACTCTGAATGGACCAGTCCACTTGGGGGACAACTTGTTCTCCATCTGGTAGGGATGGGCTTTTTGCATCACCAAGTCGGCGACCAGGAACTGCCGAGCTCTCAACTTGGAACTGTGCTTGAGTTCCACCCTTCTCTTTAATGCTTCAGCTTTTATTCCCGCTTCTTCCCTTAAATCATCTAGGAGGTCCAGGTTCACCTTTCTTTCTTCGTTGGATTTTTCAGCCACGAAATTCTGAAAGCGTGCCGAGCTCTCCTTGATCTCTACAGGGATCATAGCATCTGAACCATACACCAAGCTGAAGGGTGTCTCTTTGGTGGTGGACTGAGGAGTAGTGTGGTAAGCCCACACAATTCTAGGGGAACCTCCTCCACCCAAGTTCCTTTGGCTTTCTCCAGCCTTCTTTTCAGCCCTCTGAGCAGGACTTGATTGGTTGACTCGACCTGCCCATTAGTCTGAGGGTGCTCGACTGACACAAACACCTGTTTGATTCCCAACTTTGTACATAGCTTCCCCAACTGTTGGCATGCAAACTGAGTGCCATTATCAAACACCAAGCGCTTGGGTACGCCAAAGTGACATACTATGTTCTTCCACATGAAATGTTGGACCTTATGGGCTGTGATTTGTGCTATTGGCTCAGCCTTGATCCCCTTCGTGAAATATTCTATGGCAACCACGAGATATTTCATCTTTCGTACAGCCAAAGGAAAAGGTCCCAGAATGTCGATTCCCTTGGTGTGGAATGGCCAAGGGCTGTATATCAACCTTAGCTCTTCTAGCGGGGCCTTGTGCCAGTCAGATTGTAGTTGACACTGCTTGCACTGCTATGCGTACTTCGTGCAGTCTTCCCTCATTTTTGGCCAGTAGTACCCTGCGTGAATGGCCTTGGATGCTAGATGGAGCTCCGCCATTATCTGCGTGCACTGCTCACCATGTACACACACCAAGATGGGGTGGGTAAACCGATACCTGTACAACTCCCCGTCGATGAGTGTGTACTTAGTTGAGTTCTTCTTTATTTTTCTCGTTTCCATTGGCTCCATTGGGAGCATCCCGTCAGCTAGGTCGTGCTTATAAGGCATCATCCACGTTTCTCCTCTCTGCACTAGGCAGACCTGTAACAATTCTTCCCCCAATGTTGGATACGCATTGACCCTTGGCGTCTTCAAGGTCTCTTGAGTCAACGACCGATGACTCCTCTTCCCACCATCTGACTTGCTAATCAGATGGACTCCTACCAAATTGTCAGCAGTGTAGGTGCTAGGTGTCCTCAGGGTCTCTTGGATGACCGTCCTTTGTCTACCCCCCTTGCCCGAACTGGCGAGTTTTGCTAACAAGTCGGCTCGGGCATTGTGTTCTCTAGGGACATGCACCAACTTAAATGGTGCAAATGATTTCTTCAACACTTGGACGTATTCTAAGTAGGAGGTCATCTAAGGGTCTTTGGCCTGGTACTCTCCCGCCACTTGGCCCGTGACCAATAGGGAGTCACTTTTTGCTAGCAGACTCTGCGCACCCATCTCTTTGGCCAATAACATCCCAGTGATTAAGGCCTTGTACTCTGCCTGGTTGTTGCTGGCCTTGAAAGCGAACCACAGGGCCTACTCAATCAATAGCCCCTTTAGTCCTTCCAAGATCACGTCAGCTTCGTTACCTTGCTGGTTAGAGGATCCATCTACAGAGAGTACCCATCTGAAGTCAGACTCTTCGTGGTGGGTTTCTGCCGAGGACAGTTCAGCTACAAAATCAGCATAAGCTTGGCCCTTGATAGGGCCTCTGGGCTCGTACTGTATGTCAAACTCTAACAATTCTACAGCCCAACGTACCATCCTTCCCGCTACATCTGGCTTCTGCAAGACCTTACGAATGGGTAGGTCTGTCATTACCACCATTGTGAAACCCTAAAAGGAATGGTGAAGCCTCCTCGCCGAAAACACCACTGCCAGTGCTGCCTTCTCTAGGGCTTGGTACCTCACCTTAGGCCCTTGCAATACTTTGCTAACAAAGTAGATTGGCTTCTGAACTTGGTCCTGCTCCTGCACAAGAACTGAACTCACTACACTCTTAGTGACTGCAAAATACAGGCGCAACGGGGTGCTGAGCTATGGTTTGCACAACAATGGTGGGCTGGCCAGGTATTCCTTCAGCTTGAGGAACGCTTCCTCACATTCCTTGGTCCACAAGAACCTACTATTCCTCCTTAAGCACTGAAAATAGGGGTGGCCTTTATCTCCCCTAGCTGATACGAATTTGGACAGAGTGGCCATCCACCCTATTAACTATTGAACCTCCTTCACTCACATCGGGCTCCTAATAGTGAGGATTGCAGCGCATTTATCAGGATTTGCCTCTATCCCACGCTCGGTGAGTAAGAAGCCTAAAAACTTTCCTGCTTCCACCCTAAAAACACACTTCTCTGGGTTCGGCTCCAGCCTATACTTAGCTATTATTGTGAATAAATCTTCCAAATCAGTGACGTGCTAATCCTTCACCTGAGAGGTCACCACCATGTCATCTACATAGGCTTGCACATTGCGACCTATCATAGGTGCGAGCACCTTGTTCATCTGCCTCTGGTAGGTGGCACCTGCGTTCTTCAACCCAAAGGGTATGACTGTGTAACAATAGCAAGACAGCTCTGTCATGAACGCTGTTTTGCACTCATCCATGGGATGCATCTTGATCTGGTTGTAGGCAGAAAAGGCATCCAGGAAGCTGAGTAGCTTGCAGCCCGAGGCACTATCCACCAAGGCATCAATACTTGGCAGGTGCTCTTGCCGGTTGACTCTCCTGTCGGTTGACTCTACGACACTCCCACGCCTCCTTTCCTCACCTTTAGATTATGCTTTGCTGTCTCGAAACAACCTACACCTGTAAGATAGAAAGGGGCGCCCTAGAGGCCGTTTGCACTTTGACGCTCAAGTCAAAACTAGGGCAAGCACACCAAGTGTATTCAGTATCTCTATTGAGGTTTAGAAACTGCGTACCTTTGCAAAGTATTTCGCTACCCTTTATATAGTCTAGGGTTTTCTCTGCGCCGCTACCCATATTTAGGGTTTACAGGAATACCCTTGCACCGCTATCACCCAGGCTTAAGGTAATCTAGCATATAAGGTTTCCTTAACTGGAGTGCAAAACTCTAACAGGATGGCCACCTGGGTACCCCCTCATTCACCTAGTCTCTAGGGCCACCTGTCCTAAGAGTGCCTTCACTGTTCACGTGCCATGTGTAACATCCCGCCAAAATAATACATACATCCATGTATAATTGAAATTAAGTGTAATCAAATAATATTGAAGAGTGCAAAATAAAATGTATATATATATATATCAGAAATGAAGTTACTCCTCTTAGGGAGTTTAATACATAACCAAATCAAATGTTTGCAAGATTTTACGAAATTAAAAGAAATGCAGTAAGACAGGCGGTCTCAAAAGAAAACGGCGATCTCCAACTTTAAAACGGCGATCTCTAACAGAAGACCTCAAAACGGGCGATCTTCTATCAGGACACGAAAACCGGCGATCACCCGATGGAGGCATAAACCGGCGATCACCCGATAGAGACGGAGATAGGCGATCTCCTTCCGGCGACCACTCACTGAGGAGCTCTACTCCCTGGAAGATCATCTGCTCCCGTGTAAAAGACACGATCATCACAGTTTTTAATAGAAAACAGCCACAGAGCAATACAAAATAAAGGGTAAGCTAGATATCTTTAAATAGAGTTTAAATCATGAACATGACAATCAAAGTAAACCAAGTTCCAAATTATCCATGTAAAACGTAGAACTACAATTAGCATTCAGCTGATCGCCCAAAATCACAAATTCACTACATTTCCCATAGTCATTCCATTTCACAACACAGCATCAAGTGTCTATCAATGTTCCAGTTTCTCATTTCACATGTCAGACTTTCCACTGACTCACAACACAAGACACTTGACACTACTTCCGGATTGACTCGTGTGTTGACTCAGGCCCAGAGATTTGCACCTGTCATACCTACCACTGTGAATCCACACAGCATGCGCATATACCATCTCATTGTTACCATTCTCTCGGTATGACAAGGTTAATTCGTATAACAGGCCGAGCTCGTTCCCATTTGAACAACTCGCCCATTCATACGAACCTCCTTCGACTCTCACCAACTGAATAACTTCATCTACGTGATTTCATTATCTCAGCAGAGTCAGGATATCTCCTTCTAGACAAGCCCCTAGTCAATACACCTATACAGATCTTACACGGTATTTCCTTTCCTGAAAATACTATGCCTCGATCCCACATTCACAGCATTCAAACACATCCTACCATTCAAGTAAATGATTCAAATCACATCCACAAACATTTCAAAGCTTCAGATCTTCGAATATCTCATGTAAATCTCAAGTAGTTTCAAAACAACATCAAAAACAGAGATTTCGTAAAACAGCGCCAAAACCGGCGATCTAGTTCAAAAACATGGTATTTCAAAGGCTATGTTTAAAAACCGGCGACCACGTCGCCCAAGCACACAAACAGAGCATTTTACGCAGGTGAAAACAGAAGTGGCGACCACGTCGCCCTCACTTCAGAGATAGCTACACTGTGGCTTGTATGGAAAAAGAGGGCTAGCTTCCCTTACCTGGACTTGTGCAACCACCAGGAGCTTCGAAATCCAACGAAGCTTGCAGAACGCCTTGACTCTGTTCTTGTGTCTGGTTTTGAAGAGCTTGCAGAGAACCACCCAAGTGCTCCAATGGTGGCTGTCGCTCGTCGTATTCCCGCGTGAAGGTGTACTAGAATCGCAGTGCGAAGGAGAGAATGGAGGAGAAGGGAGATAAACGCACCCTTTAGCTCTGGAACCACAGCAACGTTTCTTTCCTTCTCCCTCAGAAATGGGTTTTTGCATCTTAAGCTGACTTCTCCACAAAAACCGCTGCCACCACCCACTCTGCAGGGAGTTTGCGTGTACGCTTCGCTGAACAGTACACCTAAGCGTGCCTCTGCGCAGGCTAACACTCTGAGGTCACTATTCTGAACCACTCTTTTGTCTACGTGGCGCGCATGCAGAACGTCTCATGCTGGATGTCTGGGTCCCACGTTCTCTGTGTATAACTTAACGTAGCGCGATGACCTTTTCACCGATGACCTCTCGCGCGAAGGCTAACAACCGATGACCTCTCGCGCGAAGGCTAACAACCGATGACCTCTCGCGCGAAGGTTAACAACCGATGACCTCTCGCGCGAAGGCTAACAACCGATGACCTCTCGCGCGAAGGCTAACAACCGATGACCTCTCGCGCGAAGGTTAACAACCGATGACCTCTCGCGCGAAGGCTAACAACCGATGACCTCTCGCGCGAAGGTTAACAACCGATGACCTCTCGCGCGAAGGCTAACAACCGATGACCTCTCGCGCGAAGGTTAACAACCGATGACCTCTCCCCCTGATGATGCCCGCATGCCCCTCGCGCCCAGGCGATCCTGCATGCCTTGCGCCCTGGCGATGCTCGATGACACATCGCCACGCCTTCCTTGAGGTCCTTCATTCCACTATGTTACGTCTAAGGTATCTTCTCCACATGACTCGGTGACGTCGGTGGCTTCATATTTCCAAGAGTAGATCAGCACTTCTCTTCGTTCTTCCATGCATGCTACACTAAGGGTGATCTCTTTCGCTCAAGCATAGAGTTCGCATGCACAGCGCATCTAAGGTTTAACCCACACCTTGATACGCGTGGCTGTTGAAACCCACTCTGGTTGATCCATGATGGTGACCACCTACTACGTGCATTTTCGGTGATCATGTACAACCTACTCGACAGGCGATCATGTCCCAGGTCAAGGGCGACGTCCGATGTCTGCCACTACGAAACTTCATTTACCAACTTTGTATTTTAGATAATGACACCTTCCGAAATTATTTAAATATACCACTTTTATTCCAATTTAATTTTCCAGGTCCTTACACCATGCATGTAGCCTCACTGGGAAACCCTAATCCTGATGAGTGCTCAACCCCTTAGGACTCTGCACCTAATTGTGCTTTCCCTGTCACACGCATAGGCACTTCGTGACTTAGGCCTCTCCCTACTTCTAGGCATTTTACTGATAACTAGTCTTCTCTTAGGACCCACATCAGATGCTTTAGTTCTGTTGTTCAAAACATCCAAGACCGATGTCACCTCGTCGCACCCAGTTGCCGAGGACTCATCACCCTGCTGAGTGACGAGGACACCTCAGTCCCTACTAGTGATCGACACGCTGATGACTAATCTTCCCGCTAGTTCATACTACCTGTGGGGTCCATCCCACGTGGCTTTGGCCCATGCTGTGGGGCCCAGCTGACGTGGCTCACCATTACTGACTATTCTCGGTACCCAAGGACTGGTCGATACACAAGCCCCCAGTCTCGAGCTATTAACTTGTTCAGCGAAGAGACTAAGTCATCGGCTCGGGCGACCTACGTGACATTGAGCGAAATGACATGAACAGCGCGCTGAAGGGACATCTCACCAACCCCCTCTTAATTTGCGGGCACGTGTCCAGATCAATGGTTAGGGTTTCCTAACGTTTGCGCTTCCTTGCCTACGTTAAACCCTTTCATAAACCCATGCCTCTACACTGTTTCATCACTTTTCGCTCGAGCCTTCATACTTCCTAACTTCTCTCGTACGCTTCTACTCCCTCTCCTACGCTCGCGACCTTTCATCTTCGCTTACACAAAGTTATGGTTTTTAATCTCCTTTTCTGCCTTCGCTTTATGATTCTGCTTCTCTTCACATACCATAACTACTGTGGGTCTGTTCATGCATTTTAGGGTTTCTGTTCCTCTTCCTGTTTTCGTTCTTCTTCTGAGTCTTTGTCCGCCATTGTTTTTGCCATCACTTCTTCTAAACCCTCTTTTCTTCTCCCTGCCTCTCATTTGTTTTAGATTCGAGATGGCCAGAACCAAAACCACCTCCAACCCTCCTCCAGCCGTTGACTACAAGGCCCTCTACCCTTGGGCCTCTGAGGATCTCCTTGTAGATGTAAGGACCTGTAAAATTGAATTGGAATAAAAAGAGATATATTTTAAATGAATTCTAAGTATGTTTTTATTTAAAATAAAAAGGAAGGAAAGTGTAGCTTGGAAGACTATGAGATCGCCTAGTAGTACATGATCGCCGGTCGCCTGCTACACATGAGCGCCAGGGCGCGAGGCATGCAGGCATCGCGCGGGCGCGAGGCATGTGGACGTCGCCAGGGCGCGAGGCATGCAGGCATCGCGCGGGCGAGAGGCATGCGGGCATCGCCAGGGCGCGAGGCATGCGGGCATTGCCAGGGCGCGAGAGGCATGCGGGCATCGCCAGGGCGCGAGGCATGCGGGCATTGCCAGGGCGCGAGAGGCATGCGGGCATTGCCAGGGCGCGAGGCATGAGAGCGTCGCCAGGGATAGACATCGGTCGTCTCCCAGAGGGAGACATCGGTCGTCTTCCAGGGCGAGGGAGACATCGGTCGTTCTCCAGAATGAGTCAGCGGAGGAAAGTTGTCGCGCGATGACGAGCTTCACACAGATAAAGTGGGACCCAGACTCCCAGCATGAAACGTCCTGCACACGCGCCACGTAGACAAAAAGGGTGGTTCAGAGTGGTGACATCAGAATGTTGGCATGCGCAGGAGACACCAGCGGTCGTACTGTTCAGAGCAGTGGTTGGCATGCACAAGCGACAACAGTGGTCGTACTGTTCAGAGCAGTGGTTGGCATGCACAAGCGACAACAGTGGTCGTACTGTTCAGGGCAGTGGTTCTCAGGCTTTCCTGCAGAAGGGGTGGCAGCAGCAGCATACGTGGGCAGGTAAGCTGGGATTCAAAAGCCACTGCGGGAAGGCAAAGAGCGTTACAGACTCAAGAGTGTTAGAGTGAGTGCAAACTTCCTCCCTCCCTTCTTCTCTCCTTTGCGTTGTGACTCAGGCAACCTCAAGCATCAGTGCGACAAGCGACGTTTGCCCTTAGAGTACCTAAGAGGTTCTCTACAAGTTCTACGAACCAGGCGCTGAAAACAGAGCTAAGGCATCCTTTAAGCTCGGTGGATTTTTGGAGATCTTGGTGTTTGCGCAAGTCCAGGTAAGGGAAGCTAGCCTTCATTTTCAATACAAGCCATAGATTAGCTGTTTCTGAAGTGAGGGCGACGTGGTCGCCGATTTTCTGTTTCTTTTCGCAATGCTCTGTTCTATGTGGTTGGGCGACGTGATCGCCGGTTTTATATACGGATTTCGAACTCCCCTGTTTTGATGTTGTTTGAAGCTGTTTGGGATTTAAATACAATATACATGTGATATTCGAAAATCTGAACCCTTGAAATGTTTGTTGCTGTGATTTGAATCATTCATTTGAGTGGTATGATGTTTTGAATGTTGTGAATGTGGGATCAAGGCATAGTATTTTCAGGAAAGGAAATACCGTGTAAGATCGTGTGTAGGTGTATTGACTAGGGGCTTGTCTAGAAGGAGATATCCTGACTCTACTGATATAATGGAATCACGTAGATGAAGTTATTCAGTTGTGGAGAGTCGGAGGAGGTTCATATGAATGGGCGAGTAGTGTGAAAAAGAACGAGCTCGGCCTGTTCTATGAATTAACCCTGTCATACCGGGAGAGTTAATGACATTGAGATTATATGCGCATGGTGTAAGGACCTGAAAAATTAAATTGGAATAAAAGAGTTATATTTTAAATGAATTCTAAGTATGTTTTTATTTAGAATAGAAAGGGAGGAAAAAGTTAAGTTTAGAAGGCTACGAGGTCGCCGGTCGCCTGCTATACATGAGCGCCAGGTGGACATCGCGCGGGCGTGAGAGGCATGCAGGCATCGCGCGGGCGCGAGAGGCATGCAGGCGTCGCGCGGGCGCGAGAGGCATGCATGCGTCGCGCGGGCGCGAGAGGCATGCAGGCATCGCGCGGGCGTGAGAGGCATGCAGGCATCGCGCGGGCGCGAGAGGCATGCAGGCATCGCGCGGGCGCGAGAGGCATGCGGGCATCGCGCGGGCGCGAGGCACGCGGGCATTGCCCGGGGCGCGAGGCATGTGGACGTGGCCAAGGCGCGAGAGTTATGAGGGCGTCGCCAGGGAAGACATCGGTTGTCTCCCAGAGGAAGACATCGGTCGTCTTCCAGGGCGAAGGGGACATCGGTCGTTCGCCAGGATGAGTCAGCAGTGGAAAGTTATCGAGCGACGTCGAGTTTCACACCGAGAAGGTAAGACCCAGACTCCCAGCATGAAGCGTAATGCACGCACGCCACGTAGACAAAAAGGGTGGTTCAGAATAGTGACATCAGAATGTTGGCATGCGCGGGAGACACTCGCGGTCGTACTGTTCAGAGCAGTGGCTGGCATGCACAAGCGACAACAGTGGCAGTACTGTTCAGAGCAGTGGTTGGCATGCACCAGAGGCAACAGTGGTCGTACTGTTCAGGGCAGTGGTTCTCAAACTTCTCTGCAGAGTGGGTGGTGGCAGCTGCTTTTGGTGGATAAGTCGGTTTAAGATGCAGAAAACCCACTGCTGAGAGGGAGAAACGTCGCAGCCTTCAAAGAGAGAAAGAGTGAGTTACCTCCCTTCTCCTCCAGTTGCCTCCTTCGCGCTGCGATTCTAGCACCTTCACACGAGAGTACGACGAGCGACAGCCACCATTAGAGCACCTGGGCAGTCCTCTGCAAGTCCTTCAACCAGACGCAAAAACAGAGCCAAGGCGTTCTTCAAGCTTTGTTGGGTTTCGGAACTCTAGGTGTTTGCGCAAGTCCAGGTAAGGGAAGCTAGACTTCTTTTTCAATACAAGCCATAGATTAGCTGTTTCTGAAGTGAGGGCGACGTGGTCGCCAGTTTCCTGTTTCTTTTCGCAATGCTCTGTTCTATGTGGTTGGGCGACGTGGTCGCCGGTTTTAAATACGGATTTCGAACTTCCCTGTTTTTGATGTTGTTTGAAGCTGTTTGAGATTTAAATGTTAAATACATGTGATATTCGAGAATATGAACCTTTGAAATGACTGTTGCTGTGGTTGAAATCATTCTTTGAGTGATGTGTGTAATGTCGTGATTGTGGATCAAGACATAGTATTTTCAGGAAACGAAATACCGTGTTGAGATTTGGTTGTGAAGTGTATTGATCTGTGAGTATCCTGTGAATGAGGCGATCCTGACTCTGCTGAGGTAATGAAATCATATAGAGGAAGTTACTCAGTTGGTGAGAGTCGAAGGAGGTCTATATGATGGGCGTCTCGTGTGAAAAAGAACGAGCTCCGCCTGTCCTATGGATTAACCCTGTCATACTGTGAGAGTGATGAATTGAGATCGAGATTGTGTTGATGCGCATGGCTGTGGAAACATTCCAGCCAATGAAGTATGACAGGTGCATGTCTCTGGATGCTAGGTTCAACGCACGAGTCTTCCGGAAGTGGAGTCAAGTGTCTTGTGTGCTGGGTCAGTGGTGGGCTGACATGTGAAATGAGGAACTTGAAATTGATAGACACTTGATGGAATTATGTGAAACTGAACGACTCTTGAGGAAATTGGGAAATATGTGACTTCTTGATGGCTGTGTGATATGAATGGGGAATTGATAGTTTTACGTGGGTATCTGAAAATTGTTTTATCTTGATTTTAAAGTTTCATATCTAAATTCTCTTTAAAAATATCTAGCTTACCCTTTATTTTGTATTGCTCTGTGGCTGTTTTCTCTTAAAAACTGTGATGATCGTGTATTTTACACGGGAGCAGATGATCTTCCAGGGAGTAGAGCTCCTCAGTGAGTGGTCGCCGGAAGGAGATCGCCTATTTCCGTCCCTATCGGGTGATCGCCGGTTTATGCCTCCATCGGGTGATCGCCTGTTTTTCTGTCCTGATAGCAGATCGGCTGTTTTGGGCCTTCTGTTACAGATCGCCGGTTCATGAATGGAGATCGCCGGTCTTGTTCTATTTGGTTGAATTTCGTTTTAAATTTTGAAAACATTTGACCTGGTCATGTATTTAACTCCCTAAGAGGAGCAACTTCATTTCTTATATATATAATATCATGTACTCTTCAATATTATTTGTTTACCTTTATTTTCATTATACATGTATGTATGGTTTTATTTTGCGGGATGTTACACATGGCTGTGTGGATTTCACAGCGACCCTGTGTGGATTTCACAGTGGTATGGTATGACAGGTGCAGATCTCTGGGCCTGAGTCAACGCACGAGTCAATCCGGAAGTAGTGTCAAGTGTCTATGTGTGATTAGTCAGTGGAAGTCTGACGTGAGTAATGTTGAGAAATTTGTTGATAGGCACTTGATGGTTGTGTGATATGAATGAGAAAGTGATGGACTCTTGTGAATGTTTAAAAAGGCGGATCTACGTTGGTTGTCCAGTTTATAATTTAAAGTTAAAAATAAATATATCTAGCTTACCCTTTGTATTGTTCTCTGGCTGTTTTCTCTTAAAACTGTGATGATCGTGTATTTTACACGGGAGCAGATGATTTTCCAGGAAGTAGAGCTCCTTAGTGAGTGGTCGCCGGAAGGAGATCGCCTGATTTCTGTTCTGGTAGCAGATCGGCTGTTTTGGGTCCTCTGATAGGAGATCGCCGGTCTATGTAGGGAGATCGCCGGTTTTCAATTTATTTGGTTGTATTTTGTTTATGTTTTGGAAAAATTGACCGGTTATGTATTAAACTCCCTGTGAGGAGAAACTTATTTATTTATATAAAATTTTGTTCACTTCAATCTATTGGTTACCTTTATTTTCATTATATAAACATGAATGGTAATTTGGCGGGATGTTACAGTAGAGACCTCAAAAACTCACCTCTAGGGAGAGCGATGCGTACATCTCGATTTGACCTTGTACTGAGGGTGAACCGATCTGCTTTGATGACCAATGCAACGACGGGGACCCCTTCTTTTTTCTCTACACCACCGTCTTTAAACGAGTCAAAGTCCGACTTCCCTTCACCGGGTTTGAGAGGGCTTTGCTCACCGAATTGAACATGGCGCCTGCCCAGCTGCACCCCAATAGCTGGGCCTTCATCAGGGCGTTCTCCATTATCTGCAACAACCTAGGGTTCACTCCCTCGGGGGATGTATTCTTATACTTCTTCGAGAAGAAGAGCCCTGGGAAGAGGCTTTGGGTCAGCCTCAACGGAGTGGCGGGGAGGGTTCTGCTAACCCTATTCTCGCAGTCATACAAGGGCTTCAATGGGAAGTTCTTTTGACTCTGCTGCAGCTCATACGACTCCACCATGCTCGATGGGTTCCCACTATACTGGGTGGAGAAGTTGAAGTTCAAGAAGCCCCACGGACTCAAGGAGCTGACGCCCTTTGACCGTGATGTGTGCCAACTCCTCTCTAGCTGGGGTGTGGTGTTTGACACCACCTAGCTGATCAGGCACAAATATGATGCTGAAACTCTCAGCATCTACTTTGGTACATCTTACCTCACCTTATCCTCCTTATATTTGTTTGCACTTGCATTTGTGTAAGGACCTAGAAACTTTAATTGGAATAAAAGTGTTATATTTAAATAATTTCAGAAGATGTTATTATTTAAAATACAAAGAGTTGGTAAATGAAGTTTCATAGTAGTCGGACATCGGACGTCGCCCATGATCTGGGGTAAGCTAGTAGAGGTCGGTCGGCTGACATGTGGATCAAGAAGAGTAAAGGAGGAAAAGTGTAGCTAAGAAGTCTTCTACGAGATCGCCGTTAGTGAAGACAGAGGCAATATCCGACTTCTCTGGCACATTATCGCCTGTCGCCTAGAGGGGACATGAGCGCCAATCGCCTAAGGTGTACGTGATCGACGAGAGTGCACGTAGTATGTGGTCAAGATACCGGATCAACCAGAGTGGGTTCCAACAACCACGCGTATCAAGGTGTGGGTTAAGCCTTAGGTACGCTGTGCATGCGAAGCTCTATGCTTGAGCAAAAGAGATCACCCTTAGTATTTCATGCATGGGCGCACGAGGAGTGGTGTTGATCTACTCTTGGAAATGTGAAGCTACCGACGTCACCGAGTCATGGGGAGATGATACCTTGGAAGTAACATAGTGGAGTGAAGAACCTTCAGGAAGGCGTGGTGTCGTCGGTCATCGCCAGGGCGCGAGGCATGCGGGCATCGCCAGGGTGAGTGGCATGCGGGCATCGCCAGGGCGCGAGGCATGCGGGCATCGCCAGAGCGCGAGACATGCGGGCATCGCCAGGGCGCGAGGCATGTGGACATCGCCTGGGAGAGACATCGGTCGTCTTCTGGGGAGAGACATCGGTTGTCCTCCAGGGTGAGACATCGGTCGATAGTCTTCGCACGAGCGGTCATCGGTGGTTAGTCTTCACGCGATGTCGAGTTTCACACAGATAAGGTGGGACCCAGGCTCTCAGCATCAGACGTGCTGCAGCGCGCCACGTAGACAAAAAGAGTGGTTCAGAATAGTGACATCAGAAAGCTGGCATGCGCAAGAGACACTCGCGGTCGTACTGTTCAGGGAAGTGTTGGCATGTGCAAGAGACAACCGTGGTCGTACTGTTCAGTGAAAGGTACACTCAGACTTTCCTGCAGAGGGGATGGTGGCAGCAGCATGCGTGGACAAGTAGGTTTGGATTCAAAAACCCACTGCGGAGAGGCAAAGAAAGTTACAGTGGCTCAAGAGTGAAAGAGTGAGTACATCTTCATCCCTCTCTTTTCTCTCCTTCGCGCTGCGATTCAGGCAACCTCAAGCACCATTACGACGAGCGACGACTACCATTAGAGCACCTGGAAGATTCTCTGCAAGTTCTACAAACCAGACGCTAAAACAGAGCCAAGGCATTCTTTAAGCTTCGTTGGGTTTCGGAGCTCTTGGTGTTTTGCGCAAGTCCAGGTAAGGGAAGCTAGCTTTATCTTCAATAAAAGCCGTAGATTAGCTGTTTCTGAAGTGAGGGCGACGTGGTCGCCGGTTTCGTTTTCATCTTCGTGAATGCTCTGTTTTTACGTGTAGGGCGACGTAATCGCCGGTTTCAAATGTTGTCTTCTAAAATCCCCTGTTTTAGTGTCGCTTTGCACTTGTTCGAGGTTGATATGTGAAATACATGTGTTATTGGAAAGATCTGAACCTGGATACGTTTGTTGTTGTGGTAGAGATCGTTCATTTAAGTGTTGCATGGTGTAATGGGTGAATTGATGATCTTTTACTGTCCTGTGTGGACTTTCCTTGCTGTCCTGTGTGGACTTTGCTTGCTGTCCTGTGTGGACTTTCCTTGCTGTCCTGTGTGGACTTTGCTTGCTGTCCTGTGTGGACTTTCCTTGCTGTCCTGTGTGGACTTTACTTGCTGTCCTGTGTGGACTTTACAGTGGTGTGGTGTGTGTCTATTTGTGTTAACTCAGTGGAAGTCTGACGTAAGAAATGAGGAACTTTGAATTGATATACACTTGATGCATTATGTGAAATAGAACGACTCTTGAAAATATTGTGAAATGTGTGATCTCTTGGCGATCAGGTGAAGGGAATGAGAAACTCTATAGTTTTACGTGGGTATCTTGAATTTTTTTTATCTTGATTTTAAAGTTCATATTTAAACTCTCTTTAAAATATCTAGCTTACCCTGCATGTTTTGGTTCTGTGGCTGTTTTCTTAAAACTGTGATGATCGTGTATAATTTACACGGGAGCAGATGATCTTCCAGGAAGTAGAGCTCCTTAGTGAGTGGTCGCGGGGGAGAGATCGCCTGTAAGGACCTGTACTTTTGGATTGGAATAAAAGGGTATATTTTAAATGAATTCTAAGTATGTGTTTATTTAAAATAAAAATGGAAGGAAAGTGTAGTTTGGAAGACTATGAGATCGCCTAGTAGTGCATGATCGCCAGGGCGCGAGGACGTCGCCAGGGCGCGCGAGGCATGTGGAAGTCGCCAGGGCGCACGATGCATGTGGACGTCGCCAGGGCGCGCGAGGCATGTGGACGTCGCCAGGGCGCGCGAGGCATGTGGACGTCGCCAGGGCGCGCGAGGCATGTGGACGTCGCCAGGGCGCGCGAGGCATGTGGACGTCGCCAGGGCGCGAGGCATGCAGGCATCGAGCGGACGAGAGGCATGCGGGCATCGCCAGGGCGCGAGGCATGCGGGCATTGCCAGGGCGCGAGGCATGCGGGCATTGCCAGGGCTAGACATCGGTCGTCTCCCAGATGGAGACATCGGTCGTTCTCCAGTATGAGACCTCAGTGGATAGTCATCGCGCGAGCGGTCATCGGTGGAAGGTTATCGTGCGATGTCGAGCTTCACACAGAGAAAGTGGGACCCAGACTCCCAGCATGAAACGTCCTGCACACGTGCCACGTAGACAAAAGGGTGGTTCAGAATAGTGACATCAGAATGTTGGCATGCGCAAGAGACACTCGCGGTCGTACTGTTCAGAGCAGTGGTTGGCATGCACAAGCGACAACAGTGGTCGTACTGTTCAGAGCAGTGGTTGGCATGCACAAGCGACAGCAGTGGTCGTACTGTTCAGGGCAGTGGTTCTCAGGCTTTCCTGCAGAAGGGGTGGCAGCGGCAGCATACGTGGACAGGTAAGCTGGGATTCAAAAGCCACTGCGGGAAGGCAAAGAGTGTTACAGACTCAAGAGTGTTAGAGTGAGTGCAAAACTTCCTCCCTCCCTTCTTCTCTCCTTTGCGTTGTGACTCAGGCAACCTCAAGCATCAGTGCGACGAGCAACGTTTGCCCTTGGAGCACCTGGGAGATTCTCTGCAAGTTTTTCAAACCAGACGCTGAAACAGAGCTAAGGCATCCTTTAAGCTCGGTGGGTCTTGGAGCTCTTGGTGTTTGCGCAAGTCCAGGTAAGGGAAGCTAGCCTTCATTTTCAATACAAGCCATAGATTAGCTGTTTCTGAAGTGAGGGCGACGTGGTCGCCGGTTTCGTTTTCATCTTCGTGAATGCTCTGTTTCTATGTGTTTGGGCGACGTGGTCGCCGGTTTTATATACAGACTTCGAAATACCTTGTTTTTGAACCAGATCGCCGGTTTTGGCGTTGTTTGCGAACTCCCTGTTTTTGGTGTTGCTTTGAAACTGTTTAAGATTTAAATGAGATATTCGAAAATAAGAACCCTGGAGTGAGTTTTGTTGTGATTGAAATCATTCATTTAAGTGTGGCATGATGTGTTGAATGTTGTGAATGTGAGATCAAGGCATAGTATTTTCAGGAAAGAAAATACCGTGTAAGATCGTGTAGGATGTGCATTGACCGGTGATTCGTTATGATATCCTGACTCTCCTGATATAATGGAATCATATAGATGAAGTTATTCGGGCGTTGAGAGTCAAAGGAGGTTCATACGTATGGGTGAGTTGTTCAAAAGGGAACGAGCTCGACCTGTTGTGTGGATTTAACCCTGTCATGCTTGGATGGTGATGATATTGAGATTCATTATACGCTTGTGAATGTGTGTGATTTCACGGCGACCCTGTGAATGTGTGTGATTTCACAGTGGGCAGTATGACAGGTGCAAATACACGAGTCTAGTCAATGCATGAGTCTTCCGGAAGTAGTGTCCAGTGTCTTGTGTGATGAGTCAGTGGAAGTCTGATGTGAGAAATGAGGAACATTGAAGTTTGTTAGACACTTGATGCTTTATGTGAAAATGAATGACTCTGGAGAATATTGTGAACTGTGTGATTTCTTGGTGGTCATGTGAAGGGAACGAGGAATTGATAGTTTTTACGTGGGTGATTTGGATTTGTTTCATTTTTATGATTTTTAAGTTTCCTATCTAACTCTCTTTAAAATATATAGCTTACCCTGCATGTTCTGCTCTATGGCTGCTTTTCTCTTAAAACTGTGATGATCGTGTAATTTTTACACGGGAGCAGATGATCTTCCAGGAAGTAGAGCTCCTTAGTGAGTGGTCGCCGGGGAAGAGATCGCCTGTTTCTGTCTCTATCGGGTGATCGCCTGTTTCTGCCTCTATCGGGTGATCGCCTGTTTTTCTGTCCTGATAGAAGATCGGCTGTTTTGGGTCGTCTGATAGGAGATCGCCTATTTTGTCCTTTTTATGCTGCATCTGGTTTTATTTCGAAAGGGTTGATGAAATGTATTAAAACCTTATAAGAGGGACGTCTCTTTTTGAATATGATGTACGGGATGATGTATTTTCAATATCTATATACATATGTTGATTTTATAAATTTAATATCTACGCTTTATTCTATTATATAAATATGGAAAGGTTTTGGAGGGATGTTACATTAATGGTATCAGAGCAGTTCGTCCTTAGGATGACCTGAGGGCTGTGGATCCATTGTGTTTCTTCTGCTCATGAAAGTTATTTGAGTTTAAAATAACAACTATAGTGAAAGGTTTTCAAACGTTTTTGTATTGAAATTTTGTGTGTGCTTTGGTGAATATATGTTCTAACTGAAATCTTAGTATTAAGAATGAGAAGGTCTTGATAAAGTAGTGAGGGTGCACACTCATAACTGGATCAAGATGAGTCTCAATCTTAATTCCAAAGGTTTGATGTTTAGCATATATTGAATTCTGGTGTGATTTATTTTGTTTTATTGAGTGTTTTGTAATTGATTGAAAGTGTTGTTTGGATTGATGGTTGTATACCAATAGCTGTTCTGGTGTTTTGCTTGAGGTTATAAGTATTATGATCCTGTTGATGAACTCAAATTCTAAATGACTTTGAGGGGCTGACCTTTGTAAGGTCTAGCTGTTACCCCTTGAATGAATTGATTTCTTATCGATCTCATTCTTGTAGTTGTAGGGAATATAGGAATCTTATAGTTTCAAAATCTAAAAACGAAGGAGATGGCACGTAGACCTTCTACCCCTCCCCAACCTTCTTCGGAGATGAGCCAGATTGCCAAGGCTATCGAGATGATGGCAACTGCCATCCAACAACAGAATGCAGCGATGGCTTAGAATCACCAAGCTGCAATGCACCACTGGGAAACTGCTCGGTCGACTGAGACAAATTCCCACGTCGGTCAGCCTCAGGAACAGATGGGACTGACCGAGTTCATGAAGCACAACCCACCCAAGTTCAGTGGGAATGCTACCCCTGATCAGGCAGATTAGTGGGTCAGAGAGTTGGAGAAAATCTTTAGGGCGACCTCCTGCCCTGAAGAGAAGAAGTTGGTGTTCGCCACCTATCTGCTGTCTGGAGAAGCTGAGTTCTGGTGGATGGGAGCTCAGCAGATGATGGAGGCCCGAGAGGATGTGTTGGACTGGGAGAGCTTCAGAGTGAGGTTCCTGGAGAAATACTTTCCAGATAGTGCAAAGTTTGCGAAGGAAGCAGAATTCCTCAGATTGGAGCAGGGGGAGATGTCTGTGAATGCTTATGCTGCTCGGTTTGAGTATCTCGCCCGATTCTACACCCAGGCGACCTCTGAGGCTTTGAGGTGTAGGAAGTTTGAAGAGGGACTGAAGCATGGGTTGAAGAGGACCATAGCCCCGATGTGCATCAGGGAATTTCACGCCTTAGTAGAGAAGGCGAAGATGGTGGAGACTCTGGAAAAGGGTGATTCTCGGGTGATCAGGTCACACCCAGGGGGTTCTTCCAGTGGGGAGGCCAAGGTGCAGCACCCACAAAGCAAGCCTTATTCGAGACCCCCACAGCATAGGGCAGAAGCAGCACCGTCCCAGTTCCAGCAGCAACAACCCTGGAAACTTAAATGTTTCCACTGTGGTGGACCACACACAGCCAATGTGTGCCCCAAGAGAGATTCAGAGAGAAGATGTTTTGCCTGTCAAAAGACGGGACACGTTGCTAGAGATTGTCCTACCCAGAATAGGATGACTCAACCCGGTGGATCCCAACAGTTGAGGAATGGAGGCAGTCGACCTCAGGCAGCAGGGAGAGTGTTTGCCATGTCTGGAGCGGAGGCATCTCAGTCAGGTAACTTAGTACAGAGTGTTGCTCTATAGCTGGTAGATGCGTTAGAATTTTGTTTGATTCTGGAGCGACACACTCCTTTGTGTCAAGCCTGTGTGTAGCCGAGTTGGGCCTTCTAGTGAAGGAGTTACCGTTTGAACTGTTGGTCTCTACACCTGCGTCAGGACAGGTGTTGACCTCTACAGTTTGCCCCGAATGTCCAGTGATAGTAGAGGGACGCAGATTCAAAGTGAATTTGATCTGCCTACCTCTTCAGGATCTGGGTGTTATCCTAGGAATGGATTGGCTATCTGCCAATCACATTCTCATAGGTTGCGGTAGGCAGAAAAATTAGCGTTTCCAGATCTCCAAGAGTCAGATGTGATATCTGCTCAGCATGGGTGGTCGGAGTTGGGAGAAAGGAGCGAGGTGCTTCATGATCCTAGCTCGGTTGGGAGTGAAGAATGAAGAGGACGTAAGCAAGATACCTTGGTGAAAGATTTCATGGATGTATTTCCAGAAGAAATACCTGGATTACCTCCTAAGAGAGAGGTGGAATTCTCTATTGTTTTGGTACCTGGAGCTGGACCAGCGTCCATGGCTCCCTACATAATGGTCCCAGCTGGGTAGATGGAATTAAAGAAGCAAGTGCAAGTTAGATTTAGTTGTACCAAGGTTTAGTTTCAGCTACATATAAGTTATGGAGAGTAAATAAGCAGTATGTTGGAGGTTTAAAGCTTAAGCATGTGTATCCATGGGAAGTACCAGAGTTAAGTTCCAAGAATGAAAGAATGAATTTTCTTTTCTCTTTTGAAGCTTGGAAGATGTTCATGTCGATGAAACAGCATGAGATGGTTCTAGCTTAAACTTCACGCAGGATGGATGCTGTTTTGTGGGTCGTGATTTGGAAGATGAGTATGGAAATGGTGGGTTGAGATTTAAGGCTCCCGATGCAGTGAGTCTCCTGAACTTGGCAAATGAGGATGCAGTTCTGCCTGTGAACGTGGAAGGGAAGGAGGTAATGGCTAAGATTGGTCCAGTGGCCTACGAGATCGCCCTACCTTCCCATTTAGCAAATCTGCATAATGCCTTTCACGTGTCACAACCCCAGTCACGTGTTGGAAGTAGACGATGTGCAGATCAGGGATGACTTGTTGTTTGGAGCGAAACCAGTCAGGATTGACGTTCAGTAGAGTAAGCAGCTCAGAGGCAAGGCCATCAACATGGTGATAGTGGTGTGGGATGAACGATCGGGTAATTCAACTTGGGAGTTAGAAGAAACCCATGAGAGAAGCCTATCCCTACCTCTTTTCCTTGTGATTCAATTTTCGAGGACGAAAATTTTTCTTGTTGGGGAGAATGTAAGGACCTGTACTTTTGGATTGGAATAAAAGGGTATATTTTAAATGAATTCTAAGTATGTGTTTATTTAAAATAAAAATGGAAGGAAAGTGTAGTTTGGAAGACTATGAGATCGCCTAGTAGTGCATGATCGCCAGGGCGCGAGGACGTCGCCAGGGCGCGAGGACATCGCCAGGGCGCGCGAGGCATGTGGACGTCGCCAGGGCGCGCGATGCATGTGGACGTCGCCAGGGCGCGCGAGGCATGTGGACATCATCGCCTACCGATGATCCGGTCGGTCATCGGTAGGCGATGACGTCAGAAGCAGATAACCACGTGGATCAATCACGGAGTGACGCGTGACACGTGAAGGCAGATAAATCAGGGGGGAGATCGTTCAAGAACGGCGATCAGTGGTCAGTTACCAAGTGACCGCCACCAGCAGATCAGTCCTTACTTGAGCGCCTGGAAAAAGAGCGCAAGAAGGGACGAAGCACCGATCGTGCGTTGTGATCAGTCATCGGTGCGTTCAGAGTGATCTGTCATCGGTTCGTGCGTTGTGATCAGTCATCGGTGCATGGAGAATGATCAGTCGTCGGGGTTTCCTTGTCAACACGTGTTAAACTGGGACCCAAGCTCCCAGCGAGAACGTCGCCCAAAGACCTCGCCTGATTCCATAAGCAGAGCCCGAGGATGTGGAGAAGCACATCGGTCATCGGTGTGTGTTGGGGTGATATCGGCCGCGCGATGTGAACAACACAATCGATGATCAGTAAAGCGCCCAGAGACAGTGAATGGCCTTAGTCGCGAAACAACCACGCATGAAGATGAGAAGACGCAGTTAAGTACAGAATCCTGCTGGACGAGAACCCATCATCTCCCAGTAGGGCTGCATGTCTGCCACGTGGATGGTGAAGATGTTCCCAGAGAATAGGTAAGGCAGGTAGGCACAGAAGTCGAAGGGGTTGAGAGGAACCCACGCGGCCACCCCTGTCAAACCTGGCACTCAAGTGAAGAAGGCTGGCATGCAAAGCACCCTGGGGAGTGGAAACGGCACTGCAGAGTAATTAAGTGAACCTAGAGGTAGCCTGTAGGGGCTACGCAGGGTTTATATGAGGAAGAAGAACACCAAAACGAGGTATGCAATCTTTACCTCAGATACACAACACAAATCCAAAGAGCACTCAGTCTTCGAATCAAAGAGGACTGAGGGCACGCACACACAGCCTCACACAGAGAAGTCTAAGAGAGACCTTTCGGTGTTCTCGTTGCCTGACTTGAGCGTCGGAGCCACAACGGCCGCTAGAGGCGCCGTTCGCATGTTTTGCAGGTACCGCTGGGAGTCGTCGAAGGTCCCTGGAACCTCCTTGCAGAACGCGCAGCAGATAGGAAGTCAAACGAAGGAGTGACGAGGCAATCTCTCCACGCTTGAGTCCGCGGCGAGATCATTTGGCGCCCACCGTGGGGCACGAAGTAAAACGAAGCCCCCATACACGAGAACGAGAATAAGAAATCGCACAGATGAGTAGAAGAGCCAGACAAACGACACCTCCACCACCTGCTGGTGAAGGAACTGTGACCATGGCGCAGGTCATGGAGATGATGCGCGCGTTGCAGGAGAACGTTGCGGCATCGAGAGCTGAGCAGGAGAAGATGCATGCAGAGCTGACTGCATCACACAGCAGGAATGAAGAGTTGGACCGCGTGAACGAGGAGTTGCGTAGGGAGCTGCAGGCGCAGAATGAGCGCGTATCCGAAGACAGAACGTCGATGCCGCCGTCGCCCCCTAGGGCATTTCCCATGCCCTTCTCCCCCGAGATCATGAACACGGCGGTGCCCCCTAACTTGGTGGGAGTGAAGGCGTCGTTCACGGGGGTGGAAGACCCAGAGGCACATTTGACAGCTTTCCACACTCAAATGATGCTGTCTGGAGGTTCAGACGCAGTATACTGCAAAATGTTTATGAGCACGCTGGGCGGAGTGGCTATGGAGTGGTTCGTGAGCCTGCCGGAAGGCCACATCACCTCCTTCCATCAGTTCTCAAAGCTGTTCACGGAGCAGTATATAGTCAACAAGGCGCCGCCGGTGGTAGCTTACGACCTGTTCGACATGCGCCAGAACCAGGGTGAATCGCTGAAGGACTTCCTCAACCGCTTTGGTGCGCGAGTGGTGAAACTGCCCTGCAAGGATGAGAGCATGCTGGTACATGCGTTCAAGAAAGGCGTGCTACCTGGCCCTTTCGGCGAATCGCTCATCAGGAGCCACCCTGCCACCTTTGCTGAGATTCGGCGACGAGCAGTGGCGCACATAGTAGCGGAGACAGAGGTCTCCGAGAAGAGAAGCAGTGTTGCACCATCTAAGCCACGCGGGGGTCATGGGAGGCAACAACAACAGGCGCGGGTGTATGAGGCCAAGGAAGGAAAGAGGGTGCAAGTCAGGCCTCGTCCTTATATGCCCAGAAAGGACCAGGTCAAGGGGGGCGCAGGGAAGCGCGACGCACCCCCAAGGTACGATTTCGTTGTAGAGTTGGCGGAGCTGATCGCCATCCCTGCTGTGGCTGCGAGGCTCCGAGTACCAGAGAAGACTGACAAGGTACTTGGAAGGAAGAAGGATGAGTGGTGCGAGTTCCATCACGCTTATGGGCACACACTCCGCACCTGCCTGTCATTGGGACGTCAACTCGCGGAGTTGGTAAAGTCAGGCCTCCTGACCGATTACCTACAGGGAGTGCAGGGCGATCACGCTTCGGGGTCTCAAGCAGGTGATCAGCAACACGAAATCCCTGTGCATGGGGAGGTGATGACTATTGCGGGAGGTTTTTCCGGTGGAGGGTGTTCCAGGTCACAGAGAAGAAGGTATGCACAGTCAGTGATGGCCGTGGACTCGGTGGATGAAGGCCATTTCCCCGAGGTAGACATTACCTTCACAAGGGCTGATTTGCAAGACGTAGTACCCCACAACAACGACCCGGTGGTCATCACCCTGGTGACAGCGGGAAGACGAGTGCACAGGGCGCTCGTAGACCAAGGAAGCTCAGCGGACGTCATGTTCTGGATAACGTTCAACAGGTTACAACTGTCCCCGATCAGTTGAGGCCATATGATGGGTGTCTGTATGGTTTCGCGGGAGACCAGGTCGAGGTGCGGGGCTACATAGAGCTGAGGACGACGTTTACCGATGGAGTGGCGTCCCGCACAGAGAAGATAAAGTTCTTGGTGGTGAACGCCCCATCTGCATACAATATCTTGTTGGGAAGGCCCACGCTCAACAGGTTGGGCGCAGTGTCATCAACGAGGCACATGAAGCTGAAGCTGCCATCGGTGGAAGGGGCTGTCATTACCATCAAGTCAGATCAGGCTGAGGCTAGGCGCTGTTATGAGAACAGCCTCAAGCAGAAGAGAAGCATCTGCCATGTCACTACAACACCGCCAGCAGGCACGCTCCAGGGAAGATCGGTGGTTCCTGGGGCATGGCCAGATCAAGTAATGGAGGATGCTACGCTGGGGGGCTCTCAGGTAGCTCGAGTTGAAGCAGAAGCAGGGAACGTGATCGATCCTCACGAGTTGGACGTCGCCAGGGCGGTCGTCGCCCACGAAAGGAGGTCCCATCCTACTGAGGGATGGAAAGAGGTGGAGATAAGGGGAAAAAGGTTTAAGTTGGGGGAATCGCTCACTGCGGAAGACCGATCACAGATCGCCTGTGTGATTGAGAAGCACATGGGTGTAACATCCCACCAAATACATTTCATATTTATATAATATAAATGAAGATAAACAAGTATTTTGAAGTAAACATAATCATATATATATAATGGAGTTTTCTCCTCATCGGGAGTTTAATACATAACTGTGAATCTTTCCAAAAAAACTTAACCAAAAATACAACAAAAGACAAATCGGGCGATATGCTAACAAAAGGGCGATCTCCTAGTCAATCAGGTGATCTCCTATCAGCCAGGCGATCTCCTATCAGACCGGCGATCTCACTTTCCTGCAACGTCATCTGCTCCCGTGTAAATCATACACGATCATCACAAGTTTTAAGAAGAACGTCCACAAACGAAAACGCAGGGTAAGCTAGACAGTTTTAAAAGAGAATTTAGATATGAACTTTAAAATCAAGATAAATTAATTTAAGGCACCCACGTAAAAACATCGGCTGTCTCATTCTTCCCACATACCATCAAGTACAAACCCACATTTCACAATTCCTCAAGAGTAGTTCATATCACACAGTGTAGCAAGTGTCTATCCACATACAGTGTTCCTCATTTCTCACGTCAGGTTTTCCACTGACTCACAATACATAGACACAAGACACTAATTCCGGAATACTCGTGCATTGATTAGACTCAGAGATCTGCACCTGTCATATTGCCCACTGTGGAATCTCACACATCCACAGGGTCGCCGTGAAATCTCTCACATTCATCAGCGTATAATGAATCTCACACATCACCATACAGCATGACAGGGTTAATCCACGCAAAACAGGTCGGTTTGTTCTCTTTCAAACAACCCACCCATACAGGTGAACCTCCTTCGACTCTCAACAACTGAGTAACTTCCTCTACGTGAGTCCATTACCTCAGCAGAGTCAGGATATCTCGTTCTTAATCACCGATCAATGCACCTACTACAAGATCTTACACGGTATTTTCTTTCCTGAAAATACTATGCCTCGACCTCACACTCACCACATCCAACACATCATACCATTCAAATAAATCATTCAAATCACATCAACAACCATTTCAAAGCTTCAGATCTTCGAATACCTCATGTAAATCTCAAGTAGTTTCAAAACAGTATCAAAAACAGAGGAGTTCGTAAAACAGCGCCAAAACCGGCGATCTAGTTCAAAAACAGAGTGTGTCGAAGATTGTATATAAAACCGGCGACCTCGTCGCCCAAGCACACATACAGAGCATTTTACGCAGATGAAAACGAAAATGGCGACCACGTCGCCCTCACTTCAGAAGATAGCTAAACTATGGCTCGTATGGAAAAGAGGTCTAGCTTCCCTTACCTGGACTTGCGCAACCACCAGGAGCTTCGAAATCCAACGAAGCTCGCAGAATACCTTGGCTCTGTTTTTCGCGTCTGGTTGAAGGACTTGCAGAGAACTACCCAAGTGCTCCAATGGTGTTGCTTCTCGTCGTACTCTTGTGTGGAGAGGCTGAAATCGCAACGCGGAGGAGGGAACTCACTCTTTCTCTCTTCGACTACAACAACGTTTCCTTCCTCTCCCGTAGTGGATTTCAGTGACTTAAACCAACTTATCCCTCCAAAAGCAGCTGCCACCACCCACTCTGCAGAGAAGTCTGAGAACCACTGCCCTGAACAGTACTACCACTGTTGTCTCTGGTGCATGCCAACCACTGCTCTGAACAGTACTGCCACTGTTTGTCGCTTGTGCATGCCAGCCACTGCTCTGAACAGTACGACCGTGAGTGTCTCCCGCGCATGCCAACATTCTGATGTCACTATTCTGAACCACCCTTTTCGTCTACGTGGCGCGCGTGCAGAACGTCTCATGCTGGATGTCTGGATCCCACGTTCTCTGCGTATAACTTAACGTAGCGCGATGACCTTTTCACCGATGACCACAGGCGCGAAGACTATCCACCGATGACCTCTCGCGCGAAGGCTAACAACCGATGACCTCTCGCGCGAAGGCTAACAACCGATGACCTCTCGCGCGAAGGCTAACAACCGATGACCTCTCGCGCGAAGGCTAACAACCGATGACCTCTCGCGCGAAGGCTAACAACCGATGACCTCTCGCGCGAAGGCTAACAACCGATGACCTCTCCCCCTGATGATGCCCGCATGCCCCTCGCGCCCAGGCGATCCTGCATGCCTTGCGCCCTGGCGATGCTCGATGACACATCGCCACGCCTTCCTGGAGGTTCTTCATTCCACTATGTTACATCCAAGGTATTCTCTCCACAAGGCTTGGTGACGTCGGTAGCTTCACACTTCCAAGAGTTGATTAGCACAAGTCCTCGTGCGCCCAAGCGTGTAACGTTAAGGATGATTCTCTTATGCTCAAGTATAGAGCTTCGCCTGCCCAGCGTATCCAAGGTTTAACCCACACCTTGATACGCGTGGCTTTTGGGACGTACCAGGGTTGATCCAACATTTAAACTACACACTAAGTGTAGTTTCGGCGATTAGGTGTACTCTAGGCGACAGGCTACTAGGTACACACAGGCGATAGGCGTTCAAGCATAAGCTAGGCGATAGGCGTTCAAGTGCCAGAGAAGTTGGAGATCGCCTACCCGCTTAATAACGGCGATCTCGTAGGCTTCTCAGCTATACATTCCTTCCTTTATATTTAAATAAACACGTGCTTCGAATTTATTTATAATATAACACTTTTATTCCAATATAAACTTCTAGGTTCTTACAATCTCCCCAACAAGAAAAATTTTCGTCCCCGAAAATTGGGTTACAAGGAAGGAGGTAAGGATATGCTTCTCTCATGGTTTCTTCAAATTCCCATGGTGAATCACCCGATCTTCACGTTGTCCACTCCCAACACGTGAGTAGGGTCTGCAAGGGACTTCCTTAGCTATGATACGTGGAATACATTATGTAGACTTGCTAATTGGGGAGGTGGGGCGATCTCATAAGCCACTAGACTTATCCTCCTTAAGATCCGATATGGCCCAACAAACTTAGGGGACAGCTTCTTTGATCTGATCGCCTACCCTACACCCTTGGCTGGTGTCCCCCTTCATAAAGACATGACCCCAGCAGCAACCTCCAAAGGTCTTCTCCTCTGCTCTGCCTAGGGCATTTGCTGACCTTAAGAAACTTTTATTCTGTCCTGTATCAGATTCACCCTCTCGGTGATCTATTGAACCAACTCTTCCTACCTCAATACTTCATCAAAATCCATTTTACATCCCTGTACATGGGATATGCTGCCCCATAGAGTGCCAACTTTAGCATCTTGATCAAATCATTCACCGACTTCTCAACTGCTGATCAAATTCCCACGCTCCCAAAGGGGACACTTTTTATTCATTGCTCCGCTGCATAATTCTGTACCTTACAAAGACAAGGTTTCTGTTGCTGTTACCTTCCAAATTATTATTATGACCCCTTTTGCCAACTCGACTTCCTGTTCCCATTACGACCTTCTTCTTCAATGTATACGTTGGATGCATTGACGTCGGTTTCAGGTGCCTATCCAGAAGGCATACGAGAACGAACGCACCTCTGCCTCCAGAATCTCTTGCCCAAGGATAACTCTATTCTCCTTCTGTCCCAGATACCACAGGCTATTTCCACTCACAATCCCTTCCACACCCATCATTCTGAAATTTACTACATCTCTAGAAAGACTCAACATCATCATAACACGGCCTACCCTCATTCTTATCCACAGCCATATCCTCCTTCCCTTCTACATTCACAGGTCGATCTACATCTTATTTGCCAAAAACTTCGGAGGCTTACATTTTCGGAAGCCTTTTATCTCAACCCACCATTTCCATAATCCTCTTTCAAATCCCGGTCAGCCAAACAGCATCCATTCTGCGTGAAGCCTAAGCTAGAACCATCTCATGCTGTTTCATTGACATGAGCATCTTCTACGCTTCAAAAGAAAATTCCTTCCTTGGAATTTAACTCTGGTACTTCCCATGGTTACACATGCTTAAGCTTTAAACCCCCAGCCTCTTGCTTATTTACTCTCCATGACTTATACGTAACTGGGACTAAACCTTGGTACTACCAAATCTAACTCACACTTGTTCCTTTCATTCCATCTACTACCACTGGGCATTCAGGGCAACCTAGGGAGGTCAAAACCTGTTTTTGAAGCAGGTGCAGAGGCCAATCGTTCAAACGACAGCTCCTCCACTATATGGCCCAAGCTCGGTTGTACACCGATTTGACACAAAAGAGTGTGTCTCTCCAGGATCAAACAAAACTATAACGTATCTATCAGCTATAAACAAGTATCTTGTACTAGATTACCTGATTGAGAGGCTTCCGCTCCAGTCATGGCAAACACTCTCCCTCCTGTCTGAGGTCTGCTGCCTTCGTTCCTCAACTGCTGTGAATTGACGGGTTGAGTCATCCTTTTTCTGTTGGGACAATCTCTAGAAAGGTGCCCTATCTCTTGGCATGTGAAACACCCTTTCTCTAAATTCCTCTTGGAGCACACCTTGATGTTATGTAACCCACCACAACGGAAACACTTTGGTCTCCATGGTTGTTGTCGCTGAAACTGGAGCGGAACTGCTCCTGCCCGACGTGGTGGAGGTCTCGCATAAGGTTTGCTTTGTGGGTGCTGCACCTTGGCCTTCCCACTGGAGGGACCCCCTGGGTGTGATCTGATTATCCTGGAATCACTCCTCTCCAGGGTCTCCACTACCTTTGCCTCCCTTACTAAGGCATGTAACTCCCTGGTCCACGGATCTGCTTGATCAGGGGTAGCACTCCCACTGAGCTTGGGTGGGTTGTGCCTTATGAACTCGGTCATCCCTACCTGCTCCCGAGGCTGATTGACCTGGGAAGCTGTTGCAGCCGATCCAGCAGTCCCCAAATGATTCATTACAGCTTGATGAATCTGGGCCATTACCGTATTCTGCTGTTGGATGGCAGTTGCCATCATCTCGATAGCCTTGGCAATCTGGCTCATCTCCGAAGGAGGTTGGGGAGGGGTAGAAGGTCTACGTGCCATCTCCTTCGTTTTCAGATTTTGAAACTATAAGATTCCTATATTCCCTACAACTACAAGAATGAGATCGATAAAAAAATCAATTCATTCAAGGGGGGTAACAGCTAGACCTTACAAAGGTCAGCATCTCAAAATCATTAAGAATTTGAGCTCATCAACAGAATCATAATGCTTATAACATCAAGCATAACACCAGCACAACTACTGGTATGCAGTCACCAGTCCAATCAGCCATTTCCAATCAATTACAAAGACACTCAAGAGAATGAGATAGCTCACACCAGAATTCAATATGTGCTAAACATCAAACCTTTGGAATTAAGATTGAGACTCATCTCGATCCAGTTATGAGTGTGCACCCTCACTACTTTATCAAGACCTTCTCATTCTTAATACTAAGATTTTCAATTAGAACATATATTCACCCAAGCACACACAAAATTTCAATACAAAAACGTTTGAAAACCTTTCACTATAGTTATTATTTTAAACTCAAATAACTTTCATGAGCAGAAGAAACACAATGGATCCACAGCCCTCAGGTCATCCTAAGGACGAACTGCTCTGATACCATTAATGTAACATCCCACCAAATACATTTCATATTTATATAATATAAATGAAGATAAACAAGTATTTTGAAGTAAACATAATCATATATATATAATGGAGTTTTCTCCTCATCGGGAGTTTAATACATAACTGTGAATCTTTCCAAAAAAACTTAACCAAAAATACAACAAAAGACAAATCGGGCGATATGCTAACAAAAGGGCGATCTCCTAGTCAATCAGGTGATCTCCTATCAGCCAGGCGATCTCCTATCAGACCGGCGATCTCACTTTCCTGCAACGTCATCTGCTCCCGTGTAAATCATACACGATCATCACAAGTTTTAAGAAGAACGTCCACAAACGAAAACGCAGGGTAAGCTAGACAGTTTTAAAAGAGAATTTAGATATGAACTTTAAAATCAAGATAAATTAATTTAAGGCACCCACGTAAAAACATCGGCTGTCTCATTCTTCCCACATACCATCAAGTACAAACCCACATTTCACAATTCCTCAAGAGTAGTTCATATCACACAGTGTAGCAAGTGTCTATCCACATACAGTGTTCCTCATTTCTCACGTCAGGTTTTCCACTGACTCACAATACATAGACACAAGACACTAATTCCGGAATACTCGTGCATTGATTAGACTCAGAGATCTGCACCTGTCATATTGCCCACTGTGGAATCTCACACATCCACAGGGTCGCCGTGAAATCTCTCACATTCATCAGCGTATAATGAATCTCACACATCACCATACAGCATGACAGGGTTAATCCACGCAAAACAGGTCGGTTTGTTCTCTTTCAAACAACCCACCCATACAGGTGAACCTCCTTCGACTCTCAACAACTGAGTAACTTCCTCTACGTGAGTCCATTACCTCAGCAGAGTCAGGATATCTCGTTCTTAATCACCGATCAATGCACCTACTACAAGATCTTACACGGTATTTTCTTTCCTGAAAATACTATGCCTCGACCTCACACTCACCACATCCAACACATCATACCATTCAAATAAATCATTCAAATCACATCAACAACCATTTCAAAGCTTCAGATCTTCGAATACCTCATGTAAATCTCAAGTAGTTTCAAAACAGTATCAAAAACAGAGGAGTTCGTAAAACAGCGCCAAAACCGGCGATCTAGTTCAAAAACAGAGTGTGTCGAAGATTGTATATAAAACCGGCGACCTCGTCGCCCAAGCACACATACAGAGCATTTTACGCAGATGAAAACGAAAATGGCGACCACGTCGCCCTCACTTCAGAAGATAGCTAAACTATGGCTCGTATGGAAAAGAGGTCTAGCTTCCCTTACCTGGACTTGCGCAACCACCAGGAGCTTCGAAATCCAACGAAGCTCGCAGAATACCTTGGCTCTGTTTTTCGCGTCTGGTTGAAGGACTTGCAGAGAACTACCCAAGTGCTCCAATGGTGTTGCTTCTCGTCGTACTCTTGTGTGGAGAGGCTGAAATCGCAACGCGGAGGAGGGAACTCACTCTTTCTCTCTTCGACTACAACAACGTTTCCTTCCTCTCCCGTAGTGGATTTCAGTGACTTAAACCAACTTATCCCTCCAAAAGCAGCTGCCACCACCCACTCTGCAGAGAAGTCTGAGAACCACTGCCCTGAACAGTACTACCACTGTTGTCTCTGGTGCATGCCAACCACTGCTCTGAACAGTACTGCCACTGTTTGTCGCTTGTGCATGCCAGCCACTGCTCTGAACAGTACGACCGTGAGTGTCTCCCGCGCATGCCAACATTCTGATGTCACTATTCTGAACCACCCTTTTCGTCTACGTGGCGCGCGTGCAGAACGTCTCATGCTGGATGTCTGGATCCCACGTTCTCTGCGTATAACTTAACGTAGCGCGATGACCTTTTCACCGATGACCACAGGCGCGAAGACTATCCACCGATGACCTCTCGCGCGAAGGCTAACAACCGATGACCTCTCGCGCGAAGGCTAACAACCGATGACCTCTCGCGCGAAGGCTAACAACCGATGACCTCTCGCGCGAAGGCTAACAACCGATGACCTCTCGCGCGAAGGCTAACAACCGATGACCTCTCGCGCGAAGGCTAACAACCGATGACCTCTCCCCCTGATGATGCCCGCATGCCCCTCGCGCCCAGGCGATCCTGCATGCCTTGCGCCCTGGCGATGCTCGATGACACATCGCCACGCCTTCCTGGAGGTTCTTCATTCCACTATGTTACATCCAAGGTATTCTCTCCACAAGGCTTGGTGACGTCGGTAGCTTCACACTTCCAAGAGTTGATTAGCACAAGTCCTCGTGCGCCCAAGCGTGTAACGTTAAGGATGATTCTCTTATGCTCAAGTATAGAGCTTCGCCTGCCCAGCGTATCCAAGGTTTAACCCACACCTTGATACGCGTGGCTTTTGGGACGTACCAGGGTTGATCCAACATTTAAACTACACACTAAGTGTAGTTTCGGCGATTAGGTGTACTCTAGGCGACAGGCTACTAGGTACACACAGGCGATAGGCGTTCAAGCATAAGCTAGGCGATAGGCGTTCAAGTGCCAGAGAAGTTGGAGATCGCCTACCCGCTTAATAACGGCGATCTCGTAGGCTTCTCAGCTATACATTCCTTCCTTTATATTTAAATAAACACGTGCTTCGAATTTATTTATAATATAACACTTTTATTCCAATATAAACTTCTAGGTTCTTACAATGGGCGCTTTTGCGTGGTCAGCTTCTGACATGCCAGGAATCGACCCTGATTTCCTTTGCCACCGCCTGTCAATGGACCCCAAGGCGCGACCGGTGCGCCAAAGGCGAAGGAGTTTCAATGAAGAGAAGAAGAAGGTGATCCACGACGAAACACAGAAGCTCCTTGCTGCTGGACATATCAGAGAAATCCAGTACCCCGAGTGGCTGGCAAACGTGGTACTGGTGCAGAAGTCAAATGGCAAGTGGAGGATGTGTGTGGACTTCACTGATCTCAATAAGGCCTGCCCCAAGGACTCCTACCCTCTCCCTAGTATAGATGCATTGGTGGACAGCGCATCAGGGGGGAAGCTCCTCAGCTTTCTGGACGCATTCTCAGGCTACAACCAGATAAGGATGCACCCCATGGACGAGTGCAAGACTGCCTTCATGACGGAACGATCTTGCTACTGCTACAAGGTGATGCCATTTGGGTTGAAAAACGCAGGAGCTACCTATCAGAGACTTATGGATAGGGTACTCTCGCCCATGCTTGGGAGGAACGTGCATGCATACGTAGACGACATGGTGGTCACGTCGCGGGAGAAGGCGCACCATGTAGTTGACCTGGAAGAACTTTTCACCACCATCGCCAAGTATGGGTTGAAACTCAACCCTGAGAAATGCATCTTCGGTGTAGGGGCTGGGAAGTTCTTGGGTTTCCTTCTAACGGAGCGTGGAATTGAGGCAAACCCGGAGAAGTGCGCGGCAATCGTGGCAATGAGGAGCCCAGCGACGGTGAAGGAGGTGCAGCAGCTCACTGGTCGGTTGGCCGCCTTGTCACGGTTCATGTCTGCTGGAGGAGAGAAGGGTCATCCGTTTTTCCAATGTCTCAAGCGCAGCAGTAGATTTGTGTGGACACCAGAATGCGAAGAAGCCTTCTTGGAACTGAAGGAGTACCTGGCGAGCCCACCAGTATTGTGTAAACCACAAATGGGCACCCCTCTTCACCTATATTTTGCTGTGACAGAGAGGGCGGTCAGCTCGGTCCTGGTACAAGAGCAGGATCAGGTTCAGAAACCTGTGTATTTTGTAAGTAAGGTACTACGAGGCCCGGAAACAAGGTATTAAACCCTGGAGAAGGCGGCACTGGCTGTAGTCTTTTCAGCCAGAAGGCTAAGACACTATTTCCACAGTTTCACCATAGTGGTCATGACAGACCTGCCCATCCAGAACGTGTTGAAGAAGCCAGACGTAGCAGGGAGGATGGTCAAGTGGGCTGTGGAACTCTCAGAATTCGACATCCAGTACGAGCCCCGAGGACCGATCAAGGGGCAGGTGTTCGCCGACTTCGTGGTTGAACTGTCGCCAGTCGCGACACCTGCAGAAGGCGTAGTTTTCCGGTGGGTCTTATCAGTAGATGGCTCCTCCAATCAGCAGGGAAGCGGCGCTGGAGTCATTCTGGAAGGCCCGAACGGGGTACTGATCGAACAATCCCTTCGCTTTGCCTTCAAGGCTAGCAACAACCAGGCAGAGTATGAAGCCTTGATCGCAGGAATGTTGCTGGCAAAAGAAATGGGAGCAAGAAGTCTGGTGGCTAAGAGTGATTCAATGCTAGTCACTGGGCAAGTTACAGGGGAGTTCCAGGCGAAAGATCCTCAGATGGCAGCCTACCTGGAATACGTCCAGCTCATGAAGACGTCCTTCGATGAGTTCGAATTGGTGCATGTGCCCCGAGAGCAAAATGCCAGAGCAGATCTGCTTGCCAAGCTGGCCAGCTCGGGCAAGGGGGGAAAACAGAGGACCGTCATCCAAGAGACTTTAAAGGTGCCGCGAGCGTTCGTATCTGATAATCAAGTACTGCAAGTATCCAAGTCGGTGGGGCGTCCGGCGACGAGTCATCGGTCCCTGACCCAAGAAATGCTGAAAGCACCGAGGGTGAGGGCGCGACAGGTGAGGACCGATGAGGTGGTGGAAGTCTGCGCTGTCAAGGGGCCCGATACGTGGATAACGCCGTACCAGTTGTACCTAGAGGATGGTGTGCTCCCACTGGACCCAACAGAGGCAAAGAAGATAAGGAAGAGCTCGTGTAGGTTTACTCTAATCGATGGGAACTTGTTTAGATTTGGCTTTTCCCACCCAGTGCAAATGTGCGTGCATGGAGAGCAATGCACCAGACTCATGTCAGAGTTGCACGAAGGGGTGTGCGGGAGCCACATCGGTGGTCGCGCTTTGGCAAGTAGAATTCTCTGCGCAGGATACTACTGGCCAACGCTGAAGGAAGACTGTGTGAAGTACGCTCAGCGGTGCAAACAATGCCAACTTCATGCAGACTGGCATAAGGCGCCCCCGGAAGAGTTGAAGTCCATCCATAGCCCATGGCTATTCCACACATGGGGAATCAACATCCTGGGACCCTTTCCTCTGGCGATCAGACAGATGAAATTCCTCATAGTGGCCATCGAGTATTTCACGAAATGGGTGGAGGCGGAACCAGTGGCCCACATCACCGCTCAGAAGGTCGAGCATTTTGTCTGGAAGAATATCGTCTGTCGTTTCGGGGTACCCAAGAGGCTGGTATCCGACAACGGCACTCAGTTCACCAGTCATCAGTTGAGAAAGATGTGCGAAGAGCTGAAGATACAGCAAGTGTTCGCCTCAGTAGAACACCCGCAGACCAACGGGCAGGTGGAGTCAGCCAACCGAGTGCTGCTTAGGGGGCTGAAGCGAAGATTAGAGAAAGCCAAGGGGAATTGGGCAGAAGAGGTTCCCAGAATTGTATGGTCCTACCATACCACCCCACAGTCTAGCACCCAAGAGACACCCTTTAGTCTTGTCTATGGGACGGATGCTATGATCCCCGTAGAGATACAGGAGAGCTCCCCTAGATTCCTGAACTTTATCGTCGAAAAGTCCAATCAAGAGCGAAAGGTGAATCTGGACCTCCTGGACGAAGTGCGAGAGGGAGCCAGGGTCAGTGCGGAAGCTGTCAAAAGAAGAGTGGAACGGAGACACAATTCCAAGGTAAAGCCCAGGCGTTTCCAGGAGGGCGATCTGGTGATGAGGAAGGCACACCACAATGAGATGGAGAACAAGTTATCTCCAAAGTGGACGGGTCCATATAGAGTAGTTGAGGCGTTGGAGAATGGAGCTTATCGGCTGGAGACTCTGGATGGAGCACCTATCCCCAGGACATGGAACGCTACGCACTTGAAATTCTACTTCAGTTAAGTTGTAAAGTAGATGCGTTCTAGCGCACTCAATGTATTTACTGAAAATAGTTAAGCAAATCAGGGGGCACTCTTTTCCCTAATGAGGGTTTTTAACGAGGCCACCCAATAAAAAAGATTTCAGTATGTCAAGTGTGCGCATGTTTCCCAGTTCAAGTTCTGCTTGCCCCAAATACAAGTTCAAGGGATCAGTTGGGGCCTGCTCGCCCCAGGCGCGAGTACGGACCACTGACCTATGTTCTCCTCACCCCAGGAGTGAGTGCAGGTGGCCAAAGTTTGGGAACTCGGGAATTCTGGGGAAAACCAAGAGAGGGAAAGGGAAGAGGGGTCAACGAGCAAAACCCTTCTTCCCCGTAACAAGACATCACCGTCGCGTTTGAGCACCAAGAAGCAAAGCTCGACCAGTCATCGGTTCACCCGAAGCAAGATCAGTCGTCGGTGCATGTCGGGGTAAGTGCTCGGTCGGTCCATTGGTCATCGGGGTCATGTTAACACGTGTTAAGCTGGGACCTAGGTTCCCAGCGAGAGCGTTCCGCATGCACCTCGCATGATTCCAAAATAAGGCTGGTCATCAGGGTCGTGCAGATAACCACGTGGATCAATCACGGAGTGACGCGTGACACGTGAAGGTAGATAAATCAGGGGGGAGATTGTTCAAGAACGGCGATCAGTGGTCAGTTACCAAGTGACCGCCACCAGCAGATCAGTCCTTACTTGAGCGCCTGGAAAAAGAGCGCGAGAAGGGACGAAGCACCGATCGTGCGTTGTGATCAGTCATCGGTGCGTTCAGAGTGATCTGTCATCGGTTCGTGCGTTGTGATCAGTCATCGGTGCATGGAGAATGATCAGTCATCGGGGTTTCCTTGTCAACACGTGTTAAACTGGGACCCAAGCTCCCAGCGAGAACGTCGCCCAAAGACCTCGCCTGATTCCATAAGCAGAGCCCGAGGATGTGGAGAAGCACATCGGTCATCGGTGTGTGTTGGGGTGATATCGGCCGCGCGATGTGAACAACACAATCGATGATCAGTAAAGCGCCCAAAGACAGTGAATGGCCTTAGTCGCGAAACAACCACGCATGAAGATGAGAAGACGCAGTTAAGTACAGAATCCTGCTGGACGAGAACCCATCATCTCCCAGTAGGGCTGCATGTCTGCCACGTGGATGGTGAAGATGTTCCCAGAGAATAGGTAAGGCAGGTAGGCACAGAAGTCGAAGGGGTTGAGAGGAACCCACGCGGCCACCCCTGTCAGACCTGGCACTCAAGTGAAGAAGGCTGGCACGCAAAGCACCCTGGGGAGTGGAAACGGCACTGCAGAGTAATTAAGTGAACCTAGAGGTAGCCTGTAGGGGCTACGCAGGGTTTATATGAGGAAGAAGAACACCAAAACGAGGTATGCAATCTTTACCTCAGATACACAACATAAATCCAAAGAGCACTCAGTCTTCGAATCAAAGAGGACTGAGGGCACGCGCACACAGCCTCACACAGAGAAGTCTGAGAGAGACCTTTCGGTGTTCTCGTTGCCTGACTTGAGCGTCGGAGCCACAACGGCCGCTAGAGGCGCCGTTCGCATGTTTTGCAGGTACCGCTGGGAGTCGTCGAAGGTCCCTGGAACCTCCTTGCAGAACGCGCAGCAGATAGGAAGTCAAACGAAGGAGTGACGAGGCAATCTCTCCACGCTTGAGTCCGCGGCGAGATCAGGTATATTTTAAATGAATTCTAAGTATGTGTTTATTTAAAATAAAAATGGAAGGAAAGTGTAGTTTGGAAGACTATGAGATCGCCTAGTAGTGCATGATCGCCAGGGCGCGAGGACGTCGCCAGGGCGCGAGGACATCGCCAGGGCGCGCGAGGCATGTGGACGTCGCCAGGGCGCGCGATGCATGTGGACGTCGCCAGGGCGCGCGAGGCATGTGGACGTTGCCAGGGCGCTCGAGGCATGTGGACGTCGCCAGGGCGCGCGAGGCATGTGGACGTCGCCAGGGCGCGAGGCATGCAGGCATCGAGCGGACGAGAGGCATGCGGGCATCGCCAGGGCGCGAGGCATGCGGGCATTGCCAGGGCGCGAGGCATGCGGGCATTGCCAGGGCTAGACATCGGTCGTCTCCCAGATGGAGACATCGGTCGTTCTCCAGTATGAGACCTCAGTGGATAGTCATCGCGCGAGCGGTCATCGGTGGAAGGTTATCGCGCGATGTCGAGCTTCACACAGAGAAAGTGGGACCCAGACTCCCAGCATGAAACGTCCTGCACACGTGCCACGTAGACAAAAGGGTGGTTCAGAATAGTGACATCAGAATGTTGGCATGCGCAAGAGACACTCGCGGTCGTACTGTTCAGAGCAGTGGTTGGCATGCACAAGCGACAACAGTGGTCGTACTGTTCAGAGCAGTGGTTGGCATGCACAAGCGACAGCAGTGGTCGTACTGTTCAGCGCAGTGGTTCTCAGGCTTTCCTGCAGAAGGGGTGGCAGCGGCAGCATACGTGGACAGGTAAGCTGGGATTCAAAAGCCACTGCGGGAAGGCAAAGAGTGTTACAGACTCAAGAGTGTTAGAGTGAGTGCAAAACTTCCTCCCTCCCTTCTTCTCTCCTTTGCGTTGTGACTCAGGCAACCTCAAGCATCAGTGCGACGAGCAACGTTTGCCCTTGGAGCACCTGGGAGATTCTCTGCAAGTTCTTCAAACCAGACGCTGAAACAGAGCTAAGGCATCCTTTAAGCTCGGTGGGTCTTGGAGCTCTTGGTGTTTGCGCAAGTCCAGGTAAGGGAAGCTAGCCTTCATTTTCAATACAAGCCATAGATTAGCTGTTTCTGAAGTGAGGGCGACGTGGTCGCCGGTTTCGTTTTCATCTTCGTGAATGCTCTGTTTCTATGTGTTTGGGCGACGTGGTCACCGGTTTTATATACAGACTTCGAAATACCTTGTTTTTGAACCAGATCGCCGGTTTTGGCGTTGTTTGCGAACTCCCTGTTTTTGGTGTTGCTTTGAAACTGTTTGAGATTTAAATGAGATATTCGAAAATAAGAACCCTGGAGTGAGTTTTGTTGTGATTGAAATCATTCATTTAAGTGTGGCATGATGTGTTGAATGTTGTGAATGTGAGATCAAGGCATAGTATTTTCAGGAAAGAAAATACCGTGTAAGATCGTGTAGGATGTGCATTGACCGGTGATTCGTTATGATATCCTGACTCTCCTGATATAATGGAATCATATAGATGAAGTTATTCGGGCGTTGAGAGTCGAAGGAGGTTCATACGTATGGGTGAGTTGTTCAAAAGGGAACGAGCTCGACCTGTTGTGTGGATTTAACCCTGTCATGCTTGGATGGTGATGATATTGAGATTCATTATACGCTTGTGAATGTGTGTGATTTCACGGCGACCCTGTGAATGTGTGTGATTTCACAGTGGGCAGTATGACAGGTGCAAATACACGAGTCTAGTCAATGCATGAGTCTTCCGGAAGTAGTGTCCAGTGTCTTGTGTGATGAGTCAGTGGAAGTCTGACGTGAGAAATGAGGAACATTGAAGTTTGTTAGACACTTGATGCTTTATGTGAAAATGAATGACTCTGGAGAATATTGTGAACTGTGTGATTTCTTGGTGGTCATGTGAAGGGAACGAGGAATTGATAGTTTTTACGTGGGTGATTTTGATTTGTTTCATTTTTATGATTTTTAAGTTTCCTATCTAACTCTCTTTAAAATATATAGCTTACCCTGCGTGTTCTGCTCTATGGCTGCTTTTCTCTTAAAACTGTGATGATCGTGTAATTTTTACACGGGAGCAGATGATCTTCCAGGAAGTAGAGCTCCTTAGTGAGTGGTCGCCGGGGAAGAGATCGCCTGTTTCTGTCTCTATCGGGTGATCGCCTGTTTCTGCCTCTATCGGGTGATCGCCTATTTTTCTGTCCTGATAGAAGATCGGCTGTTTTGGGTCGTCTGATAGGAGATCGCCTATTTTGTCCTTTTTATGCTGCATCTGGTTTTATTTCGAAAGGGTTGATGAAATGTATTAAAACCTTATAAGAGGGACGTCTCTTTTTGAATATGATGTACGGGATGATGTATTTTCAATATCTATATACATATGTTGATTTTATAAATTTAATATCTACGCTTTATTCTATTATATAAATATGGAAAGGTTTTGGAGGGATGTTACAGGGCTCACCTTTTGACTTGATGTTTTGCGCAAATTTTGTTGCTCAACTTTAATGCAAAGTTGAACCAAATCATTCAAGTCTTGATAAGGTAAGAGCTCTACTCTATCTCTTATCTCAAGTGATAGGCCACTAAGGAACCTAGATATGGTGGTTTCCTCTTCCTCTCTAATAGAGGCTCTCATCATATAGAGCTCCATCTTTTGCCTATACTCTTCTACACTCATATTCTTTTGTTGGAGTCTTTGGAGCTTGTCCATCAACTCCCTATGCTAGTAAGAAGGTATATGTCGACGTCTTAGGGCTCCCCTAAGGTCATTCCAATATTCTATGGGAGGTTCCCTATGAAGACGTCGGTCTCTTTCTAAAGAGGTCCACCAATACATGGCATTTCCTTGGAAACTAAGGGTGGCTAAGGGTACTTTTCGTTCCTCACTTACCCTATGGCAAGCAAAGAGTTGCTCTACCTTCATCTCCCAATCTAGATATATTTCTACATTTTCCTTTCCATGAAAATGAGGTAGGTCTACTCTAGTTTCCCTTGGCACCTCTTGTTCCCTTTGCCTAGTTCTTCTAGGGGGTGGTTGGTAGTAGTCATTAATTCTAAGGCTTCCCTCCCCTAGAGTTGCAATGCTTTGTGATGCATGAGTATTTGTTTTTTTTGATTTTTTAGATTTTTGGGATTTCTCTTCTTGAGCTCTAGCCAACTCATTAATCTTGTTTTCATTCTCCACTTGCCTAAAAGAGATTAATTGTACCGCTTGGGATACCTCTTTCAAAAGGGTTTTCAAAGATTTTACTTCGCATTCTATAGACTTTGGAGAATTAGAAGAAGAAGACATGGCTATACCTTTGTGTATTTAGGCGTTTTTACTTTGAGAAAGATTAGGGAAGATAAAGAAGGTAGTTTTCCAGGTAAGGGAGGTGAGTCTCAAAGGACTACTTAAGTACCAAGCCTTTTCCTTGCCAAAAACTAGTCTCCAATGCCTTCACACAAAAATTTCTCTTAGTGAAACACTTAAAACACAAGAAGTTGAGAAATCAAAAAGCAATAAAACTATGTAAGCTAAAAAAAAAAAAATGCAACAAACTAGTCGGTTTTAGCACAAAATTAAACTAAACTAATCATGCAAAACGTTTCTACCAAAACAATAGAAAACAAGTTCAAACAAGCAACAAATTACTAAGTAAAAAATTTACTATGCTATTCGGCCCTAGGTGAGGCTTCTTGGACACTTTGAGCCCTTGAAGACACACTCACCGTCTAAACGTAATCAAAAAGGTAATTAACAATAAACCAAGTTGCAAAGGAAAAGAAGACTCCCTTTGTTGATCCTCTTTTGGGTTAGTGCACTTCCTTGTTGTCTTGAATTTTTGATCTTTTAGGTGTTTGTATTGTTTGTTTCAAGCAACCTTGTTTCGGCTTTAGCTTTGTCTCCTCCTTAAAATGATGGCTTTAATTCTCCAATTTCCAGCACCTATTCACAAGAGCTAAACCTAAACCAAGTCAAGTTCCATGCACATATGCACCAAGGAGAATTAAATTCCAGCACCCAAAAGAGAGGTCAAGAAACAAAAGCAAGAAACAAATTTAATTGAATAAAAACAGTACCACCAAAAGGATTTATAATATGACAACTTAGAAAGAGAGTCAAGAAATTAAAGCAAACAATTAAAGGTACTCAATATAAGTTGGCACACAAAAGGAATACCTAAAGAAAAGCACTAGATTAGATGACCAAATAAAAAAAACAGCACCACTGAAAATTGTTGTGGGCCAGAAAACGTGTTTGTTCCCCGATTTATGCTGAGCTGTATTTTTAAAATTTGTCTCTGAAATTTATATGCAAGAAAAATTCAGGATCTTATCTAAACAATGGCTTTGGAATCGCCTAAAACGCATGCACCATTTTTTTTTAATAATTTTTGCAAATTTGGTGTGCAGTTAGGCCAGCTGGAGCGCTCAAGGTTTGCACTCTGATTTTGTAAGATTTATCATATCTTTTCTGTTGCCTTTTTTTATCTGATTCTTTTTTTGTCCTTTTTTTAACACTTCAAACTTGCATTTTCCAGAGAATCACAAATTTCCTATGAGTGGAAATAATTTTTGAAACAAAAAAACAGCCAGACAGAGAGAGAAACAGGGGAAATCTGGAAAACTGGAAAAAAAAAAAAAACAGCAAGATACCAAAATTTAACACAAAGGAAATGTAAGAAGGAAATTGTGTAAGAACTAAGACACAATTATGAACTCAAACTAAAATTAAAAAGGCAGCAAAGGATCAAAAATAACAGCAGATTAAGGCAACTTAAAGAGACCCAAAAACAAGAAACAATCAAGCCAAAAAAAATAGGACTACTAAGAATTGATGACAATTATGGATTCACATGACTTGACACAACATTTATAGATTCAGAAAATAAAGAATCAAAGCATAAAATGAAGCAATTATAAGAAAGCAATAAAGACTCAAATACCTAAAAGAAAACAGCCACTCAATGTGTAAGGAATCCTATCACAATTGCACAAGAAAATGTTCAAGATCAATTGAACACATGTGCTTCGGTTGGATCTTCCATAAGCACACCAAGAACAATTTAAAATGTAAAAAACAGCAAGACAATTATGGAATTGAAATGACAAGATGAAAATAAAGAAGAACTGAAAATTTAAAAAGACAAGCTACTCATCTTGAAGAACCAAAAGCTCATGATACCAAATGATGGCATTTTCATGTGTTCTTCTTGAATCAAAGTAGAAATAGATGGAGCGGAAGCAATGGATGAGTGAAACAAGACCCTCCTAGGAGTTGTGTTGGTCTTGAAGGTGCATGGTGAGTATGGGTTGAGTGGTTCGGCCAGCTCAAGGGAGAAGGTGAAAGGATTGAAGTTTATAGCCTAGATTTCTAGGAGGAGTAAAGCTTGTGCACAAAAAATGGCAGCATAACATTACTCAAATAAACTTGAAAATACATGAGGTAGGCCTCCTTATTTATAGATTTAGGAGCCTTGGTGAGCAAGCTTAAAGGGTAGGGATGGAAATACAAAAAGTGGGGCTGCCTAGGGTATTGACTTTAGTCAAACCACACCATCATCCTAATATTCTAGAAGATAGGTAAAAAATGCAACATTTGATAGTACACCCCTCCTTCTTTTGCTAAAGGCACCTATTTGCTAGCACACCCCTCCTTCTATTGCTAAGGGCACCTTTTTGATAGCACACCCCTAAGTGAGCAAGTTTTGCTTTCTACACTACACTAATCTACTAAGCACCCCCTCCCCCTTTGGGCCTTTATGAAACATGTACAAGGATCTCTCTCTTCCATCCGTGGCTTCTTCTATGTGTGCTTGGATATGTTTAGCCATGGATCTTGTGAGAGGTCCTAGACGGTCTAGCTCCATGGATACCCTCCCTCCTTCACGTTCTAGACGCTCACTTCCTGGAGCTAGACGCTCCTCTTGGTCTAGACGGTCTTCCTGGTTTGGGCCTTGGCTTCCTTGGCTAGATGTGCTTGGCCCTCCTCCATCAAGTAGAATTTAATTTTCTTGTCAAAATTAGAATAGGAAAATAATTGTAATTTTCTTAGAATTAATTTTGGCACCTAAAACACCAACCTAGGTTAATTTAGGGTTTTTAAAACCACTAAATTAACCAAGGCCGGTTTGGAAAGCCTAGAGAGGGTGAGCGTGAAATACTAATCACACCCCTCCCATGTGCTCTCATTTTTAGGCTCCACCTTGAGGAGAATTTCATTTTGAATTTCCCTCCACTCTCATTTGAATTTTCAGCCCTCTAAACACTATAAATAAGAGGGCTTGGCTCATGTAATTCTCAAGATTAATTTGAGCGAAATTGTTGCCAACTTTGTGCCAATTATCACTCTTGTCTCCTACCTCTAGGATAGACACTTTAGTCTTCATTCTTCATCTTTTCCAAGTGAGATGGCCTCACCACTCACTCTCCACACCTAACACTTCACCTTCAAGGTTTCCATAGCTCCTAGGAGTGCCTTGCACGCTTCCAACCATTTCTTCCGCCACCTTCAAATTCGTTTTCAGCTCATGGAAGAAAGCACTCAAGCTAGGCTACATCAAGTGGTATCTAGAGCCATGGTTCTTCAAGAGCTAAGTGTCTTCTTCTAATCTTTTTTTTTTTGATTTTGTGTTGTTCTTCATATTTCCATGTTGTTCTTCATTAGATCCTTGAATGTCTTGCTGTTTTTTGAAATTTCATTTTGATTTGAATGCTATTTGGATGAATCCAATCGGTAGAATGTGTTCAACTTGTTCTTGAGCTTCTAATTTCAATTTTGTGTAGGATTCTTGTGTGTTTTGGTGTGCTGTTTGATTTTATTAGGATTTTGAGTCTTTCTTGCACATTTTAATCGGTTCAATTTGTTTTAATTTGAGTCATTTTGATTTTGAAATCTATACATGTTTTGTCAAGTCATGTTTCTCCAAGAAATGTCATCAAATCCTAGTAGAACTTTTCTTGATTGATTTTGTTTCTTGATTTGCTCTTGAGTCCAGTTTTTAATCTGAATTGTTTGATCCTTTGGTGCATTTTTTCTTTTAGATTTGAGTTCATATTTGTGTGATAGATCCACACAAATTCTTATACAATCATTCTATTGTGTTTTTGCAAGTTTTCAACTCTGTTTTTTAATTCCAGATTAGGATTTCTAAACTGTGCTGGCTGTTTTTCATTGTGAAAATTAATTCCGTTGGACAAAAATTCTGGAAATCTGGATCTAAGAAGTTTGATGTCTTAGAAAAAAAGGGAAAAAAAAAGGGAATCAAAATTCGAAGTGAAAAAAAAAATGATAAATCAAACAAAATGAGTGTTCAAAACTGGCGCCAAAAAAACGGTAATCTGGCACCAGATTTGAAAACTTTATTGTAATTGATTGGTGCATGTGTTTTGAGTGATTCCAGCGCCAAAATTTGGTTAACATCTTGAAGTATCTGTTTTTAAAAATTCAAATTCAAATTTGAAAAATACAGCTCAGCATAAATCGTGTAAGTCACGCTTTTTGACACTTAAATTCCAGTAGTTCAGTTTTGGTTTTTGTAATCCAATTCTAGTACCTTTCCCTAGGTTCATTTTGTGTGCTAGCTTTGTTGATTACCTTATTTTGCTTGGTTGTCAATTTTTCTTCAATATTCCTTCTAGTTTTGTCACATTTAAATCCCTTTGTTGTTGTCCAAATTTAAATTGAGCTTTTGTTGCTTTAATTTTTGTTGACCTCTTAAGTGGTGGAAGTTTTCAAAAGGTGCAATGCTTGTTAAGTTTGGAGCTAACCTTTGTGGTGAGTGTCATTTTTACTTAGTAGGTGCTGAATTGATTACTTTAGTGACTATCCTAAAAGAAGTAAAGCAAGAGTGCAGCAACAAAAATATACAAACATACATAAAAGAGAGGAGTGCAAAGCAAAAAGGAGGAGTACTAAAAAGAAAAGGAAGCATAGAATAGGATTCTAAACTTTTGTAATTCAAAATTTCCATTGTGTTTCTTCTGAGTTGTAAGTTGTTAAACATTCAATAATTAGTGGAATTAATCACGCCAATTAGACGGTGAGTGTGTCTTCAAAGGTTCTAAGTGCCAAAGAAGCCTCACCTTAGGAATTCGCCTAGTTTAAATGCTTTTCAATTAGAGCTAATTGTTCATTGTGATAATTGTTTTTAAGTAATTTCGTTCTCTTGTATTAAAGCTTGTGTTTTCATTCTTGTTTGTGCTCTAAGTGAATTACTTAGATAAAGGTTTGTGAAAGTCTTGAAGGATAGAATCTGGCTAGGAAAGGCTTGGTACTTAAGTGATCCAAGTGATCCATGTAACATCCCGCCAAAATACTATACAAATGTATATAAAGAAAATAAAGGTAACAAATAGATTGAAGTGAACAAAATATTATATATATGAAATATAGTTTCTCCTCACAGGGAGTTTAATACAAATTCGGTCAAATTTTCCAGAAACATAAACAAAATTCAATACAATAGAAAGACAGGCGATCTCCTGACAGAAAGGGCGATCTCCTGCTAGGAGGGCGATCTCCTATCAGAAAGGTGATCTCCTATCAGAAAGCAGCAAAAGGGTGATCGCCTATCGGGAATAGGAAACAGGCGATCTCCTTCCAGCGACAATTCACTAAGGAGCTCTACAACCTGCAACATCATCTGCTCCCGTGTACTTTATACACGATCATTACAGGTTTAAGAAGAGGCCACAACACAAAAGAAAACACAGGGTAAGCTAGACATTTAAAAAGAGTTGGATATGAACTTTAAAATCAAGGTAAAACAAATTCAAGATACCCACGTGAACCATCAACTAAACACATATTGCACGATTCCTCAAAGGTCATTAAAATCTCAACATTCATCAAGTGTCTATCAATTCAAAGTTCCTCATTTCTCACGTCAGACTTCCACTGACTCATCACACAAGACACTTGACACTACTTCCGGATTGACTCGTGCGTTGACTCAGGCCCAGAGATTTGCACCTGTCATACCATACCACTGTGAAATCCACACAGGGTCGCTGTGAAATCCACACAGCCATGCGCATATAGTCTCAATGTCAATAACTCCCCCGGTATGACAAGGTTAATTCATATAACAGGCCGAGCTCGTTCCCTTTTGAACAACTCACCCATACGTATGAACCTCCTTCGACTCTCCACAACTGAATAACTTCATCTACGTGATTCCATTATATCAGCAGAGTCAGGATATCTCCTTCTAGACAAGCCCCAGGTCAATACACATTACATACGATCTTACACGGTATTTCCTTTCCTGAAAATACTATGCCTCGATCCCACATTCACAGCATTCAACACATCACATAACACTTAAAGGAATGATTTCAATCACAGCAAAACTCAATCCAAGGTTCTTATTTTCGAATATCTCATTTAAATCTCAACAGTTTCAAAGCAACACCAAAAACAGAGAGTTTCGCAAACAACGCCAAAACCGGCGATCTGGTTCAAAAACAAGGTATTTCGAAGTCTGTATATAAAACCGGCGACCACGTCGCCCAAACACATAGAAACAGAGCATTCACGAAGATGAAAACGAAACCGGCGACCACGTCGCCCTCACTTCAGAAACAGCTAATCTATGGCTTGTATTGAAAATAAAGCTAGCTTCCCTTACCTGGACTTGCGCAAGACACCAGGAGCTCCGAAACCCAACGAAGCTTGAACAACGCCTTGGCTCTGTTTTTGCGTCTGGTTGAAGGACTTGCAGAGAACCTCCCAGGTGCTCTAATGGTGCTGCCTCTCGTCGTACTCTTGCGTGAAGATGCTAGAATCGCGGCGCGAAGGAGATATCTGGAGGAGAAGGGAGGTAACTCACTCTTTCTCTCTTTGAAAGCTGCAACGTTTTTTTGTTTCTCTCAGCAGTGGGTCTCTGCATCTTAAACCAACTTATCCATCAAAAGCAGCTGCTACACCCACTCTGCAGAGAAGTCTGAGAACCACTGCCCTGAACAGTACGACCACTGTTGTCTCTGGTGCATGCCAACCACTGCTCTGAACAGTACTGCCACTGTTGTCGCTTGTGCATGCCAACCACTGCTCTGAACAGTACGACCGCGAGTGTCTCCTGCGCATGCCAACATTCTGATGTCACCACTCTGAACCACCCTTTTTGTCTACGTGGCGTGCGTGCACTACGCTTCATGCTGGGAGTCTGGGTCTTACCTTCTCTGTGTGCAACTCGACATCGCGCGATAACCTTTCGTCGATGACCCCTCGCGCGAAAACAATCCACCGAATGACATCTCGCGCGAAGGCTATCAACCGATGACCTATCGCGCGAAGGCTATCCACCGATGACCTCTCGCGCGAAGATAATCCACCGATGACATCTCGCGCGAAGACTATCCACCGATGACCTCTCCTGGTGGACGACCGATGTCTCCCCCTGGAAGATGCCCGCATGCCTCGCGCCTTGATGATGTCCGCATGCATCGCGCCCTGGCGACGTCCACATGTCTCTCGCGCCCTGGCGATCATGTGTAGTAGACGACCGGCGATCTCATACCCTTCTAAACTTAACTTTTCTTCCTTTACTCTTCTTTATCCACACGTCATCCGACCGACCTCCACCAGCGGACCCCAGATCTTGGGCGACGTCCGAGGTCCGACTACTATGAAACTTCGTTTACCAGTTCTTTGTATTTTAAATAATAACATCTTCTGAAATTATTTAAATACACCACTTTCATTCCAATTCAATTTTACAGGTCCTTACATTCTCCCCAACAAGAAAAATTTTCGTCCTCGAAAATTGAATTATAAGGAAAGAAGGTATGGATGGGCTTCTCTCATGGTTCCTTCTAATTCCCAAGTTGTATCACCCGATCTCTCATCCCACACCACTTTCACCATATTGATGGTCTTGCCTCTGAGCTGCCTAGGACATCTGTCGACTTTGAGAAGCTTTCATTCTGCCTTGCATCAGTTTCACCTTCTCGGTTGTCTGTTGAACCAACTCTTACTACTCCAATACTTCATCAAATTCCATTCTCCATCCCTGCATATGGAGTATGCTGCTCCATTAAGCGCCAACTCCAGTACTCACACTCTACTTCCAACCCTGAAGACTTGGTCGAGCAAGTCCAGAACTAAGCCCTTAACAGAACCAGGACTAGCCCCCTGTAGAGAAAAAGTGAGCAAGATCCCTTCATCGGAAGGAAAGAGGACCGCTGACTACTGCTCATGTCCCCCAGCCAATTCAAACTAGGATCCGAAATATCCTTCTAGGAATCAACTTCCGCATCTTGATCAAAACCATCCATCGACTTCCCAACTGCTGATCTAATTCTCACGCTCCCTAAAGGAACACCTTTGGTTCACCACTATACCACATAATTCTGCACCTTATAAAGACAAAGTTCTTGTTGCTGTTACTTTCTAAATCATCATCATGACTTCTTTTGCCAACTCGGCTTCCTGTTCCCATCATTCCCTCCTTGTTCAATGTATACATTGGATGCATTGATTTGGGTTCAGGTGCCTATCTGAAAAGGTATACAAGAACGAACGCACCATATATCTCAACCACAACCATGTAAGTAGTGGAGCCGATTGGAAAATTTCCTCTGCATCTAGGATTTTCTTTCTTAAGGACAACTCTATTCCTCTTCTCCAAGATACAACAGACTATTGCCACCCACATTCCCTTCCACACCTGATTCTACTTGGATGACATACGTATAAGATAAAAGTTCTCAAGGTGGGACCTCAAATCCTTATGTCGAACAAATAGAACACTTATCCACTTGAAGCACATAGACCAGCCACGTTGCTTTAAAGTTAGAGTTAGTGGCCCACGCATCCTCCTGAAATCTCACATCCCCTCCGCCTCCAACTTTCCAAACAATGACTTTTTGGAACTAACCATCATCTTCACCCTCCTCGCACATCTTACGTACGTCTCTCCACCACCACGATTGATATTTCGAATGAGCTCGGCTTCTCCCAAGTTCCGAGTCATATTTGGATACAAGAATATCTTTCCATTTCCCTTTCTCATCACTCCTCATCCACCATTTCCATACTCATCTTCCAATTCACGATCCACAAAACAGCATCCATTCTGCGTGAAGCTTTCTCTCTTCTCCCAGTAACTTCTCTACTTGGTATTTTTCAGCAAATTTCTCTGTCTAATTGAACTTTAGACATAAATACAATATCTCCTCTTTCCTTTTAAGCTTGTGGTTAAGCTAGAGTCATCTCATGTTGTTTCATCGACATAAACATCTCCCAAGCTTCAAATAAAAGAAAATTCATTCTTTCATTCTTGGAACTTAACCCCGGTACTTCCCATGGATACACATGCTTAAGTCTTTAAACCCTCAACATTCTGCTTATATACTCTCCATAACTTATATGTAGCTGAAACTAAACTTTGGTACACTAAATCTAAATTACACTTCTTTCTTTAATTCCATCAACTCAGCTGGAGCCATTGCCACCGGTCCAGCTCCAGGCACCCAAAACAATAGAGAGTTCCACCTCTCTCTTAGGAGGTAATTCAGGTATCTCTTCTGGAAATACATCCATGAAATCTTTCACCAAGGTACCTTGCTTACGTCCTCTTCATTTTTCACTTCCAACCGAGCTAGCATCACGAAGCACCTCGCCATCTGGCTCTTGGAGATCTGGAAACGCTAACTTCTGATTACCGCAGACTACGAGAACGTGATTGGCAGCTAGCCAATCCATTCCCAGGATAACATCCAGATCCTGAAGAGGTAGGCAGATCAAGTTTACTTTGAATTTGCGTCCCTCTACCATCACTGGACATTCAGGGCAAACTGTAGAGGTCAACACCTGTCCTGACGCAGGTGTAGAGACCAACAGTTCGAAAGGCAACTCCTTCACTAGAAGGCCCAACTCGGCTACACACAAGCTTGACACAAAGGAGTGTGTCGCTCCAGAATCAACCAAAATTCTAACGCATCTACCAGCTATAAATAAGCACCTTGTACTAGGTTACCTGACTGAGATGCCTCCGCTCCAGACATGGCAAACACTCTCCCTGTTGCCTGAGGTCTGCTGCCTTCGCTCCTCAACTGCTGAGAGCCACTAGGTTGAGTCGCCCCATTCCTGCTTGGGCAATCTCTAGCAACGTGCCCCGTCCTTTGGCAGACAAAACACCTTCTCTCAAAAGCCTTCTTGGGGCACACATGGGACGTGTGAGGTCCACCACAATGGAAACACTTGGGTTTCCAAGGTTGTTGCTGCTGAAACTGGGATGGCGCTGCTTCCGCCCGACGTGGTGGAGGTCTCGTATAAGGCTTGCCTTGTGGGTGCTGCACCTTAGCCTTCCCACTGGAAGAACTCCCTGGGTGTGACCTGATCACCCGAGAATCACCCTTTTCCAGGGTCTCAACCATCTTCGCCTTCTCTACCAAGGCGTGAAATTCCCTGATGCACATCGGGGCTATGGTCCTCTTCAGCCCATGCTTCAGTCCCTCTTCAAACTTCCTACACCTCCAAGCCTCAGAGGTCGCCTGGGTGTAGAATCTGGCGAGATACTCAAACCGAGCAGCATAGGCGTTCACAGACATATCCCCCTGCTCCAACTTTAGGAATTCAGCTTCCCTCGCAAACCTTGCGCTGTCTGGGAAGTATTTCTCCAGGAACTTCACCCTGAAGCTCTCCCAGTCCAACACATCCTCTCGGGCCTCCATCATCTGCTGAGCTCCCATCCACCAGAACTCAGCTTCCCCAGATAGCAAAAAGGTTGCGAACACCAATTTCTTCTCTTCAGGGCAGGAGGTCGCCCTAAAGATTTTCTCCAGCTCTCTGACCCACTGATCTGCCTGATCAGGGGTAGCATTCCCACTAAACTTGGGTGGGTTGTGCCTCATGAACTCAGTCAGTCCCATCTGTTCTTGAGGCTGACCGCCGTGGGAGTTTGTCTCAGCCGACCGAGCAGTTTCCCAGTGGTGCATTGTAGCTTGATGGTTCTGAGCCATCGCTGCATTCTGTTGTTGGATGGCAGTTGCCATCATCTCGATAGCCTTAGCAATCTGGCTCATCTCCGAAGAAGGTTGGGGAGGGGTAGAAGGTTTACGTGCCATCTCTCTTCGTTTCAGATTTGAAACTACAGGTTTCTATATTCCCTACAACTACAAGAATGAGATCGATAAGAAATCAATTCATTCAGGAGGTAACATCTTGACCTTACAAAGGTCAACATCTCAAAGTCATCAAGAATTTGAGCTCATCAACAGAATCATAGCGCTTATAAACTTAAGCAAAACACCAGAATAGCTACTGGTATACAATCATCAATCCAAACAACCACTTTCAATCAATACGAAAATACTCAATAAAATGAAGTAAATCACACCAGAATTCAAGGTATGCTAAACATCAAACCTTTGGAATTAAGATTGAGAATCATCTCGATCCAGTTATGAGTCTGCACCCTCACTACTTTATCAAGACCTTCTCATTCTTAATACTAAGATTTTCAGTTAGAGCATATATTCACCAAAGCACACACAAAATTTCAATACAAAAACGTTTGAAAACCTTTCACTATAGTTGTTATTTTAAACTCAAATAAATTTCATGAGCAGAAGAAACACAATGGATCCACAGCCCTCAGGTCATCCTAAGGACGAACTGCTCTGATACCATTAATTTAACATCCCGCCAAAATACTATTCATATTTATATAATGAAAATAAAAGTAACAAATAGATTGAAGTGAACAAAATTATATATGTAAATAAAGTTTCTCCTCACAGGGAGTTTAATACAAATACGATCACTTTTCCATTAAAACATAAACAAAATACAATACAATAGAAAGATAGGCGATCTCCTGACAGAAGGGCGATCTCCTATTAGAAGGGCGATCTCCTATCATAAAGGCGATCTCCTATCATAAAGCAGCAAAAGGGGTGATCGCCCAACAGATATAGAAAACAGGCGATCTCCTTCCAGCGACAATTCACTAAGGAGCTCTACTTCCTGCAACATCATCTGCTCCCGTGTAAATTATACACGATCATTACAGGTTTAAGAAAAGGCCAAACACAACACAAAAGAAACATAGGGTAAGCTAGACATTTAAAAAGAGTTCGATATGAACTTTAAAATCAAGGTAAAACAAATTCAAGATACCCACGTAAACCATCAATTAAACACATATTGCACGATTCCTCGAAGGTCATTAAAATCACAACATATATCAAGTGTCTATCAATTCAAAGTTTCTCATTTCTCACGTCAGACTTCACTGACTCATCACCCAAGACACTTGACACCACTTCCGGAAGACTCGTGCGTTGAACCTAGCATCCAGAGACATGCACCTGTCATACTTCATTGGCTGGAATGTTTCCACAGCCATGCGCATCAACACAATCACGATCTCAATTCATCACTCTCCCAGTATGACAGGGTTAATCCATAAGACAGACCGAGCTCGTTCTTTTTCACACGACTCACCCATTCATATGAACCTCCTTCGACTCTCACCAACTGAGTAACTTCCTCTATATGATTCCATTACCTCAGCAGAGTCAGGATCGCCTCATTCACAGGATACTCACAGATCAATACACTTCACAACCAAATCTCAACACGGTATTTCCTTTCCTGAAAATACTATGTCTTGATCCACATTCACGACATTCCACACATCACACCACTCAAAAGAATGATTCCAACCACAGCAACAGTCATTTCAAAGGTTTAGATTTTCGAATATCACATGTATTTCACATTTAAATCTCAAACAGCTTCAAACAATACCAAAAACAGGGGAGTTCGAAATCCGTATTTAAAACCGGCGACCACGTCGCCCAACCACATAGAACAGAGCATTGCGAAAAGAAACAGGAAACTGGCGACCACGTGGCCCTTACTTCAGAAACAGCTAATCTATGGCTTGTATTGAAAATGAAGGCTAGCTTCCCTTACCTGGACTTGCGCAAAACACCGAGAGCTCAAAACCCACCGAGCTTGAAGGATGCCTTAGCTCTGTTTTCAGTGCCTGGTTTGTAGAACTTGCAGAGAACCTCTTAGGTGCTCTAAGGGCAAACGTCGCTTGTCGCACTGATGCTTGAGGTGGCCTGAGTCACAACGCAAAGGAGAGAAGAAGGGAGGGAGGAAGTTCGCACTCACTCTAACACTCTTGAGTCTGTAACGCTCTTTGCCTTCCCGCAGTGGCTTTTGAATCCAAGCCTACCTGTCCACGTATGCTGCTGCTGCCACCCCTTCTGCAGGAAAGCCTGACAACCACTGCCCTGAACAGTACGACCATTGTTGTCTCTTGTGCATGCCAACCACTGCCCTGAACAGTACGACCATTGTTGTCTCTTGTGCATGCCAACCACTGCCCTGAACAATACGACCACTGTTGTCTCTGGTGCATGCCAACCACTGCCCTGAACAGTACGACCGCGAGTGTCTCCTGCGCATGCCAACATTCTGATGTCGCCACTCTGAACCACCCTTTTTGTCTACGTGGCGCGCGTGCAGGACGTTTCATGCTGGGAGTCTGGGTCCCACTTTATCTGTGTGAAGCTCGTCATCGCACGACAACTTTCCACCGCTGACTCATCCTGGAGAACGACCGATGTCTCCCTCGCCCTGGAAGACGACCGATGTCTCCCTCGCCCTGGAAGACGACCGATGTCTCCCTCTGGGAGACGACCGATGTCTATCCCTGGCGACGCCCTCATGCCTCGCGCCCTGGTAATGCCCGCATGCCTCTCGCGCCCTGGCAATGCCCGCATGCCTCTCGCGCCCTGGCAATGCCCGCATGCCTCGCGCCCTGGCGATGCCCGCATGCCTCTCGCGCCCTGGCAATGCCCGCATGCCTCGCGCCCTGGCGATGCCCGCATGCCTCTCGCCCGCGCGATGCCTGCATGCCTCGCGCCCTGGCGACGTCCACATGCCTCGCGCCCTGGCGCTCATGTGTAGCAGGTGACCGGCGATCATGCACTACTAGGCTACACTTTCCTTCCTTTTTATTTTAAATAAAACATACATAGAATTCATTTAAAATATAACTCTTTTTATTCCAATTCAAAAGTACAGGTCCTTACAGCTCTCATCATGTAGAGCTCCATCTTTTGCCTATACTCCTCTACACTCATGTTTTTCTGTTGGAGTCTTTGGAGCTTGTCCATTAACTCCCTATCATAGTATGAAGGAATATGGCGGCGTCTCAAGGCTCCCCTAAGGTCATTCCAATATTCTATGGGAGGGTCCCTGTGGAGGCGCCTATCTCTCTCTAGGGCTGTCCACCAATACATAGCATTTCCTTGAAAGCTTAAAGTGGCTAAGGGTACTTTCCTTTCCTCGCTAACATGATGGCAAGCAAAAAGTTGTTCTACTTTCAATTCCCAATCTAGCTATGTTTCAACATTTTCCTTTCCATAAAAATGAGGTAAGTCTACCCTAGTCTCTTTTGGGTGGCTTTCTCTCCTAGTTCTTCTAGGTGGAGGTTGATAATAATCATTTACTCTCAGACTCCCCTCAACATGTGAGTCACTTGACCTAGAACTAGATGCATGTGATGCATGTGATTTTTTTAATTTTCGAATGTATTCATCTTTTTCTCTAACAATTCTCAACTCCTCTTCCAAAAGTGCAAGATGGGCATCTCTTTCTTTTTTATCTTCCAAAAGTTGAGCCTCATGTTGCAATTGTCTTAGTGATAGTGATTGAAAATCTCTAGCCAATTGTTTCAAAAGAGATTTTGTGGATTTTCTATCATTTTCACTATGACTTGAAGAATGAGTAGACATGTTTAGGGTTTGTGATAAAAGTAATTTTCAAAAAGAAAGATAAGTGGAGTGAAGTAGGTAATTTCCCAGGAAAGGGAGGTGGATCACTAGGATCTCTTAAGTACCAAGCCTTTCCTTAGCCAGATACTATCCCACAACACTTTCACAAACCTTTCTCTAAGCAATTTACTTAGAGCACAATCAAAGATAAAAACAAAATTTTTATGCAAGAAAAAACTATATAAAGCAATAAAACACAAATGAAAATTGCTATCTATAAAGCTTTTAAAACTAGTCGAATCCTAAGGTGAGGCTTCTTGGCACTTTGGAACCTTGAAGACACACTCACCGTCTAAGACGTATTAATCCACTAATTAATAAATGTATTTGCAAATTACAACTCAAAGAAATACAAAGAAATTAGGTTAACAAATTTTGATGCACAAAAATTTAAAGTCCTATTCTATGCACTCCTTCACTTGTAGCTCCTTTGTGTATATTTGTGTATTTTTCAATGAGGTTGTTGTTGTCCCTTGCTTTGTCTCCTTAGGTTATTCAACCTTAAATCTTTAATCCAGCTCCTCTTTAGTGATATGGCTTTCACCAAAACAAAATTTTAGCTCCACACTCACCAAAGCACTTTTTAGGTCAAATCCACCAAAGAGAGGTCAAGCAAGTTTTAAAGCAACAAAACTCAAATTTAAAATCAAGGACTACTGCAAATGGAGTTGATAGTTGACAAGACTTGAAAGAGTATTCAATAAAATTTGACAAGCAAAAAATTAAGGCACACAAGAAAAGATAGCACACAAAGTGGAATCCTAGTGAATGGAACTAGAATAGATGAATAAAACCAAAACAGCACTACAGAATTTTTTTTGTGTAAATTTTTCACAACTTTCCAATTTTATGCTGGTCACAATACTTCAAATTTGAGCTTGAAATTTTAACCACAGAAACTTCAATGTTTTAGCTCAATATAGGCGTTGGAATTTCACCAAAACAGTGAGCCAAATAATTGTAATAATTTTTCCGAAATCACTGCCGTGTTAGCGTTTTTGCAGAGTCAGGATTTTTGCACTCTGTTCGTATTTCATTTATCATTTTTTTTGTATTTTGAATTTTGATGTGCTTCTTTTTTTTCACTTTTTCTTAACACATCAAACTACTCAAATCCAAAATTTCAGAATTTTTTACCAACAAATGTAATTTCTGGGAACGATTCCAGCCAGCACAGTAGCAGTGAAAACAGAGAAATCCTAACTTGGAATTATAAAACGGTAAAGAAACTTTAAAAACACAATGGAAATGATTGGAAACGAACTTGTATGGAACTAATACACAAGTATGAACTCAAATATGAAAATATAAAAGGCACCAAAGCTTCAAAACTAGAAATATAAACTGCACTCAAAACAAAATCAAGCAACCAAATCAACAATAAAAGGCACCACTTGAAATTTATGACATTGTAGGATGAACATGACTTTGACAAAACTTGTATGGATTCAAAAATCAAAATGACTCAACCACAAACACTTTGCACCGATTAAAAACATCAATAAGACTCAAATAAAATAAAAATAGAACAGCCAACACAAAAGGAACCTAAAACAGTTTGAAAATGGAAGTTCAAGATCAAGTTGAACCAAAAATACCAAATAGAAATTTAAAAACAGCAACACCAACTTAAAAAGAAATTTAAAAACAGCAACACCAACATAAAAAGAAATTAAAAACAGCAAGTCATTTAAGGATATGAAGAACAACCCATCATTTGGTATCTAGAGCTTTGGTTCTTCAAGAGATAAACAACAAAGAAAATTTTTCAAGAACACAATGGAGTGAAGATATAGGAATTTAAGTGGATCTAACACCCAAATATGAACTCAAACTAAAAGAAAAATGCACCAAAAGATCATCCAAAACAGCAAAATAAAAACTGGACCCAAAATAAAGCAAGAAACCAAATCATCAAGAACAAGTACCACTAAGATTTTGATGACAAATTCGGGAACACATGACTTAGACAAAACATATGGATTCATAAAATAAAAAGACTCAAAGCATCATATGACCCCAAAGAAAATAAAAACAAGCAAGACTCAAATACCTAAAAATAAAAGACAGCCACACAAATATAGCAAGAAACCTACAAAAAAATTTGACAAGAGATGCTCAAGCACAAATTGAACAATTCTACCGATTGAAATGCCAAGAATAGCATCCAATGCAAAAATGAAAAGCAAAAAACAACAAGACAACTTGGAGCCAAGATGAACAACTTGAATATAAGAAGAACTCAAAAAAAATAAAATGAAGAGACACTCATCTTTGAAGAACCATAGCTCTGATACCAAATGATGGGTTGCTCTTCTTGACTATTTGTTCTTCTTGAAATATGAGGTAAAAAGATGGTAGAAGCTATGGATGATATGGGTCAAGGATGGCTCATATAGAGCTATGGGTTCCTTGTAGGTGCATGAAAGGTGTGGAGAGTGATAGGTTAGGCCAAATCACTTGGAGGAAGGTGAAGATGAAGATCAAAGTGTCTAACCTAGAGAGACTAGACAAAGAGTAGAAGCTAGCATAATTTTGGGCAGCATTTACTCATATAAATTGATCTTAAAAAAACATGAGCCAAAGCACCCTATTTATAGGAGATGGTGCCTTGGAGAGTAAGGAGCAAGGGTAGGATGGGGAATACATGAAAGAGGGGGCTGCTAGGGTGTTAACTAAAGGTCAATGCAGCCCCTTAGCATGCTTCTGGAAGGTAGGGCTACATTCCTACCCTAAAAGGCCTAGGTACAAGCTAAATTGTTAAATACACCCCCTATTGTGCTAAATGAACCCTACTCTACTGAAATTACAAATAAACTGAAATTAATTGATGCTCAGCTCCCATGGCTTGGGCTCTACTCCTTGTGGTCCTCTGAGGGGTCTTTGAATATGTAAAGAAAAGTTTCTCTGCCATCAGTAGCAGAGTCCCAATCTTCTTAAATACTCTTTTCCATGGACCTAGTTGTTGGGCCTGAGCTTGGGCTTAGGCTTGGGCTTGGGCCTCTTCCATCAACACCTCCCCTCCGAGTGAGAACTCCCAACTTGAAGGAAGGGTTAACTAGTGAAGTCAGCAGTGAAATCCTCTCTTGCCCATGGTGATCAGGGGTCAGATTGAGCCTTTCGGGTGAGGTTAGAGTCTCGACGGTTGGAGAGTGGGTTTGCACAGAACACCTCTTTGTCGAGAAAGAAGTCCTCAATTCGAGCAGAGGGCTCACCAATGAAGTCCTCAGAGGGTTAAGAGATGTGGGCGATGACAAGGTGGTGAGATGTCCCTTCAGCGCACTGTTCATGTCCTTTCGCTCAGAGCCACGTAGGTCGCCCGAGCCGATGATTTAGTCTCTTCGCTGAAACAAGTTAACAGCTTGAGACTGGAGGGCTTGTGTACCGACCAGTCCTCAGATACCGAGAACAAATAGTAAAGGGTGAACCACGTCAGCTGGGTCCCACAGCATGGGCCAAAGCCACGTGGAATGGACCCCGCAGGCAGTTTGGATTAGCGGGCGATTAGTCGTCAGCGTGTCCCTACAGAGAAGGGTGATTACCAGAAGGGACTGATGAGTCCTCATCACTCTGCAGGTTGATCAGTCCTCGGCAACAGAGTGTGACGAGGTGACATCGGTCTTGCGTGATTTCAACAACACAACCAGAACAGCTAAGGTTGGTACCCAGAGTGGGCCAATGACCAGTTAAATACCCAGAAATAGGGAGAGGCCTGAATCACGAATAGCTTATGCGTGTGGCAGGGAAAGCACAGTTAGGTGCAGAGTCCTGAGGGGTCGAGTACTCATCAGAACTAGGGTTTCCCAGTAAATGCTACATGCATGGCACGTGAACAGCAAAGGCACTCCCAGAAAAGGTGGGCCTAGAGACTAGGTGCACGAGGAGGCATCTAGGTGGTCATCCTGTAGTGTTTGCACTCCAGAAAAGGAAACCTTATGTGCTAGATTACCCTAAGACTGGGTGATAGCAGCGCGAGGGTATTCCAGTAAACCCAGAATATGGCTAGCAGCGTAGTGAACCCTAATTAGGGCTAGCGGTGCTGTAAACCCTAGACTATATAAGGGAAAGTGAGATACTTCACAAAGCTACACAATTTCTAGACCTAAACACAGAGAGACTCAATACACTTGGTGTTTTTTGCCCCATCTTGACTTGAGCGTCGGAGTGCAAATGGCCTCTAGGGCGCCCCTTTCTCTTTTGCAGGTGCAGATTGCTTCGAAAGAACCATGCATTTATCAAGGTGAGGAAGGAGGCGTGGGAGTGTCGTAGAGTCAACCGACAGGAGAGTCAACCGGCAAGAACAATACCCATGGAAACCGAACAAAAAATAGGTTGCTATAACAAGTTTGAACTAATTAAAATGGAAGAACAACACATCAAATGATAGAGGACATCACAAGGAATAGAATGAACCGATTGAAATTGAAAACAAACAAGTAGAACAAAAATGGGTATATTTAGAAGATGAATAGAAATTGTTCCTACCGGTTGACTCTCCCGTCAGTTGACTTCTACGATCGCTTGCACCTTCTCCCTTCCCTTTGGCTAGAACAGCTGAAACTGCAAAGAAAGAAAGATGGACGCCCTAGCGGCCATTTGCACTCCGATGCTCAAGTCAAGATTAGGGCAAGAAACACCAATGTATAGCAAAGAGTTCTAGTCTCAAATGCTGCGTACCTTTGGGAATACTTTGCTACCTGTTTTATAGCCCTTCTATGCTCCCTGCCGCGCCTATCCTTGCATACCTGCATTGCCTCCTAGCGAATTTAGGGTTACCTTTCTGGGACTCCATCATACAATTTCCCTGCGTGTCTCTCGGCAGCCTTCCTTTCCTGGAGTGATTAACTTAAGCATGGGGGCTATGACATACACTGTAACCCTAGCGCCGCACGGCCAAATCTTTTGTCTTAAATTAATTACTCACGTGCCTTTTCATGTGTTTTTTCCTTTTAAGGACTGATCCTCTACGCCAAAGTGATGTGAGTTGATTTTAGGTTCATTATGTTTGTGACACTTTCTTAGAATTAGGATCAAGATTCTTAACAATTTAGAGTGAGTCACCTAAGGAAAATCCCCACTGGACATTAACTTAACAAGTGTTAAGTAGATGTGAAGGTTCATTTCCAAAGGTCCAAGGTTAAAACACAATTAATGGTGATGAATGAATGAAGAACAAGGTGCTGAACTCAAAAAAAGAATAGCTGCAGAATTTAAACACAAAAAAAACAGAATGGAAACACATTGAAACAAAAGAACCGATTGAAATTCAAGAACAAGACATAGAATCAAAACTACCGATTGAAATGACAATGGAAGATGAAAGAAGATGAAACTTATGTGGTTGTAGCCATGGATTGGGAATGGACACGCCACTTGGAGGTGATGATCCAAGATAAGTACAGATTTGCCGCCACTTGAGTGCTCCCAAAACTTCACAAGATGAGACAAGGAAGAGGAGAACAAGTCTCACAAAATTCACTCACAATTTGAGTATAGTAACTTTTCTTCTAATTTCAATGTTCTTTTACATGAGCATATGATGGAGATCAAATAGAAGAGGAAAGTGAGGATAAAATCCAAGAACCTCAAGGACAAGTTAGCTCAAAATCCTTCATACCTCAAAGGATCACAAGGAGCAAGGCTAGAGATTTGGGTAAAGAACATCAATTGTTTTCTCTTTTTGTAATTACCCATGTATAAACATTTGTAAATATTTGTAAATAAATATAAAATTAGCTTTAGGAATATGCCAAAGAGGGAAACCAAAGAAACCTCTAATGTAAGGCATTTTAGGCACTTTCTTTAGGAAAAAGTGGAAAAAGTGACTATTCTACTCCTTTCTCTCTTAGACACTAGAAGGAGCTAGAAGAGTGACTCTTCCCACTCCTTCCCCTTTGTAACATGTCCAGCCCTCCTTATTATAAATAGGAGTGCTTGGTCCTTAATAAAAAAAAAGTTGAAAGTTAGAAGAAAAGAAACTATCTTGAAATTGAGAGAGGGAGTGAGTTTGTGAGACTTGTCTCTTCTTCTCCTCCATGTCTTATCTTGTGAGCTTTGGAGACTCTCAAGTGGCGGCACCACCCACTCATCTTGGAAGAACCACCCTCCAAGTGGCGTGAATCACATCTCCAAAAGGCTACAACCACATAAGTCATTTCTATTCATCTTCTAAACATACCCATTTGTGTTTTCTTGTAGTTTTTCCATTTTTAATCGGTTCAATCTTTTCCATGAGTTGTTTCCTTTCATTTGCTGCCATTGTTCTGCACTTTGTTTGGTTTATTTCCTTGTTTTCTTGCTGTTTTAATTTCGTCCAAACCATGGGTTTCCATATACATGTGTTGTTCTTGTTTTCCATCCATGGGTTTTTTGTTCTTTGATGAGTTTCTTGTGATTTTCTAATTCCTATTGAATTTCAATCAGTATTTTCACTTCTTCTTGGTGTTCTTATGATGTTCTTGTGTTTCCTTTGAAGTTTGGTACTGTTCTTGAATTACCCATTCATATTCCATTGTTATCTTACACTACAAGTTACCTATTCATGTGTTTTTAGTATGAACCTTTGTTTTCTTGAGTAGAAACTCTATTAATTGCTCTTTAGAATTTTGATCCTAATTCTTGAAAGTGTCATGAATACAATGAAATCTATATCAACTCAACCCAAACCAAGAAAGGTTCATGAGAGACTCACATCAGCATAGCACCTCTATTTATAGTGTGAGAGGGCTGAAATTAAAGTGGGAAAATTCAAATGAGAAGCATTTGAATTTGGAGCCAAAACATATGTCACAAGGGAGGTGTGACTTGATTTCTACTTTGGCACCTCCTAAAACTACACCTACACCTACTCTTTATGTCACATGGAAGGTGTGACTTGTTTTTGTACATTAACACCCCTTATTTTAATTCCTACACCTTCCTTCAAAGTTCTACTAAAAACTATACACAAGTAATTACAAAAAGAGACATCCATTGATGCTCTTCTCCCAAAGCTTTAGCCTTGCTCCTAGTCATCCTTTGAGGCATGAAGGATGTTGAGCTAATTGGTTGGGCTTGGGCCCCAACTTGGGCTTGGGCTTCATGGGCTTGGGCCTCAGGCGCCTCCTCTACTTGGTCTTCATCACAAAGCCTTACGTCACATGGAAACCCTTCGTGCGTGACGTATCCATGAATCTGATTTATATTCTTACACGTGTGATTCTGTGAGCCCCTCCATGGGTCCCATCATACCGACCTCTATGGTGCCGACCTCTCACCCAGTGGCCGACGTCCGAGGTCTGGCCACTACACAAGCCCCCCAGGCTCGAACTGGGACTTGTTCCAGTGAAGAGCCTTACAGCTCGACCGGTCGACCTCTGCAAAACTGGCCCACGCGTCCTTGTCACAGTCCTGAGTGACTTGACACGTGTCGTACCAAGAAGTGACATTTTCGAGCACTTTCCCTAGAGCGTACACGTGGCAATCTTAGCGGCTAGGATGGCTTGATGCTTCATGTTCTCTTTTATACGTTACTTCCTTGCTTCCTAAGCTCCCTACTATTTCATTCCCTCTCATTCCTTCATTTCAAAGTCTCTCCTCTTCGAACTATTCTTCGAGCGCCTACCATTCCCCTCAAACCTCAACCTTTCATCTCTTCAACAGACAAAGGTACGTTCTTTCTGCCTCCTCTATCTTTGTTTTGTTACTACGATGCTTTTTGTTTACCTGTAACTGCCTAGAATTGTTTTTTGATTCTCATCTTCGTTTTGCTTTGCCCTACCTTACTGTTCCACTGCATTTTCCTGGAATGCGCTATCCTTTCCCTCTCTCCGAGCTTATCTCTTATTTTTTTTTCTACCCTTGTGTTTTAGTCTTCGAAATGGGCCAGTCTTCCTCCTCTCATTCGGGGTCTGAATCGGACTCCCCCCAATCTCCTGCCCGTCAAGTAGTTCTAGGGCTCCACTCAGACTACTATCAATTCCTGTACCCTTGGGCCCCAGAAGGGCTTCTCAAGGAATCCTCTGATTTTACTACCTCCGAGTCCATCGTCACCTACAGGAAGGCTGAGGTACAAAGCAGAAGCAGTCACGCTAATCGTGTCTTTGGGAAAGACAACGATAAGTACGTTAGGGTAGTCCCTTGCACCGTAGGTGAACCTATGTGCTGCGACGAGACCTCGGGGCAGGAGGCCCCCTTCTGTTTTATTTACTCCACCATCTTCAAAAGGGTTTGCCTTCACTTACCCCTTAGTGGCTTCGAGAGGGCGTTGCTGACGGAGATGAACGTGGACCCAGCCCAGCTTCACCCAAATGGCTGGGTCTTCGTGCGGGCCTACGCCATCCTCTGCAACTACTTTGGGCGGCTGCCCTCAGTAGACTCCTTCCTATACTTTTTTGAAGCCAAGAGCCCTGGAAGAACCTCTGGGTTAGCATAAACGGGGTTGCTGGGAGAGCCCTCCTGACCCTCTTCCAGCAATCCTACAAAGGATTCAAGGGCAAGTTCCTGAAGATCCACTGCCTCCCCACTGACCCTACCCTCCTAGACGGGTTCCCGCTCTACTGGGTGGAGAAGCCCAATCTGGCCAAACCCAGGACCCTGACGGACTTGCACCCGCAAGATAGGGAAGTGTGTGAATTTCTTTCTAGCCTCGAGGCAGTGTTCAACACCGCCAAACTCATCCAACATGAGTACCTGCCTAAGAGCTTGCGGAGGTGCATAGGTAGGGCCTTAGGCCATCTTCTCTGCAACTCTTCACTTTCTCTTAACTACTTCTATTTGGTGTAGTTTCTTCTGTTATACTGCTTGCACTCACTGTCTTGACTTCGTGTTTGTTGCAGAAATGACGATCGGGGCCGAGCGAAGAAGACAATTGGCCTCGCGTGCCCTGAAAAGAAGAGCGGCGTCGGCTCATCTCGATCTGTCCAGGAGGAAGCCCCTCCTTCAACTAATGACATGGCCTTCGACGCTGCGCCCCTGACTGCCGCGGCCGCCGTAGAAACCACCGCTCTTCCCCAGATCGCGGCTGCTGAGGCTTCTCCCTCGGACGACAAGGGGACCTGCTCCGGGCTGGTGTTCAAACGAAAACACACGCAAGACACCGTGGTAGTTCCCTCGTCTGGTTCAGAGGGAGAGGGTCCTCGGGCCCCCTTGGGCATTTCCTCCTCCCCTCGGGTCGCTGTGGAGCAGGGAGAAAGCATCCTGGTACAAGGGGAGCTGAGCCCCCCTACCTCCCTGGCGCCATTTCTGCAACGCACCTTGAAATCCTCCCAGGAGATCGAGGAGGTGGAGAACCTGGAGGTAGGGCCACTGATGGACCAGGTGGCCCGGGGCTTTGGCAAGGCTCTTGGGAGTGCCAACCTTTTCTTCACAAAAATGATGAAGGCACACCAGGAAGCCGAGCACCGGGTAGTGGCTACTATGGGGGCAGAACGTCGCATCATGAGCCTCACCCTGGAGGTGGCCGAGTTGCGAAAGTTAGACAAAGAGGTCAGGGACCTCCTGTTTTCTAAGTCTCAGAAGGCCTTGCGAGCCCACGCAAAGTGCAATGACTTTTGCATGGTCGTGGAGGACCTAAAGGGTGAGGCGAGTCGCCAAGAGGAAGCCATTGCAGATCTGAAGGAAGAACTGGCGCGTCGTGATGACGACCTGGCCCAGCGGGACATTGAGCTAGTCAGGGTGAAGGAAGAGGCAGTAGAGCTGAAGGCAGAGATGGCCCGAAGGGAGGAGCGCTACCAGAAGTTCAGGGAGGAGCTTAGCAACGAGGCAGCTGAAGCCTATAGCACTGGGTTTGGTGATGCCATGGCCCAGGTTGCCTGCATGCATCCAGGGGTGGACCTCTCCAAAACCGGCTTAGACAAAGTCTTCCGAGATGGGCAGCTGGTGGATGCTCCTGTTGTCCCTTGAGCCCTCCCTTCTTCTTTTTTGTTTTGCACAAACAGCCTCTTTATAAATATTTGCACATTTTAACTGAATGAATTTATTCTTCCGCACCTTCGTCTTCTTTTGCTAACTTTATGTCTTTGTGTATGACCGAATACTTCAACTTATGGTGTACTTAACATCCTTCTCACCTTCTATTCTTGCTGATCCAGCCTCTTAACCAAAGCGTTAGAGCTTCTCCTTCTAGAACCTCGTCCTCACCAGCTTCACGTCAATTACACCAATGACCTTCACCTGAAAGTCCTCCAAGAAACCTGAAAGAACAGTATGGCGCCTCTGCGGCCGGTTGCGCTCCGACGCTCAAGTCAGTGATTGAATCAACAAAGAATCTTAAAGAAACTCAGAACCGTGTACAAGTGAAACCAAAAATCAATCCCCCTCAATTCCGTTAAGAATTTCACATATATACCTGAGTCTTTCTCTCTCCTGACGGTTATTCCTCTTGACACGTGGATAACATCTGGTCATACACGTGTCACCATCTGGAGTACCTGCAGCTGAAATGTTACTTCCACTTTGCTCCTGCGACTAAGTTATCCACACAGGGAGTAGCTTAGTGCACAGGCTACCCTGGGCGCAACCTTAACATGATGAACTGATTAACACTGGGTATCACGACTCACACTACACATGGTGGCAGACATGCCACTTATCCTCTGTATTTAGACCATATAACAAGTGCTTGCCAAGTCTTCTCAAATACCCGGCGATGTGCTCCTTTCGGCGACTTGCTGACCACCTGATCTCCTAACCTCCACACACGGCGATCATGTGCAATCTAGGCGATTACTCATCTTCACACACAGCGATAGGCGATCACTGATCTTCACATACGGCGATAGGCGATCACTGATCTGTGCTTCTTGCGTAACGCTCTCGCTGGGAGCCTGGGTCCCAGCGTAACTGTGTGTTAACAGGAAACCCCCGATGACTGATCAGTGCTTCTTTACCTCTCGCGCTCTGCTTTCAGGCGCTCACCTGACACTGATCTGCGGGTGGTGGTCCCTTAGCCACCGACCACCGATCACCATTCTGGGTGATCGCCTCCCTGATTCACCTGCTATCCTTTACCACGTTCTGGGTGATCGCCTCCCTGATTCACCTGCTATCCTCTACCACGTGTCACCCCGTGAACGGTCCACGTGGTCAACTGCTGCTGACGTCATCGACTACCGATGACCGACTGGATCACAAGCCCCCTAGTCTCGAGCTATGACTGGTCCAGCGAAAAGACTAAGAAATCGTCTTCTGGCGGTCTATGTAAGGACCTATAAAATTTAAATTGGAATAAAAAGGAATATATTTTAAATGAATTCTAAGTATGTTTTTATTTAAAATAAAAAAAGAAGGAAGTGTAGTTTAGAAGACTATGAGATCGCCTGGTTAGTACATGATCGCCTGTCGCCTAGGTTGCACGTGATCGCCAGTCGCCTATGGTGCACATGATCGCCGAAAGTGCACTCAGTATGTGGTCAGGATACTGGATCAACCAGAGTGGGTTCCACAAAACCACACGTATCAAGGTGTGGGTTAAGCCTTAGATACGCTGTGCATGCAAAGCTCTATGCTTGAGCATAAGAAATCGTCCTTGGTTTTGCATGCATGGGTGCACGAGGAGTAGTGCTGACCTACTCTTGGAAATGTGAAGCTACCGACGTCACCAAGTCATGTGGAGGTGATACCTTGGACGTAACATAGTGGGATGAAGAACCTACAGCAAGGCATGGCGATGTGTCGTCGGGCATCGCCGGGCGCGAGGCATGCGGGCATCGCCAGGGCGCGAGGCATGCGGGCATCGCCGGGCGTGAGGCATGCGGGCATCGCCAGGGCGCGAGACTTACGGGCATCGCCAGGGCGCGAGGCATGCGGTCATCGCCAGGGTGAGACATCGGTCGTCTCCCTGGGAGAGACATCGGTCGTTCTCCAGGATGAGGCATCGGTGGATAGTCATCGCGCGAACGGTCATCGGTGGAAGGTTATCACGCGATGTCGAGTTTCACACAGATAAGGTGGGACCCAGGCTCTCAGCATCAGACGTACTGCACGTGCGACACGTAGACAAAAAGGGTGATTCAGAATAGTGACATCAGAGTGTTGGCCTGCGCAGAGGCACGCGCAGTCGTACTGTTCAGGGAAGCGTACACGCAAACTTCCCTGCAGAGTGGGTTGTGGCAGCGGCTTTTGTGGACAAGTTGGTTTAAGATTCAAAAACCCACTTCTGAGAGGCAAAGGACGTTGCAGTGGTTCAAGAGTGAAAGAGTGAGTTTACCTTCATTCTTCTCCTTTTCTCTCCTTCGCGCTGCGATTCAGGTATCCTCAAGCACCAGTGCGACGAGCGACGACTGCCTTTGGAGCACCTGGGAGGTTCTCTGCAAGTTCTACAAACCAGACGCTAAAACAGAGCTAAGGCATCCTTTAAGCTCGGTGGGTTTTGGAGCTCTTGGTGTTTTGCGCAAGTCCAGGTAAGGGAAGCTAGCCTTATTTCTAACGAAAACCTTATATTCGATGATTGAGATGATGGGGCGACGTGGTCGCCGGTTTTCAACTGTTATTGCATAATCCCCTGTTTTTGGACGAGATCGCCGGTTTTGGCGTTGTTTTTCGAACTCCCCTGTTTTTGTGTTGTTTTGAAACTGTTTGAGATTTAAATGTGATATTCGAAAATCTGTACCTTGGAATGAGTTTTACTGTGACTGGAATCGTTCATTAAGTGTTGTATGATGTGTTGAATGTTGTGAATGTGGGATCAAGGCATAGTATTTTCAGGAAAGAAAATACCGTGTAAGATCGTGTAGGATGTGCATTGATCGGTGATTTCTATAATGACATATCCTGACTCTCCTGAGATAATGAATTCATATAGATGAAGTTATTCAGGCGTTGAGAGTCGATGGAGGTTCACACGTATGGGTAAGTGTTTGAAAGATAACTACTTGACCTATTGTGTGGATTCACCCTGTCATACTGTGAGAGTGATGAAATTGAGATCGAGATTGTGTTGATGCGCATAGCTGTGGAAACTTTACAGCAGTTTAGTATGACAGGTGCAGATCTCTGAGTCTAGTCAATGCACGAGTCTTCCGAAAGTAGTGTCAAGTGTCTTGTGTGATGAGTCAGTGGAAGTCTGACGTGAGAAATGAGGAACATTGAAATTGATAGACACTTGATGCATTATGTGAATAGAACGACTCTTGAGGAAATTGTGAAATGTGTGATTACTTGATGGTCATGTGAAGGGAATGAGAGAAATTGATAGTTTTTACGTGGGTGTCTTTAATTTGTTTCATCTTGATTTTAAAGTTTCATATCTAAACTCTTTTTCAAATGTCTAGCTTACCCTGTGATTTCTGGTGTTGTGTTTGGCTTTTTCTTAAACCTGTGATGATCGTGTATAATTTACACGGGAGCAGATGATGTTGCAGGAAGAAGAGCTCCTCAGTGAGTGGTCGCCGGAAGGAGATCGCCCGTTCCTATTTCTGTTAGGCGATCACCCTTTTTCTGTTTTCTGATAGGAGATCGTCGTTCTCTGATAGGAGATCGCCTTTTTGCTGTTAGGAGATCGCCTGTCTTTCTATTTTACTGTAATTTTGTTTACGTTTTTGGAAAATTGACCGATATATGTATTAAACTCCCTGTGAGGAGAAACTTCATTACATATATATAATTATGTTCACTCAATATATTTGTTTACCTTTATTTTTATTATATAAATATGAAAAGTATTTGGCGGGATGTTACAGTCTACAGGAGCGCACACTCTGGCACCAACACTGTTTCATTCCTTCTTCTTCGCCTTCAGACATTCAAAACATTTCTCTGTGAGACTCTTCGTGATGGCAGAGCCTCCAGCCATTCACAACCACATAATAAGGAGGATAAAGACCTAGAGGTTATTTTGGGATTTACTTGTAAATATGGGTCTAATTGGGTTTTTGTTTCTTTTTGTTGGCCCATTCAAGAGGAGAACTCTAGGGTGAAGGAATGTATAAACATATCCAAGAAGACCTCCAAGTCATCAAAACATAAACTAAAGCTTTGGTCAGAAGAACACAAGAAGACTGAGTTCCTGCTGACTAGTCAATATTATTTTTGGTCCAAGCTTTAGCTTAAATAAATTGTATAAAGTTGTTTAGGATTTCATGGGCCATGTATTGGGCCTAGTAGCATAAAATAATTGGACCAAATATTTGGGCCAAGTAGCATAGGTTTTTGGGCTTGTATTTGGGCCAATAGTAAAATATGACTAGTTAGGGTTAAAAGTGACTAGTTAGGGTAACAATTGGGCTTCTTTGAGCCCAATGTAACCCTAAAACGTCTAGGGTATATTGGAGGACGAAAATCACCTTGGCAAGGAGCACATGGACATCCACATGGCAGCCTAGGAGTGGAGAGGATTTAGCATGGAAGGTGTGAGCTAAAACATGGAAAGCATGACTCCACATGGCACCTTCTCATTGGAGAGTTTTATTTTGGATTTTCAAATTTTGGCTCCAAAATGTCCAGCCCTCTCTCCTATATAATGAGGTGCTTGGCTCATGTAAAGAAAGAAGATTAATTTGAGTGAAATTGCTGCCAACTTTGTGCCAATTATCACTCTTGTCTCCTACCTCTAGGATAGACACCTTAGTCTTCATTCTTCATCTTTTCCAAGTGAGATGGCCTCACCACTCACTCTCCACACCTAACACTTCACCTTCAAGGAAACCACAACTCCTAGGAGCTCTTTGCACATCTTCAACCATAGCTTCCGCCACCTTCAAATTCATTTTCAGTTCATGGAAGAAAGCACTCAAGCTAGACTACATCACTTCGACTTCTTCAATCTCCAACCTTTGTGACGCTTTTCTGATCATCTAAAGGTAACCTTTTTATCTCTTCTACTGATGACTGATCACCCTTCTCTAAGGTGGCACACCGATGACCGATCACTCGCTAATCCAAGCTGCCTGCGAGGTCCACTCCACGTGGCTTTGGTCCATGCTGTGGGACCCAGCTGACGTGACTCACCCTTGACAACTGAGGTCTGGCCACTACACAAGCCCCCCAGGCTCGAGTTGTGACTTGTCTTAACGAAGAGCCTTACAACTCGCCTGATCGCTATTGGCCCTACCGGGCTGGCGGGCTCTCACCTCTTGGCCGACGACCGAGGTCTTGCCACTACATCAATGTTCTTACTTCTGCCCCTTTCCTTCGACGACCATTATCTGCTTGTAATGAATGAATTATAACTCTTGTCTTTACAACTCGAATTACTCTTTCTCCTTTACAGCTCAAGTTTCACCTTGTGTGGGTTGTGCTTGGTGACCGTGCTAACTGATGTGTGCATCTCACCCTTCAATCCTCAGCAGAAACCTTTCCTGAGCTAACTTGATGTGGTGCTAACTTTACTTCTTGACTCACGCTGGTTCCCTTGACTGATTAATCTTTGAAGTCCCCCTTCTCGACTGATAAGCTCTAGAATACCTCTTATTTACACTCTGGTGATGGGAGATTCCTCCTGAGTCGACCTTGGCTGATAAGCTGAGGAGGACCTCTTCAGTGGATGTCTTTCCCTTGTACTGGGTGGACAAGGGAAATAAAGGCTCCAAGGATAGCTTCAGGAGGGCAAGGAGCCCTGACAACATGGGAGCACTGGACAGAGACCTCTGCCTTTTCTGGAAAAGCGTAGCCGCCTCCAACATCTCCCTTCCTACAACGTCTATCATTAGCTTTGAGTTTCTCGAAGACCAGCTAGACAAGCATATAGGTTATCTTTCGTTCTCCTCACTTAGCCTTGTTTCTTTGTGCGTTTAACTGACATGCCAAGTGTCCTACATCATCGCCAGAAATTCCTCTGATCTGGTACTCGCCGAATTAATTTTGGGCGATGTTGCCTTCTCTACCCAAATAAGGCGTCCTCTGTGGGATCACCTTTTGCAACCTTCTATTCGCTTTCTCACCTTTCGTTCCTTTATACGAACTCTTCTTGCCTGCACTTGCTCGAAGGCAAGGAGGACTTCCTCTGTCGCCTACACTTGCTCACAAGCAAGGAGGACTTCTCCTTTCTCGCCTGCACTTGCTCAAAGGCAAGGAGGTCTTCTTCTTTCTCGCCTGCACTTGCTCAAAGGCCAGGAGGTCTTCTTCTTTCTCGCCTGGCGCTTGCTCAAAGGCGAGGAGGTCTTCTTCTTTCTCGCCTACACTTGCTCAAAGGCAAGGAAGACTTCTTCTTTCTCGCCTACACTTGCTCAAAGGCAAGGAGGACTTCCTCTGTTGCCTACACTTGCTCAAAGGAAAGGAGGTCTTCCTCTGTTGCCTACACTTGCTCAAAGGCAAGAAGGTCTTCCTCTTTCTCGCCTGCACTTGTTCAAAGGCAAGGAGGTCTTCTTCTTTCTCGCCTACACTTGCTCAAAGGCAAGGAGGTCTTCTTCTTTCTCGCCTGGCGCTTGCTCAAAGGCGAGGAGGTCTTCTTCTTTCTCGCCTACACTTGCTCAAAGGCAAGGAGGTCTTCTTCTTTCTCGCCTACACTTGCTCAAAGGCAAGGAGGACTTCCTCTATTGCCTACACTTGCTCAAAGGCAAGGAGGTCTTCCTCTGTTGCCTACACTTGCTCAAAGGCAAGAAGGTCTTCCTCTTTCTCGCCTGCACTTGCTCAAAGGCAAGGAGGTCTTCCTCTTTCTCGCCTGCACTTGCTCAAAGGCAAGGAGGTCTTCCTCTATTGCCTACACTTGCTCAAAGGCAAGGAGGACTTCCTCTTTCTCGCCTGCACTTGCTCAAAGGCAAGGAGGTCTTCCTCTGTTGCCTACACTTGCTCAAAGGCAAGGAGGTCTTCCTTTTTCTCGCCTGCGCTTGCTCAAAGGCAAGGAGGTCTTCCTCTGTTGCCTCAAGAAGCACGAGAACATCGAGGACTTTGATTTTCGCTGGATGCCTCCGATCGCCAAAGGACGATGAGGACTTTAAAAACTTTTCACTTGTGCCCCTAATCGCCTAAGGGCGATGAGGACTTTAAAACTTTTCACTTGTGCCCCTAATCGCCTAAGGGCGATGAGGACTTTAAAACTTTTCACTTGTGCCCCTAATCGCCTAAGGGCGATGCGGACTTTAAAACTTTTCACTTGTGCCCCTAATCGCCTAAGGGCGATGAGGACTTTAAAACTTTTCACTTGTGTCCCTAATCGCCTAGGGCGATGAGGACTTTAAAACTTTTCACTTAAAATGTACGCAATCGGTTTATTTCTACCTCGAATCACTTTAGGTGATAAGGTTTTTCCAAAAACCTTTTTAAAATGATATGCACACAAACTTTAGTATACTTCAAAATTTCAACTTTGAATATCTTATTTCTTGGGTGGCCTCGTTAAAAACCTTCCTTATGGAAAAAAGAGTGCCCCCTTGCAACTGTTTTTACAAAACTGTTCATGATTCCCCTGAGTTTGTACTACTTATGAAGCTTTAACTGAAATGAAATATGAGGTGTGTGGCGTTCCAAGTACGAGGAATCGCCCCTCCTTCTAGTGTCTCCAAGCGGTAGGCGCCATTCCCGAGTGCTTCGGTTATTCTAAACGGTCCTATCCACTTGGGTGACAACTTATTCTCCATCACGTACTGGTGGGCCTTCCTCATCACCAGATCGCCGCTTCTGAACTGCCTCGGTATTACTCTAGAATTGTATCTTCGTTCTATTCTTCTTTTCACCGCTTCAGCTTTCACTCTTGCTTCCTCTCTGACCTCATCCAGTAAATCCAAGTTCATTCTTCTCTCTTCATCTGATTCTTCTGCTACAAAGTGTTGAAAACTCAGCGAGCTCTCCTGGATTTCAACTGGAATCATTGCGTCATAGCCATACACTAAACTAAAAAGGGTTTCGTGATGTCCACATCGGGCGAGCGATCCTCGAATGCTTCCACTGGCATCACAGATTGAGCATATTTCTTGCACTGTGACGCTGTGTACCTACCTTCTGAGAAACCCCCAGCTATAGTGTGGATTTCCCCGTGGATGGGCACTTCATGTTGTTGGCCCTCGCTGCTCGTCGGCTGGGAGCTCGACGCATTTGCTGCCTTCTTCTCCAGCAAATAGTCCTTCATAAATCCACTTCTAACCAACTCGTCGAGTTGGTATCCTAGTGATAGGCAGGAGTCAACGGTGTGGCCAAAACTTTCGTGGAATTCACACCATGCGTCTGGCTTTGGCCCCAACACCTTATCTGACATTTTTTCAGGCACCTTCAGCTTGGCAGCTATATTGGGAATGGCGATCAAGTCCACCAATCTCATCACGAACTCATGCCTCGGAGGGCGCTTGAATTCCCTCAGGCGACCTGGCCCTCTTCCTCTACTACTGTCATCGCCTTTGTTTTTCTTCGGATCTTAAGGATGGTATGTCCTTTGATCCTTCTTCACTGTCGCCGTCTCCAACACCCTCTGAGGCTGAGTCTTGGCTTGGGTGCGTGGTTTTGCAGGAGCCATATTCCCTCTCTTCTCCATCACTTCATTCTCAACGGCGATGTGAGCCACAACACGTCGCCGAATCTCTGCAAACGTTGCGGGGTGGCTTCTGATTAACGATTCGCTGAAGGGTCCAGGTAGCACGCCCTTCTTAAAGGCGTGCACGAACATCTCCTCATCTTTACCTGGTAATCGGACTATCTGAGCTCCAAACCTATTCATATAGTCCTTCAAAGATTCCCCCTGGAATTGCCTTACGTAGAACAGGTCGTACGACACCATAGGCGGCGCCCTATTCATAATGTACTGATCGACGAAAAGCTTGGAGAATTGCTGGAAACTGGAAATGTGTCCAGTAGGTAGGCTTATAAACCAATCCAACGCTGTGCTGTGGAGAGTGCTCATGAACATCTTGCAATAGACCGCATCCGATCCCCCCGACAACATCATCTGCGTATGAAACGTGGTAAGGTGAGCCTCTGGATCTTCCACTCCAGTGAAGGAGGCCTTCACCGCCGTGATGTTTGTAGGAACTGCAGCATCCATGATCGCCTGCGAAAATGGCATTGGAAAAACTCGTGGCGGAGACAGTGGCGCGCCTCCACTGGTCGCGGCACTCTCCCTCTGCTCGCGAAGAGCCTGATGTAACTCTTCATTAACCTTGCTCAGCTCTTCGTTCCTGGCCTGGGAAGCGACCAGGTTGCCGTGCATCTTCGTCTGCTCAATGCGCGATGCTGCCACATCTTCTTGCAAAGCACGCATCATCTCCAGCATTTGCGACATCATCACGTTATTCTATCCGGATTGTGGCGCAACTGAACTAGATCTGGTTGTCCTCATTTTCCTCATGAAACTTCTAGTGATTTCACACAGTTACCTCTCAACACGCAAAAGCTACCTCGCAACAACGCTCAAGAAACCTTTCAACTTCCTTCGCACAATGATTGATCCAAAAACCAATCGGTAGAAACCTCCAGAAAACCACACCTCACCGATTGAACATTGATTCAAATGGTCAAAACCTCCGAAAAACGATTGCGGCAGCAAGCAATCGAATAGAAACCACCGAAAACATCACAAACTCAACTGTGGATGGGAATCACAGTTTACACGGCCCCATGGTGGGCGCCAGATGATCCAGCCTCTTGACCAAAGCGTTAGAGCTTCTCCTTCTAGAACCTCGTCCTCACCAGCTTCACGCCAATTACACCAATGACCTTCACCTGAAACTCCTCCAAGAAACCTGAAAGAACAGTATGGCGCCTCTGCGGCCGGTTGCGCTCCGACGCTCAAGTCAGTGATTGAATCAACAAAGAATCTTAAAGAAACTCAGAACTGTGTACAAGTGAATCACAACCAAAAATCAATCCCCCTTAATTCCGTTAAGAATTTCACATATATACCTGAGTCTTTCTCTCTCCTGACGATTATTCCTCTTGACACGTGGATAACATCTGGTCATACACGTGTCACCATCTGGAGTACCTGCAGCTGAAACGTTACTTCCACTTTGCTCCTGTGACTAAGTTATCCACACAGGGAGTAGCTTAGTGCACAGGCTACCCTGGGCGCAACCTTAACATGATGAACTGATTAACACTGGGTATCACGACTCACACTACACATGGTGGCAGACATGCCACTTATCCTCTGTATTTAGACCATATAACAAGTGCTTGCCAAGTCTTCTCAAATACCCGGCGATGTGCTCCTTTCGGCGACTTGCTGACCACCTGATCTCCTAACCTCCACACACGGCGATCATGTGCAATCTAGGCGATTACTCATCTTCACACACGGCGATAGGCGATCACTGATCTTCACATACGGCGATAGGCGATCACTGATCTGTGCTTCTTGCGTAACGCTCTCGCTGGGAGCCTGGGTCCCAACGTAGCTGTGTGTTAACAGGAAACCCCCGATGACTGATTAGTGCTTCTTTACCTCTCGTGCTCTGCTTCCAGGCGCTCACCTGACACTGATCTGCGGGTGGTGGTCCCTTAGCCACCGACCACCGATCACCATTCTGGGTGATCGCCTCCTTGATTCACCTGCTATCCTCTACCACGTTCTGGGTGATCGCCTCCCTGATTCACCTGCTATCCTCTACCACGTGTCACCCCGTGAACGGTCCACGTGGTCAACTGCTGCTGACGTCATCGACTATCGATGACCGACCGGATCACTTGCCACTTTGGTTTCTCCATCTATACATGTTTCTTTGATAATAATCTCCCTTTTTTTTTTCTGCCGACCTCAACTGACGGGCCAAGGAAGACCTCTTTATCTATCGACCTCGACTAACGGGTCGAGGAAGGTCTCTTTCTCTGTCGACCTCGACTGACGAGCCAAGGAAGACCTCCTTCTTGTCTCACTCCTTGCTGTGTAAACTGAAAACTTCCTCCTCTTTTTGACCCTGTAGAAATCAAGGGAAAGGCCTAGGAAAAAGGATTATTTTGAACCATACTATTCTTCTGCTTTCTTTATCAAGGTAGAAGAGTGATCTCGCCGCGGACTCGAGCGTGGGGAGAATGCCTCGTCACTCCTTCGTTTGACTTTCTAACTGCTGCGCGTTCTGCAAGGAGGCTCCAGGGACCTTCGACGGGACTCCAAACGGTGCCTGCAAAACACACAGACGGCGCCTCTAGCGGCCGTTGTAGCTCTGACGCTCAAGTCAAGCAACGGGAACACCAAAAAGTCTCTCTCAGGTCTCTCTGTGTGAGACCGTGTGTGTGTGCCCTCAGTCCTCTTTGATTCGAAAACTGAGTGCTCTCGGTTTAGTGTTGTGTATTCTGAGGTAAAGATTGCATACCTGGTTTTTGGTGTTCTTCTTCCTCATATAAACCCGCGTAGCCCCTACAGGCTACCTCTAGGGCCACTTAATTACTCTGCACTGTCGTTTCCACTTCCCAGGGCTACCTTGCGTGCCAGCCTTCTTCACTTAAGTGCCAAGTCTGACAGGGGAGGCCGCGTGGGTACCTCTGCACCCCTCGACTTCTGTGCCTATCTGCCCTACCTATTCTCTGGGAACATCTTCACCATCCACGTGGCAGACATGCAACCCCACTGGGAGACTCTAACCTTGATGGCTTCTCGTCCCAGTAGGATTCTGCACTTAACTGCGTCTTCTCATCTTCATGCGTGGTCGTCTCGCGACTAAGGCCATTCACTGCCTCTGGGCGCTTTACTGATCATCGATTGCGTTGTTCACATCGCGCGGCCAATGTCACCTCAACACACACCGATGACCGATGTGCTTCTTCACGTCCTCGTGCTCTGCTTATGGAATCAGGCGAGGTCCTTGAGTAACGTTCTCGCTGGGAGCCTGGGTCCCAGTTTAACACGTATTGACAAGGAACCCCCGACGACTGATCACTCTGCATGCACCGATGACTGATCGCTCTGCATGCACCGATGACTGATCGGTGCCTCGTCACTTCTCGCGCTCCGCTTCCAGGCGCTCAAGTAGGAACCGATCTTCTGGTGGTGGTCACTCGGTAGCTGACCACTGATCGCCGTTCTTGAACGATCTCCACCCTGGTTCATCTACTTTCTCGTGCCACGCGTCACTCTGCGACTGACCCACGTCGTCATCAGCTGCTGACGTCATCGACTACCGATGACCGACCGGATCACAAGCCCCCCAGTCTCGAGCTGTGAACTTGTTCTCAGCGAAGAGACTAAGTGGTCTTCATTGCCAAAGAGAAGAAGGAGCTCGAAGCTGATGTACCTGAGAGCATGGCTGCTGGTGCCGAGGTTCTGATAGATGGGTTCCATGGGCTGGCAGCAGGTTTACTGCGTCCTTCCAGACTTGGACTCTACCCAACCTAGCCTCCACCATTCAGTGGCTGATGGCAGGCTCATTCCTCCTCCTTGAGCTTCTTCCCTTGCCACTTCTCCTTTTGTGTAATTTCTCTTGCTGCTACAAACTTGTATATAATCTTTTATGCATAAGTTCATGTTGGATGACTGACCTGATGGCGTCTAAATGCTTCGACTGATCGTCCAAGACCTTGTTTGGGCAAGCTTTCATACTAAGAGCTTTTGCTACCGACCACCGACTAGCATGTTAGCGCACCACCGATCAGTCATCGCGCTTCAGGCTTTGCATTACTTCCGTGTCACTCCAGCGCTAAGCGCATAGAGGACCCGACCTCTGAAGATGATGCTTGTGTTTTGGGGAAGAGGACTGCTTCTTGATTGACCCCTCTTGCCTCAGCCTCGCTGTAGGAAGTTGAGGTGAGGTCTTTCTCCTCTCGCCCCAGCCTCGCTGTAACAAGTCGAGGTGAGGACCTTTTATCTCGCCTCAGCCTCGCTGTATAAAGTCGAGGTGAGGACTTTTTATCTCGCCTCAGCCCCGCTGTATAAATTCGAGGTGAGGACTTTCTCTGTAGTCTTAACCTTGTTGTATGAAGCAGAGGATAAGGACTTGGTTCCTTTGCCTCAACCTTGCCGTAAGAAGTAGAGGAAGAGGACTTTCTCTGCCTGCACCCCGCTGTACAAAGTCGAGGGTGAGGACTTTCTCTCGCCTGCACCCCGCTGTACAAAGTCGAGGGTGAGGACTTTCTCTCGCCTCAACCTTGCTGTACAAAGTCGAGGGTGAGGACTTTCTCTCGCCTCAACCTTGCTGTACAAAGTCGAGGGTGAGGACTTTCTCTCGCCTCAACCTTGTTGTACAAAGTCGAGGGTGAGGACTTTCTCTCGCCTCAACCTTGCTGTAAAAAGCAGAGGTAGAGGACTTTTCTCTGCCTGCACCCCGCTGTATAAAGTCGAGGGTGAGGACTTTTTCTGTTGCCTTAACCTTGCTGTATGAAGCAGAGGAGAAGGACTTGGTTCTCTTGCCTCAACCTTGCTGTAAGAAGCAGAGGAAGAGGGCTTCTCTCGCCTCAACCTTGCTGTAAAAAGCAGAGGAAGAGGGCTTTCTATGCTTGCACCCCGCTGTACAAAGTCGAGGGTGAGGACTTCCTTCACTGAGTGGGTGCATGCTCCCAGGGGAGCACCAGGGGTGGCTGTCTAAGCGCACTCGCCAGGCGCATCCCTGCCTGCATGGTATCACCGCACGCCCTTTGAGTGGGCAACGCCTCTTCTTCTGGTTTGGAATCATGCGGGGTGCATGCGTAACGCTCTCGCTGGGAGCCTGGGTCCCAGCTTAACACGTGTTAACAAGACCCCGATGACCAACCTTCTTCTGGAATCATGCGAGGTGCATGCGTAATGCTCTCGCTGGGAACCTGGGTCCCAGCTTAACACGTGTTAGCAAGACCCCGATGACCAACCTTCTTCTGGAATCATGCGAGGTGCATGCGTAACGCTCTCGCTGGGAACCTGGGTCCCAGCTTAACACGTGTTAGCAAGACCCTGATGACCAACCTTCTTCTGGAATCATGCGAGGTGCATGCGTAACGCTCTCGCTGGGAGCCTGGGTCCCAGCTTAACACATGTTAGCAAGACCCCGATGACCAATGCACCGACCGAGTACTCACTCCCGACATGCACCGACGGCTGATCTTGCTTTGGGTGCACCGACCGAGTACTCACTCCCGACATGCACCGACGGCTGATCTTGCTTTGGGTGCACCGACCGAGTACTCACTCCCGACATGCACCGACGGCTGATCTTGCTTTGGGTGCACCGATGACTGATCGAGCTCTGCTTCTTGGTGCTTAAACGCGAAGGTGATGTCTTGCTACGGGGAAGGAGAGTTTTTCTTGGTGACCCCTCTTGCTTGCTCCGAGGTCATCAACCTTTAGGTCTGGTTCCTGTTGGACGTTTCTCGAAATCTTCCCTTTCCCTCTCTTGGTTTTACTAGAACTCCCGAGTTCCCAAACTTTGGCCACCTGCACTCACTCCTGGGGTGAGAGAACATAGGTCGGTGGTCCGTACTCGCGCCTGGGGCGAGCAGGCTCCACCCGATCCCTTGCACTTGCATCTGGGGCAAGCAGAACTTGAAACTGGGAAACATGTGCACACTTGACATACTGAAATCTTTTTTATTGGGTGGCCTCGTTAAAAACCCTCATTAGGGAAAAGAGTGCCCCCTGATTTGCTCAACTATTTACAGTATATACATTGAGTGTGCAGTGCAAGAACGCATCTACTTTACAACTTAACTAAAGTGGAACTTTCAAATGTGTACCGTTCCACGTCTCGGCGATAGCTGCTCCACCCAGGGTCTCCAAACGATAAGCTCCGTTCTCCAACGATTCATCTACTCTGGATGGGCGATGACCGACCTGGGATGCTTTACTCATGAGGGGCGATCATGCCCTCTGGTTCAGCTCCCACCTGAGCTACCTGGGAGCCCCCCAGCGTTGCATCCTCCATCACCTCACGTCCCCATGCACAGGGACCTCGTGTTGCTGATCACCTGCCTGGGACCCCGAAGCGCGATCACCTTGCGCCTCCCTCAGGTAATTGGTCAGGAAGCCTGTCTTCACCAACTCAGCAAGTTGACGCCCCAACGCCAGGCATGTGTGGAGTGTGTGTCCATAAGCTTGATGGAACTCACACCACTCGTCCTTCCTCCTTCCAAGTACCATGTCAGTTTTCTCTGGTACTCGGAGTCTCGCAGCCACGGCAGGGATGGCGATCAGCTCTGCCAACTCTATCACGAAATCATACCTAGGGGGCGTGTTGTTCTCCCTTGCACGCCCCCTGCCCTGGTCCCTCCTGGGTGTATAGGGACGAGGCCTTCCCTGCGCCTTCCTCTCCTCCCTGGTCTCATACACCCGCGCCTGTTGCTGTTGCTTCCCATGACCCCCGCGTGGCTTAGATGGTGCAACACTGCTTCTCTTCTCAGAGACCTCTGTCTCCGCTACTATGTCGCGCCACCGCTCATCGCCGGATCTCAGCAAAGGTGGCAGGGTGGCTCCTGATGAGTGATTCACTGAAAGGGCCAGGTAGCACGCCTTTCTTGAATGCATGCACCAGCATGCTCTCGTCCTTGCTGGGCAATCTCACCACCTGCGCAGCGAAAAGGTTGAGGAAGTCCTTCAGCGACTCCCCCTGGTACTGGCGCACGTCGAACAGGTCGTAAGTTACCACTGGCAGCGCTCTGTTGACGACGTACTGCTCCGTGAACAGCTTTGAGAACTGGTGGAAAGAGGTGATGTGGCCCTCCGGCAGGCTCACGAACCACTCCATAGCTACTCCACTCAGCGTGCTCATGAACATTTTGCAGTACACGGCGTCTGTACCTCTAGACAGCATCATCTGAGTGTGGAAGGCTGTCAAATGTGCCTCTGGGTCTTCCACCCCCGTGAACGACGCCTTCACTCCCACCAAGTTGGGGGGCACCATCGTGTTCATGATCTCGGGGGAGAAGGGCATAGGAAATGCTCTAGGAGGCGACGGCGGCATCGACGTCCTATCTTCGGATACGCGCTCATTCTGCGCCTGCAGCTCCCTACGCAAGTCCTCGTTCACGCGGTTCAACTCTTCATTCCTGCTATGCGATGCAGTCAGCTCTGCATGCATCTTCTCTTGCTGAACTCTCGACGCCGCGACGTTATCCTGCAACACGCGCATCATCTCCATGACCAGCGCCATGGTCACAGTTCCTTCACCAGCAGGTGGTGGAGGTGTCGTTTGTCTGGTTCTTCTACTCATCTGTGCGATTTCTATCCTCGTTCTTGTGTATGGGGGCTTCGTTTTACTTCGGGCCCCACGGTGGGCGCCAAATGATCTCGCCGCGGACTCGAGCGTGGGGAGAATACCTCGTCACTCCTTCGTTTGACTTTCTAACTGCTGCGCGTTCTGCAAGGAGGCTCCAGGGACCTTCGACGGGACTCCAAACGGTGCCTGCAAAACACACAGACGGCGCCTCTAGCGGCCGTTGTAGCTCCGACGCTCAAGTCAAGCAACAGGAACACCAAAAAGTCTCTCTGTGTGAGACCGTGTGTGTGTGCCCTCAGTCCTCTTTGATTCGAAAACTGAGTGCTCTCGGTTTAGTTTTGTGTATTCTGAGGTAAAGATTGCATACCTGGTTTTTGGTGTTCTTCTTCCTCATATAAACCCGCGTAGCCCCTACAGGCTACCTCTAGGGCCACTTAATTACTCTGCACTGTCGTTTCCACTTCCCAAGGCTACCTTGCGTGCCAGCCTTCTTCACTTGAGTGCCAAGTCTGACAGGGGAGGCCGCGTGGGTACCTCTGCACCCCTCGACTTCTGTGCCTATCTGCCCTACCTATTCTCTGGGAACATCTTCACCATCCACGTGGCAAACATGCAACCCCACTGGGAGACTCTAACCTTGATGGCTTCTCGTCCCAGCAGGATTCTGCACTTAACTGCGTCTTCTCATCTTCATGCGTGGTCGTCTCGCGACTAAGGCCATTCACTGCCTCTGGGCGCTTTACTGATCATCGATTGCGTTGTTCACATCGCGCGGCCGATGTCACCTCAACACACACCGATGACCGATGTGCTTCTTCACGTCCTCGTGCTCTGCTTATGGAATCAGGCGAGGTCCTTGAGTAACGTTCTCGCTGGGAGCCTGGGTCCCAGTTTAACACGTGTTGACAAGGAACCCCCGACGACTGATCACTCTGCATGCACCGATGACTGATCGCTCTGCATGCACCGATGACTGATCGGTGCCTCGTCACTTCTCGCGCTCTGCTTCCAGGCGCTCAAGTAGGAACCGATCTTCTGGTGGTGGTCACTCGGTAGCTGACCACTGATCGCTGTTCTGGAACGATCTCCACCCTGGTTCATCTGCTTTCTCGTGCCACGCGTCACTCTGTGACTGACCCACGTCGTCATCAGCTGCTGACGTCATCGACTACCGATGACCGACCGGATCAAAGAGGCTCATCTAACTTCCCTCAACCTTGCTCTTAAAAGTTGAGGGCGAGGTCTCTAACTTGCCTCATCCTTGCTATCAGAGGGAGAGGACTTTCACTGCAAACCATACTATTCTTCTCCTTTCTTTAACAAGGTAGACTAGGCTCGTTTAACTGTTGACACAAATATAGCCTTAATTCTTTTTCTTTCTTTTATTGGGTGACCTCGTTAAAAAACCCCGTAGGGAAAAAGAGTGTCCCCTTAACTGAATGATACAATTGTGTTCAAATACAACTTTACTAACTAAAATAAAACTTGAGGTTAGCACCATCCCATGTGCGTGGAATCGCACCGCCTTCTAAGGTTTCCAACTTGTATGCCCCGTTTCCTAAGGCCTCCATTACTCAAAACGGGCCTGTCCACTTGGGGGATAGTTTGTTTTCTAACTGGTAGGAGTGGGCCTTCCGCATTACCAGATCGGCGACTTGGAACTGCCGAGGTCTTAGCTTTGACCTATATTGGCGTTCTACTCTCCTCTTTAACGCTTCAGACTTAACGCGGGCCTCCTCCCTGACTTCGTCTAGTAGGTGCAGATTCACCCTTCTCTCTTTGTTTGATTCCTCTGCCACAAAATTCTGGAATCGAGGTGAGCTTTCCTGTATCTCTACTGGAATCATGGCATCTGACCCGTATACTAGGCTGAAGGGTGTTTCTTTACTGGTGGACTGTGGAGTGGTGTGATACGTCCACACAATCCTGGGGACCTCTTCTGCCCAAGTCCCTTTAGCCTTCTCGAGCCTCCTTTTCAAGCCTCTGAGCAGGACCCGGTTGGCCGACTCGACCTGCCCATTTGTCTGGGGGTGTTCAACTGACGCGAAGACCTGTTTGATGCCGAGCTCCGAGCACAACTTTCCCAATTGCTGACTTGCAAACTGGGTACCATTATTGTAAGGACCTGAAAAATTTATTGGAATAAAAGAGTTATATTTTAAATAAATTCTAAGTATGTTTTTATTTAGAATAGAAAGGGAGGAAAAAGTTAAGTTTAGAAGGCTACGAGGTCGCCGGTCGCCTGCTACACATGAGCGCCAGGTGGACATCGCGCGGGCGCGAGAGGCATGCAGGCATCGCGCGGGCGTGAGAGGCATGCAGGCATCGCGCGGGCGCGAGGGGCATGCGGGCATCGCGCGGACGCGAGGCACGCGGGCATTGCCAGGGCGCGATGCATGTGGACGTGGCCAAGGCGCGAGAGTTATGAGGGCGTCGCCAGGGAAGACATCGGTTGTCTCCCAGAGGAAGACATCGGTCGTTCGCCAGGATGTGGTCATCGGTTGTTAACCTTCGCGCGAGAGGTCATCGGTTGTTAGCCTTCGCGCGAGAGGTCATCGGTTGTTAACCTTCGCGCGAGAGGTCATCGGTTGTTAGCCTTCGCGCGAGAGGTCATCGGTGGATAGTCTTCGCGCCTGTGGTCATCGGTGAAAAGGTCATCGGGCTACGTTAAGTTACACACAGAGAACGTGGGACCCAGACATCCAGCATGAGACGTTCTGCACGCGCGCCACGTAGACGAAAAGGGTGGTTCAGAATAGTGACATCAGAATGTTGGCATGCGCGGGAGACACTCGCGGTCGTACTGTTCAGAGCAGTGGCTGGCATGCACAAGCGACAAACAGTGGCAGTACTGTTCAGAGCAGTGGTTGGCATGCACCAGAGGCAACAGTGGTCGTACTGTTCAGGGAAGCGTGCACGCAAACTTCCCTGCAGAGTAGGTGGTGGCAGCTGCTTTTGGAGGGATAAGTTGGTTTAAGTCACTGAAATCCACTACTGAAGAGGAAGAAACGTTGCAGCCTTCGAAGAGAGAGAGAGTGAGTTACCTCCCTTCTCCTCCAGATATATCCTTCGCGCTGCGATTCTAACACCTTCACACGAGAGTACGACGAGCGACAGCCACCATTAGAGCACCTGGGCAGTTCTCTGCAAGTCCTTCAACCAGACGCGAAAAACAGAGCCAAGGTATTCTGCAAGCTTCGTTGGATTTCGAAGCTCCTGGTGGTTGCGCAAGTCCAGGTAAGGGAAGCTAGACTCCATTTTCAATAAAAGCCATAGTTTAGCTATTTCTGAAATGAGTGCGACGTGGTCGCCGGTTTCGTCTTCATCTGTGTAAAATGCTCTGTTCTATGTGTTTTGGGCGACGTGGTCGCCGGTTTTATATAAAGCCTTCGAAATACCTTGTTTTTGAACCAGGTCGCCGGTTTTGGCGCTGTTTTACGAAATCTCTGTTTTTGATGTTGTTTTGAAACTACTTGAGATTTACATGAGATATTCGAAGATCTGAAGCTTTGAAATGTTTGTTGATGTGATTTGAATCATTTACTTGAGTGGTATGATGTGTTGAATGCTGTGAATGTGGGATCGAGGCATAGTATTTTCAGGAAAGGAAATACCGTGTTGAGATTGGTTAGGAAAGTGCATTGATCAGTGAGTAACCTGTTAATGAGACGATCCTGACTCTGCTGAGATAATGGAATCACGTAGATGAAGTTATTCAGTTGGTGAGAGTCGAAGGAGGTTCGTATGAATGGGCGAGTAGTTTGAAAAAGAATGGGCTCGACTGTTATACGAATTAACCTTGTCATGCTGTATGGTGATGTGTTGAGATTCATCGTATGCTTGTGAATGTGTGAGATTTCGCGGCGACCCTGTGGATGTGTGAGATTCCACAGTGGGCAGTATGACAGGTGCATGTCTCTGGATACTAAGTTCAACGCACGAGTCAATTTGGAAGTAGTGTCAAGTGTCTTGTGTGGTGAGTCAGTGGAAAGTCTGACATGTGAAATGAGAAACTGGAATATTGATAGACACTTGATGCTGTGTTGTGAAATGGAATGACTATGGGAAATGTTGTGAAGTTTGTGATTTTGGGCGATCAGCTGAATGCTATGAGCAGCTTTACGTTTTACATGGATATTTTGGAACTTGGTTTACTTGGATTTTCATGTTCATGATTTAAACTTCTTTTAAATTATCTAGCTTACCCTTTTATCTGTTATTGTGGTTGTTTTCTCAAAACTGTGATGATCGTGTAATTGTTACACGGGAGCAGATGATCTTCCAGGAAGAAGAGCCCTCTAGCGAGTGGTCGCCGGAAGGAGATCGCCTATCTCCGTCTCTACCAGGTGATCGCCGGTTTATGCCTCCATCGGGTGATCGCCGGTTTTCGTGTCCTGATAGAAGATCGCCCGTTTTTGAGGTCTTCTGTTGGAGATCGCCGTTTTCTTTTGAGACCGCCTGTCTTACTGCATTTCTTTTATTTTCGTAAAATCTTGCAAACATTGGATTTGGTTATGTATTAAACTCCCTAAGAGGAGTAACTTCATTTCTGATATATATAAATACATATTATTTTGCACTCTTCAATATTATTTGGTTACACTTAATTTCAATTATACATGGATGTGTGTATTATTTTGGCGGGATGTTACATTAATGGTATCAGAGCAGTTCGTCCTTAGGATGACCTGAGGGCTGTGGATCCATTGTGTTTCTTCTGCTCATGAAAGTTATTTGAATTTAAAATAATAACTATAGTGAAAGGTTTTCAAACGTTTTTGTATTGAAATTTTGTGTGTGCTTTGGTGAATATATGTTCTAATTGAAAATCTTAGTATTAAGAATGAGAAGGCCTTGATAAAGTAGTGAGGGTGCACACTCATAACTGGATCGAGATGAGTCTCAATCTTAATTCCAAAGGTTTGATGTTTAGCATATATTGAATTCTGGTGTGAGCTATCTCATTCTCTTGAGTGTCTTTGTAATTGATTGAAAATGGTTGATTAGATTGGTGACTGCATACCAGTAGTTGTGCTGGTGTTATGCTTGATGTTATAAGCATTATGATTCTGTGGATGAACTCAAATTCTTAATGACTTTGAGATGCTGACCTTTGTAAGGTCTAGCTGTTACCCCTTGAATGAATTGATTCTTATCGATTTCATTTTTATAGTTGTAGGGAATATAGAAGCCTATAGATTCAGAATCTGAAACGAAGAAAGATGGCACGTAGACCCTCTACCCCACCCCAACCTTCTTCGGAGATGGGTCAGATCGCCAGGGCCATGGAAATGATGGCGACTGCCATCCAGCAACAGAATGCAGCGATGGCTCAGAACCATCAAGCCACGATGCAGCACTGGGAAACTGCCCGATCTGCTGAGACAAACTCCCACGTCGGTCAACCCCAAGAACAGATGGGACTGGCCGAGTTCATGAGGCACAACCCACCTAAGTTCAGTGGGAATGCTACCCCTGATCAGGCAGATCAGTGGGTCAGAGAGCTGGAAAAAATCTTTAGGGCGACCTCCTGCCCTGAAGAGAAGAAGCTGTTGTTTGCCACGTATCTGTTATCAGGAGAAGCTGAGTTCTGGTGGATGGGAGCTCAGCAGATGATGGAGGCACGAGAGGATGTACTGGATTGGGAGAGCTTCAGGGTGAAGTTCTTGGAGAAATACTTCCCTGACAGTGCCAAGTTTGCAAGGGAAGCTGAGTTCCTGAAGTTGGAGCAGGGGGAGATGTCAGTGAACGCCTATGCTGCTCGTTTTGAGTACCTCGCCCGGTTTTATACCCAGGCGACCTCCGAGGCCTGGAGGTGTAGAAAATTCGAAGAGGGGCTGAAGCATGGACTGAAGAGGACCATAGCCCCGATGTGCATCAGGGAATTTCACGCCTTAGTAGAGAAGGCAAAGATGGTAGAGACCCTGGAAAGGGGTGATCCTCGAGTGATCAGGTCACACCAAGGAGGCTCTTCCAGTGGGAAGGCGAAGGTGCAGCACCCACACAGCAAGCCATATGTGAGATCTCCACCACATCGGGTGGGAACAGCTTCGTCCCAATTTCAGCAACAACAAACATGGAGACCCAGGTGTTTCACATGCCAAGAGATAGGGCACCTTTCTAGAGATTGTCCCAACAGAAAAAGGATGACTCAACCCGTTAATTCACAGCAGTTGAGGAACGAAGGCAGCAGACCTCAGACAGGAGGGAGAGTGTTTGCCATGTCTGGAACGGAAGCCCCTCAATCAGGTAATCTAGTACAAGATACTTGTTTATAGCTGATAGATACGTTATAGTTTTGTTTGATTCTGGAGAGACACACTCTTTTGTGTCAAATCGGTGTGCAACCGAGCTTGGGCCATATAGTGGAGGAGCTGTCGTTTGAACGATTGGCCTCTGCACCTGCTTCAAAAACAGGTTTTGACCTCCCTAGGTTGCTCTGAATGCCCAGTGGTAGTAGATGGAATGAAAGGAACAAGTGTGAGTTAGATTTGGTAGTACCAAGGTTTAGTCCCAGTTACGTATAAGTCATGGAGAGTAAATAAGCAAGAGGCTGGGGGTTTAAAGCTTAAGCATGTGTAACCATGGGAAGTACCAGAGTTAAATTCCAAGGAAGGAATTTTCTTTTGAAGCGTAGAAGATGCTCATGTCAATGAAACAGCATGAGATGGTTCTAGCTTAGGCTTCACGCAGAATGGATGCTGTTTGGCTGACCGGGATTTGAAAGAGGATTATGGAAATGGTGGGTTGAGATAAAAGGCTTCCGAAAATGTAAGCCTCCGAAGTTCTTGGCAAATAAGATGTAGATCGACCTGTGAATGTAGAAGGGAAGGAGGATATGACTGTGGATAAAAATGAGGGTAGGCCGTGTTATGATGATGTTGAGTCTTTCTAGAGATGTAGTAAATTTCAGAATGATGGGTGTGGAAGGGATTGTGAGTGGAAATAGCCTGTGGTATCTGGGACAGAAGGAGAATAGAGTTATCCTTAGGCAAGAGATTCTGGAGGCAGAGGTGCGTTCGTTCTCGTATGCCTTCTGGATAGGCACCTGAAACCGACGTCAATGCATCTAACGTATACATTGAAGAAGAAGGTCGTAATGGGAACAGGAAGTCGAGTTGGCAAAAGGGGTCATAATAATAATTTGGAAGGTAACAGCAACAGAAACCTTGTCTTTGTAAGGTACAGAATTATGCCGCGGAGTAATGAATAAAAAGTGTCCCTTTTGGGAGCGCGGGAATTTGATCAGCAGTTGAGAAGTCGGTGAATGATTTGATCAAGATACAGGAGTTGATTCCTAGAAGGACACTTCGGACCCTAGTTTGAGTTCGCTAGGGGGGTGGCATGAGTTGTGGACAGCTGTCCCCTTTTCTCCCAATGAAGGGATCTTGCCCGCTTTCTCTAAAGGGGCTAGTCCTGGTTACGTTAAGGACCTAGTTCTAGACTTGTTCAACAAAGTCTTCAAGGTTGGAAGTAGAGTGTGAATGCTGGAGTTGGCACTCTATGGGGCAGCATATCCCATGTACAGGGATGTAAAATGGATTTTGATGAAGTATTGAGGTAGGAAGAGTTGGTTCAATAGATCACCGAGAGGGTGAATCTGATACAGGACAGAATAAAAGTTTCTTAAGGTCAGCAAATGTCCTAGGCAGAGCAGAGGAGAAGACCTTTGGAGGTTGCTGCTGGGGTCATGTCTTTATGAAGGGGGACACCAGCCAAGGGTGTAGGGTAGGCGATCAGATCAAAGAAGCTGTCCCCTAAGTTTGTTGGGCCATATCGGATCTTAAGGAGGATAAGTCTAGTGGCTTATGAGATCGCCCCACCTCCCCAATTAGCAAGTCTACATAATGTATTTCACGTGTCACAGCTGAGGAAGTACATGGCAGACCCTAGTCATGTGCTGGATGTAGACGACGTGCAGATTAGGGATGACTTGTCCTTTGAAGCAAAACCAGTCAGGATTGACGATCGGCAATGTAAACAGCTCAGAGGCAAGACCATCGACATGGTGAAAGTGGTGTGGGATGAGAAATCGGGGGATTCTACTTGGGAGTTAGAAGAACCCATGAGGGAGGCTTATCCATACCTCTTTTCCTTGTAATCCAATTTTCGAGGACGAAAATTTTTCTTGTTGGGGAGAATGTAAGGACCTGAAAAATTTATTGGAATAAAAGAGTTATATTTTAAATAAATTCTAAGTATGTTTTTATTTAGAATAGAAAGGGAGGAAAAAGTTAAGTTTAGAAGGCTACGAGGTCGCCGGTCGCCTGCTACACATGAGCGCCAGGTGGACATCGCGCGGGCGCGAGAGGCATGCAGGCATCGCGCGGGCGTGAGAGGCATGCAGGCATCGCGCGGGCGCGAGGGGCATGCGGGCATCGCGCGGACGCGAGGCACGCGGGCATTGCCAGGGCGCGATGCATGTGGACGTGGCCAAGGCGCGAGAGTTATGAGGGCGTCGCCAGGGAAGACATCGGTTGTCTCCCAGAGGAAGACATCGGTCGTTCGCCAGGATGTGGTCATCGGTTGTTAACCTTCGCGCGAGAGGTCATCGGTTGTTAGCCTTCGCGCGAGAGGTCATCGGTTGTTAACCTTCGCGCGAGAGGTCATCGGTTGTTAGCCTTCGCGCGAGAGGTCATCGGTGGATAGTCTTCGCGCCTGTGGTCATCGGTGAAAAGGTCATCGGGCTACGTTAAGTTACACACAGAGAACGTGGGACCCAGACATCCAGCATGAGACGTTCTGCACGCGCGCCACGTAGACGAAAAGGGTGGTTCAGAATAGTGACATCAGAATGTTGGCATGCGCGGGAGACACTCGCGGTCGTACTGTTCAGAGCAGTGGCTGGCATGCACAAGCGACAAACAGTGGCAGTACTGTTCAGAGCAGTGGTTGGCATGCACCAGAGGCAACAGTGGTCGTACTGTTCAGGGAAGCGTGCACGCAAACTTCCCTGCAGAGTAGGTGGTGGCAGCTGCTTTTGGAGGGATAAGTTGGTTTAAGTCACTGAAATCCACTACTGAAGAGGAAGAAACGTTGCAGCCTTCGAAGAGAGAGAGAGTGAGTTACCTCCCTTCTCCTCCAGATATATCCTTCGCGCTGCGATTCTAACACCTTCACACGAGAGTACGACGAGCGACAGCCACCATTAGAGCACCTGGGCAGTTCTCTGCAAGTCCTTCAACCAGACGCGAAAAACAGAGCCAAGGTATTCTGCAAGCTTCGTTGGATTTCGAAGCTCCTGGTGGTTGCGCAAGTCCAGGTAAGGGAAGCTAGACTCCATTTTCAATAAAAGCCATAGTTTAGCTATTTCTGAAATGAGTGCGACGTGGTCGCCGGTTTCATCTTCATCTGTGTAAAATGCTCTGTTCTATGTGTTTTGGGCGACGTGGTCGCCGGTTTTATATAAAGCCTTCGAAATACCTTGTTTTTGAACCAGGTCGCCGGTTTTGGCGCTGTTTTACGAAATCTCTGTTTTTGATGTTGTTTTGAAACTACTTGAGATTTACATGAGATATTCGAAGATCTGAAGCTTTGAAATGTTTGTTGATGTGATTTGAATCATTTACTTGAGTGGTATGATGTGTTGAATGCTGTGAATGTGGGATCGAGGCATAGTATTTTCAGGAAAGGAAATACCGTGTTGAGATTGGTTAGGAAAGTGCATTGATCAGTGAGTAACCTGTTAATGAGACGATCCTGACTCTGCTGAGATAATGGAATCACGTAGATGAAGTTATTCAGTTGGTGAGAGTCGAAGGAGGTTCGTATGAATGGGCGAGTAGTTTGAAAAAGAATGGGCTCGACTGTTATACGAATTAACCTTGTCATGCTGTATGGTGATGTGTTGAGATTCATCGTATGCTTGTGAATGTGTGAGATTTCGCGGCGACCCTGTGGATGTGTGAGATTCCACAGTGGGCAGTATGACAGGTGCATGTCTCTGGATACTAAGTTCAACGCACGAGTCAATTTGGAAGTAGTGTCAAGTGTCTTGTGTGGTGAGTCAGTGGAAAGTCTGACATGTGAAATGAGAAACTGGAATATTGATAGACACTTGATGCTGTGTTGTGAAATGGAATGACTATGGGAAATGTTGTGAAGTTTGTGATTTTGGGCGATCAGCTGAATGCTATGAGCAGCTTTACGTTTTACATGGATATTTTGGAACTTGGTTTACTTGGATTTTCATGTTCATGATTTAAACTTCTTTTAAATTATCTAGCTTACCCTTTTATCTGTTATTGTGGTTGTTTTCTCAAAACTGTGATGATCGTGTAATTGTTACACGGGAGCAGATGATCTTCCAGGAAGAAGAGCCCTCTAGCGAGTGGTCGCCGGAAGGAGATCGCCTATCTCCGTCTCTACCAGGTGATCGCCGGTTTATGCCTCCATCGGGTGATCGCCGGTTTTCGTGTCCTGATAGAAGATCGCCCGTTTTTGAGGTCTTCTGTTGGAGATCGCCGTTTTCTTTTGAGACCGCCTGTCTTACTGCATTTCTTTTATTTTCGTAAAATCTTGCAAACATTGGATTTGGTTATGTATTAAACTCCCTAAGAGGAGTAACTTCATTTCTGATATATATAAATACATATTATTTTGCACTCTTCAATATTATTTGGTTACACTTAATTTCAATTATACATGGATGTGTGTATTATTTTGGCGGGATGTTACAATTATCAGATACTAGACGCCTTGGGATTCCAAAACGACACACAATATTCTTCCAAACGAAATGTTGGACCTTATGCGCCGTAATTTGTGCCATTGGTTTAGCTTCAATCCATTTGGTGAAGTATTCTATGGCCACCACAAGATATTTCATCTGTCTGATCGCGAGTGGGAAAGGTCCCAGGATGTCGATCCCCCACGTGTGGAAAGACCACGGGCTATGGAGGGATCTCAGCTCCTCTAGTGGCGCGCGATGCCAGTCCACATGCTCTTGACACTTCTTACACCGCTATGCATACCTTATGCAGTCTTCTCTCATTGTGGGCTAATAATACCCTGCGCGGATGGCCTTGGCTACTAGGGCTCGTCCCCCGATGTGGCTTCCGCATATTCCTTCATGAAGCTCTGCTATTATGCGAGTGCACTGTGTCCCACTTACACATATCAAAAGAGGATGAGAATAGCCATGTCTGAATAGGTTTCCGTCAATCAAAGTGTAGCGGGGTGCGTTCTTCTTCACAACTCTTGCTTCCGCCGGGTCTAACGAAAGTGTCTTGTCCGCTAGGTAACATTGATAAGGCGTCATCCAAGTCTCTCTTTCTTCCACCAAGCAAACTTGCGATGACATTTCAACTAGCAAGCCAAAGGAATTTATGCGAGGTGCTTTCAGCGTTTCTTGAGTCAACGACCTATGACTCCTTCCTCCTTCATGCACCACGTTTATCATTTGTACATCCGCGGGATCTCCCGCAGCTGTTCAAGGTGCTCTTAAGGTTTCCTGTATTATTGTCCTCTGTCTGCCCTCCTTGCCTGAGCTGGCGAGTTTTGCTAACAAGTCAGCTCTGGCATTTTGCTCTTGTGGTACATGTAGTAGCTCGAACTCTAGAAATGTGCCTTTCAATAACTGTACGTAGTTGAGATAAGCAGCCAAGTGTGGATCCTTAGCTTGGTACTCTCCAGTGACCTGTCCTGTGACCAAGAGCGAGTCGCTTTTTGCCAGCAGGCATCCCACGCCCATTTCCTTTGCTAACAACATCCCTGCTATCAAGGCTTCGTACTCCGCCTAGTTATTGCTGGCTTTTAAAGCAAAATGCAGAGCCTGTTCTATCAAGACACCATCTGGACCTTCTAGTATGAACCCATGATGGAGATCAAGTAGAAGAGGATTTCACTAATGGAGGAAGAGGTCATCCACCCAAGCATTTAAAATTCTTCTTACTAGTCTTCTTAAAAAGTAGAACATTTTGGGTTCTCTTGAAAATTCAAAAGATAGTAGTATAAACAAATCTTTGTAAATAATCTTGTATAAATTTGTAAATAATATAGAAATATCCTTAGGAGTATGCCAAAGAGGAAAACCAAAAGAAACCTCTAAATGTAAGGCATTTTAGGCACTTTCTTTAGGAAAAAGTGGAAAAAATGACTTTTCTACTCCTTTCTCTCTTAGGCACTAGAAGGAGCTAGAAGAGTGACTCTTCCCACTCCTTCCCCTTTGTAACATGACCAGCCCTCTCCATTATAAATAGGGGTGCTTGGTACTTTGAATAAAAAAAGTTGAAAGTTAGAAGAAAAGAAACTATCTTGAAATTGAGAGAGAGTGAGTTTGTGAGACTTGTCTCTTCTTCTCCTTCATGTCTTATCTTGTGAGCTTTGGAGACTCTCAAGTGGCGGCACCACCCAATCATCTTGGAAGAACCACCCTCCAAGTGGCGTGAATCACATCTCCAAAAGGCTACAACCACATAAGTCATTTCTATTCATCTTCTAAAAATACCCATTTGTGTTTTCTTGTAGTTTTTTCCATTTTTAATCGGTTCAATCTTTTCCATGAGTTGTTTCCTTTCATTTGCTGCCATTGTTCTGCACTTTGTTGGTTTATTTCCTTGTTTTCTTGCTGTTTTAATTTCGTCCAAACCATGGGTTTCCATATACATGTGTTGTTTTTGTTTTCCATCCATGGGTTTTTGTTCTTTGATGAGTTTCTTTGTGATTTTCTAATTCCTATTGAATTTCAATCAGTATTTTCACTTTTTCTTGGTGTTCTTATGTTGTTCTTGTGTTTCCTTTGAAGTTTGGTACTGTTCTTGAATTACGCATTCATATTCCATTGTTATCTTACACTACAAGTTACCTATTCATGTGTTTTTAGTATGAACCTTTGTTTTCTTGAGTAGAAACTCTATTAATTGCTCTTTAGAATTTTGATCCTAATTCTTGAAAGTGTCATGAATACAATGAAACCTATATCAACTCAACCCAAACCAAGAAAGGTTCATAAGAAACTCACATCACCCCAGCGCCGCTGCCTTGCAGGTTGGATGAACCGTCAACCGAAAGGACCCATTTAAATCCTGTCTCTCTCTGAGGTGGAGCTGCCGAGGTGAGCTCGGCTACAAAGTCAGCGTAAACCTGACCCTTGATGGGGCCCCTGGGTTCATATTGAATCTCGAACTCGGATAGCTCTACTGCCCAAAGAACCATGCGTCCTGCTACGTCAGGCTTTTGCAGGACCTTGCGGATGGGGAGGTCCGTCATTACTATGATAGTAAAACTGTGAAAGTAATGACGCAATCTTCTTGATGAGAATACCACTGCTAGGGCCGCCTTTTCGATGGCCTGGTACCGTACCTCAGGCCCCTATAGGACCTTGCTGACAAAATAGATAGGCCTTTGTACCTGCTCCTAGTCCTGGACGAGGACCAAGCTGATTGCTCGATCTGTGATTGCGAAGTAGAGGCGAAGTGGGATGCCTGACACCGGCTTACACAGCACCGGAGGGCTAGCTAGGTACTCCTTTAATTTGAGGAAGGCCTCTTCGTATTTGCTGGTCCACGAAAATCTATTGTTTCGCTTGAGGCACTGGAAGTAAGGATACCCCTTTTCTCCCCCTGCAGAGACGAAACGCGAGAGAGCGGCCATCCGACCTGTCAGTTGTTGGACTTCCTTGACTATGGCCGGGCTCCTTATTGCCATGATGGTTGCGCACTTCTCTGGATTGGCCTCTATCCCTCGCTCTGTCAGTAAGAACCCTAGAAACCTTCCTGCCTCCACCCCGAACATGCATTTCTCAGGATTCAGCTTTAAATTGTACCTGGTGATGGTGCGGAAGAGTTCCTCCAAATCGGTCACATGTTGACTCCTTTCTCGGGACGTAACCACCATGTCATCTACGTAGGCCTAGATGTTTCGACCCAACATTGGGGCAAGTATGCGGTCCATCAATCTTTGGTACGTCGCTCCTGTGTTCTTCAGTCCAAAGGGCATTACCTTGTAGCAGTAGCTGGACAGTTCTGTCATGAATGCTGTTTTCTCCTCATCACGGGGGTGCATCCGTATCTGGTTGTACCCCGAGAAGGCATCTAGAAAGCTGAGTAGTTTATAGCCTGGAGCGTTGTCAACCAAAAATTCGATGCTGGGCAGAGGGTACAAGTTCTTAGGACAGGCTTTATTGAGGTCCGTGAAATCCACACACATTCTCCACTTGCCGCTTGCCTTCTTTACTAGTACCACATTGGCTAGCCACTCAGGGTACTGAATTTCCCTCATGTGGCCCACCTTTAGCAATTTCTGGGTCTCCTCTTTGATGACCTGTCGTCTTTCTTCATTAAACTTTCGACATCTCTGGCGCACCGGGCGGACCTGAGGGTCCAAAGTTAGGTGGTGGCATAGGAAATCGGGATCAATCCTTGGCATGTCGGCTGCAGACCATGCGAAGGAGCTCAGGTGTCGTGACAGAACAGTTGCTATCTGGTCCTGGTCCTCCTGGCTCAATGCCTTGCCGAGCTTGAAGGTGTTACCTTCGATCACCCGCTCCAACACCTCTCCCGCGGGCTCTGGTCTTTTGTTAGGGGCAACCTCTTCCGAGTTTGAGTTCTTCCCAGCAGGTGAGCAGAAGTTACTGAGCATACCCCCCTCTTTGTTTGGAGGTTGTTTTCGTAACACTTCCTGGCTATTTTCTGGTCAGATTTGATGGTGATGACCGTTCCCTCGAAGGAGGGCAACTTCATCTTCATGTGCATTGACGAGGGTACCGTTCCTACCCTGTTTAATGTTGGCCTACCCAGCAGAATGTTGTAAGCTGAAGGGGCGTTGACTACGAGGTACCTGATGTCCACAGTGCGAGATCTCTGACCATCCGTGAACATCGTCCTCAACTCAATGTGCCCCTGACCTCGACCTGGTCTCCTGCGAACCAATATAGGTAGCCGTCATATGGCCTCAACTGATCAGGAAATAACTGTAGCTTCTGGAAGGTGGACCAGAACATCACATCTGCGGAGCTTCCCTAGTCCACGAGAATGCAGTGGACCCTCCTACCGACAATGACTACAGAAATCACAATCGGGTCATTGTTGTGGGGTACCACGTCCAGATGATCTGCCTTCATGAAGGTCAGGTCGGGCTCTAGGAACCAATCGGCCTCAACTTCCTCTACTGTCATGACCTCCCTAGCATATCTTCTCCTCTGGGAGGCAGTGCATCCTACTCCCGAGAATCCCCCAGTGATGGTGTTGATTTCCCCATGGATGGGCACTTCATGCCCTTGGTCCCCTGTCGGGGCTGCTACCATATCTCCCTGTGATTTCTGGAAGTAAGGCGTTAAGAAACCATGTCTTACCAGATCATCCAGCTGATACCCCAAGGCGAGGCAGTTGCTCAAGGTGTGACCGTGCGCCTGATGGAAATCACACCACTGGTTTTTGCGGGGGCCCAGTTGCTTATCAGACTTTGGGGGAGCCTTTAACCTACTTGCCACCTCTGGGAGCGCTATGAGTTCCTTGAGCCCGATTCTGAAGCTGTGCCTGGTAGGCTTGGTCCTTTTGGATTCATAAGACACGGTCTTCACCTTCTTCTCAACGGTGGTGGCGTGGACCCTTGGGGGTTGAGCACGTCCCGTCGCGCAAGGTTTGGACAGATCAATCCTCGCACATTTCTCTGCCACCCGTTCTTCTGATGTGATGTGAGCGACCGTCCTACACTGGATCTCATCGAATGTCCTTGTTGGACACCATATCAGAGCATCACTAAAAGGTCCTGGGAGGATTCCTCTCTCAAAGGCACGTACAATCATGGCCTCGTCTTTGGTCTGCAATTTCACCACCAATGCTCCAAACCGGTTGAGGAAGTCTTTCAGCGGCTCCTCCTGGAATTGCTTCACATCAAAAAGGTCGAAAGCCACAGGGTCCGTGCCCGGTTGACGATGAATTGCTTCTTGAACAACTCCAAAAACTGCTCAAAGGACGTGATGAACCCGTCTGGGAGCCCCACGAACCAGTTTAATGTCGTTCCCACAAAAGTACCCATGAACAACTTATAGTGCATGGCGTATGTGCCCCCCGAGATCATCATCTGGGTGTGGAAGGCTGTTATGTGAGCTTATGGGTCTTCCACCCCTGTGAAGGTAATTTTTGGGATCACGAAAGATGCAGGTATCACTATCTCCATGATTTCTCGCGAGAAAGGCATTGGACGGGCCCTGACTGGGGGTGTGGCTCCTTGCTCCGCTGTAGCCCGCTCTCCTATCCCTCTTCTTAACTCTTCGTTCGCTCTCCGTAACTCCTCATTGGCCGCCAATGAAGCGTTCAAGTCTGCCCTAAATTGATCCTGCCTAAGGGCCTGATCAGCGTGGGATGGAACGAACACTTGCTGGAGGTTGCGGATGATCTCGATGAGCTCCTGGATGATGGCCGTATCATCACCCTCATCCCTTCCACAACCACCTTGCCTCGTGCTCCTCATGTTGATTGATTCTACTGGTTGCTACTGTGGATGGGACCTAGTTTTAACGGGCCCCACGGTGGGTGCCAAATCTTCCTACCGGTTGACTCTCCCGTCAGTTGACTTCTACGATCGCTTGCACCTTCTCCCTTCCCTTTGGCTAGAACAACTGAACCTGCAAAGAAAGAAAGATAGGCGCCCTAGCGACCATTTGCACTTCGACGCTCAAGTCAAGATTAGAGCAAGAAATACCAATGTATAGCAAAGAGTTCTAGTCTCAAATGCCGCGTACCTTTGGGAATGCTTTGCTACCTATTTTATAGCAAGTGGCCACCACCCCCAGAGCGGTGCCTAGATAAGCGCCTGGAAGCACCGCACGGACATCGGTGGAAGGTAATGAGCCACCGCACGGTCGAAGGTGGAAGGTCATGAGCCACCGCACGGACGTCGGTGGAAGGTCATGAGCCACCGCACGGACGTCGGTGGAAGGACATGAGGCACCGCACGGTCGTAGGTGGAAGGTCATGAGCCACCGCACAGACGTCGGTGGAAGGTCATGAGCCACCGCACGGACGTTGGTGGAAGGTCATGAGCCACCACACAGACGTCGGTGGAAGGACATGAGGCACCGCTCGATCGTTGGTGCATGCAAAGCGAGATCAGTCGTCGGGGTTCTTGCCAACACGCGTTAAGCTGGGACCCAGGTTCCCAGCGAGAGTGTTACGCATGCACCTTGCATGATGCACTCACTCAGAGGACGTGTGGAGAGGTCATGCAGGCAGGATACGCCTGGTGAGTATGCTTAGACCAGCCCCACCAGGTGTAAGGACCTGTAAAATTAAATTGGAATAAAAGGAATATATTTTAAATGAATTCTAAGTATGTTTTTATTTAAAATAAAAAGGAAGGAAAGTGTAGCTTAGAAGACTATGAGATCGCCTGGTTAGTACATAATCGCCTGTCGCCTAGACTACACATGAACGCCAATCGCCTGTGGTGCACATGATCGCCGAAAGTGCACTCAATATGTGGTCAAGATACTGGATCAACCATAGTGGGTTCCAAAAACCACGCGTATCAAGGTGTGGGTTAAGCCTTAGATACGCTGTGCATGCGAAGCTCTATGCTTGAGCATAAGAAATCGTCCTTAGTGTTGCATGCATGGGCGCACGAGGAGTAGTGCTGATCTACTCTTGGAAATGTGAAGCTACCGACGTCACCAAGTCATGTGGAGATGATACCTTGGACGTAACATAGTGGGATGAAGAACCTTCAGCAAGGCGTGGCGATGTGTCGTCGGGCATCGCCAGGGCGCGAGGCATGCGGGGATCGCCAGGGCGCGAGGCATGCAGGGATCGCCAGGGCGCGAGGCATGCGGGCATCGCCAACGCGCGAGACATGCGGACATCGCCAGGGCGCGAGGCATGCGGGCATCACCAGGGCGCGAGGCATGCGAGCATCGCCAGGGCAAGACATCGTTCGTCCGCCAGGATGAGACATCGGTGGATAGTCATCGCGCGAGCGGTCATCGGTGGAAGGTTATCGCGCGATGTCGAGTTTCACACAGATAAGGTGGGACCCAAGCTCCCAGCATGAGACGTCCTACACGCGCGACACGTAGACAAAAAGGGTGGTTCACAATAGTGACATCAGAGAGTTGGCATGCGCAGAGACACACGTGGCCGTACTGTTCAGGGAAGCGTGCACGCAAGCTTTCCTGTAGAGTGGCTGGTGGCAGCGGCAATTGTGGACAAGTTGGTTTAGATTCAAAAACTCACTTCGGAGAGGCAAAGAAGGCTGCTGTGGTTCAAGAGTGACAGAGTGAGTTCACCTTCATCCTTCTCTTTTCTCTCCTTCGCGCTGCGATTCAGGCATCCTCAAGCACCAGTACGATGAGCGACGACTGCACTTGGATACCTGGGGAGTTCTCTGCGAGTTTTCCGTCAGGACGCTAGACACAGAGTTAAGGCATCTTTAAGCTTCGGTGGGTTTTGGAGCTCTTGGTGTTTTGTGCAAGTTCAGGTAAGGGAAGCTAGCATTTCGTTTATAAAAACGCTAGGCAAGTAGGTTCTGAAGTGAGGGCGACGTGGTCGCCGGTTTTCATATTCTTTTTCACGATGCTCTGTTTTTATGTGTGGGGCGACGTGATCGCCGGTTTTAAATGTTGATTTCGAACTCTCCTGTTTTAGTGTCGTTTGAAACTGTTTGAGATTGAAATGTGATATTCGAAAATCTAAACCGTGGAATGATTGTTGCTGTGATTGGAATCGTTCATTTAAGTGTTATATGATGTGTTGAATGTTGTGAATGTGGGATCAAGACATAGTATTTTCAGGAAAGGAAATACCGTGTTGAGATTGGTTATGAGGTGTATTGATCAGTGAGTATCCTGTGAATGAGACGATCCTGACTCTGCTGATATGATGGAGTCACATAGATGAAGTCATTCAGTTGGTGAGAGTCGAAGGAGGTCCATATGTATGGGTAAGTCGTTTGAAAGATAACTGACTTGACCTGTTATATGGATTAACCCTGTCATACTGTGAGAGTGATGAGATTGAGATCGAGATTATATTGATGCGCATGGCTGTGGGAACATTACAACAATGAAGTATGACAGGTGCAGGTCTCTGGATGCTAAGTTCAACGCACGAGTCTTCCGGAAGTAGTGTCAAGTGTCTGTGTGTGATGAGTCAGTGGAAGTCTGACGTGAGAAATGAGAAACTTTGAAATTGATAGACACTTGATGGAGTATGTGAATTGAACGACTCTTGAGGAAATTGTGAAATATGTGATTACTTGATGGTCATGTGAAGGGAATGAGAAAGTTGATGGTTTTACGTGGGTGTCTTAAATTTGTTTTATCTTGATTTTAAAGTTTCATATCTAAATTCTCTTTTAAATATCTAGCTTACCCTGCGTTTTTGTTTTGTGGATGTTTTCTTGAACCTGTGATGATCGTGTATAATTTACACGGGAGCAGATGATGTTGCAGGAAGTAGAGTTCCTCAGTGAGTGGTCGCCGGAAGGAGATCGCCTGTTTCTGTTTCTGTTAGGCGATCGCCTGTTTTCTGTTTCTGATAGGAGATCACCTGTTTTCTGTTAGGAGATCGCCTATTTTTCTTTTTGCTGTATTTTGTTTAAGTTTGGAAAACTGACTGGTTATGTATTTAACTCCCTGTGAGGAGAAATTTCATTATACATATATATATACACATGTTCACTTCGATATTATTGTTTTACCTTTATTTCATTTTATAAATATGAAAAGAATTTGGCGGGATGTTACACCAGGCGCTCTCCTGGTAGCATGCACTCATTCAGATAGAAGAAACGCGCTAAGTTACTCCGCAAGAGGATAACTTAGCCGCACAAGAGAAACGCGCAGGAGCCTTCCAGGTGTGACGCGTGTACAGTCAGATTCCAGTTACATTCCTCCACGTGTCACCATCTGGGAGAGAAGCGTGGCCCAAGTATAAAGGTACTCTACCTTATGTCAGGTACACACAAGTTTTCAGATTACAAGTTTACACAAATTCACTACACATAGTTTCTGAGTCATTGTGAGAGCATTTTTACACGTAGCACAGTGATAACAGAATTCAGTTACAGAGAGAGAGAGTGGATCTGAGCACACACGAGTCTCACAGAGAGATTCAGTGAGAGTTTTCGGTGTTCTTGTTGCCTGACTTGAGCGTTGGAGTGCACACGGCCGCTAGAGGCGTCGTCTGTATTGTTTTGCAGGCATTGTTTGGAGTTCCGGCAGAGGTTCTTGGAGCGTTCTTGCAGAACGCGCAGTTGCAGAAGGCTAGACGAAGGAGTGACGAGGCTTATCCTCCACGTTCAAGTCTGCGGCAGGATCAAGAATGAAGCTAAAGAAGTGATCACGCCACTTGGATGGTGGTTTACTCCAAGATGAGTGAAGAATGCCGCCACTTGAGAGCTGTCTAAATCTCACAAGATAAGACAATGGTGTAAGGAGACAATGCTCACAAACTCTAACACAAATTGTGTATAGTAACTTTACTCTAATTTGAACATGAAAATACATGAGGTAGGCCTCTTTATTTATAGGTGAAGGAGCCTTGGAGAGCAAGCATAAGGGGTAGGATGGGAAGAGTGAAAAAATGGGCAGCCTTAGGGTTTGACTAAGTCAAACCCGCATCCTAGGCTTGTTCTTCTAGAAACTAGGTCAAAAAGTCTTCCAAAAGGGCCAAGAACATCCTAAAATGCTAACTACACCCCCTATTATACTAAAGGCACCTTATTCTAGCCTATATTTGCTATTTGGACCCCCAAAGTGAGCCCAAGTTATTTACAATATTTTCTAATCATTAAGAAGACCAGCAGGAAGAACTTTAGGTGCTCTAGTCTTTGTCCCATTCTGCATCTGGTAGGTCTCTACTTTGAGGTGACTTCTCTTTATATTTTTTAGCATCCTTGATCATCACCTTGTGGGTTTGGTTTGCATCACCTGTGCTTCATGGTGAATGATGAAGGGTCAAACTCTAGTTTAGTAAATAATTTTTCTACTGACTCTGAAAGCTATGATCAATTACTAATTGCTTTTAAAGAAACCCATGATGAAGCAAATAGGTTGGCTATAATATGCAATAAGCTAAGGAGTGCAAATAGCCATCTTGAACCCAAGGTCAAATCTCTTGAGGAAGAGTTGCATAAAGCTAAAACTGATCTTATAAGCCTTGAATTGACCTGTTTGCATGCATCCATTAAACCTGTGATAACTGTAAAAGCTGGAAAAATAGGTTGAATTTTTTGATGAAAACTCTTTCTAATTTCACCAAAGGAAGAGAAAATCTTGAGTTTATATTAGGCTCACAGAATGTTGTTTTCAACAAGAATGGGCTTGGATACAAATCTGTAAAATGAAAAAATGTGGAAAGCTATCCAGTTTCTTTGTCCCTGCCAAAACCAGTTTTTCAGCTTTTAACAGCTCAAGTGCAGTGCATCCTGTTTCATGTTTTTATTGCTTAAAATTTGGTCATATATCCAGAACATGTAGGGTTAGAAAATATCATGTTCCTAAAGGATTAGTCAAATGGGTTCCTAAAGAAAGGTGATTAATTAGACTGGACCTAACACTAAAGGGTACCATGTATATCCTTGATGTTTATTTTGCAGAAAAGGAGTAGAAATCAAAATCAATGGTACCTAGACAGTGGCTGCTCAAAACACATGACTGGAGATCTTTCTCAGTTTACAGATTTAAAGCTCAAAGCTTAAGGATATGTTACCTACAGGGACAATAACAAGGGAAGAATACTTGGAAGAGGAAATGTAGGAAGCAAAGGATCAACCTTAATTGATAATGTGCTATATGTGGAAGGTCTGAAACACAACCTACTTAGTATCAGTCAACTATGTGACAAAGCTACAACATCAAATTTGAGATGAATAAATGTACAATCTCATATAAGGAGTCTGGTAAGGAGTTGTTCACAGATAAACGTGTAAATAACATCTATATTCTAGACATCCTGAATCATGGTTCTGAAAATGAATGTCTTCTGTCAAAGAATGATGAATCTTGGTTGTGGCACAGGAGGTTAGCTCATATTCACGCTAATCATTTGAATAAATTGAAATCCAAAAATATGGTTTCTGGTTTACCTAATGTGAAATTTCAAAATGATAGACTGTGTGATGCATGTGTAAAAGGCAAGCAAATAAAGTGTTCTTTTAAATCAAAAGATGTAATTTCTACAAATATGCCTTTTGATATACTGCATATGGACTTATTTGGACCATCTAGAACTACAAGTCTTGCTGGAAATTTGTATGCCTTAGTGATTGTTGATGATTTTTCAAGATATACTTGGACTCTTTTTCTAGCTGCAAAAAATGATGCATATAAGGCTTTTAAAAAATTGTCTAAGCTTCTGCAGAATGAATGTGGTAGAAATATAAAATAAATTCGTAGTGATCATGGGGGAGAGTTTCAAAACTCGAAATTTGATAAGTTTTGTGAAAAATATGGGATATCACATAGTTTTTCTGCCCCTAGAACACCTCAACAAAATGGTGTAGTTGAGAGGAAAAACAGATCACTAGAAGAACTTGCTAGGACTATGCTGAATGAATCTAAGCTAGGACTTTGCCTGTGTGCATCCTGAGATGGACCTCTCGCCATTCTCTGTAACTATGCAGGTCGTCGACGGGCAAATAGTGCCCAGATAGGTCTACTGAGCAGCTGTATCTTATAGCTGAATATCTTGTACCAAAACTTCCACTATAATGTAATTAATTTTTTTACTTGCCTTCATACTTGTTTGACTTTATGCTTCAATTTACTTGCATTGGTGTCTCTGCTATTGTTTGGTTGTTTTGACATACTTGGTTGAGTTCTATCCTCAACATAGAATCAACCTATAGGTAGCATGCTTGACTCATGGGATCAACCCATAGGTAGCACGCTTAACACTGTTGATTCGCTATGGACAAGACTTCATAAGAACTTCTCTGCTGAAAAGTACCTCACCTACCTCGTCATCACCCACATCTCTTAGCTTTGTGAGGACTCCAGTGCCGATCTATATACACCTGACCCCTCCTTGCTTGAAGGCAGAGGGGAATGCTAACGAATTTCATCTGAGTACTCGCCGTCCTTAAGCGAGGGTGGATCTCACTGGTGAACCCTTCTGTTCAAGTTGGGAGTTCTCACTCAAAAAGGAGGTATTCTCTACGAAGCTACCTTTCCACTTACGAGACCCCTAACCCCACTCGAAAGGCTCAAGCTGATGGAGATCAAGTAGAAGAGGATTTTACTAATGGAGGAAGAGGTCATCCACCCAAGCATTTAAAATTCTTCTTACTAGTCTTCTTAAAAAGTAGAACAGTTTGGGTTCTCTTGAAAATTCAAAAGATAGTAGTATAAACAAATCTTTGTAAATACTCTTGTATAAATTTGTAAATAATATAGAAATATCCTTAGGAGTATGCCAAAGAGGAAAACCAAAAGAAACCTCTAAATGTAAGGCATTTTAGGCACTTTCTTTAGGAAAAAGTGGAAAAAATGACTTTTCTACTCCTTTCTCTCTTAGGCACTAGAAGGAGCTAGAAGAGTGACTCTTCCCACTCCTTCCCCTCTGTAACATGACCAGCCCTCTCCATTATAAATAGGGGTGCTTGGTACTTTGAATAAAAAAAAGTTGAAAGTTAGAAGAAAAGAAACTATCTTGAAATTGAGAGAGAGTGAGTTTGTGAGACTTGTCTCTTCTTCTCCTTCATGTCTTATCTTGTGAGCTTTGGAGACTCTCAAGTGGCGGCACCACCCACTCATCTTGGAAGAACCACCCTCCAAGTGGCGTGAATCACATCTCCAAAAGGCTACAACCACATAAGTCATTTCTATTCATCTTCTAAAAATACCCATTTGTGTTTTCTTGTAGTTTTTCCATTTTTAATCGGTTCAATCTTTTCCATGAGTTGTTTCCTTTCATTTGCTGCCATTGTTCTGCACTTTGTTGGTTTATTTCCTTGTTTTCTTGCTGTTTTAATTTCTTCCAAACCATGGGTTTCCATATACATGTGTTGTTATTGTTTTCCATCCATGGGTTTTTGTTCTTTGTTGAATTTCTTGGTGATTTTCTAACTCCTATTGAATTTCAATCAGTATTTTCACTTGTTCTTGGTGTTCTTATGTTGTTCTTGTGTTTCCTTTGAAGTTTGGTACTGTTCTTGAATTACCCATTCATATTCCATTGTTATCTTACACTACAAGTTACCTATTCATGTGTTTTTAGTATGAACCTTTGTTTTCTTGAGTAGAAACTGTATTAATTGTTCTTTAGAATTTTGATCCTAATTCTTGAAAGTGTCATGAATACAATGAAACCTATATCAACTCAACCCAAACCAAGAAAGGTTCATAAGAGACTCACATCACTATGTTTCCTCAGGTCTTCACAGGTCGTAAGGTTAGAGGTCTCAGCAAGGAGATCCTCAGAAGCCCAGGGGTAGACGGCCTTGTAATCAACCGCTACGGTTGGAGGAGGGTTGGAGGTTGTTTTGGTTCTGGCCATCTCGAATCTAAAACAAATGAGAGGCAGGAAGAAAAGAGGGCTTAGAAGAAGCGAAGACGAAAACAATGGCGGACGAAGACTCAAAGGAAGAACGAACACAGAAAAGAAGAACAGAAACCCTAAATGCAGAAATCAAAGGCAGGCCCAGGACAGTTACAACATGCAAGGAAGGTTAAAATCATACTACAAAAGAGGGAAAGAGACATAAAAATCATACCTTTGTTGAGCAAAGGCGAAAAGGTTGAGGGAGTTAGTGTGGAGGTGGAAGCGTGCGCAGGAAGATAAAGTTTTCAGAAGTTGAGAACGAAAAGTGATGAAACAGTGAAGTGGCGCGGGATTTTGAAGGGGTTTAACGTAGCCCTAGGGAGCACAAACGTTAAGAAACCCAGACCATTGATGCGGCCACGTGTCTATAGATAAAGGGGGGTTGGTGAAATGTCCCCTCAGCGCACTGTTCACGTCCTTATGCATAGAGCCACGTAGGTCGCCGGGCCGATTACTTAGTCTCTTCGCTGAAACAAGTTAACAGCTTGGGATTGGGGGGCTTGTGTACCGACCAGTCCTCGGACATGGAGAACAGCTATGACAGCAAGCCACGTCAGTTGGGCCCTATAGTGCGGGCCAGAGCCTTGTGGGCATGATCCCACAGGTAGCGTGGAATAGTGGGTCGATGAGTAATCAGTGGGTCGATCACCAGAGAGAAACGATGTGTCCTCGTCACACAGCATGGCGATTAGAGATCGACAACAGGGTGTGACGAAGTGACGTCGGTTGGGGCGATTTGAACAACATGACTAGAACAGCTAAGATTGGTTCCCAGAGTGGACCAATGAGAAGGAAAAGCCCAGAGATAAGGTGAGGCCTAAATCATGAAGAGCTTATGCGTGTGGCAGGGAAAGCACAGTTAGGTGCAGAGTCTTGAGGGGTCGAGTACTCATCAGAACTAGGGTTCCACAGTGAAGCTACACGCATGGCATGTGAATAGTGAAGGCACTCCCAGAACAGGTGGCCCCAGAGACTAGGTGCACGAAGAGGCACCCAGGTGGTCACCCTGTTAGAGTTTGCACTCCGGATAAGGAAACCTTATGTGCTAGATTACCCTAAGACTAGGTGATAGCGGCGTGACGGTATTCCAGTAAACCCTAAATATGGGTAGCGGCGCAGAGGAAACCTTAGACTATATAAAGGGTAGTAAAACACTTCACAAAGGTACGCAATTTCAAACCCTAAACACAGTTACTAAAAACACTTGGTGTACTTGCCTTAGTGGTGACTTGAGCGTCGGAGTGCAAACGGCCTTTAGGGCGCCCCTTTCTATCTTGCAGGTGTAGATTGCTTTGAGAGAACCAGGCATTTACCAAGGTGAGGAAGGAGGCTTGTGAGTTTCGTAGAGTCAACCGACAGGAGAGTCAACCGGCGAGAACAACTATGCTTTAAATGGTCATGCTTATCGAGTCTTCAATAAAAGGTTGCTAACTGTGGAAGAGTCAATGCATGTAGTGTTTGATGAATCTAACAATTGCATGCCAAAACCAGTTGTAAATGACTTGGAATGTGATGATTTAAGAACTGTTCTGCATAAAGATAATCTGAATGATTTAGATGCTATTGATTCTGGTTCTGCAAAAGAATCTGTTATTGCTGCAGACTTGCCAAAAGAGTGGAAGACTCCTAAAGATTTGACAATTGATAATATCATTGGCAACATTAAGAAAGGGGTGTCTACCAGAAATTCTCTCAACAAATTCTATGAAACAATGGCCTTTGTCTCACAAGTTGAACCCAAAAATCTGAAGGAAGCATTGCAGGACAGCAATTGGATTACTGCTATGCAGGAAGAATTAAACCAGTTTACGAGGAATGAAGTATGGTCCTTAGTTCCAAGAACACCTGAGATGAACATTATAGGAACAAAATGGGTCTACAGAAATAAGATGGATGAACATGGAATAATCACAAGGAATAAGGCAAGCCTAGTTGCCAAAGGATATAACCAGGAAGAGGGGATAGATTATGACGAGACATATGCACCAGTGGCAAGGCTTGAAGCTGTCAGACTACTCTTAGCATTCTCCTGTATCAAAGGATTCAAATTATTCCAAATGGATGTCAAAAGCGCATTTCTGAATGGGTATATCAATGAAGAAGTATATGTCTCACAACCCCCAGGTTTTGAAGACTACAGCAACCTAGAACATGTATTCAAGCTAAAGAAGGCACTCTAGGGCTTAAACAAACTCCTAGACAATGGTATGAAAGGCTGAGCATTTTTCTGTTGTCACAAGGATATGAACGTGGCACTTCAAATAAAACCTTATTCCTTTTTAGGAATAAGGATGACATAATTCTTGTCCAGGTTTATGTTGATGATATTATCTTCGGTTCAACCAATGACAACATGTGTGAAGCATTTGTGGAAACAATGAAGAATGAGTTTGAAATGTTTATGATGGGGGAATTAAATTACTTCCTAGGACTACAGGTCAAACAACTAAAGGATGGCATCTTCATAAACCAAGCCAAGTATTGCAAGGACTTGCTGAAGAAATTTGAAATGGACAAATGCAAATCAGTCTGTACACCTATCTCTACCAGCTGTCAACTAGATCAAGATTCAGCAGGAAAATCAGTGGATCAAACTAAATATTGGGGAATGATTGGCTCACTACTGTATCTAACAGCAAGCAGACCTGATATAATGTTCGCAGTGTGTATGTGTGCAAGGTTTCAATCAACTCCAAAAGAGTCACATCTAAATGCAGCCAAAAGGATCTTAAAATACCTACAAGGAACAAAGGATGTTGGTTTGTGGTATTCCAGCAACGTTTCTTTAACTCTAACAGGTTTCTCTGACTCAGATTTTGCAGGATGCAAGATTGATAGGAAAAGCACCAGCGGAACCTGCCATGTGCTTGTATCAAGGTTGATATCTTGGCATTGCAAAAATCAAGCTTGTGTTGCTCTATCTACAGCTGAAGCTGAATACTTTGCAGCAGGGAGTTGCTGTGCTCAAACCCTATGGTTGAAGCAATAGCTAAGTGATTTTGGTGTTATCTTAAATAATATACCTATCATGTGTGACAATACTTGATGTGATTCCACTAGCCACAATAACATGATTCTTTGATATTCTATGGAATCAACTTGAGTTGGCAAAGATTAGGCACTTTTATAGAAGAGGATCAATGTTCTATATTTCAAGAACTCACCAAATCTTGAACCAAAAACCAAACTCACATGGAAGCTCCATTTACTATCAATTGAACCAATTAAAAAGCTGGAAAACAAGTTTGAACCGAACAAGAAAGAAGGAAAATAGAAAATGAACCGTTCAAAATCAAAGAAAAGGAAGAATAGTTGCTGGAAAACTGAAAACAGAACCAAAAGCTCAAGAAAACCAACTCAAAACATGAACAACTAAAGAGAAAAAAGGAAGGAGAATAGAAAACTTATGAAAATGGATGTAGATTGGTATGAACACGCCACTAGAAGTGATGGATGCTCCTAGATAAGTGTGCTGCCGCCACTTGAGGACACCATGGATCCTTCAAGATAAGACTAGAGAAGAAGGCTCAAAGCTCTCTAATGTTCTCTCAAAATTTGAGTAGAGTTTCTTTACTATCAATTTCAATCTAGAAAATACAATGAGGGAGGCCTCCTATTTATAGCATGAGGAGCCTTGGAGAACAAGTTGTGAGGGTAGTAAGGGAAGACACAATATGGTGCAGCCTAGGTCATTGACTTTGGTCAATGCCACACCATTTTACTCATTTCTAGAAGGTAGGGTTTCCTTCCTTCCCTAATGGACTTCATAAGCCTAAACTTATAACTTCACCTCCTTATTTACTTCTACACCTATCTACTAATACACCCCCCCTAAGACTCCTAACTAAAGACTAAAAGATGTTATAACAATAGAGGTTTCTAATGTTTCCCTCTAAGCACCATCAACCAAAGAAATTACAAAAAGAGAGAATAATTGTTCCCTAGCTCCTAAAACTTTGAACATGCTTCTTGTAAGCCTTTGAGGTGGGCTTTGATCTTCATGGGCGTCCTCTATTTGCACCTCTACCTCTTCTTGATCTTGTTGATTGGCCTCCATGTCCACTAGAGCTTGATCTCCATCATACTCCCCGAGTTGGAGAGAATTCGACCACGAATTCTGGAGACCTACAGAAAAAGGAGTTAGATCGCTGACATTAAAAGTATGACTACCTAAGAATGTATCAGGCATATCTAACTCATAAGCATTGTTATTAATCTTCTTGATAACTTGGAAAGGTCCATCCCCTCGGGGCATTAGTTTGGACTTCCTTTAAGTAGGAAAACGATCCTTCCTCAAGTGAAGCCAAACCCAATCACCCTTATCAAACAACAATGCTTTTCTCCTTTTATTGGCAAGTTTAGCATACTTGCCAACCTTCTTCTCAATTCTTTGCTTGATGTCTTTATGCAAAGTTTTCACAAAAGAAGCCTTTTCATCCCCATCTTTGCATAAGACATCTCCAAGAAGAGGAATAGGAAGAAGATCAAGAGGTGTTAGGGGATTAAACCCATAGACAACCTCAAAAGGAGAATGTGAAATGGTAGAATTTACTACACGATTACAGGCAAACTCAACATGGGGTAGTAAATTCTCCCACACTCTAGGATTCCCCGAAATAAAACATCGCAATAGTTGTCCCAAAGTTCTATTCACCACCTTGGTTTGACCATCAGTTTGTGGGTGGCAAGTGGTAGAAAATAAAAGCTTAGTCCCAAGCTTGCCCCATAAGATCTTCCAAAAGTGACTCAAGAACTTGGGATCTCGAGCGGATACTATAGATCTAGGGATCCAATGCAAGCGAACCACTTCTTGGAAGAAGAGGTTTGCAATGTGGCATGTATCACTTGGATTGGTTCTATATTCTTGACGGTTTGGGAAAGAAGATCCTGGAATCAAATCAATTTTGTGCTCAATCCCTCTCAAAGGTGGAAGTCCGTTTGGAGGATCTTGAAACACATCTTGAAATTCTTCTACCAAATTTTCCAAGCAATGAGAACTATCAACAAGTGGTTCTAACTTAAGAGTTCTAAGGATGGCTAAGAAAAGAGGATGGTGTGCCACTAATTCCCTATGAAGCTCATGCCTAGACACAAGGAGTGTAGGCTTAGAACTCTTATCTTTGTTATCTTTTTTGTCTTTTTTACCCTTTTCACTCTCCCTCTTTTTCTTCATAATTACTTGGTCCTCATGGACTTCTCTTGGAGAGAGAGATTTTAAAGTAACCTTGTGAGTATGGAATTCAAAAGATAGTTTGTTGGTAAAGCCATCATGTAAAACTTTTCTATCAAATTGCCAAGGCCTTCCCAAAAGAACATGAGTGGCTTCTGATCCAGCATCTTGACCAAAGCGCTAGAGCTTCTCCTTCTCGAACCTCGTCCTTACCAACTTCACGCCAAATACACCAATGACCTCCACCTTCAGCTCCTCCAAGACACCTGAAAGAACAATGTGGCGCCTCTGCGGCCAGTTGCGCTCCGACGCTCAAGTCAATGATTGAATCAACAAAGAACTTTAAAGAAAACTCAGAACCGTGTATCAGTGAATCACCACCGAAAATGAATCCCCCCTTAATTCCGTTAAGAATTTCGTATATATACCTGAGTCTTTCTCTCTCCTGACGGTTATTCCTCTTGACACGTGGATAACATCTGGTCATACACGTGTCACCATCTGGAGTACCTGCAGCTGAAACGTTACTTCCACTGTGCTCCTGCGACTAAGTTATCCACACAGGGAGTAGCTTAGTACACAGGCTACTCTGGGCGCAACCTTAACATGGCGAGCTGGTTAACACTGGGTATCACAGCTCACACTACACATGGTGGCAGATATGCCACTCATCCTCTGTACTTAGACCATACAACAAGTGCTTGCCAAGCCTTCTAAAATTCCCAGCGATGTGCTCCTTTCGACGACTTGCTGACCACCTGATCTCCTATCCTTCACACACGGCGATCATGTGCTGATCCTCAAGGCGATAGGCGATTACTCATCCTCAAGGTGATAGGCGATTACTCATCCTCAAGGCGATAGGCGATTACTCATCCTCAAGGTGATAGGCGATTACTCATCCTCAAGGCGATAGGCGATTACTCATCATCACAGGCGATAGGCGATTACTCATCCTCAAGGCGATAGGCGATTACTCATCATCATAGGCGATAGGCGATTACCTGACCTGTACTTCTTGCGTAACGCTCTCGCTGGGAGCCTGGGTCCCAGCTTAACTGTGTGTTAACAGGAAACACCCGATAACCAATCAGTGCTTCTTTACTTCTCGCGCTCTGCTTCCAGGCGCTCATCGCGCTCTGCCTCCAGGCGCTCATCTGACGCTGATCTGCGGGTGATGGTCCCTTAGCAACCGACCACCGATCACCATTCTGAGTGATCACCTCCCTGATTCACCTGCTATCCTCTACCACGTGTCACCCTGTGAACGGTCCACGTGGTCAACTGCTGCTGATGTCATCGACTACCAATGACCGACCGGATCACAAGCCCCCCAGTCTCGAGCTGTGAACTTGTTCTCAGCGAAGAGACTAAGAAATCGTCTCCTGGCGGTCTACAGGAGCGCACACTCTAGTACTAACACTGTTTCATTCCTTCTTCTTCGCCTTCAAACATTCAGAGCATTTCTCTGTGAGGACCTTCGACTTCTTCAATCTCCAACCTTTGTGATGCTTCTCTGATTATCCAAACGTAACCTTTTTACCTCTTCTACTGATGACTGATCACCCCTCCCCAAGGAGGCACACCGATGACCGATCACTCGCTAATCCAAGCTGCCTAGGAGGTCCACTCCACGTGGATCTGGTCCATGCTGTGGGACCCAGCTGACGTGGTTCACCCTTTACTATCTGTTCTCGACGACCGAGGTCTGGCCACAACACAAGCCCCCAGGCCCAAGTTGTGACTTGTCTCAACGAAGAGCCTTACAACTCGCCTGATCGCTATTGGACCTACTGGGCTGACGGGCTCTCACCTTTTTGCCGACGACCGAGGTCATGTAATGAATGAATTATAAATCTTGTCTTTACAACTCGAATTACTCTTTCTCCTTTACAGCTCAACTTTCACCTTGTGTGGGTTGTTCGTAAAGGTCATCTTCCGTTCTCTTCACTTAGCCTTGTTTCTTTATGCGTTTAACTGACATGCCAAGTGTTCTGCATCATCGCCAGAAATTCCTCTGATCTGGTACTCGCCGAATTAAATTTGGGCGATGTCGCCTTCTTTACCAAAATAAGGCATCCTTTGTGGGATCACCTTTTGCAACCTTCTATTCGCTTTTTCACCTGTCGTTCCTATATATATGAACCCTTCTTGCCTGCACCTACTCGAAGGCAAGGAGGACTTCCTCTGTCACCTACACTTGATCACAGGCAAGGAGGACTTCTCCTTTCTCGCCTGCACTTGCTCAAAGGCAAGGAGGACTTCCTCTGTTGCCTACACTTGCTCAAAGGCAAGGTGTAAGGACCTATAAATTTATTTGGAATAAAAGTGATATATTTTAAATGATTTCTGAGTATGTTATTATTTAAAATAAAAAGGACATAAAAGTAGAAAATCTCATAGTGGTCAGACCTCGGACGTCGCCCAAGGTCTGGAATCAGCTGGTAGAGGGCGATCGGTTGACCATTGTACTAACCAAGTAGTCAGGTGCGATGACTTTATCGTGAGGTAATCCTGTGGGCGTGCTTGAGGTGTGGGGGGGGGGGGGGGGATCAAGAAGGGTAAGAGAAAGGAAGGTGTAGCTTAGAAGTCGATGAGATCGTCGTTTGTTGAAGAAGGCAGCGGCCTCCGACTTCCCCCGTATGAAATCGCCAATCGCGTATGTTGTACATGATCGCCGAAAAGAGCACATCGCCGAGTATTCGAGAAGACTTGGTAAGCACTTAGTATGTGGTCTAAATACAGAAGATGAGTGATATAGAAGATAGGTGGCATATCTGCCACCATGAGTAGTGTGAGCCGTGATACCCCAGACTTAGGGGAATGGGAGGATGAACCTTCAGCAAGGTGTGACGATGTGACATCGGTGACCAGAGTGAGGCGATGTGTCCTCATCACACACAAGGGCGATAAGAGATCGCCAACAGGATGAGAGGCACATAGTCATCGCCGGGATGAGAGGCACATCAGTCATCGCCGGGATGAGAGGCACATAGTCATCGCCGGGATGAGAGGCACATCAGTCATCTTCGGAATGAGAGACACATCGTTCATCGGCGGATAATCATCGGTGGATGGTCATCGCGCGAGGTAGTGTTTCACACAGATAAGGTGGGACCCAGGCTCCCAGCATGAACGTTCTGCATGTGCGACACGTAGACATTAGGAGTGCTTCAAAACAGTTGACGCCAGAGAGTTGGTAAGGCAGGTAACCCAAAGTTGATATGCGCAGAGACATCACGTGACAGTTCTGTCAGAGGAAACGTGCACGCAAGCTTCCCACAGAGTGGGTAATGGCAGCTGCATGGCGGGTCTACATTTCTTAGTCTCAGAACACACCTCCTCTTAGTTGGAGTTCGAACGCTGTTGGAGTAGCGAGAGATAGAGTGAGTTTAGTCTTCATCCTTTCTCCTTCCTCTCCTTCACTCTACGATTCAGACCTTCTCACGTCCCAGCTTGACTACCGGCGACTACCATAGAGCACCTGGGAAGGGTCTATGCAAGTTTCCAATCAAGCCTTAAAACAGAGTTCGAGTATCCTTAAGTTCGGTGGGTTAGAGCTTGTAGTGAGATTTTACACAAGTCCAGGTAAGGGAAGCTAGCTTTATTTTCAATAAAACCTTAAGCTAGAAGATTCTGATGTTTGGGTGACGTGATCGCCGGTGTTAATGCAAATTTCGAAATCCCATGTTTTAGTGTTGTTTAAAATTGTTTGAGATTGAAAAGTGAAATGCATATGATATTCGAAAATCTGAACTTTGGTATGATGTACTGGATGAATGTGAAATTGTGATCAAGACATAGTATTTTCAGGAAAGGAAATACCGTGTTGAGATTGGTTATGAGGTGTATTGATCTGTGAGTATCCTGTGAATGAGACGATCCTGACTCTGCTGATATAATGGAATCACATAGATGAAGTTATTCAGTTGTTGAGAGTCGAAGGAGGTTCATATGTATGGGTAAGTTGTTTGAAAGATAACTAACTTGACCTGTTATATGAATTAACCCTGTCATACCGGGAGAGTGATGATATTGAGATTATGTATGCGCATGGCTGTGTGGATTTCACAGCGACCTTGTGTGGATTTCACAGTGGTGTGGTATGACAGGTGCAGGTCTCTGGATGCTAAGTTCAACGCACGAGTCTTCTAGAAGTAGAGTCAAGTGTCTATGTGTTGTGAGTCAGTGGGAATTTTGACGTGAGAAAGATGAATATTGAAAATTGTTGATAGACACTTGATGATTGTGTGATATGAATGAGAAAGTGATGGATTTTATGTGGGGGTTGAAAAGCTGATTTATGTGATTTTAAAGTTTCGTATTTCAAGTTTTTTTTGAATAGCTAGCTTACCCTGTGTTTTGTGTTCTATTTCGTGTTCTTAAAACTGTGATAATCGTGTGAAATTTACACGGGAGCAGATGATGTTGCAGGTAGAAGAGCTCCTCAGTGAGTGGTTGGACAAGGAGATCGCCTGTTCTTTTGCTGTATTTTGTTTTATTTTGAAACACTGGATGGTTATGTATTAAAATTCCCTAGAGAAGGGATATTATTTTGAAATACAATGTATGGGATGGATGTATTTTGTTATATATACATATGTTAATTTTGATATTATTGTTTTATGTTTATTTTATGATATAAATATGAGTAAAATTTTAGGGGCGTTACACAAGGAGGTCTTCCTCTTTCTCGCTTGCACTTGCTCAAAGGCAAGGAGGTCTTCCTCTGTTGCCTACATTTGCTCAAAGGCAAGGAGGTCTTCCTCTTTCTCGCCTGCACTTGCTCAAAGGCAAGGAGGTCTTCCTCTGTTGCCTACACTTGCTCAAAGGCAAGGAGGTCTTCCTCTTTCTCGCCTGCACTTGCTCAAAGGCAAGGAGGTCTTCCTCTGTGCCTACACTTGCTCAAAGGCAAGGAGGTCTTCCTCTTTCTTGCCTGCACTTGCTCAAAGGCAAGGAGGTCTTCCTCTGTTGCCTACACTTGCTCAAAGGCAAGGAGGACTTCCTCTGTTGCCTACACTTGCTCAAAGGCAAGGAGGTCTTCCTCTGTTGCCTACACTTGCTCAAAGGCAAGGAGGTCTTCCTCTTTCTCGCCTGCACTTGCTCAAAGGCAAGGAGGTCTTCCTCTGTGCCTACACTTGCTCAAAGGCAAGGAGGTCTTCCTCTTTCTCGCCTGCACTTGCTCAAAGGCAAGGAGGTCTTCCTCTTTCTCGCCTGCACTTGCTCAAAGGCAAGGAGGTCTTCCTCTGTTTCCTACACTTGCTCAAAGGCAAGGAGGACTTCTCCTTTCTCGCTTGCACTTGCTCAAAGGCAAGGAGGTCTTCTTCTTTCACGCCTGCACTTGCTCTTCCTCTGTTGCCTACACTTGCTCAAAGGCAAGAGGTCTTCCTCTTTCTCGCCTGCACTCGCTCAAAGGCAAGGAGGTCTTCCTCTGTTCTCGCCTGCACTTGCTCAAAGGCAAGGAGGACTTCCTCTGTTGCCTATGTAACATCCCGCCAAAACCTTTTCATATTTATATAATAAAATAAAGGTAAAACAATAATATCGAAGTGAACATAAATATATATATGTAATGAAATTTCTCCTCATAGGGAGTTTAATACATATCCAGTCAGTTTTCCAAACTTAAACAAAATACAGCAAAATAGAAAAAAGCAGGCGATCTCCTAATAGAAAACAGAAAACAGGCGATCTCCTATCGGAAACAGAAAACAGGCGATCGCCTAACAGAAACAGAAACAGGCGATCTCCTTCCGGCGACCACTCACTGAAGAGCTTTACTTCCTGCAACATCATCTGCTCCCGTGTAAATTATACACCATCATCACAGGTTTAAGGAAACATCCACAAAACAAAAACGCAGGGTAAGCTAGATATTTTAAAGAGAATTTAGATATGAAACTTTAAAATCAAGATAAAACAAATTTAAGACACCCACGTAAAAACCATCAACTTTCTCATTCCCTTCACATGACCATCAAGTAATCACATATTTCACAATTTCCTCAAGAGTCGTTCAATTCACATACTCCATCAAGTGTCTATAAATTTCAATGTTTCTCATTTCTCACGTCAGACTTCCACTGACTCATCACACACAGACACTTGACCCTACTTCTGGAAGACTCGTGCTTTGAACTTAGCATCCAGAGACCTACACCTGTCATACTTCATTGCTGTAATGTTCCCACAGCCATGCGCATCAACATAATCTCGATCTCAATCTCATCACTCTCACAGTATGACAGGGTTAATCCATATAACAGGTCAAGTCAGTTATCTTTCAAATGACTTACCCATACATATGGACCTCCTTCGACTCTCACCAACTGAATGACTTCATCTATGTGACTCCATCATATCAGCAGAGTCAGGATCGTCTCATTCACAGGATACTCACTGATCAATACACCACATAACCAATCTCAACACGGTATTTCCTTTCCTGAAAATACTATGTCTTGATCCCACATTCACAACATTCAACACATCATATAACACTTAAATGAATGATTCCAATCACAGCAACAATCATTCCGAGGTTCAGATTTTCGAATATCGCATGCATTTCACATTTCAATCTCAAACAGTTTCAAACGACACTAAAACAGGGGAGTTCGAAATCAACATTTAAAACCGGCGATCACGTCGCCCCACACATAAAAACAGAGCATCGTGAAAAAGAATATGAAACCGGCGACCACGTCGCCCTCACTTCAGAACCTACTCGCCTAAAGTTTTTTTATAAACGAAAATGCTAGCTTCCCTTACCTGAACTTGCGCAAAACACCAAGAGTTCCAAAACCCACCGAAGCTTAAAGATGCCTTAACTCTGTTTTAGCGTCCGATTTGGAGAACTTGCAGAGAACTTCCCAAGAGTCTAAGGGCAGTCGTCGCTCGTCGTACTGGTGCTTGAGGATGCCTGAATCGCAGCGCGAAGGAGAGAAAAGAGAAGGATGAAGGTAAACTCACTCTGTCACTCTTGAACCACTGCAACGTTCTTTTCCTCTCAGAAGTGAGTTTTTGAATCTAAACCAACTTGTCCACAATTGCCGCTGCAACCACCCACTCTGCAGGAAAGCTTGCGTGCATGCTTCCCTGAACAGTACGGCCACGTGTGTCTCTGCGCATACCAACCCTCTGATGCCACTATTCTGAACCACCCTTTTTGTCTACGTGTCGCACGTGCAGGACGTCTCATGCTAGGAGCCTGGGTCCCACCTTATCTGTGTGAAACACGACATCGCGCGATAACCTTCCACCGATGACTCATCCTGGCGGACGACCGATGTCTTTCTCTGGAAGACGACCGATGTCTATCCCTGGCGACGACCGCATGTCTCTCGCCCTGGCGATGCGCGCATGCCTCGCGCCCTGGCGATGCCCGCATGTCTCGCGCCCTGGCGATGCCCGCATGTCTCGCGCCCTGGCGATGCCCGCATGTCTCTCGCCCTGGCGAGGCCCGCATGTCTCGCGCCCTGGCGATGCCCGCATGTCTCTCGCCCTGGCGAGGCCCGCATGTCTCTCGCCCAGGCGATGCCCGACGACACATCGCCACGCTTTGCTGAAGGTTCTTCATCCCACTATGTTACGTCCAAGGTATCATCTCCACATGACTTGGTGACGTCGGTAGCTTCACATTTCTAAGAGTAGATCAGCACTACTCCTCGTGCGCCCATGCATGCAACACTAAGGACGATTTCTTATGCTCAAGCATAGAGCTTCGCATGCACAGCGTATCTAAGGCTTAACCCACACCTTGATACGCGTGGTTTTTGGAATCCACTATGGTTGATCCAGCATCTTGACCACATACTAAGTGCAGTTTCGGCGATCATGTGCACCATAGGCAATTGGCGATCATGTACCAGAGAAGTCGGAGATCGCCTCCGTCTTCAACAACGGCGATCTCGTAGACTTCTAAGCTACACTTTTCTTCCTTTACTCTTCTTGATCCACATGTCTTCCTCGAGCACACCCACGTGATTACCTCACGATAAAGTCATCGCACCTGACTACTTGGTTAATACAATGGTCAGCCGACCGACCTCTACCAGCTGACCCCATACCTTGGGCGACGTCCGAGGTCCGACTACTACGAAACTTCTCTTATCAGCTCTTTGTATTTTAAATAATAACATATTCTGAAATTATTTAAATATAACACTTTTATTCCAATTAAAGTTTCTAGGTCCTTACATTCTCCCCAACAAGAAAAATTTTCGTCCTCGAAAATTGAATTACAAGGAAAAGAGGTAGGGATAGGCTTCTCTCATGGTTTCTTCTAATTCCCAAGTTGAATCACCCGATCTGTCATCCCACACCACCTTCACCATGTTGATGGTCTTGCCTCTGAGCTGCTTACTCTGTTGATCGTCAATCCTGACTGGTTTTGCTTCAAATGACAAGTCATCCCTGATCTGCACATCGTCCACTTCCAACACGTGACTAGGGTCTGCAAGATACTTCTTTAGCTGTGACACGTGAAAGACACTATGCAGATTTGCTAATTGGGGAGGTAGGGCGATTTCATAAGCCACTGGACCGTTCCTCCTTAAGATCTGATATGGTCCAACAAACTTAGGAGACAGCTCCTTTGATCTGATAGCTCGTCCTACACCCTTGGTCGGTGTCACTTTCATAAATACATGATCTCCAACTACAAACTCCAAAGGTCTTCTCCTCATTGTCAACATCATCACTGCCTCTACAAGAGTTATTATCCTTGTGTTCATTTAAGGCCAGAAGTGTCTTCACAGCCTTGTCAGCTTCATCATCACAGCCACCACCAGAGTTGTTACCCTTGTCCTCATGAGCGACATAGAGTGGCTCCCTCAAAGTTATTCCTTTCATATTTTCCAGATCCACAGGGGTTTCCCAACCAAACGATTCTTGCTCACCTTCTTAGCAATTTCAACTTTGGGGATGGATGATGATTCACTTTCTAATGCAGAGCAATTTGATGAAGATCCATCTACCACTGACATTAGCTGCAGTTACAACACCTTCCCACCACCCATCATACCACCAGGCATCCACTGCTGATTCAAACTCAAGTGGGCGACCTGAATGGCGTTCAGGAGAGCATGGCTTGACTGTTAAGCGGCCCGAACATCGCATACCCAATTAATCAGTAGCTGCACCTCTAGATGAAGGGACCCATTCCTCTAGTTTCTGTGGTCCCTCTTTATCAAGCAACTCATCGTACTGGACCTTCAGCAGCGTTGGAGACACACTCCAGATTTTTCATCTAAACCAGCATTCTCTAACGCCACTATCTTGCCAAAGTACCTCTATTCTAGCACCGACCTGGAAGAACAGATTAGGCTTTGGTCCACATTTTGTCATTTCATTGGTAGGAGTAGAGACTTGCAGACCAGAAAACCCCTCTCAAAATTTGATCCTTAAACTTCTAATTCCTCTTGTTTCAGATGTCCATCATTGGCACGAACTGATTTGCCATGACTTGGGTTGGCATCCACATTGTTATTCTGTCTAGAAAGTGCAGAGATAGAGTTCCTTCCAGGATTTTCACTTTTCAGTTCAAAAACGACAGGTTTGTAGCTCGAATTCACATTAGGCACCGTTTCTTGTCGAACCGATCTTGAAGCAGCAAAAGACTGAAAGAGAACGGCTTCTTTCCTTCAGGCGCCCCTCTGGTTCATCTTTTGTTTGATTACTAATAGCAGATTATGAAAAACCCAGCTCTTTAGCAACTGGCTGGGATTTCAGAGCTGCTCACTCAGGAATTCCGATGGATACATCCATATTAGCATTGCATGGGATCTCAGGGTGCTCAATATTCAATACACAGATCATAAATCCCCCACTGTGTTCAGGGTGAGGACTTGTTGCTACGGCTGACGATGCAACATTGTTTCTAGGATCAGAAACGAGACGCTGATCACCACAACTGCCACCTAATGGATTGGCTGCAAATCCCATCCCATCAGAAACACAAGGCACAGAAAGTTTTGCTTCCACATCCAACTTTTTGCAATTCACTAACATCACCAGAAGAACTCGACGGAAGTGAATCAACACCATCATAACATGGCTTATCCTTATTCTTATCCATAGCCATTACCTCCTTCCCTTCTACATTCACAGACAGAGCTGCATCCTCATTTGCCAAGTTCAGGAGCCTTTAACTTCAACCCACCATTCCCACACTCATCTTTCAAATCCCGATCAACAAAACAACCCCTATTCTGCGTGAAACCTTCCCTCTTAGGAGGTAGTCCAGGTATTTCTTCTGGAAATACATCCATGAAATCTTTCACCACATGTATCCTGCTTACGTCCTCTTCACTCTTCACTCCCCCTTTAGCTAGGATCACAAAACACGTCGCCCCTTCTTTCAACTCCGACCTCACATGCTGAGCAGATATCACATCTGACTCTTGGAGATCGTGGAACACCACCTTCTGGCTACCGCAATCTGTGAGAACATGATTGGCAGATAGCCAATCCATTCCTAGGATAACATCCAGATCCTGAAGAGGTAGGCAGATCAAATTTACTTTGAACCTGCGTCCCTCTACCATCACTGGACATTCAGAGCAAACTGTGGAGGTCGCAACCTGTCCTGATGCAGGTGTAGAGACCAACAGTTCAAACGGCAGCTCCTTCACTAGAAGGCCCAACTCGGCTACACACAGGCTTGACACAAAAGAGTGTGTCGCTCCGGAATCAAGCAAAATTCTAACGCATCTACCAGCTATAGAGCAAACACTTCGTACTAAGTTACCTGACTGAGATGCCTCAGCTCCCGACATAGCAAACACTCTCCCTGCTGTCTGAGGTCTACGATCTTCATTCCTAAACTGCCAAGAACCACCGGGTTGAGTCATCCTATTCTTGTTAGGACACTCTCTAGCAACATGTCCCATCTTTTGGCATTTGTAGCATCTTTTCTCTGAATTTCTCTTGGGGCACACATTGGATGTGTGTGGTCCACCACAATGGAAACATCCGAGTTTCCAGGGCTGTTGCTACTAAAACTGGGGCGGTGCTGCTTCTGCCCTATGCTGTGGAGGTCTCGCATAAGGCTTACTTTGTGGGTGCTGCGCCTTGGCCTTCCCACTGGAAGAACCCCCTGTGTGTGACCTGATCACCCGAGAATTACCCCTTTCCAAGGTTTCCACCATCTTTGCCTTCTCTACTAAGGCATGAAACTCCCTGATGCACATGGGTGCTATGGTCTTTTTCAGCTCATGCTTCAGTCCTTCTTCAAACTTCCTACACCTCCAAGCCTCAGAGGTCACCTGGGTATAGAATCGGGCGAGGTACTCAAACCGAGCAGCATAAGCAGTCACTAACATCTCCCCCTGCTCCAACCTGAGAAATTCAGCTTCCTTGGCAAACCTTGCACTATCTGGGAAGTATTTCTCCAGGAACCTCTCTCGGAAACCTTCCCAGTCCAAAACGTCAGCTATCATCTGCTGAGCTCCCATCCACCAGAACTCGGCTTCTCCAGATAGCAGATAGGTGACGAACACCAATTTCTTCTCTTCAGGGCAGGAGGTCGCCCTAAAGATTTTCTCCAACTCCCTGACCCACTGATCTGCTTGATCAGGGGTAGCATTCCCACTGAACTTGGGTGGGTTGTGCCTCATGAACTCGGTCAGTCCCATCTGCTCCTGAGGCTGACCGACGTTGGGAGCTGTTGCAGCCGATCTGGCGGTCTCCCAATGCTGCATTGTAGCTTGGTGATTCTGAGTCATTGCTGCATTCTGTTGTTGGATGGCAGTTGCCATCATCTCAATGGACCTGGCGATCTGGCCCATTTCTGCAGAAGGTTGGGGAGGGGTAGGCGGTCTAGGAGCCATTTTCTGCGAAAGATTAGGAAACTATTTTTCTCTAATCATACTCCTATAAAATGAACTTGATAACGAATCAATTCATTTAGAAGACCACACTAGGTCTTATAAAGGTCAGCATCTCAAATCCATCTAGAATTTAAGTTTATCAGCCGATTAATATACTTATACAAGCACATCACCAAAACAGCTACTGGTATAAAATCATCAATTCAAACGACCACTTTCAATCAATACAAAAACACTCAATAAACTGAAATAAAACACACCAGAATTCAATATATGCTAAACATCAAACTTTCAGAATTTAAGATTGAGAATCATCTTGATCCAGTTATGAGTGTGCACCCTCACTACTTTATCAAGATCCTTTCTTAATACTAAGATTTTCAGTTAGGGCATATATTCACTAAAGCACACACAAAATTTCAATACAAAAACATTTGAAAACCTTTCACTATAGTTTTTTATTTAAAACTCAAATAAATTTTATGAGCAGAAGAAACACAATGGATCCACAGCCCTCAGGTCATCCTAAGGACGAACTGCTCTGATACCATTAATGTAACATCCCGCCAAATACTTTTCATATTTATATAATAAACTAAAGGTAAAACAGTAATATCGAAGTGAACATAAATATATATATATATGTAATGAAATTTCTCCTCCCAGGGAGTTTAATACATATCCAGTCAGTTTCCAAAACTTAAACAAAATACAGCAAAATAAAAAAAAATAGGCGATCTCCTAACAGAAACAGAAAACAGGCGATCTCCTATCAGAAACAGAAAATAGGCGATCTCCTAACAGAAACAGAAAACAGGCGATCGCCTAACAGAAACAGAAATAGGCGATCTCCTTCCGGCGACCACTCACTGAGGAGCTCTACTTCCTGCAACATCATCTGCTCCCGTGTAAATTATACACGATCATCACAGGTTTAAGAAAACATCCACAAAACAAAAACGCAGGGTAAGCTAGATATTTTAAAGAGAATTTAGATATGAAACTTTAAAATCAATATAAAACAAATTTAAGACACCCATGTAAAAACATCAACTTTCTCATTCCCTTCACATGACCATCAAGTAATCACATATTTCACAATTTCCTCAAGAGTCGTTCAATTCACATACTCCATCAAGTGTCTATCAATTTCAATGTTTCTCATTTCTCACGTCAGACTTCCATTGACTCATCACACACAGACACTTGACCCTACTTCCGGAAGACTCGTGCGTTGAACTTAGCATCCAGAGACCTGCACCTGTCATACTTCATTGCTGTAATGTTCCCACAGCCATATGCATCAACATAATCTCGATCTCAATCTCATCACTCTCACAGTATGACAGGGTTAATCCATATAACAGGTCAAGTCAGTTATCTTTCAAACGACTTACCCATACATATGGACCTCCTTCGACTCTCACCAACTGAATGACTTCATCTATGTGACTCCATCATATCAGCAGAGTCAGGATCGTCTCATTCACAGGATACTCACTGATCAATACACCTCATAACCAATCTCAACACGGTATTTCCTTTCCTGAAAATACTATGTCTTGATCCCACATTCACAACATTCAACACATCATATAACACTTAAATGAACGATTCCAATCACAGCAACAATCATTCCGAGGTTCAGATTTTCGAATATCGCATGCATTACACATTTCAATCTCAAACAGTTTCAAACGACACTAAAACAGGGGAGTTTGAAATTAACATTTAAAACCGGCGATCACGTCGCCCCACACATAAAAACAGAGCATCGTGAAAAAGAATATGAAACCGGCGATCACGTCGCCCACACTTCAGAACCTACTCGCCTAAAGTTTTTATAAACGAAAATGCTAGCTTCCCTTACCTGAACTTGCGCAAAACACCAAGAGCTCCAAAACCCACCGAAGCTTAAAGATGCCTTAACTATGTTTTAGCGTCCGGTTTGGAGAACTTGCAGAGAACCTCCCAGGTGTCCAAGGGCAGTCGTCGCTTGTCGTACTGGTGATTGAGGATGCCTGAATCGCAGCACGAAGGAGAGAAAAGAGAAGGATGAAGGTAAACTCACTCTGTCACTCTTGAACCACTGCCACGTTCTTTTCCTCTCAGAAGTGAGTTTTTGAATCTAAACCAACTTGTCCACAATTGCCGCTGCCACCACCCACTCTACAGGAAAGCCTGCGTGCACACTTCCTTGAACAGTACAGCCACGTGTGTCTCTGCGCATACCAACTCTCTGATGCCAACTATTCTGAAACACCCTTTTTGTCTACGTGTCGCGCGTGCAGGACGTCTCATGCTGGGAGCCTGGGTCCCACCTTATCTGTGTGAAACCCGACATCGCGCGATAACCTTCCACCGATGACTCATCCTGGCGGACGACCGATGTCTCTCTATGGAAGATGACCGATGTCTCTCTCTGGAAGACGACCGATGTCTATCCCTGGTGACGACCGCATGTCTCTCGCCCTGGCGATGCCCGCATGCCTCGCGCCCTGGCGATGCCCGCATGTCTCGCGCCCAGGCGATGCCCGCATGTCTCGCGCCCTGGCGATGCCCGCATGTCTCGCGCCCTGGCGATACCCGCATATCTCTCTCCCTGGCGAGGCCCGCATGTTTGGCGCCCTGGTGATGCCCGCATGTCTGGCGCCCTGGCGATGCCCGCATGTCTCACGCCCTGGTGATGCCCGCATGTCTCTCGCCCTGGCGAGGCCCACATGTCTCGTGCCCTGGCGATGCCTGCATGTCTCTCGCCCTGGCGAGGCCCGCATGTCTTTAGCCCAGGCGATGACTGATGACACATCGCCACGCCTTGCTGAAGGTTCTTCATCCCACTATGTTACGTCTAAGGTATCATCTCCACATGACTTGGTGACGTCGGTAGCTTCACATTTCCAAGAGTAGATCAGCACTACTCCTCGTGCGCCCATGCATGCTGTAACATCCCGCCAAAAGCTTTTCATATTTATGTAATAAAATAAAGGTGAAACAATAATATAAAAATTTAACATAGATATATACATAATATAATCCATCCATTAGTACAAATGTGCCTCAAAATAATATCCCTTTTTGAGGAAGTTTTAATACATCTCCATACAGGAGTTTCCAAAATAAAATAAAAAACCACAGCATTCAAAACCGGCGATCCCCTAACAGAAAACAGAAAACGGGCGATCTCCTATCAGAAACAGGAAACAGGCGATCTCACTTCAGAAACAGAAACAGGCGATCTCCTTCCGGCGACCACTCACAGAGGAGCTCTACTACCTGCAACCTCGTCTGCTCCCGTGCAAATATACACGATCATCACAGGTTTAAGAAAAACAACCACGATACAAGATAAAAGGGTAAGCTATATATTTTCAAAAACTTTAAATATGAAACTTTATATCAATAGAAAACATAAATCTTCACACCATTCATAATCTATATCAATTTCAACCATCAACATCCACATATTCCACAAACTCGTCAAGTGTCTATTCACTATATTCAATATTCATGGTTCACACGTCAGACTTTCCACTGACTCATAACATATAGACACATGACTCTACTTCCGGAAGACTCGTGCGTTGACTCAGACTCAGATATCTGCACCTGTCATACCACACCACTGTGAAATCCACACAGGGTCGCTGTGAAATCCACACAGCCATGCGCATACATAATCTCAATATCATCACTCTCCCGGTATGACAGGGTTAATTCATATAACAGGTCAAGTCAGTTATCTTTCAAACAACTTACCCATACATATGAACCTCCTTCGACTCTCCACAACTGAATAACTTCATCTATGTGATTCCATTATATCAGCAGAGTCAGGATATCTCCTTCTAGACAAGTCCCTAGTCAATGCACATTACACACGATCTTACACGGTATTTTCTTTCCTGAAAATACTATGCCTTGATCCCACATTCACAACATTCAATGCATCATACAACACGTAAAGGCATAATTCCATCATATGATATTTTGAATCTTTTCTTAAACAATCCCAATCACAGAAACAATCATTCCAAGGTTCAGATTTTTGAATATCACATGCATCTCACATTTCAATCTCAAACAGTTTTCAAACGACACTAAAACAGGGGATTTCGAAAACGGCATTAAAACCGGCGATCACGTCGCCCCACACATAAAAACAGAGTATCGTGAAAAGCATAGGAAAATCGGTGACCACGTCGCCCTCACTTCAGAACCTACTCGCCTAACGTTTTTATAAACGAAAATACTAGCTTCTCTTACCTGGACCAGCGCAAAACACCAAGAGCTCCAAAACCCGCCGAAGCTTAAGGGTGCCTTAACTCTGTTCTAGCGTCCTGACGGAAAACTCGCAGAGAACTCCCCAGGTATCCAAGTGCAGTCGTCACTCGTCGCACTGGTGCTTGAGGATGTCTGAATCGCAGCGCGAAGGAGAGAAAAGAGAAGGATGAAGGTGAACTCACTCTGTCACTCTTGAACCATAGCAATGTTCTCCCTCTCAGAAGTGAGTTTTTGAATCTAAACCAACTTGTCCACAAAAGCCGCTGCCACCACCCACTCTGCAGGGAAGCTTGCGTGCACGCTTCCCTGAACAGTACGACCACGCGTGCCTCTGCGCATGCCAACACTCTGATGTCACTATTCTGAACCGCCCTTTTTGTCTACGTGTCGCGCGTGCAGGACGTTTCATGCTGGGAGCCTGGGTCCCACCTTATCTGTGTGAAACTCGACATCGCGCGATAACCTTCCACCGATGACCGCTCGCGCGATGACTATCCACCGATGTCTCATCCTGGCGGACGACCGATGTCTCTCCCTGGGAGACGACCGATGTCTCTTGCCCTGGCGATGCCCGCATGCCTCGCGCCCTGGCGATGCCCGCATGCCTCGCGCCCTGGCGATGCCCGTATGCCTCGCGCCCCGGCGATGCCCGCATGCCTCGCGCCCTGGCGATGCCCGCATGCCTCGCGCCCTTGCGATGCCCGACGACACATCGCCACGCCTTGCTGAAGGTTCTTCATCCCACTATGTTACGTCCAAGGTATCATGTCCACATGACTTGGTGACGTCGGTAGCTTCACATTTCCAAGAGTAGATCAGCACCACTCCTCGTGGGCCCATGCATGCAACACTAAGGATGATTTCTTATGCTCAAGCATAGAGCTTCGCATGCACAGCGTATCTAAGGCTTAACCCACACCTTGATACGCGTGGTTGTTGGAACCCACTGTGGTTGATCCAGTATCCTGACCACATACTGAGTGCACTTTCGGCGATCATGTGCACCATAGGTGATTGGCGATCATGTACACTACAGGCGATTGGCGTTCATGTGTAATCTAGGCGACAGGCGATTATGTACTAACCAGGCGATCTCATAGTCTTCTAAGCTACACTTTCCTTCCTTTTTATTTTAAATAAAAACATACTTAGAATTCATTTAAAATATATTCCTTTTATTCCAATTTAATTTTACAGGTCCTTACACTCACAAACTCTAACACAAATTGTGTATAGTAACTTTACTCTAATTTTCAACTTGAAAATACATGAGGTAGGCCTCCTTATTTATAGGTTTAGGAGCCTTGGTGAGCAAGCTTAAAGGGTAGGGATGGAAATACAAAAGCCGGGGCTGCCTAGGGTATTGACTTTAGTCAAACCACACCATCATCCTAATCTTCTAGAAGATAGGTCAAAAATGCAACATTTTATAGTACACCCCTCCTTCTTTTACTAAAGGCACCTATTTGCTAGCACACCCCTCCTTCTATTGCTAAGGGCACCTTTTTGATAGCACACCCCTCCTTCAATTGCTAAGGGCACCTTTTTGATAGCACACCCCCCTTCTATTGCTAAAGGCACCTATTTGCTAGTACACTCCCCCTCTAATACTTAAGGACACCTATTTACTACTATTACAAATAAAGAAAACAATTGATGCTCAGCACCCAAAGCTTGTGCTCTGCTTCTTGTAATCCTCTGAGGTATGGTGGGAGCTAAGGCAATGGTTGGAGCATCCTAACTTGGCCCTTGGTCTTGTGTCATGCTCCTAGTCTGCCTCCTCTGAGGTTGGGCCTGGTCAGTAGGCGTATTCCCTTCTAGGTCCTCATTATCCTCCTCGGGTGGGAGGGAATTCGTCCACAAATTTGGAAGACCTGTGGAAAAAGGGGTTAGATCACTAATATTGAAAGAATTACTACTTAAATATGTATCAGGAAGATCTAACTCATAGGCATTATCATTGATCCTTTTGATGACCTGAAAAGGACCATCACCTCGTGGCAGAAGTTTGGACTTCCTTTGAGTAGGAAATCTATCCTTTCTCAAGTGAAGCCAAACCCAGTCCCCAGGTTCAAAGATCAAAGCCTTACGCCCCTTATTGGCATACTCAGCATACTTGCCGACCTTCCTTTCTATTTGAAGCTTAATGTGGTTATGCAAGTCTTTTATGTAAGAAGCTTTTCCAAAACCATCCTTGCACAACACATCATCTAACACAGGAATAGGAAGGAGGTCAAGGGGTGTGAGGGGATTAAACCCATACACTACCTCAAAAGGGGTGTGAGAAGTAGTAGAATTAACTACTCGGTTGTAGGCAAACTCAATATGAGGTATTAAGTTTTCCCACACCCTTGGGTTCCCTGAGATAAGGCATCTTAACATTTGACCTAAAGTCCTATTGACCACTTCTGTTTGACCATCAGTTTAGGGGTGACAAGTAGTAGAAAACAGGAGTTTAGTTCCAAGTTTTCCCCACAAGGTCCTCCAGAAGTGACTTAAGAACTTAGAATCCCTGTCAGACACTATACTCTTAGGGAGCCCATGCAAACGAACTACTTCCTTAAAGAAGAGATTTGCAATATGAGTTGCATCATCTACTTTGGGCATGGAATAAAATGAGCCATTTTTGAAAATCTATCCACAACCACAAAAATAGAATCCATACCCCGAGATGTCTTGGGAAGACCTAGAATAAAATCCATTGAAATATCTACCCAAGGCATATTAAGGATGGGGAGAGGGGTATATAAACCATGGGGTTGCACTTTAGACTTAGCCTTCCTACATGCTATGCATTTGTCACAGAAACTATGTACGGATTTGCGCATGTGAGGCCAAAAGAAATGTTCATGCAATGTATCTAAAGTTTTAGCTACCCCAAAGTGACCGATTAATCCACCCTCATGTGCCTCTCTAACAAGGGATTGTCTCAAAGACCCTTGGGGAACACAAAGTCTTTTTCCTTTAAAAAGAAACCCATCATGGATGAAATAGTCTTTGTGTCCACCCTTTGAGCACTCTTGGAAGATTCGAGAAAACTCAAGGTCATCTTTATAGTTTTCCTTTATGTGATCAAAGCCCAAGTAGTTAACTTCTAAAACATTTAGCAAGGTATGCCTTCTTGAAAGAGCATCCGCTACCACATTAATTTTACCTTGCTTATGTTTGATCACATAAGGAAATTGCTCAATGAACTCCACCCACTTAGCATGTCTCTTATTGAGCTTGCTTTGGCCTTTCAAATACTTAAGGGATTCATGATCACTATATGTTCTTGCCGGTTGACCCGCCTGTCGGTTGACTCACGACACTCACAGCCTCCTTCCTCACGTTGATATGTGCTTGGTTCTCTCGAAGCAATCTGCACCTGCAAAAGAGAAAGGGGGCGCCCTAGAGGCCGTTTGCACTCCGACGCTCAAGTCAGTATAGGGCAAGCAACACCAATTGTATTGAGTTTCTCTCTGTGTTTAGGTCTAGAAAGTGCGTACCTTTCTGAAGTATTTTACTGTCCCTTATATAGTCTAGGGTTTACTACGCCGCTAGCCCTAATTAGGGTTTACTGCGTTGCTAGCCATATTTAGGGTTTACTGGAATACCCTTGCGTCGCTATCACCCAATCTTAGGGTAATCTAGCACATAAGGTTTCCTTCTCTGGAGTGCAAACTTTAACAGGGTGACCACCTGGATGCCTCCTTGTGCACCTAGTCTCTGGGGCCACCTGTTCTGGGAGTGCCTTCACTGTTCACGTGCCATGCATGTAGCTTTACTGGGAAAACCCTAGTTCTGGTGTGTACTCGTCCCCTCAGGACTCTGCACCTAACTGTGCTCTCCCTGCTACCCGCATGGGCACTTCGTGATCCAGGCCTCTCCCTAACTCTGGGTATTTAACTGGTCTTCCCCCAAGGCCGATGTCACCTCGTCTTCACCCAAGGCCGATGTCACCTCGCCATACTCTGAGTGGCGATGACACCTCAGCCCATCCTGGTGGTCTGACGACTACTCACCCTTCCCTGTGGGGTCGCGCTGATGACTAATCACCCTTCTCTGAGGGGACACACCGATGACTGATCACCCTACTCTGAGGGGAATGACTGATCACCCTTCTCTAAGGGAACACACCAATGACTGATCACCCTTTAATCTAAGCTGCCTGCGGGGTCCACTCCACGTGGCTTTGGCCCATGCTGTGGGACCCAGCTGACGTGGTTCGCCCTTTACTACCTGTTCTCGGTGTCCGAGGACTGGTCGGTACACAAGCCCCCCAGTCTCAAGCTGTTAATTTGTTTCAGCGAAGAGACTAAGTCATTGGCCCGGGCGACCTACGTGGCTCTGCGCATATGGACATAAGTAGCACGCTAAAGGGACATCTCACCACCTTGTCATCGCCCAAATCTCTTACCCTCTGAGGACTTCATTGGTGAGCTCTCTGCTCGAATTGAGGACTTCTTTCTCGACAAAGAGGTGTAAATTAAGCTTCTCCCCGACGACCTTGCACCGATGACTGATTAGTGCTTTATTACCTCTCGCGCTCTGCTGTCAGGCGCTCATCTAGGCACTGATCTGCTGTGGTGGTCACTTTAGCACTGACCACCGATCACCGTTCTGGTGATCTCCCCTCTGATTCACCTGCTATCTTCTACCACGTGTTACCCTGTGAATGGTCCACGTGGTCATCTGTTGCTAACGTCATCGACTACCTGACCGACTGGATCACAAGCCCCCCAGTCTCGAGCTGTGAACTCGTTCTCAGCGAAAAGACTAAGTGGTCGAATGCAAGATCATTCCTCCTCCTTGAGCTTCTCCCTCTACAACTTCTTCTTTTCTGTGTAATTTCTCTTTCTGCTTCATAACTTGTATAAACCTTTTAGCTGTAAAGGCTCACTGCATTGACTTCAATATGAATGAAATCTTTGCTCCAGCTGCATGTCCCTTTCCATTTTTAACTCTCTACATGTGACTCAGCATTGTCTTTAACAACTTTATGCATAACTTCATGCTGGACGACTGACTTGAAGGGCCTAAATGCTTCGGCTTCTCGCAGCAGAACTTGCTTCTACCACCGACCACCGACTAGCATGTTGGTGCACCACCGATCAGTCATCGCGCTTCAGGCTCTGCTTTACTTCTCTGTTACTCCAGCGCTAAGCACATAGAGGGCCTGAACGCCAAAGATCATGCTTGTGTTTTGGGGAAGAAAAGTGCTTATCGATGACCTTTCTTCTCTGGTGAACCTTGCTATTCACGTTGGGTGTTCTCACTCGAAGGGGAGGTGTTCTCGACGAACCTACCTTCCCGCTTACGAGACCTCTAACCCCAAGTGACAAGTTCAATCTTGCCTCGCATCGCTCACAGGCGAGGGAGGACTTAACTGGTGAACCTGGCTGTTCACGTTGGGCGTTCTCACTCGAAGGGGAGGTGTTCTTGACGAACCTACCTTCCCGCTTGTGAGACCTCTAACCCCCAAGTGACAGGTTCGATCTTGCCTCGCATCACTCACAGGCGAGGGAGGACTTAACTGACCTCACATCGCTCCTAGGCGAGGAGGATTTATCTGGGCGAACCCTTCTGTTCACGTTGGAAGTTCTCACTCGGAATGGAGGTGTTCTCTACGAACCTACCTCTCTGCTCACGAGACCTCTAACTCCAAGGGATAGGTGCTAACCGCGAACCCTTCTTTCACATTGGAAGTTCTCACTCGAAGTGGAGGTGTTCTCTGCGAACCTACCTCTCCACTTGCGAGACCTTTAACTCCAAGTGACAGGTTCTGACAGCGAACCCTTCTTTCACATTGGAAGTTCTCACTCGAAGTGGAGGTGTTCTCTGCGAACCTACCTCTCCACTTACGAGACCTCTAACTCCAAGTGACAGGTTCTAACTGACCTCACATCGCTCATAGGCGAGGAGGATTTCTCTGGACGAACCCTTCTTTCACATTGGAAGTTCTCACTCGAAGTGGAGGTGTTCTCTACGAACCTACCTCTCCACTCACGAGACCTCTAACTCCAAGGGATAGGTTCTATCTCGCCTCAGCCTCGCTGTAAGAGTTGAGGGAAAAGGACTTTTCTCTCGCCTCAACCTTGCTGTAAGAAGCAGAGGAAAAGGACTTATCTCTTGCCTCAACCGTGCTGTAAGAAGCAGAGGAAGAGGACTTTTCTCTCGCCTCAACCTTGCTGTAAGAAGCAGAGGAAGAGGACTTTTCTCTCGCCTCAACCTTGCTGTAAGAAGCAGAGGAAGAAGACTTTTCTCTCGCCTCAACCTTGCTGTAAGAAGCAGAGGAAGAGGACTTTTCCTCTCACCTCAACCTTGCTGTAAGAAGCAGAGGGCGAGGACTTTTCTCCAACGTTCTCTGAGTGGGTGCATGCGCCCAGGAGAGCACCTGGCGTGGCTGGTCTGAGCGCACTCGCCAGGCGCATCCTGCCTGCATGGCCTCATCACACTGTTTCATGCACGTTCCCACCGGCGAGGAGCTCTTCTTCTGGAATCATGCGAGGTGCATGCGTAACGCTCTCGCTGGGAGCTTGGGTCCCAGCTTAACACGTGTTGGCAAGACCCCGATGACCATGCGCTGATGAGTGATCGTGCTCTGTACGTGGAGGCAACAGATAGCGTCCTCATGCGACGATGTCTGATCGTGTTTGCACGGGGCGATGACTGATCGCGCGATGAATAACCACCGATGACTTCTTACACTCTGCTCCCAGGCGCTTGTCCAGGCGCTGATCTGTAGGTGGTGGTCACTTGGTACTGACCACTTATCACCTGCACTTGCGCTTGGGGCAAGGGGAACTTTAAACTGGAAAACACACACTTTATGTACTAAAGTCTTTTTTATTGGGTGGCCTCGTTAAAAACCCTCCTTAGGGAAAAGAGTGCCCCCTGGTGTATTCAACTGTTTACAGTGTATAGCGCGAGAACGCATCTACTTTACATCTTAACTGGGTGTATATATGCTGGGTCTCCTTTCATTGGCGATGACCGACCTCACGAGTAGCGATCATGCCCTCTGCTTCAGCTTCCCCCCGAGCTACCTGGGAGCCCCCGTAGCGTAGCTCCCTCCATCACCTGATTTCCCCATGCACAGGGATCTCATGCTGCTGGTCACCTGCCTGGGACCCCGAAGCACGATCACCTTGCGGCTCCCTCAGGTAATCGGTTAGGAAACCTGTTCTCACCAACTCAGCAAGTTGATGCCCCAGCGCCAGGCAGGTGTAGAGTGTGTGTCCATAAGCCTGATGGAATTCACACCAGTCATCCTTCCTACTTCCAAGCACCTTGTCAGTTTTCTCTGGTACTCGGAGTCTTGCAGCTACAGCGGGAATTGCAATTAGCTCCGCCAACTCTATCATGAAATCATACCTGGCGGGTGTATTGTTCTCCCTTGCACGCCCCCTGGCCTGATCCTTCCTGGGTGTGTAGGGGCGAGACCTGCCCTGCGCTTTCTTCCCTTCTCTGGCCTCATGCACCCATGCGTGTCGCTGCTGCTTCCCCTGTCCTTCGCGCGGCTTGGGCGGTGCAGCACTGCTTTTCTTCTCAGAGACCTGCGTCTCTACTACAATATGCGCCACCGCGCATCGCCGAATCTCAGCGAAAGTGGCAGGGTGGTCTCTGATGAGCGATTCACTGAAAAGACCTGGCAGCACACCTTTCTTGAATGCATGCACCAGCATGTCCTCGTCTTTGCTGGGCAACCTTACTACCTGCGCACCAAAACGGTTGAGGTAGGCCTTCAACGACTCCCCCTGGTACTGGCGCACGTCGAACAGGTCGTAGGACACCATCGGTGGCGCTCTGTTGATGATGTACTGCTCTGTGAACAGCTTCGAACTGCTGGAAGGAGGTGACGTGGCCCTCTGGCAGGCTCACTGATGGCATTTTCATGTGTTCTTCTTGAATCAAAGTAGAAATAGATGGAGCGGAAGCAATGGATGAGTGAAACAAGACCCTCATAGGAGTTGTGTTGGTCTTGAAGGTGCATGGTGAGTATGGGTTGAGTGGTTCGGCCAGCTCAAGGGAGAAGGTGAAAGGATTGAAGTTTATAGCCTAGATTTCTAGGAGGAGTAAAGCTTGTGCACAAAAAATGGCAGCATAACATTACTCAAATAAACTTGAAAATACAAGGTGTAGGCTCCTCCTTTTATAGGCTAAGGAGGACCATAATGCAACCCTAATGCTAGCCAAATGAAATGTAAATGTGAAGCACATGGGCCACATGGAAAGTGTGAGCACATGGGGAGGGGTGTGTCTAGTTTGTAAGTTCACCCCCTCCATGGGCTTTCTAGAATAGTGGGAAGGTTAACTTCTCCTTAATTCTAATGTGCAGAAAAATAAACATTTGTCCACATGGCTATGCTATTTACACCCCAATTAAAGCTAAACTACATTTGATGGTCCTTCACGGAATATGTGCTAGTATGCCACTCTCCCATTCATAGCTTTGATCCAAGTCTTCTTGTCCTAGACGCTTCTAGCTTGGCCTTCTCATCCTAGACGCTCCTAGCTTGTCTTAGACGCTCCTAGTTTGGTCTTAGACGCTCTTGACTTGGCTCTTGCCTTTCATGGAAGGTTGTGCTTGGTCCTCTTCCATCATCCCCTCCCTCTTGAAAAAGGATTTGTCCTCAAATCCCTTGCTTTGTCTTCAACTAGGGGGATGGATGGGGCTGGATGGTGTCCATCATCTCCTCCTCCTTTGAGAAGATCTATCCTCAGATCTACAGATTTGATCTCGGATAGCAGCCTATTGTTTCGGCAAGGCTTGTCCTCCCGGATCAAACGTCCACCTATGGAAATCATCAAACAAAGTAAAGGTGTTAGTGTGAGCAATTGGAGAGAACTTAATTGTATGAAGTTGCCATTTTTGTTTTTCTTTTGTTTTTGGCAACTTTGTACAATATTTCTCTTTTGATGGTTGTATGTGTTCTCTAATCCTCTTATGTATTTGAAAATTTTCAATATTGGTTACCTTTTCCTTAGGCACAATACCTTTAGGAAAGGGTAACAACTTAAAAAGCGAAAGAGGATTAAGTCCACATGCAATTTCAAATGTAGAAATATTAGTAGTCTTGTGGACTACTCCATTGTATGCATGCTCAAAAGGATACTCATCCCAAGAATTGTGATTGTCTTTCATGATTTCTCTAGGCATAGTAAAAAGAGCTATGTTTTCAATTTTATTTTGACCATTCTTTTGAGGATAAAAATTTGAAGAGTACAACTTAATTTCAAGTTTTTCTAAAAGATTCCTCAAATGATGGTTTTCAAATTTTGGAGCTCTATCCAATACTATGCTTGAAGATAAACCATGAAGACTTGTCACTTCTATATAGAAGAGATTATCCATATCCATAAAAATGGAATCAAAACCTTTTGTTGTCCTAGGAAGCTCTAAGATAAAATTGAGGTTTATGCCTTCCCAAGGATCATTTGCAAAAGGTAAAGGAGTATAGAGTTCATGAGACATCACCTTAGGTGTATTTTTAAAACAAGAAATGTATCTAGGGTAATGTCTTTGAACATCTTTTCTCATGGGTGACAAAAGTTTTCCTTTTAAAAGCTCTAGAGTTTTATCAACTCTAATTTGGTCCATGAGTTCTCCTTCATGAAGAATTTTTCTCTTATGTGTAAAGATAGTCTCGTTGTTACAACCATTGTTTATGAGAAGTTGCACACTTGGCAATGGTTGTCTCAATAGGACATGACAAGTTTCTTTAGGCACTACTTCACATAAAAATTTGTTTTTGTAGATGCTTGTAAATAACTTGACATTCACTTGGTGATATCCTAGCACATATGAGAAATAATCCACTTTATCTTTATCTATGCAAGCTTCTTTTAAAGACTCTTTTTTTGTTACTATGCTTGCAAGTGTTCCTTTACAAAAGGAAAGGCTAGGTTGTTCAACAAGACGCATATTTTCAAAGGTATTTTTAAATCTTTTGTCTTGTTGAATGACCTTGTGAGAAGGAACACTATTCTCCCACGCCTTTTGTTTCTCAAGGGTCTTCTCATGCTTTTCTTTTTCTTTTTCTTTTTCTTTAGCTTCCCTTTCGGCTTCCTCTCTTTTCTTTTGTATCTTTCTTTCCTTTCTTTCTTTATGGGAAGCAAACAATTTTTCTACCCTCATTTCCCAATCTAGGCAAGTTTCTATATTTTCTTTTCCATGGGAATGGGGTAGGTCTACCCTAACCTTTCTTGGGCTTTCTTGTTCTTTTCTATTTCTTCTATGTCTTCCCTCCCCAAAAGAATCATGCTTTTTAGAGATAGATGCATGAGAAGGTAATTTTTTTGAAATGTGAGACTTCTCATCCTTTGATTTAGTCAATTCATTAGTTTTGGCCTCATTCTCCAATTGTCTATATGAAATGTGTTGTACGTCCTTGGAGAGTTGTTTCAAAAGAGATTTTATGGACCTTACATCACTTTCAATGGACTTGGAAGATTGAGTAGACATGACTAGAACTTTGTGTATAGAAATGTTTTACTTTTAAGAAAGAAGAGGAAAGTTAATGAAGGTAGCTTTCCAGGTAAGAGAGGTGAGTCACAATGGACTACTTAAATACCAAGTCTTGCCTTAGCCAAAAACTATCCCTCCAAAACCTTTACACAAGTCCTTCTTTAGGTAAAACACTTAGAACACAATGAGGATGAAGAAATCAAATTTTTAATGCAAGAAAACAATGCAAGCTATCAAAGCCTTAAACAAGATTAAACAAGAAATTAACGAAGTGATTAAAGCAAGTTGGTTCAATTAAAGCAATTAATAAAAACAAAATTAAGCTAGACGGCCCTAGGTGAGGCTTCTTGGACACTTGGAGCCCTTGAAGACACACTCACCGACTAATTGCGTGATTAACAAGTAATTAACACAAGCAAGATTGCAAAGAAATTAAATGACACTCCCTTTGTTGCTTTTACTATTTGCACCCCTTTTGTTGTTCTTCTAGTTGCACCCCTTTTGTTGCTCTTCTACTTGTTGGGCCTTCCAAAGTGTGTGGTGTATTTGTAGTATGGTGTTTGTTGCTGCCCTTTGCCTTTGTTCCTCTTGGAATTAGGTCAATAAAATCTTCAATCCAGCACCTATTAAGCAAGCTAGACTCCCCTCAAGTCAAATTCTCACTCAACAAGTACCAATTGATATTTAATCCACCAACAAGCTTAGAGGCCAAAGAAAGAAAGCAAGAAACAAATTAATTTGAAAAACAGTACCACACAAATGGAATTTAAATGTGACACAACTAGAAAGAGTTCAAATGAAATTAGACAATCAAATAAAAGGTACTCAAATAATGGATGGCACACAAAAAGGAACCTAGGAATAGCACTAGATTTGATTTAAAAACCAAAAAAAACAGAACCACAGAAAAGCACATATTGTTGTGGTCCAGAAAGCGTATCTTTAAAAGATTTATGCTGAGCTGACCCTTTTGTATTTGCTTCTGAAAATTGAGACACAATCAGAACAAGATCTTAACAAACTTTTGGCGTTGGTTTCACTCCAAACGCATATACCAATTAATTTTGGTAAATTTTATAAGATCAGTGCTCAGAGCTGCCAGCTGGAACGTCAGGATTGCACACTTTTTTTGTAATATTTATCTTTTTTTTTCTATTTCTTCTTTTCAGATGGTTCTTTTTTTGTCCTTTTTCTAACACCTCAAATTTGTGAAATCCAGAGGCTCAGAAATTTTTGATGATGTATGTGATTTTCATAAATCAAAACAGTCAGCACAGAAAAGTGAAAAACAAGGGGTTCTGAAAACTGGAATGAAAAACAGAATGATATACCTTAAAAACACAATGGAGTTAATATGATGGAATTTGTGTGGATCTAACACACAAATAAGAACTCAAACTAAAATTAAAAATGCACCAAAGGATCAACACAAAACAGATTTCAGATCAAACATACAGACCAAAAACAAGAAACAAATAAATCAAAAAGAGTACTACTAGGATTTGATGACAAATATGGAAACACATGACTTAGACAAAACTTATGGATTCATAAAATGAAAAGACTCAAGAACATCATATGACCCAAATGAAATTTCAAGCAAGACTCAAATACCTAAAAATAAAAACAGCAACACAAATATATCAAGAATCCTACACAAAATTGAAAATAGATGTTCAAGCACAAGTTTGAACAAACCCACCAAATGAAATGAATAAACAAGCATTCAAATCATATTAAAACACAAAAAACAGCAAGACAACTTGGAATAAAGATAAACAACTTGGAGAAAAGAAGAACTCAAAAAGAAAATGAAAAGAGATACTCATCTTTGAAGAACCATAGCTCTGATACCAAATGATGGCATTTTCATGTGTTCTTCTTGAATCAAAGTAGAAATAGATGGAGCGGAAGCAATGGATGAGTGAAACAAGACCCTCCTAGGAGTTGTGTTGGTCTTGAAGGTGCATGGTGAGTATGGGTTGAGTGGTTCGGCCAGCTCAAGGGAGAAGGTGAAAGGATTGAAGTTTATAGCCTAGATTTCTAGGAGGAGTAAAGCTTGTGCACAAAAAATGGCAGCATAACATTACTCAAATAAACTTGAAAATACAAGGTGTAGGCTCCTCCTTTTATAGGCTAAGGAGGACCATAATGCAACCCTAATGCTAGCCAAATGAAATGTAAATGTGAAGCACATGGGCCACATGGAAAGTGTGAGCACATGGGGAGGGGTGTGTCTAGTTTGTAAGTTCACCCCCTCCATGGGCTTTCTAGAATAGTGGGAAGGTTAACTTCTCCTTAATTCTAATGTGCAGAAAAATAAACATTTGTCCACATGGCTATGCTATTTACACCCCAATTAAAGCTAAACTACATTTGATGGGCCTTCACGGAATATGTGCTAGTATGCCACTCTCCCATTCATAGCTTTGATCCAAGTCTTCTTGTCCTAGACGCTTCTAGCTTGGCCTTCTCGTCCTAGACGCTCCTAGCTTGTCTTAGACGCTCCTAGTTTGGTCTTAGACGCTCTTGACTTGGCTCTTGCCTTTCATGGAAGGTTGTGCTTGGCCCTCTTCCATCACTCACGAACCACTCCATAGCTACTCCACTCAGCGTACTCATAAACACCTTGCAGTACACAGCGTCTGAGCCTCCAGACAACATCATCTGGGTGTGGAAGGCTATCAGATGCGCTTCTGGATCTTCCTTCCCCGTGAACGACGCCTTCACTCCCACCAGGTTGGGAGGCACCACTGTGTTCATGATCTCAGGGGAGAAAGGCATAGGGAAGGCGCTTGGGGGCGTCAGTGGAGCCTGATCCTCTCCCACGCGACCCCCAGCTTGCTGCATGTGGTGCAGACTCGAGCGCATCTCCTCATTTGCCTTGCGCAACTCCTCATTCCTGGCCTGAGAGGCGGCCAGGTCCTCCTGCATCCACGCCTGATGCGCCTTGGACTCTGCCACCGTCTCTTGGAGGGCGCGCATCGTTTCCATCAGCTGTTGCATGGTAACGCTGTCGCCTCCATTTGGTGTAACAGACCCGTGTCTTGTATTCCTCATCTTCCGTGGTTCTTACTCTCACTCTCGTGTATGGGACCTTGTTTTACTCCGGCCCCACGGTGGGCGCCAAATGTTCTTGCCGGTTGACCTGCCTGTCGGTTGACTCACGACACTCACAGCCTCCTTCCTCACGTTGATATGTGCTTGGTTCTCTCGAAGCAATCTGCACCTGCAAAAGAGAAAGGGGGCGCCCTAGAGGCCGTTTGCACTCCGACGCTCAAGTCAGTATAGGGCAAGCAACACCAATTGTATTGAGTTTCTCTCTGTGTTTAGGTCTAGAAAATGCGTACCTTTCTGAAGTATTTTACTGTCCCTTATATAGTCTAGGGTTTACTGCGCCGCTAGCCCTAATTAGGGTTTACTGCGTTGCTAGCCATATTTAGGGTTTACTGGAATACCCTTGCGCCGCTATCACCCAATCCTAGGGTAATCTAGCACATAAGGTTTCCTTCTCTGGAGTGCAAACTTTAACAGGGTGACCACCTGGATGCCTCCTTGTGCACCTAGTCTCTGGGGCCACCTGTTCTGGGAGTGCCTTCACTGTTCACGTGCCATGCATGTAGCTTTACTGGGAAAACCCTAGTTCTGGTGTGTACTCGTCCCCTCAGGACTCTGCACCTAACTGTGCTCTCCCTGCTACCCGCATGGGCACTTCGTGATCCAGGCCTCTCCCTAACTCTGGGTATTTAACTGGTCTTCCCCCAAGGCCGATGTCACCTCGTCTTCACCCAAGGCCGATGTCACCTCGCCATACTCTGAGTGGCGATGACACCTCAGCCCATCCTGGTGGTCTGACGACTACTCACCCTTCCCTGTGGGGACGCGCTGATGACTAATCACCCTTCTCTGAGGAGACACACCGATGACTGATCACCCTACTCTGAGGGGAATGACTGATCACCCTTCTCTAAGGAAACACACCGATGACTAATCACCCTTTAATCTAAGCTGCCTGCGGGGTCCACTCCACGTGGCTTTGGCCCATGCTGTGGGACCCAGCTGATGTGGTTCTGTAACATCCCGCCAAAATGCTATACAAATGTATATAATGAAAATAAAGGTAACAAATAGATTGAAGTGAACAAAATATTATATATATGAAAATAAAGTTTCTCCTCACAGGGAGATAAATACATAACCGGTATATTTTTTCTAAAATTTAAACAAAATACAGCCAACTAAAATGAAAACCGGCGATCTCCCTACATAGACCGGCGATCTCCTATCAGGGGACCCAAAACAGCCGATCTGCTACCAGAACAGAAAAACAGGCGATCACCCGATAGAGGCAGAAACAGGCGATCACCCGATAGAGACGGAAACAGGCGATCTCCTTCCGGCGACCACTCTCTAAGGAGCTCTACTCCCTGGAAGATCACCTGCTCCCGTGTAAAATACACGATCATCACAGTTTAAGAGAAAATAACCACAGAACAATACAAAAGAAAAGGGGTAAGCTAGATGGTTTAAAAACTTTTAAATCAATAGTAAGCATAAAACTTCACACCATTCATGATCCATATCAATTTTCAACCATCAACACACTCATATTCCATAACTCGTCAAGTGTCTATTTCAAATTTCAGTATTCATGGTTCACACGTCAGACTTTCCACTGACTCACAATGCATAGACACATGACACTACTTCCGGATTGACTCGTGCGTTGACTCAGGCTCAGAGATCTGCACCTGTCATACCATACCACTGTGAAATCCACACAGGGTCGCTGTGAATCCACACAGCCATGCGCATATAATCTCAATGTCATCAACTCTCCCGGTATGACAGGGTGAATTCATATAACAGGCCGAGCTCGTTCCCTCTTGAACAACTCACCCATACGTATGAACCTCCTTCGACTCTCACCAACTGAATAACTTCCTCTATGTGGTTCCATTATCTCAGCAGAGTCAGGATATCTCCTTCTAGACAAGCCCCTAGTCAATACACCTATACAGATCTTACACGGTATTTCCTTTCCTGAAAATACTATGCCTCGATCCCACATTCACAGCATTTAAGACGTCATACCATGCAAAGGAATATTTCAAATCACAGCAATAATCATTTCAACGTTTCAAACTTTCGAATATCACATATATATTGTATTTAAATCCTAAACAGCTTCAAACAACATCAAACACAGGGGAGTTCGAAACCCGTATTTAAAACCGGCGACCACGTCGCCCAACCACATAGAACAGAGCCTTTCGAAAAGAAACAGAGAACCGGCGACCACGTCGCCCTCACTTCAGAAACATCAAAACTATGGCTTGTATTGAAAACGAAGGCTAGCTTCCCTTACCTGGACTTGCGCAAAACACCAGGAGCTCCGAAACCCAACGAAGCTTGAACAACGCCTTGGCTCTGTTTTTTGCGTCTGGTTGAAGGACTTGCAGAGAACCTCCCAGGCGCTCTAATGGTGGTCGTCGTTCGTCGTACTCTTGTGTGAAGGTGCTAGAATCGCAGTGCGAAGGAGAGAATGGAGAAGAAGGGAGGTGAACTCACTCTTTCGCTCTTGAACAACTGCGACGTTTCTTTCTTTCTCTCTCAGAAATGGGTTTTTGTATCTTAAGCTGACTTCTCCACAAAAACCGCTGCCACCACCCACTCTGTAGGGAAGTTTGCGTGTACGCTTCACTGAACAGTACGACTAAGCGTGCCTCTGCGCAGGCTAACACTCTGAGGTCACTAGCCTGAACCACTCTTTTTGTCTACGTGTCGCGCATGCAGGACGTTTCATGCTGGGAGCCTGGGTCCCACCTTACTCTGTGTGAAACTCGACGTCGCGCGATAACTTTCCACTGCTGACTCATTCTGGCGAACGACCGATGTCTCCCTCGCCCTGGAAGACGATCGATGTCTCCCTCTGGGGGACGACCGATGCCTATCCCTGGCGACGCCCTCATGCCTCGCGTCCTGGCGAATGCCCGCATGCCTCTCGCGCCCTGGCAATGCCCGCATGCCTCGCGCCCTGGCGATGCCCGCATGCCTCTCGTGCCCTGGCAATGCCCGCATGCCTCGCGCCCTGGCGATGCCCGCATGCCTCTCGTGCCCTGGCAATGCCCGCATGCCTCGCGCCCTGGCGACGTCCACATGCCTCGCGCCCTGGCGACGTCCACATGCCTCGCGTCCTAGCGAATGCCCGCATGCCTCTCGCGCCCTGGCAATGCCCGCATGCCTTGCGCCCTGGCGATGCCCGCATGCCTCTCGTGCCCTGGCAATGCCCGCATGCCTCGCGCCCTGGCGATGCCCGCATGCCTCTCGTGCCCTGGCAATGCCCGCATGCCTCGCGCCCTGGCGACGTCCACATGCCTCGCGCCCTGGCGACGTCCACATGCCTCGCGCCCGCGCGACGTCCACATGCCTTGCGCCCGCGCGATGTCCACATGCCTCGCGCCCGCGCGACGTCCACATGCCTCGCGCCCGCGCGACGTCCACATGCCTCGCGCCTGCGCGACGTCCACATGCCTCGCGCCAGCGCGACGCCTGCATGTCTCGCGCCCGCGCGATGCCTGCATGCCTCGCGCCCTGGCGCTCATGTGTAGCAGGTGGCCGACGATCATGTACTACTAGGCGATCTCATAGCCTTCCAAACTACACTTTCCTTCCTTTTCATTTTAAATAAAGACATACTTAGAATTCATTTAAAATATATCTCTTTTATTCCAATTAAATTTTACAGGTCCTTACATTCTCCCCAACAAGAAAAATTTTCGTCCTCGAAAATTGAATTACAAGGAAAAGAGGTATGGATAAGCCTCTCTCATAGGTTCTTCTACCTCCCAAGTTGAATCACCCGATCGCTCATCCCACACCACTTTCACCATGTTGATGGTCTTGCCTCTGAGCTGTTTACTTTGACGATCGTCAATCCTGACTGGTCTCGCTTCAAAGGACAAGTCATCCCTGATCTGCACGTTGTCCACCTCCAGCACATGACTAGGGTCTGCCATGTACTTCCTTAGCTGTGAAACGTGAAAGACATTGTGCAGATTCGCTAAATGGGGAGGCAGGGCGATCTCATAAGCCACTGGGCCAATCCTCCTTAAGATCTGATATGGTCCCACGAACTTAGGGGACAACTTCTTTGGTCTGATCGCCCGTCCTACACCCTTGGTTGGTGTCACTTTCATGAACACATGGTCTCCAGCAGCAAACTCCAAAGGCTTTCTCCTCTGGTCTGCATATGACTTCTGCCTACTTTGAGAAGCCTTCATTCTGCTTTGTATCTGTTGCACCTTCTCGGTCGTCTGCTGAATCAACTCTGGTCCAACCAAGACTGCTTCGCCCTCTTGGTACCAACATAAGGGAGTTCTGCATTTCCTCCCATACAGGGCTTCATATGGTGCCATCCCAATACTGGCGTGGTAGCTATTATTATAGGTAAACTCCACCATTGGCAACACCTCGTCCCAACTTCCCAATTGATCCAAGACGCACGTCCTCAGCAGATCTTCCAAGGATTGGATCGTTCTCTCTGACTGACCATCTGTTTGGGGATGATATGCAGAGCTCATCCTCAACTTAGTTCCCAAGCACTCTTGCAAGGTCTGCCAAAACCGTGAAGTGAACCTGGGATCTCTATCTGAAACGATGCTGGAAGGCACTCCATGCAACCTCACTATTTCTTGGATGTATAACTGTGCCAGCTTGGCCATAGGCATCTTCATATTCACTAGAAGGAAGTGGGCACTCTTCGTCAGCCTATCAATGATAACCCAGATTGCATCATGACCCTTTACCGATCTGGGTAAATGGGTGACAAAATCCATGGCGATGCTGTCCCATTTCCACTCAGGGATATCCAGTTGCTGCAACAGCCCGCCAGGTCTTTGATGCTCTACCTTCGCCTTCTGACACGTTAAGCAGGTTGCAACATACTGGGCGATGTCTCTCTTCATGCCCGACCACCAAAATGACTCCTTCAAGTCATGGTACATCTTGTTCATGCCTGGATGAAGATTAAGGCGACTCTTATGACCTTCTTCTAGGATCATCTTCTTCAACTCTTCATTTGCAGGGATGCAAATTCTGCCATTAAATCTCAAGATCCCATCATCGCCCATCTCAAAGTCTCTCGCCTGATCTGTCCCTAGTGACTCCACAGTACGCTTTAGACTAGGGTCCTCCAACTGCTTATCCCTTAACATCCCAAGGAAGTCATTAGTTATAGTTAGCTTACTACAACTAATGTGATTCACGTGAAATTCTACTCCAAGGTTTAAGTCTCTGAACTGCTCGATCAGTTTCTGCTCTTCCATCATCATGGTGGCGACTTGTATAGACTTCCTACTCAAGGCATCTGCCACTACATTGGCCTTCCCTGGGTGATACCTGAGTTGAAAATCGTAGTCCTTTAGGAACTCCATCCACCTTCTTTGTCTCATGTTTAGTTCCTTCTGATCGAACAGGTATTTCAGGCTCTTATGGTCACTGAACACTTGGAACCGAGCTCCATATAAATAGTGCCTCCAGATCTTCAAGGCAAATACCACAGCCGCCAACTCCAAGTCATGCGTGGGGTAGTTTCTCTCATGAATCTTGAGTTGCCTTGAAGCATATGCAACCACTCTCTTCTCTTGCATCAAAACACATCCCAAGCCCTGATGTGAAGCGTCACAGAAGACATCAAAAGGTCTTCCTACCTCGGGGATCACTAGCACTGGAGCACTAGTCAACCTCTCCTTTAATTCCATGAAGCTCTGCTCACATCGGTCGGTCCAAGCAAAAGGTTGATCCTTGCGGGTCAGCTGTGTTAAGGGAGCCACTACCTTGGAAAAGTCCTCAATAAACCTCCGATAGTAGCCCGCCAACCCCACAAAGCTCCTTATCTCGGTGACTGTCTTTGGACGTTCCCACTGCAGCACTGCCTCTACCTTGGCTGGATCCACCGAGATCCCCTGGGCAGATATCACGTGTCCTAAGAAGTTGACTTCCCTCAGCCAGAACTCACACTTAGAGAACTTGGCATAGAGTTGCTTCTCCCTCAGGATCTCCAATACTGTCCTCAGGTGTTCCTCATGCTCTTCCTCGGTCCTTGAATAAATGAGGATGTCGTCTATGAAGACCACCACAAACTTATCCAAGAAAGGGCGAAAAATCCTATTCATGTAGTCCATGAACAGGGCTGGAGCATTGGTGACTCCAAACGGCATCACTACATACTCATAGTGCCCATACCGAGACCTAAAAGCTGTCTTTTGAACATCTTCAGCTTTTACCAAAATTTGGTGGTACCCCGATCTCAGATCAATCTTGGAGAACACCGAGGCCCCATGTATTTGATCCATCAAATCATCAATCCTAGGCAGGGGGTACTTGTTCTTGATGGTCAACTTGTTCAACTGCCTGTAATCTATACACAGCCGAGACCCTCCATCCTTCTTCTTAACTAGGAGTACTGGAGCTCCCCATGGAGATACACTGGGTCTGATGAATTGCTTCTCCAGCAACTCTTCCACTTGCTTCTTTAACTCCACTAACTCGGCTGGTGCCATCCTGTAAGGTGCCATTGACACTGGTCCAGCTCCAGGTACCAAGTCAATAGAGAATTCCACTTCTCTCTTAGGGGGTAACCCAGGTACTTCTTCTGGGAATACATCCGTGAAATCTTTCACCACGGGTATTCTGCTTACGTCCCCTTTATTCTCCACCTTCGACCGAGCGAGTATCACGAAGCACCTCGCCCCTTCTTCCAACTCTGACTGCCCTTGCTGAGTAGAAATTACATCTGATCCTTGGAGGTCTGGAAACGCAATCTTCTGACTACCGCAGTCAATGAGAACGTGATTGGCAGCTAACCAATCCATTCCCAGGATAACATCTAGGTCCTGAAGAGGTAGGCAGATCAAGTTCACCTTGAATCTGCGTCCCTCTACAATCACTGGACATTCGGGGCACACTGTAGAGGTCGACACCTGTCCTGATGCAGGTGTAGAGACCAACAGTTCGAATGGTAACTCCTTCACTAGAAGGCCCAACTCGGCTACACACAGGCTTGACACAAAGGAATGTGTCGCTCCAGAATCAAACAAAGCTTTTACACCCCTACCAGCTATAAAACATACACCTTGCATGAGGTTACCTGACTGAGATGCTTCTGCTCCAGACATGGCAAACACTCTCCCTGTTGCCTAAGGTCTGCTGCCTTCGTTTCTCGTCTGCTGAGAGCCACTGGGTTGGGTCGCACCATTCCTGCTTGGGCAATCTCTAGCGACGTGCCCCGTCCTTTGGCAGACAAAACACCTTCTCTCAGAAGCCTTCTTGGGGCACGCGTTGGACGCGTGTGGTCCACCACAATGGAAACACTTGAATTTCCAAGGTTGTTGCTGCTGAAACTGGGATGACGTTGCTTCCGACCGACGTGGTGGAGGTCTCGTATAAGGCTTGCTTTGTGGGTGCTGCACCTTAGCCTTCCCACTGGAATAACTCCCTGGGTGTGACCTGATCACCCGAGAATCACCCTTTTCCAGGGTCTCCACCATCTTCGCCTTCTCTACCAAGGCGTGAAATTCCCTGATGCACATCGGGGCAATGGTCCTCTTCAGCCCATGCTTCAGCCCCTCTTCGAACTTCCTACACCTCCAGGCCTCGGAGGTCGCCTGGGTATAAAATCGGGCGAGGTACTCAAACCGAGCAGCATAGGCGTTCACAGACATATCCCCCTGCTCCAACTTTAGGAACTCAGCTTCCCTCGCAAACCTTGCGCTGTCTGGGAAGTATTTCTCCAAGAACCTCACCCTGAAGCTTTCCCAGTCCAACACATCCTCTCGGGCATCCATCATCTGCTGAGCTCCCATCCACCAGAACTCAGCTTCTCCAGACAGCAAAAAGGTGGCGAACACCAACTTCTTCTCTTCAGGGCAGGAGGTCGCCCTAAAGATTTTCTCCAACTCTCTGACCCACTGATCTGCTTGATCAGGGGTGGCATTCCCACTGAACTTGGGTGGGTTGTGCCTCATGAACTCGGTCAGTCCCATCTGTTCCTGAGGCTGACCAACGTGGGAATTTGTCTCAGCCGACCGAGCAGTTTCCCAGTGGTGCATTGTAGCTTGATGGTTCTGAGCCATCGCTGCATTCTGCTGCTGGATGGCAGTTGCCATCATCTCGATGGCCTTGGCAATCTGGCTCATTTCTGAAGAAGGTTGGGGAGGGGTAGAAGGTCTACGTGCCATCTCTCTTCGTTTCAGAGTTGAAACTACAGGTTTCTATATTCCCTACAACTACAAGAATGAGATCGATAAGAAATCAATTCATTCAGGAGGTAACATATAGACCTTACAAAGGTCAGCATCTCAAAATCATTAAGAATTTGAGCTCAACAACAGAATCATAATGCTTATAACATCAAGCATAACACCAGAACAACTACTGGTATGCAGTCATCAATCCAATCAACCATTTTCAATCCATTTCAAAGACACTCAAGAAAATGAAATAGCTCACACCAGAATTCAATATATGCTAAACATCAAACCTTTGGAATTAAGGTTGAGACTCATCCCGATCCAGTTATGAGTGTGCACCCTCACTACTTTATCAGGACCTTCTCATTCTTAATACTAAGATTTTCAGTTATAACATATATTCACCAAAGCACACACAAAATCTCAATACAAAAACGTTTGAAAACTTTTCACTATAGTTGTTATTTTAAACTCAAATAAATTTCATGAGCAGAAGAAACACAATGGGTCCACAGCCCTCAGGTCATCCTAAGGACGAACTGCTCTGATACCATTAATGTAACATCCCGCCAAAATGCTATACAAATGTATATAATGAAAATAAAGGTAACAAATAGATTGAAGTGAACAAAATATTATATATATGAAAATAAAGTTTCTCCTCACAGGGAGATAAATACATAACCGGTATATTTTTTCTAAAATTTAAACAAAATACAGCCAACTAAAATGAAAACCGGCGATCTCCCTACATAGACCGGCGATCTCCTATCAGGGGACCCAAAACAGCCGATCTGCTACCAGAACAGAAAAACAGGCGATCACCCGATAGAGGCAGAAACAGGCGATCACCCGATAGAGACGGAAACAGGCGATCTCCTTCCGGCGACCACTCTCTAAGGAGCTCTACTCCCTGGAAGATCATCTGCTCCCGTGTAAAATACACGATCATCACAGTTTAAGAGAAAATAACCACAGAACAATACAAAAGAAAAGGGGTAAGCTAGATGGTTTAAAAACTTTTAAATCAATAGTAAGCATAAAACTTCACACCATTCATGATCCATATCAATTTTCAACCATCAACACACTCATATTCCATAACTCGTCAAGTGTCTATTTCAAATTTCAGTATTCATGGTTCACACGTCAGACTTTCCACTGACTCACAATGCATAGACACATGACACTACTTCCGGATTGACTCGTGCGTTGACTCAGGCTCAGAGATCTGCACCTGTCATACCATACCACTGTGAAATCCACACAGGGTCGCTGTGAATCCACACAGCCATGCGCATATAATCTCAATGTCATCAACTCTCCCGGTATGACAGGGTGAATTCATATAACAGGCCGAGCTCGTTCCCTCTTGAACAACTCACCCATACGTATGAACCTCCTTCGACTCTCACCAACTGAATAACTTCCTCTATGTGGTTCCATTATCTCAGCAGAGTCAGGATATCTCCTTCTAGACAAGCCCCTAGTCAATACACCTATACAGATCTTACACGGTATTTCCTTTCCTGAAAATACTATGCCTCGATCCCACATTCACAGCATTTAAGACGTCATACCATGCAAAGGAATATTTCAAATCACAGCAACAATCATTTCAACGTTTCAAACTTTCGAATATCACATATATATTGTATTTAAATCCTAAACAGCTTCAAACAACGTCAAACACAGGGGAGTTCGAAACCCGTATTTAAAACCGGCGACCACGTCGCCCAACCACATAGAACAGAGCCTTTCGAAAAGAAACAGAGAACCGGCGACCACGTCGCCCTCACTTCAGAAACAGCAAAACTATGGCTTGTATTGAAAACGAAGGCTAGCTTCCCTTACCTGGACTTGCGCAAAACACCAGGAGCTCCGAAACCCAACGAAGCTTGAACAACGCCTTGGCTCTGTTTTTTTGCGTCTGGTTGAAGGACTTGCAGAGAACCTCCCAGGCGCTCTAATGGTGGTCGTCGTTCGTCGTACTCTTGTGTGAAGGTGCTAGAATCGCAGTGCGAAGGAGAGAATGGAGAAGAAGGGAGGTGAACTCACTCTTTCGCTCTTGAACAACTGCGACGTTTCTTTCTTTCTCTCTCAGAAATGGGTTTTTGTATCTTAAGCTGACTTCTCCACAAAAACCGCTGCCACCACCCACTCTGTAGGGAAGTTTGCGTGTACGCTTCACTGAACAGTACGACTAAGCGTGCCTCTGCGCAGGCTAACACTCTGAGGTCACTAGCCTGAACCACTCTTTTTGTCTACGTGTCGCGCATGCAGGACGTTTCATGCTGGGAGCCTGGGTCCCACCTTACTCTGTGTGAAACTCGACGTCGCGCGATAACTTTCCACTGCTGACTCATTCTGGCGAACGACCGATGTCTCCCTCGCCCTGGAAGACGATCGATGTCTCCCTCTGGGGGACGACCGATGCCTATCCCTGGCGACGCCCTCATGCCTCGCGTCCTGGCGAATGCCCGCATGCCTCTCGCGCCCTGGCAATGCCCGCATGCCTCGCGCCCTGGCGATGCCCGCATGCCTCTCGTGCCCTGGCAATGCCCGCATGCCTCGCGCCCTGGCGATGCCCGCATGCCTCTCGTGCCCTGGCAATGCCCGCATGCCTCGCGCCCTGGCGACGTCCACATGCCTCGCGCCCTGGCGACGTCCACATGCCTCGCGTCCTGGCGAATGCCCGCATGCCTCTCGCGCCCTGGCAATGCCCGCATGCCTTGCGCCCTGGCGATGCCCGCATGCCTCTCGTGCCCTGGCAATGCCCGCATGCCTCGCGCCCTGGCGATGCCCGCATGCCTCTCGTGCCCTGGCAATGCCCGCATGCCTCGCGCCCTGGCGACGTCCACATGCCTCGCGCCCTGGCGACGTCCACATGCCTCGCGTCCTGGCGAATGCCCGCATGCCTCTCGCGCCCTGGCAATGCCCGCATGCCTCGCGCCCTGGCGATGCCCGCATGCCTCTCGTGCCCTGGCAATGCCCGCATGCCTCGCGCCCTGGCGATGCCCGCATGCCTCTCGTGCCCTGGCAATGCCCGCATGCCTCGCGCCCTGGCGACGTCCACATGCCTCGCGCCCTGGCGACGTCCACATGCCTCGCGTCCTGGCGAATGCCCGCATGCCTCTCGCGCCCTGGCAATGCCCGCATGCCTCGCGCCCTGGCGATGCCCGCATGCCTCTCGTGCCCTGGCAATGCCCGCATGCCTCGCGCCCTGGCGATGCCCGCATGCCTCTCGTGCCCTGGCAATGCCCGCATGCCTCGCGCCCTGGCGATGCCCGCATGCCTCTCGTGCCCTGGCAATGCCCGCATGCCTCGCGCCCTGGCGACGTCCACATGCCTCGCGCCCTGGCGACGTCCACATGCCTCGCGCCCGCGCGACGTCCACATGCCTCGCTCCCGCGCGATGTCCACATGCCTCTCGCCCGCGCGACGTCCACATGCCTCGCGCCCGCGCGACGTCCACATGCCTCGTGCCAGCGCGACGCCTGCATGTCTCGCGCCCGCGCGATGCCTGCATGCCTCGCGCCCTGGCGCTCATGTGTAGCAGGTGGCCGACGATCATGTACTACTAGGCGATCTCATAGCCTTCCAAACTACACTTTCCTTCCTTTTCATTTTAAATAAAGACATACTTAGAATTCATTTAAAATATATCTCTTTTATTCCAATTAAATTTTACAGGTCCTTACAGGTTCGCCCTTTACTACCTGTTCTCGGTGTCCGAGGACTGGTCGGTACACTATGTATCACAAATTCCTTGGGAAAAAGATTGTGTTGCCAATTTTGCAAGGCTCTCACAAGAGCATAAAGTTCCTTATCATAGGTGGAGTAGTTGAGGTGACTCCCTTTGAGTTTCTCACTAAAATAAGCTATGGGGTGACCCTCTTGGAGGAGGATTGCCCCAATGCCTATGTTAGAGGCATTACATTCTATCTCAAATGTCTTAGTAAAGTTAGGGAGTGCTAAAATGGGTGCCTTAGTTAACTTATCTTTCAAAGTGTGAAAAGCTTTTTCTTGTTCAAGGCCCCATTTAAACACAACATCCTTCTTTACTATGGCATTGAGAGGTGCGGCAATGGTACTAAAGTCTTTCACAAACCTCTTATAAAAGCTAGCAAGGCCATGAAAGCTTCGTACCTCACTAACATTGGTGGGTATGGGCCAATGTTTAATTGTTGTAACCTTTGTTTCATCTACATGCACCCCTTTAGAACTTACCACAAACCCTAGGAATTCTATGTGGTCTATTGCAAACACACATTTTTCAGGATGAGCATACAAATATTCTTTCCTAAGGGTTTCTAGAACTTGCCTAACATGCTGTTGCTGTTCCTCTAAAGACAAGTTGTAAATGACAATATCATCAAAGTAAACCACTACAAACTTGCCAATGAAGGGTCTTAAAATATGATGCATAAGGCGCATGAAGGTGCTTGGAGCATTGGTTAAGCCAAAGGGCATGACTAACCACTTGTATAAACCAAATTTGGTCTTAAAGGCAGTTTTCCATTCATCCCCCGGTTTAATCCGAATTTGGTTATAACCGCTCTTAAGATCAATTTTGGTAAATACCTGAGACCCATGTAACTCATCCAACAAGTCATCTAACCCAGGAATGGGATGCCTATATTTGATTGTTATGTTATTTATTGCGCGACAATCCGTACACATCCTCCAACTCCCATCCTTTTTAGGGACAAGAATCACAGGCATAGCACAAGGACTCATGCTATCTTGCACCCACCCCTTAGCTATTAACTCCTCTACTTATTGTTGAATCTCTTTGGCCTCAGATGGGTTGGTCCTATATGCTGGCCTATTTGGTAAAGAAGATCCAGGAATAAAATCTATTTGCTGCTCAATTCCCCTAAGAGGTGGTAATCCTTTTGGGGGATCTTGAAACACATCATTGAATTCCTTTACCAAATCTTCCAAGAATGAAGAACTAACCTTAGCCGACTCACTCTTAAGGGTCCTAGGGAAGGCTATATAGATAGACCTTTGTGTGAGCATTACCTTTTTGACCTCTTTAGGTGATATGAGAAGGCTTCTCTTAGAACTCTTTTTCTTTCTCTCTCTTTTCTTTCATTCTCACTTGGTCCTCATGGACTTCTTTTGGTGAGAGAGATTTTATTGTGATCTTATGGCCATGGAAGTAGAAAGAGATTTTGTTGGTAAGGCCATCATGAATTGTTTTTCGATCAAATTGCCATGGCCTACCTAAAAGGATATGGGTTGATTCCATAGGGACAACATCACACAAGACCTCATCCTTGTATTTACCAATTAAGAAGGCTATAAGGACTTTTTTATTAACTATGATCTCCCCCTCTTCACTTAACCATTGAAGCTTGTAGGGCTTGGCATGAGAGATGGTAGGTAACCCAAGGTGTTCTACCACTCTTGTGCTGGCCACATTTGTACAACTCCCCCCATCCACTATCAAGGAACACAACTTATCATTAATGAGACATCTAGTATGGAAAATATTTTCTCTTTGACTTTCATCAAAGGGCTTTAAAACTTGTCCTAGCATTCGTCTCACTACTAATAAGTCGCCTTCACATGGACTTTCACTCTCTTCCTCACTTGGGGATCTAGAAGGGTTGGGAGACCTAGATCTTTGGGAACTATGATCACTTAGAACTACCCCATCATGCATCATCATATTGCGGTTAGTAGGACAATTAGAAGCAATGTGACCATAGCCTAAACATTTAAAACATTTCCTACCTGAGCTTTTAGTAGGAGATTTAGGAGTTGAAGTGGAGGGTTTAGAATCCCTAGGTTTGTAAGTGAACTCTTTGGATGGAAAAGGTGAAGAAGTTTTGTTTTTTTTTTTCCAAAAAGAGTGGTAAAAGCCATCATTATGAGCATCTTTAAAAGAAGTTTTCTTAGAAGTTTGTGATTCTACCTTGATGACAAGGTGAACCAACTTTTCTAAATTGGAGTACTCATAGAGTTCTACCACATCTTGGATATCCCGACTTAAGCCACTTACAAATCTAGCCATTTTGGACTCCTCACTTTCATGCATGTCAACCTTTGTTAAAGTTGTTTCAAGTTCCTTAAAATAAGCATCCACACTTTGTGTGCCTTGATGAAGCCGTTGGAGCTTCAACAAGAGATCGGTCCTATAGTGTGGAGGCACAAATCTAGAGCGCATGCATAACTTTAAATCCTCCCAAGAGACCACGGCTGGCCTCTTGTTAAGTCCAATGTCCATGACAGTCTTATGCCACCACTACATGGCATAGTCTACAAACTCTAAGGAGGCTAACTTAACTTTTTGGTCATCTTGGACCTTATACACATTAAACATTTGTTCTACCTTAGCCTCCTGTACCGACTAGTCCTTGGACACCGAGAATAGATAGTAAAGGGTGAACCACGTCAGCTGGGTCCCACAGCATGGGCCAAAGCCACGTGGAGTGGACCCCGCAGGCAGTTTGGATTAGTAGGTGATTAGTCATCAGTGTGTCCCCACAGAGAAGGGTGATTAGTCATCCGCGTGTTCCCACAGAGAAGGGTGATTAGTCATCAGTGTGTCCCCTCAGAGAAGGGTGATTAGTCATCAGTGTGTCCCCTCATAAAAGGGTGATTACCAGAAGGGACTGATGTGTCCTCGTCACTCCGCGGGTTGATCAGTCCTCGGCAACAGAGTGTGACGAGGTGACATCGGTCTTGGGTGATTTGAACCACACAACCAGAACAGCTAAGATTGGTTCCCTGAGTAGGCCAATGACCAGATAAATACCCAGAGATAGGGAGAGGCCTGAATCACGAAGAGCTCATGCGTGTGGCGGGAAAAGCACAGTTACGTGCAGAGTCCTGAGGGGTCGAGTACTCATCAGAACTAGGGTTTCCCAGTAAAGGCTACATGCATGGCACGTGAACAGTAAGGGCACTCCCAGAACAGGTGGCCTCAGAGACTAGGTGCACGAGGAGGCATCCAGGTGGTCACCCTGTAGTGTTTGCACTCCAGAAAAGTAAATCTTTTGTGCTAGATTACCCTAAGACTGGGTGATAGCGGCGCAAGGGTATTCCAGTAAACCCTGAATATGGCTAGCAGCGCAGTGAACCCTAATTAGGGCTAGCGGCGCAGTAAACCCTAGACTATGTAAGGGACAGTAAAATACTTCACAAAGGTACGCAGTTTCTAGACCTAAACACAGAGAGACTCAATACACTTGGTGTTTTTTGCCCCATCTTGACTTGAGCGTCGGAGTGCAAACGGCCTCTAAGGCGCCCCTTTCTCTTTTGCAGGTGCAGATTGCTTCGAAAGAACCAAGCATTTATCAAGGTGAGGAAGGAGGCGTGTGAGTGTCGTAGAGTCAACCGACAGGAGAGTCAACCGGCAAAAACACCTCCCATCCTAGGTAAACATTGGGATCGCAGTCCCCATTAAAACTTGGCAATTTAATGAAAGGGAAAGGGGTTTTGGGAGTTGGATGATGATGATGATGATGTTGAAAGTGCCGCTCCTCAAAGTGTTGATCTCTCCAATCTTGTTCATCTTCATAGCTTCCATAATTTGTGTTGGCTCTTGAATGCCGCCTTTGTTCCCATCTTTTTCCTCTAGGTGGTCTTTCATGAGCCATTTCAAGTCTTTGAAGTCTTGCCTCCATTTGCCTCATTTCTTCCTCCTTTTGGGCTATGGTTCTTTTGGCCGCTTCCAATTCACCAATAAGGAAGGCTTTTTGTGGAGAATGAGGTTTGGAAGATTCACCTGAAGAAAGATTAGCCATAAAGAAGACACAAAATAGAACAAACAATTAGGAAAGCAAAGTTAGTGGAAAAACAAGCTGAAGCTTGTGGTTTGGAGGAGAAACACTCAATGCTCTCAAGAAATTTTTCCCACTCCTCAAAGGACTTTCTTGATTGATGAAAACCCTTAAATGAAAAAGGACAAAGCCTCAATCACTCAAGCAAGATGAAACCGAAACAAAACTTGAAGGAAACAAGAAGACAAGCAAGAAAAGCTTAAACAAGAAAAGCTAAACCAAAGATGGAAAGATAGATATGACAAAACTTTAGAAAAGAATATTGAATGAAAATGACAAGCAAAGAAAATAAGGCACTCAATAAAAGGTAGTACACAAAGAGAACCTAGAGAATGGTACTAGAATTGGATGAAGAAAACCAAAAACAGTACTACTGGAATATGTGTAAAATTTTGTGTGACTTTAAAAATTTATGCTGAGCTGAATAACGCAAATTTGAATGTCAAATTTAAACCACAGAAAGCTCAATGTCTTAGCTCAAAGTAGGCACTGGAATTGTATCAAAACAGTGCGCCAAATAATTGTGATAAATTTTCGAAAATCACTGCCACTTCACCGTTTTTCCAGCGTCAGAATTTTGTACTCTCTCTGTATTTTATTTATCATTTTTTTTGTATTTTGTATTTTGTATTTTGCTACACTTCTTTTTTTCACTTTTTCTTAACAATTCAAACTACTCAAATCCAGAGTTTCATAATTTTTCTCCAACAAATTTAATTTGCATAAACGAAAACAGTCAGCCAGATTCAGTGAAATAGAGGAAACCTATTCTGGAATGAAAAATAGCATTGAGAAACTACAAAGACAAAATGGAATTGATGTATTTGAACTTGTATGGATCTATCACACAAGCATGAACTCAAATCTAAAAGTTAAAATGGACCAAAGGCTCAAAACAGAATTATAAAACTGCACTCAAATAAAATCAATCAACCAAAATTAGCAATGAAAGGACTACATAGAATTGATGACATTGTAGGAGAAACATGACTTGACAAAACTTGTATGGATTCAAAAATCAAAATGACTCAAACATAATTAATTTGCACCAATTAAAACAGCAAGAAAGACTCAAAATAAAGCAAAAACAGAATAGCTAACTCAACAAGGAACCTAAAAAAAAAATTCTGCACAAAATAAAGTGCCAAATCAACTCAAAAAGATAAACAAAACCATAGCTCTGAATACCACATGATGTGAGTTGATTTTATGATTGTTCATTTTATGGTGGCACTTTAATTAGGATTGAGATTTTAGGATGATTAAGGTGAGAACCTAAGGAAAATCCCCACTGGACATTAACTTAACCAAAAGGTTAAGTAGATGTGAAGGTTCATTTCACAAAGGCAAAAGGAAAACACAATTATGGTGAAGATGATGACAAGTAAAGGTGCTGAAATTAAAAAGAGGAAACTAAACATAATGAAGGAAACCGAATAGGAAACAAAGCATTAAAACAAGAACAAGACATAGATTTCGGAATTGAAATTTGGAATGGAAAAAGATGAGTGAAAGGAAACTTAGGAGAATAAAGCTAGAGAAGTGATCACGCCACTTGGATGGTGGTTTACTCCAAGATGAGTGAAGGATGCCGCCACTTGAGAGCTCTCTAAATCTCACAAGATAAGACAATAGTGTAAGGAGACAATGCTCACAAACTCTAACACAAATTATGTATAGTAACTTTACTCTAATTTTCAACTTGGAAATACATGAGGTAGGCCTCCTTATTTATAGGTTTAGGAGCGTTGGTGAGCAAGCTTAAAGGGTAGGGATGGAAATACAAAAAGTGGGGTTGCCTAGGATATTGACTTTAGTCAAACCACACCATCATCCTAATCTTCTAGAAGATAGGTCAAAAATGCAACATTTGATAGTACACCCCTCCTTCTTTTGCTAAAGGCACCTATTTGCTAGCACACCCCTCCTTCTATTGCTAAGGGCACCTTTTTGATAGCACACCCCTCCTTCAATTGCCAAGGGCACCTTTTTGATAGCACACCCCTCTTCTATTGATAAAGGCACCTATTTGCTAGTACACCCCCCCTCTAATACTTAAGGACACCTATTTACTACTATTACAAATAAAGAAAACAATTGATGCTCAGCACCCAAAGCTTGTGCTCTGCTTCTTGTAATCCTCTGAGGTATGGTGGAAGCTAAGGCAATGGTTGTGTAAGGACCTGTAAAATTAAATTGGAATAAAAGGAATATATTTTAAATGAATTCTAAGTATGTTTTTATTTAAAATAAAAAGGAAGGAAAGTGTAGCTTAGAAGGCTATGAGATCGCCTGGTTAGTACATAATCGCCTGTCACCTAGACTACACATGAACGCCAATCGCCTGTAGTGTACATGATCGCCAATCGCCTATGGTGCACATGATCGCCAAAAGTACACTCAGTATGTGGTCGGGATACTGGATCAACCATAGTGGGTTCCAAAAACCACGCGTATCAAGGTGTGGGTTAAGCCTTAGATACGCTGTGCATGCGAAGCTCTATGCTTGAGCATAAGAAATCGTTCTTAGTGTTGCATGCATGGGCGCACGAGGAGTAGTGCTGATTTACTCTTGGAAATGTGAAGCTACCGACGTCACCAAGTCATGTGGAGATGATACCTTGGACGTAACATAGTGGAAGGAAGAACCTTCAGCAAGGCGTGGCGATGTGTCGTCGGGCATCGCCAGGGCGCGAGGCATGCGGGCATCGCCAGGGCGTGACATCGGTCGTCTTCCAGAGAAAGACATCGGTCGTCCTCCAGGATGAGACATCGGTGGATAGTCATCGCGCGAGCGGTCATCGGTGGAAGGTTATCGCGCGATGTCGTGTCTCACACAGATAAGGTGGGACCCAGGCTCCAAGCATGAGACGTCCTGCACGCGCGACACGTAGACAATAAGGTTGGTTCAGAATAGTGACATCAGAGAGTTGGCATGCCCAGAGACACACGTGGTCGTACTGTTCAGGGAAGCGTGCACGCAAGCTTTCCTGCAGAGTGGGTGGTGGCAGCGGCAATTGTGGACAAGTTGGTTTAGATTCAAAAACTCACTTCTGAGAGGAGAGAACGTTGTTGTGGTTCAAGAGTGACAGAGTCAGTTTACCTTCATCCTCCTCTTTTCTCTCCTTCGCGCTGCGATTCAGGCATCCCCAAGCACCAGTACGACGAGCGACGACTGCCCTTGGACACCTGGGGAGTTCTCTGCAAGTTTTCTGTCAGGACGCTAGAACAGAGTTAAGGCATCTTTAAGCTTCGGTGGGTTTTGGAGCTCTTGGTGTTTTGCGCAAGTCCAGGTAAGGGAAGCTAGCATTTTCGTTTATAAAAACTTTAGGCGAGTAGGTTCTGAAGTGAGGGCGACGTGGTCGCCGGTTTCATATTCTTTTTCACGATGCTCTGTTTTTATGTGTGGGGCGACGTGATCGCCGGTTTTAAATGTTGATTTTGAACTCCCCTGTTTTAGTGTCGTTTGAAACTGTTTGAGATTGAAATGTGAAATGCATTCGATATTCGAAAATCTGAACCTCGGAATGATTGTTGCTGTGATTAGAATCGTTCATTTAAGTGTTATATGATGTGTTGAATGTTGTGAATGTTGTAAGGACCTGTAAAATTGAATTGGAATAAAAAGGGTTATATTTTAAAAGAATTCTATGTATGTTTTATTTAAAATAAAAAGGGAGGAAAAGTTAAGTTAGAAGGCTATGAGATCGCCGGTCGCCTGCTACACTTGAGCGCCAGGTGGACGTCGCCAGGGCGCGAGGCATGCCGACATCGCGCGGGCGCGCGAGGCATGCGGGCATCGCGCGGGCGCGCGAGGCATGCGGGCATCGCGCGGGCGCGCGAGGCATGCGGGCATCGCACGGGCGCGCGAGGCATGCGGGCATCGCGCGGGCGCGAGGCATGTGGACGTGGCCAAGGCGCGAGAGGCATGCGGTCATTGCCAGGGCGCGAGGCATGTGGACGTGGCCAAGGCGCGAGAGGCATGCGGTCATTGCCAGGGCGCGAGGCATTTGGACGTGGCCAAGGCGCGAGAGTTATGAGGGCGTCGCCAGGGAAGACATCGGTCGTCTCCTAGAGGAAGACATCGGTCGTCTCCCAGAGGAAGACATCGGTCGTCTCCCAGAGGAAGACATCGGTCGTCTTCCAGGGCGAAGGAGACATCGGTCGTTCGCCAGGATGAGTCAGCAGTGGAAAGTTATCGCGCGACGCCGAGTTTCACACAGAGTAAAGTGGGACCCAGACTCCCAGCATGAAACGTCCTGCACACACGCCACGTAGACAAAAAGGGTGGTTTAGAGTGGTGACATCAGAATGTTGGCATGCGCAGGAGACACTCGCGGTCGTACTGTTCAGAGCAGTGGTTGGCATGCACAAGCGACAACAGTGGTAGTACTGTTCAGAGCAGTGGTTGGCATGCACCAGAGACAACAGTGGTCGTACTGTTCAGGGCAGTGGTTCTCAGACTTCTCTGCAGAGTGGGTGTGGCAGCTGCTTTTGGTGGATAAGTTGGGTTAAGATGCAGAGACCCACTGCTGAGAGAACAAAAACGTTGCAACATTCAAAGAGAGAAAGAGTGAGTTACCTCCCTTCTCCTCCAGATATCTCCTTCGCGCTGCGATTCTAGCATCTTCACACAAGAGTACGACGAGAGGCAGCACCATTAGAGCACCTGGGAGATTCTCTGCAAGTCCTTCAACCAGACGCAAAAACAGAGCCAAGGCGTTTTTCAAGCTTCGTTGGGTTTCGGAGCTCCTGGTGTTTTACGCAAGTCCAGGTAAGGGAAGCTAGACTTCATTTTCAATACAAGCCATAGTTTAGCTATTTCTGAAGTGAGGGCGACGTGGTCGCCGGTTTTTCGTTTTCATCTTTGTAAAATGCTCTGTGCTATGTGTTTGGGCGACGTGGTCGCCGGTTTTAAATGCAGACTTCGAAATACCCTGTTTTTGAACTAGATCGCCGGTTTTGGCGTTGTTTACGAACTCCCTGTTTTTGATGTTGCTTTGAAACGGTATGAGATTTAAATGAGATATTCGGAAATAAGAACCTTGGAGTGAGCTTTTGCTGTGATTGAAATTGTTCCTTTAAGTGCTATGTGATGTGTTGAATGTGGTGAATGTGGGATCGAGGCATAGTATTTTTAGGAAAGAAAATACCGTGTAAGATCGTGTAGGATGTGCATTGATCGGTGATTCCTAAGGGGATATCCTGACTCTGCTGAGAAAATGGAATCACATAGAGGAAGTTACTCAGTTGGTGAGAGTCGAAGGAGGTTCATATGAATGGGCGTCTCGTGTGAAAAAGAACGAGCTCCGCCTGTTCTATGGATTAACCCTGTCATACCGGGAGAACTATTGACATTGAGATTATATATGCGCATGCTGTGTGGATTCACAGTGACCCTGTGTGGATTTCACAGTGGTATGGTATGACGGGTGCAGATCTCTGAGTCTAATCAATGCATGAGTCTTCCGGAAGTAGTGTCAAGTGTCTTGTGTGCTGAGTCAGTGGTGGTCTGACATGTGAAATGAGGAACTTGAAATTGATAGACACTTGATACAGTTGTGAAATAGAATGACTCTGGAAAGTATTGCGAAATGTGTGATTTCTGGGCGATCAGGTGAAGAGTATGAGAAACTTGATAACTTTACGTGAATATCTTGAAATTGTTTACCTTGATTTTATTTTAATTATCCTTATTTAAACTCTCTTTAAAATATCTAGCTTACCCTGCGTGTTTTGGTTCTGTGGCTGTTCTCTTAAAACTGTGATGATCGTGTATAACTTACACGGGAGCAGATGATCTTCCAGGAAGTAGAGCTCCTTAGTGAGTGGTCGCCGGAAGCAGATCGGCTGTTTTTGGGTCCCCCGATGGGCGATCGGCCTCGTCCGATAGGAGATCGGTCTCTTCCGATAGGAGATCGCCTGCTTCGTTTTTTTTTACTGTATTTTGTTTATGTTTCTGGAAAAATTTGACCGAATTTGTATTAAACTCCCTGTGAGGAGAAACTACATTTCATATATATAATATTTTGTTCACTTCAATCTATTTGTTACCTTTATTTTCATTATATACATTTGTATGGTATTTTGGCGCGATGTTACATTAATGGTATCAGAGCAGTTCGTCCTTAGGATGACCTGAGGGCTGTGGATCCATTGTGTTTCTTCTGCTCATGAAAATTTATTTGAGTTTAAAATAACAACTATAGTGAAAAGTTTTCAAACGTTTTTGTATTGAGATTTTGTGTGTGCTTTGGTGAATATATGTTATAACTGAAAATCTTAGTATTAAGAATGAGAAGGTCTTGATAAAGTAGTGAGGGTGCACACTCATAACTGGATCGGGATGAGTCTCAACCTTAATTCCAATGGTTTGATGTTTAGCATATATTGAATTCTGGTGTGAGCTATTTCATTTTCTTGAGTGTCTTTGTAATGGATTGAAAATGGTTGATTGGATTGATGACTGCATACCAGTAGTTGTTCTGGTGTTATGCTTGATGTTATAAGCATTATGATTCTGTTGTTGAGCTCAAATTCTTAAGGATTTTGAGATGCTGACCTTTGTAAGGTCTATATGTTATCTCCTGAATGAATTGATTTCTTATCGATTTCATTCCTGTAGTTGTAGGGAGTATAGAAACCTGTAGTTTCAATCTGAAACGAAGAGAGATGGCACGTAGACCTTCTACCCCTCCCCAATCTTCTTCGGAGATGAGCCAGATTGCTAAAGCTATCGAGATGATGGCAACTGCCATCCAACAGCAGAATGCAGCGATGGCTCAGAACCATCAAGCTACAATGCACCACTGGGAAACTGCTCGGTCGGCTGAGACAAACTCCCACGGCGGTCAGCCTCAAGAACAGATGGGACTGACTGAGTTCATGAGGCACAACCCACCCAAGTTTAGTGGGAATGCTACCCCTGATCAGGTAGATCAGTGGGTCAGAGAGCTGGAGAAAATCTTTAGGGCGACCTCCTGCCCTGAAGAGAAGAAATTGCTGTTCGCCACTTATCTGCTATCAGGAGAAGCTGAGTTCTGGTGGATGGGAGCTCAGCAGATGATGGATGCCCGAGGGGATGTTTTGGATTGGGAGAGCTTCAGGGTGAAGTTCTTGGAGAAATACTTCCCTGACAGCGCCAAGTTTGCGAGGGAAGCTGAGTTCCTGAAGCTGGAGCAGGGGGATATGTCAATGAACGCCTATGCTGCTCGTTTTGAGTACCTCGCCCGGTTCTATACCCAGGCGACCTCTGAAGCCTGGAGGTGTAGGAAGTTTGAAGAGGGACTGAAGCATGGGCTGAAGAGGACCATAGCCCCGATGTGCATCAGGGAATTTCACGCCTTGGTAGAGAAGGCGAAGATGGTTGAGACCCTGGAAAAGGGTGATTCTCGGGTGATGAGGTCACACCCAGGGAGTTCTTCCAGTGGGAAAGCTAAGGTGCAGCACCCACAAGGCAAGCCTTATACGAGACCTCCACCCCGTCGGGCGGAAGCAGCGCCATCCCAGTTTCAGCAACAACAACATTGGAAACCCAAGTGTCTCCATTGTGGTGGACCACACGCCTCCAATGCATGCTTCAAGAAGACTTCTGAGAGGAGATGTTTTGCCTGCCAAAGGACAGGGCACGTTGCTAGAGAATGCCCTAGCAGGAATGGGGCGACCCAACCCAGTGGCTCCCAGCAGATGAGAAACGAAGGCAGCAGACCTCAGGCGACAGGGAGAGTGTTTGCCATGTCTGGAGCAGAAGCATCTCAGTCAGGTAACCTCATACAAGGTGTTTGTTTTATTGCTGGTAGAGGTGTAAAAGCTTTGTTTGATTCTGGAGCAACACACTCCTTTGTGTCAAGCCTGTGTGTAGCCGAGTTGGGTCTTCTAATGAAGGAGTTACCCTTCAAACTGTTGGTCTCTACACCTGCGTCAGGACAGGTGTCGACCTCTACAGTTCGCCCCGAATGTCCAGTGATTGTAGAGGGACGCAGATTCAAGGTGAACTTGATCTGCCTACCTCTTCAGGACCTAGATGTTATCCTGGGAATGGATTGGTTAGCTGCCAATCACGTTCTCATTGACTGCGGTAGTCAGAGGATTGCGTTTCCAGACCTCCAAGGATCAGATGTAGTTTCTGCTCAGCAAGGGCAGTCAGAGTTGGAAGAAGGGACGAGGTGCTTTGTGATACTCGCTCGGTCGGAGGTGGAGAATAAAGGGGACGTAAGCAGAATACCCGTGGTGAAAGATTTCACGGATGTATTCCCAGAAGAAGTACCTGGGTTACCCCCTAAGAGAGAAGTGGAATTCTCTATTGACTTGGTACCTGGAGCTGGACCAGTGTCAATGGCACCTTACAGGATGGCACCAGCCGAGTTAGTGGAGTTAAAGAAGCAAGTGGAAGAGTTGCTGGAGAAGCAATTCATCAGACCCAGTGTATCTCCATGGGGAGCTCCAGTGCTCCTAGTTAAGAAGAAGGATGGAGGGTCTCGGCTGTGTATAGATTACAGGCAGTTGAACAAGTTGACCATCAAGAACAAGTACCCCCTACCTAGGATTGATGATTTGATGGATCAAATATATGGAGCCTCGGTGTTCTCCAAGATTGACCTGAGATCGGGGTACCACCAAATTTTGGTTAAAGCTGATGATGTGCAAAAGACAGCTTTTAGGTCTCGGTATGGGCATTATGAGTATGTGGTGATGCCGTTTGGGGTCACAAATGCTCCAGCCCTGTTCATGGACTACATGAATAGGATTTTTCGCCCTTTCTTGGATAAGTTTGTGGTGGTCTTCATAGACGACATACTCATTTACTCAAGGACCGAGGAAGAGCATGAAGAACACCTGAGGACAGTATTGGAGATACTCAGGGAGAAGCAGCTCTATGCCAAATTCTCGAAGTGTGAGTTCTGGCTGAGGGAAGTCAACTTCTTGGGACATGTGATATCTGCCCAGGGGATCTCGGTTGATCCAGCCAAAGTGGAGGCAGTGCTTCTATGGGAACGTCCTAAGACAGTTACTGAAATAAGGAGTTTTGTGGGCCTAGCTGGCTACTATCGGCGGTTTATTGAGGACTTTTCCAAGGTAGTGGCTCCTTTAACACAGCTGACCCGCAAGGATCAACCTTTTGCTTGGACCGACCGATGTGAGCAGAGCTTCAAGGAACTAAAGGAAAGGCTGACTAGTGCTCCAGTGCTGGTGATCCCCGAGGTGGGAAGACCTTTTGACGTCTTCTGTGACGCTTCACATCAGGGTTTGGGATGTGTTTTGATGCAAGAGAAGAGAGTGGTTGCATATGCTTCAAGGCAACTCAAGGTCCATGAGAGGAACTACCCCACGCATGATTTGGAGTTGGCGGCTGTGGTATTTGCCTTGAAGATCTGGAGGCACTATTTATATGGAGCTCGGTTCCAGGTGTTCAGTGACCATAAGAGCCTGAAATATCTGTTCGATCAGAAGGAACTAAACATGAGACAAAGAAGGTGGATGGAGTTTCTAAAGGACTACGATTTTCAACTCACGTATCATCCAAGGAAGGCCAATGTAGTGGCTGATGCTTTGAGTAGGAAATCAATACAAGTCGCCACCATGATGATGGAAGAGCAGAAACTGATCGAGCAGTTCAGAGACTTAAACCTTGGAATAGAATTTCAGGTGAATCACATTAGTTGTAGTAAGCTGGCTATAACTAATGACTTCCTTGGGATGTTAAGGGATAAGCAGTTGGAGGACCCTAGTCTAAAGCGTACTGTAGAGTCACTAGGGACAGATCAGGCTAGAGACTTTGTGATGGGCGATGATGGGATCTTGAGATTTAATGGCAGAATTTGCATCCCTGCAGATGGAGAATTGAAGAAGATGATCCTAGATGAAGGTCATAAGAGTCGCCTTAACCTCCATCCAGGCATGACCAAGATGTACCATGACTTGAAGGAGTCATTTTGGTGGTCAGGAATGAAGAGAGACATCGCCCAGTATGTTGCTACCTGTTTGACGTGTCAGAAGGCAAAGGTAGAACATCAAAGGCCTGGCGGGTTGTTACAACCATTGGATATCCCTGAGTGGAAATGGGACAGCATTGCCATGGATTTTGTCACCCATTTACCCAGATCGGTAAAGGGCCATGATGCAATCTGGGTCATCACTGATCGGCTGACGAAGAGTGCTCATTTTCTCCCAGTGAATATGAGGATGCCCATGGCCAAGTTGGCACAGTTGTACATCCAGGAAATAGTGAGGCTGCATGGAGTGCCTTCCAGCATTGTTTCAGATAGGGATCCCAGGTTCACCTCACGGTTTTGGCAGACCTTACAAGAGTGCTTGGGAACTAAGTTGAGGATGAGCTCTGCATATCATCCCCAAACAGATGGTCAGTCAGAGAGAACGATCCAGTCCTTGGAAGACCTGCTGAGGACGTGTGTCTTGGATCAATTGGGGAATTGGGACGAGGTGTTGCCACTGGTGGAGTTTACATATAATAACAGTTATCACGCTAGTATTGGGATGGCACCATATGAAGCCCTGTATGGGAGGAAATGCAGAACTCCCTTATGTTGGTACCAGGAGGGCGAAGCAGTCTTGGTTGGGCCAGAGTTGATTCAGCAGACGACCGAGAAGGTGCAGCAGATACAAAGCAGAATGAAGGCTTCTCAAAGTAGGCAGAAGTCATAGGCAGACCAGAGGAGGAAGCCTTTGGAGTTTGCTGCTGGAGACCATGTGTTCATGAAAGTGACACCAACCAAGGGTGTAGGAAGGGCGATCAGACCAAAGAAGTTGTCCCCTAAGTTCGTGGGACCATATCAGATCTCAAGGAGGATTGGCCCAGTAGCTTATGAGATCGCCCTGCCTCCCCATTTAGCGAATCTGCACAATGTCTTTCACGTTTCACAGCTGAGGAAGTACATGGCAGACCCTAGTCATGTGCTGGAAGTGGACAACGTGCAGATCAGGGATGACTTGTCCTTTGAAGCGAAACCAGTCAGGATTGAAGATCGTCAAAGTAAACAGCTCAGAGGCAAGACCATTAACATGGTGAAAGTGGTGTGGGATGAGCGATCGGGTGACTCAACTTGGGAGTTGGAAGAACCCATGAGAGAAGCCTATCCATATCTCTTTTCCTTGTAATTCAATTTTCCAGGACGAAAATTTTTCTTGTTGGGGAGAATGTAAGGACCTGTAAAATTGAATTGGAATAAAAAGGGTTATATTTTAAAAGAATTCTATGTATGTTTTATTTAAAATAAAAAGGGAGGAAAAGTTAAGTTAGAAGGCTATGAGATCGCCAGTCGCCTGCTACACTTGAGCGCCAGGTGGACGTCGCCAGGGCGCGAGGCATGCAGACATCGCGCGGGCGCGCGAGGCATGCGGGCATCGCGCGGCGCGCGAGGCATGCGGGCATCGCGCGGGCGCGCGAGGCATGCGGGCATCGCACGGGCGCGCGAGGCATGCGGGCATCGCGCGGGCGCGAGGCATGTGGACGTGGCCAAGGCGCGAGAGGCATGCGGTCATTGCCAGGGCGCGAGGCATGTGGACGTGGCCAAGGCGCGAGAGGCATGCGGTCATTGCCAGGGCGCGAGGCATTTGGACGTGGCCAAGGCGCGAGAGTTATGAGGGCGTCGCCAGGGAAGACATCGGTCGTCTCCTAGAGGAAGACATCGGTCGTCTCCCAGAGGAAGACATCGGTCGTCTCCCAGAGGAAGACATCGGTCGTCTTCCAGGGCGAAGGAGACATCGGTCGTTCGCCAGGATGAGTCAGCAGTGGAAAGTTATCGCGCGACGCCGAGTTTCACACAGAGTAAAGTGGGACCCAGACTCCCAGCATGAAACGTCCTGCACACACGCCACGTAGACAAAAAGGGTGGTTTAGAGTGGTGACATCAGAATGTTGGCATGCGCAGGAGACACTCGCGGTCGTACTGTTCAGAGCAGTGGTTGGCATGCACAAGCGACAACAGTGGTAGTACTGTTCAGAGCAGTGGTTGGCATGCACCAGAGACAACAGTGGTCGTACTGTTCAGGGCAGTGGTTCTCAGACTTCTCTGCAGAGTGGGTGTGGCAGCTGCTTTTGGTGGATAAGTTGGGTTAAGATGCAGAGACCCACTGCTGAGAGAACAAAAACGTTGCAACATTCAAAGAGAGAAAGAGTGAGTTACCTCCCTTCTCCTCCAGATATCTCCTTCGCGCTGCGATTCTAGCATCTTCACACAAGAGTACGACGAGAGGCAGCACCATTAGAGCACTTGGGAGATTCTCTGCAAGTCCTTCAACCAGACGCAAAAACAGAGCCAAGGCGTTTTTCAAGCTTCGTTGGGTTTCGGAGCTCCTGGTGTTTTACGCAAGTCCAGGTAAGGGAAGCTAGACTTCATTTTCAATACAAGCCATAGTTTAGCTATTTCTGAAGTGAGGGCGACGTGGTCGCCGGTTTTTCGTTTTCATCTTTGTAAAATGCTCTGTGCTATGTGTTTGGGCGACGTGGTCGCCGGTTTTAAATGCAGACTTCGAAATACCCTGTTTTTGAACTAGATCGCCGGTTTTGGCGTTGTTTACGAACTCCCTGTTTTTGATGTTGCTTTGAAACGGTATGAGATTTAAATGAGATATTCGGAAATAAGAACCTTGGAGTGAGCTTTTGCTGTGATTGAAATTGTTCCTTTAAGTGCTATGTGATGTGTTGAATGTGGTGAATGTGGGATCGAGGCATAGTATTTTTAGGAAAGAAAATACCGTGTAAGATCGTGTAGGATGTGCATTGATCGGTGATTCCTAAGGGGATATCCTGACTCTGCTGAGAAAATGGAATCACATAGAGGAAGTTACTCAGTTGGTGAGAGTCGAAGGAGGTTCATATGAATGGGCGTCTCGTGTGAAAAAGAACGAGCTCCGCCTGTTCTATGGATTAACCCTGTCATACCGGGAGAACTATTGACATTGAGATTATATATGCGCATGCTGTGTGGATTCACAGCGACCCTGTGTGGATTTCACAGTGGTATGGTATGACGGGTGCAGATCTCTGAGTCTAATCAATGCATGAGTCTTCCGGAAGTAGTGTCAAGTGTCTTGTGTGCTGAGTCAGTGGTGGTCTGACATGTGAAATGAGGAACTTGAAATTGATAGACACTTGATACAGTTGTGAAATAGAATGACTCTGGAAAGTATTGCGAAATGTGTGATTTCTGGGCGATCAGGTGAAGAGTATGAGAAACTTGATAACTTTACGTGAATATCTTGAAATTGTTTACCTTGATTTTATTTTAATTATCCTTATTTAAACTCTCTTTAAAATATCTAGCTTACCCTGCGTGTTTTGGTTCTGTGGCTGTTCTCTTAAAACTGTGATGATCGTGTATAACTTACACGGGAGCAGATGATCTTCCAGGAAGTAGAGCTCCTTAGTGAGTGGTCGCCGGAAGCAGATCGGCTGTTTTTGGGTCCCCCGATGGGCGATCGGCCTCGTCCGATAGGAGATCGGTCTCTTCCGATAGGAGATCGCCTGCTTCGTTTTTTTTTACTGTATTTTGTTTATGTTTCTGGAAAAATTTGACCGAATTTGTATTAAACTCCCTGTGAGGAGAAACTACATTTCATATATATAATATTTTGTTCACTTCAATCTATTTGTTACCTTTATTTTCATTATATACATTTGTATGGTATTTTGGCGCGATGTTACAAATGTGGGATCAAGACATAGTATTTTCAGGAAAGGAAATACCGTGTTGAGATCGGTTATGAGGTGTATTGAGCAGTGAGTATCCTGTGAATGAGACGATCCTGACTCTGCTGATATGATGGAGTCACATAGATGAAGTCATTCAGTTGGTGAGAGTCGAAGGAGGTCCATATGTATGGGTAAGTCGTTTGAAAGATAACTGACTTGACCTGTTATATGGATTAACCCTGTCATACTGTGAGAGTGATGAGATTGAGATCGAGATTATGTTGATGCGCATGGCTGTGGGAACATTACAGCAATGAACTATGACAGGTGCAGGTCTCTAGATGCTAAGTTCAACGCACGAGTCTTCCGAAAGTAGTGTCAAGTGTCTGTGTGTGATGAGTCAGTGGAAGTCTGACGTGAGAAATGAGGAACTTTGAAATTGATAGACACTTGATGGTGTATGTGAATTGAACGACTCTTGAGGAAATTGTGAAATATGTGATTACTTGATGGTCATGTGAAGGGAATGAGAAAGTTGATGGTTTTTACGTGGGTGTCTTAAAATTTGTTTTATCATGATTTTAAAGTTTCATATCTAAATTCTCTTTCAAATATCTAGCTTACCCTGCGTTTTTGTTTTGTGGATGTTTTCTTAAACCTGTGATGATCGTGTATAATTTACACGGGAGCAGATGATGTTGCAGGAAGTAGAGCTCCTCAGTGAGTGGTCGCCGGAAGGAGATCGCCTGTTTCTGTTTCTATTAGGCGATCGCCTGTTTTCTGTTTGTGATAGGAGATCGCCTGTTTTCTGTTAGGAGATCGCCTGTTTTTCTGTTTTGCTATATTTTGTTTAAGTTTGGAAAACTGACTGGTTATGTATTAAACTCCCTGTGAGGAGAAATTTCATTATACATATATATATATATACATATGTTCACTTCGATATTATTGTTTTACCTTTATTTCATTTTATAAATATGAAAAGGATTTGGCGGGATGTTACAGGTTGGAGCATCCTGACTTGGCCCTTGGTCTTGTGTCATGCTCCTAGTCTGCCTCCTTGGAGGTTGGGCCTGGTCAGTAGGCGTATTCCCTTCTAGGTCCTCATCAAGAAGGAAGAAAATAACTGGGTATTTAGGAGGATGACTGCTCCAAGAATGGAACGAGGTGCATCTAACCTCAACAATGAAGATGGTGGTGATGTTGTTCCTATGGAAGATGAGACTGTTCAAGCAGCTGAACACTCCCCAGCACAACCATCTGCTCATCCAATACCAGATTCACTAGTAGCTCCATCCATGTATGACAACCTTAATGCTACAGATTACAACGCACTTGTAGCCTACCATTCACCTGAATACAGGGGAGAACCAATGTCTGTATTTGAGAGACAAGTACTACACCGTCTTGATATTCTTGCAGATGATAAGAAGTCTTATTTTGAAATGACTCAAGCCAGGTTCCAGCATATTGACAACCTGATCGACGGAGTTCAGGAACAACTGGCTGAACTGTACTACAAGGACTAAATCTTTTCTCTCCAAATATTGCCTATTATTTCTGTTTGAACATTTTGGTTTTATTTTCCTTGTTCTGTTGCTTAAATCTGGACTGTAATGACTCCTTATGACTATTTTGATTAGTTGCTTGTTTTTAAATCTGGACTGTAATAGCTATTAAATCTTATTGTTTATATGCTCCCACTCTGTTTGATGAATACAAAGGGGGAGAACAATAGCTTCATCATGCTGAAGGAAGGTAGATTATTTCTCATTGTCTAACTATTCAATTTCAATATAATTTCCTTGTGCCTTCTGAAAACTTGTGCAGGAAACATAACTATCTACTTAAAAGAAGTGCAAAGCTATGGGGATTTGTCTCCATCAAACAGGGGGAGATTGTTGAAGATGGATGAAGCATCTTCTCTGCCATGGCTTGTAGATGTTTGATAAGAAAATAACTAGGTTGTCTTGGTAAATGTAGTGATGTAATTAGAGTCTTGGTATATAGACTTGTTTATGTTTAAAATAGCCTTTTGCACTGTGACTCTCCTCATGATCCTAACCAAGATAGCCAGCTCAAGCACTAAGAGGTTTTCAAAAGCTTTTTGTTAAAAATATCTTTGGTTTTTCCTTTAAATCATGTTTCTGGACATAAAATAAATCTGTTGTTTTGTAAATCAACATATTCTTTCTAAACTAGTGCTCATGTTGTTGAAAGTCTACAAGAAAATATAGTTTGGTCCAGCTCTGTTAAGCTAGAAGGTTTCTGAAATACTGTTCCTAATCTTTTCTGAAAGAAACAATCCATTCATTTGTCTTTTTAACAGATTCTTTTTATAACATCTTTTTAAACTGTTTTTTAAAAAAGGTTGTTATGTTTTAGTTTCCTTTAAAAAGAGAGAGGCACTTCTCTTTCAGTAATAGAGATTACACAATTTTGAAAGAGCAATAACGTTTTCCCAGTTGAGATCACATAGTTGATTGCTTTTGTGAGAATTTTCACAAAGATTTTCAAGTGCTTGTTCTTTGGTTACCTTGGTCAAGATTAAGGTGCTGTCATTGTGGTGCTGCAATTTCGTGGCTTCTGTTTTCTGGAGTTTTTGTTCAATCTTTCAGGTTCTTTCATTCTTATTCTCTTCTTGTGTAATGGTGATAGGTTTGACATCTCTTGATAGGTTTTCTTGAGGTGTGTTAGCTGCTGAAATAGGGTTTTTTCAGCACTGGTTTTGTAAGTGTTCTTGTAGTGTTCAAGAATAGCAAGTTTTTGTAATTGTGTTGATTTGTTCTAGTGGAAACCACCTTGGTTTGAGGTGAGACTGGATGTAGCTCTTATAGAGTGAACCAGTATAATTCTTGTGTGCACTTATCTCATTATAATCTATGCTGAATATCTTTAAAATATGAATTCTGCTACAATATAAATCTGTTCTTTTGGAATTGAATCTATTGTTTCTGGAACTGTACACACTGTTCTTCAAAGATTTGTAAAAGGTTCTTTAAGTTCTTATCAAAATCTTGAAGCTAATTGTTGTTCTTAAAGAGAATATTAAGACAAGTAAAACTGAACCTATACAAAGTTCTAAAGAATTTCAAGTCTTCATATTAAAATATCAAGATTGTATTTCTTGGTGAGACTTCTATTCTCTTTGGTGAAACAATAATTTTTAACTGCTTGAAAAATCCTTTTAATCACAATCTGATCAGCCTGTCCTTCAAGTTTTGATGTAAGAATCAGAAAAATAAATTTGTTCTTCTAATAATCAATCTTTTCTTTTTCTAAATCTGTGAAACACTATTTTGATCTACGAAAATTTAATAAGCTCAATTCACCCCCCCCCCCTCTTGAACTTAAGCATTGCTAAACCAAAAATTGGATTCATCCATGGGTTGGGAAGAGTTAGACTGACCCATTGAATGAAGAAATGGCTAAAATAGGAAAAAGAAAAAGAAAGGAAAGGTTTAGAATGGGTAGAGCGCGTACGTTTCGAAGAACACAACGATACAGAAAAAATAAAGAATGGGAAAGCATAAAAGGCAGGAATCGTAAACAGTCCCAGGCAGTTATAGTAGATTAAAAGACATCGCAATAGTAGAAATGAAGACGAATGGCAAAAAGAACGTACCTTTGAGTGATTCTGGTTGTGGAGGATGAGGTATCAAGAACAGAAGCAGAACGCTCGAGAAGCAGAAACGTTTGAAAAATGAGAAAGAGAGGGAACAAAACAGTGAAAGGTGTATAGGGCAAAGGGTTTAATGTATAGGGGAAGCACGAAGCAACAACGCTCCCCAACCATTCAGAAGGGTTTCGCACTTCCCCAATATGTTACTTTTTTTGGAGCGTACATGTGGCAGTCTCAACGGTTGGGAAGCGTTGTCGCTTCGTGCTTCCCCTATATGTTAAACCCTTTCCCCTATACACCCTTCACTGTTTCATTCCCTCTCTCGTTCATCTTTCAAACATCTCTGCTTCTTGAGGGCTCTACTTCCTTCCTCGATACCTCATCACCTGTACTCAGAATCACTTAAAGGTATGTTTTCTTTGCCACTTCTGTCTTTGTTTCTACTATTGTGATGCTCTTTAATCTGCTATAACTGCCTGGGACTATTTATGATTCTCGCATTTTACGTTTCATCACTCTTTGTTTTTCTGTTTCGCTGCGTTCTTTGAAAAGTGCGCATTCTTCCCCTTTTGAGTCTTGCCTTTCTTTTCTTTTATTTGTTTTAGCCATTTCTTCACACGATGGATCAATCCAACTCACCTCAGCCAATGGATGAATCAAACTCACCCCAACCCTGGACTCCACCAACAACCCTAGCTCTTCCCCTTGCTCATTACCAAACACTGCACCCCTGGGCTTCTAGTGGACTCTTAAAGGAGGTCTCTGAGTTCACTACCTCTAAAATCATAGTGCACTATAGGAAGAGCGAGACCTGTCACCCATCCCACATCTTTGCGAAAGAGCACGACAAGTTCGTGTGGGTGACCCCCTGTAGGGTAGACAAACCCGTTTGCTGCGATGAGGCATCCGGCCAGGAGGGTCCGTTCTGCTTCATCTACTCTACGGCTTCAGTAAGGTCCTCCTCCGGCTTCCTCTTACCAGTTTCGAGCGGGCACTCTTGACAGAGATGAACATTGCCCCCGCTCAGCTTCATCCCAATGACTGTGCCTTCGTCAGGGCCTTCGCCATTCTATGCGAGCATTTTGGCCACCTACCTTCTGTGGACGCCTTCCTATACTTCTTCGAGGCTAAGAGTCCAGGGAAGAACTTACGGGTGAGCGTCAATGGGGTTGCTGGAAGAGCACTACTGACTCTCTTCGAACAATCATACAAGAGCTTCAAGGGAAAATTCTTCAAGGTTTGCTGCAATAACCGCGACCCCACCCTCCTAGACGGGTTTCCCCTGTACTGGGTTGAGAAATCCACACTGGCAAAGCCTAGGAGTCTCCTGAACTTGCACCCAAGGGATCAAGAGGTGTGCGAGTTCCTCTCTGGCCTCCAATCGATATTCAACATTGTTGACTTGATAAAGAACGAGTATAGCCCTAAAGCCTTGAAGGGCTATATTGGTACTTGTCTCCTTGCTATTATCATTACTTGTTTTAAATATGCCTGTGTTTTACTTATCCTTTACCTGTTGCTAACTGAGTCTTCCTATTTGGTTGAAGGCATGGTGATTGGTGTTGATAGAAGGAGGCGCCTGGCTGACCTGGCTACAAAGAAGGGTCGTGCTGGCCCCTCCACTACTACTCCATCTGATGTTGTTGTTGCTGCTGCTGGCCCCTCTTTTGCTGCCCCCTCCTTCCCGCCTGCTCCAAGCCACTCCCATGCCACTAGGTCCCAAGGTGTGGCTTTGGTCGCGAGGCCACTCCTTCAGATGACGAGGACACCTATTCTGGCCTGGTCTTCAAGAGGAAACGCAAAGTCGAATCTGCCATCCTTATTGCTTCAAGCTCAGAAGATGGAGGGACCCCTTCCTTCATGATGTAGCCTAGCTTGAGTGCTTTCTTCCATGAGCTGAAAACAAATTTGAAGGTGGCGGAAGCTATGGTTGAAGACGTGCAAGGAGCTCCTAGGAGTTGTGGTTTCCTTGAAGGTGAAGTGTTAGGTGTGGAGAGTGAGTGATGAGGCCATCTCACTTGACTAGATGAAGATGAAGACTAAAGGTGTCTATCCTAGAGGTAGGAGACAAGAGTGATAACTGGCACAAAGTTGGCAGCAATTTCACTCAAATTAATCTTGAGAATTACATGTGCCAAGCACCTCCTTTTATAGCAATAGAGGGCTGGAATTTACAAAGCCAAATTCAAATGAAATGCAAGCTAAATTGGTGCCAAATGAGAGCACATGGAAGGTGTGACTAGCGTTACTTATGCACTCCTCTATGGCCTTATCATGACTGGCCTAGATTAAATTAGGTGTTTTAGAAACCCTAATTTAATCTAGGTTGGTAATTAGGTGCCAAAATTAATTCTAAGAAAAATTACAAATAAAATTTCATATTCTATTTTGACAAAAAGTTAAATTCTACCCTACACTAAACCTATGGCATTTTTAAACATATAGAGGAAAGTTTCTCTGCCATCAGTAGCAGTGTCCCAATCCTCTTGGATTCTTCTTGCCATAGCTCTTGTAGTTGGCCCATATCTTCTATTTGGTGAGCTTGTGCTTGACCTTTGACTTGGACTTGGCCTTGGGCTTGGGCCTCTTCCATCAACCCCTCTGTAACATCCCGCCAAAATAAAGCCATACATACATGTATAATGAAAATAAGGTGAACAAATAATATTGAAGAATGATAATATATATAAGTAATGAAGTTGCTCCTCTTAGGGAGTTTAATACATAACCAGTCAAATGTTTTCAAAATTTAACGAAATGTAATCAAATACAACAAGACCGGCGGTCTCCACACATGAACCGGCGATCTGGTAACAGAAGGCCCAAACAGGCGATCTGCTTAGCAGGACATAAATCCGGCGATCACCACCAAGAGATAGAAAAACCGGCGATCTCTTCCTCGGCGACCTCTCACTAAAGAGCTCTGCTTCCTGGAAGATCATCTGCTCCCGTGTAAGTTATACACGATCATCACAGTTTAAATAGAACAACAGCCAACGAGCAAAACACGCAGGGTAAGCTAGATATTTTAAAGAGAGTTTAAATAAGAACATTAAAATCAGGGTAAGCAATTTTCAAGATATTCACGTAAAGCTATAGATTTTCTCAATACCCTTCACCTGATCGTCCAGAAATCACACATTTCACAATATTCTCAAGAGTTATTCTATTTCACAAAACTGCATCAAGTGTCTATAAATTTCAAGTTCCTCATTTCACATGTCAGACCACCACTTGTAAGGACCTGAAATTTATTGCAATGAAAGAGTATGTTTTAAATAAGTTCTAAGTATGTTTTTATTTAGAATAGAAAGGGAGGAAAAAGTTAAGTTTAGAAGGCTACGAGGTCGCCGGTCGCCTGCTACATGAGCGCCAGGTGGACATCGCGCGGGCGTGAGAGGCATGCAGGCATCGCGCGGGCGCGAGAGGCATGCAGGCATCGCGCGGGCGTGAAAGGCATGCAGGCATCGCGCGGGCGCGAGGGGCATGCGGGCATCGCGCGGGCGCGAGGCACGCAGGCATTGCCAGGGCGCGATGCATGTGGACGTGGCCAAGGCGCGAGAGTTATGAGGGCGTCGCCAGGGAAGACATCGGTTGTCTCCCAGAGGAAGACATCGGTCGTTCGCCAGGAAGATGTCATCGGTGGTGGTCTTCGCGCGAGGTCATCGGTGGTAGTCTTCGCGCGAAAGGTCATCAGTGGTTTCTCTTCGAGCTGGTAGTCATCGGCGAAAGGTCATCGCGCGACGTTGAGTTACACCCAGAGAACGTGGGCCCCAGACTCCCAGCAAGAGACGTTCTGCACGCGTGCCACGTAGACGAAAGAGTGGTTCAGAATAGTGACCTCAGAGCGTAGCCTGCGCAGAGGCACGCTTAGTAGTACTGTTCAGGGAAGCGTGCACGCAAACTTCCCTACAGAGTAGGTGGTGGCAGCTGCTTTTGGAGGGATAAGTTGGTTTAAGTTACAAAAATCCACTGCTGGGAGAAAAGGAAAACATTGTTGTATTCGACGAGAGAAAGAGTGAGTTTCTTCCCTTCTCCTCCAGTTACCTCCTCCGTGTTGCGATTTCAGCATCTCCACACAAGAGTACGACGAGAAGCAACACCATTGGAGCCCCTCGGAAAGTTCTCTGCAACTCCTTCAAAACCAGACGCAAAAACAGAGCCAAGGTATTCTGCAAGCTTCGTTGGATTTCGAAGCTCCTGGTGGTTGCGCAAGTCCAGGTAAGGGAAGCTAGCCCTCTTTTCCATACAAGCCACAGTGTAGCTATCTCTGAAGTGAGGGCGACGTGGTCGCCACTTCTGTTTTCATCTGCGTAAAATGCTCTGTTTGTGTGCTTGGGCGACGTGGTCGCCGGTTTTTAAACATAGCCTTTGAAATACCATGTTTTTGAACTAGATCGCCGGTTTTGGCGCTGTTTTACGAAATCTCTGTTTTTGATGTTGTTTTGAAACTACTTGAGATTTACATGAGATATTCGAAGATCTGAAGCTTTGAAATGTTTGGGGATGTGATTTGAATCATTTACTTGAATGGTAGGATGTGTTTGAATGCTGTGAATGTGGGATCGAGGCATAGTATTTTTCAGGAAAGGAAATACCGTGTAAGATCTGTATAGGTGTATTGACTAGGGGCTTGTCTAGAAGGAGATATCCTGACTCTGCTGAGATAATGAAATCACGTAGATGAAGTTATTCAGTTGGTGAGAGTCGAAGGAGGTTCGTATGAATGGGCGAGTTGTTCAAATGGGAACGAGCTCGGCCTGTTATACGAATTAACCTTGTCATACCGAGAGAATGGTAACAATGAGATGGTATATGCGCATGCTGTGTGGATTCACAGTGGTAGGTATGACAGGTGCAAATCTCTGGGCCTGAGTCAACACACGAGTCAAATTGGAAGTAGTGTCATGTGTCTATGCATGGTGGGTCAGTGGAAAGTCTGACATGTGAAATGAGAAACTGGAATATTGATAGACACTTGATGCTGTGTTGTGAAATGGAATGACTATGGGAAATGTAGTGAATTTGTGATTTTGGGCGATCAGCTGAATGCTAATTGTAGTTCTACGTTTTACATGGATAATTTGGAACTTGGTTTACTTGGATTTTCATGTTCATGAGTTAAACTTCTTTTAAATTATCTAGCTTACCCTTTTATCTGTTATTGTGGTGGTTTTCTCAAAACTGTGATGATCGTGTAATTGTACACGGGAGCAGATGACCTTCCAGGAAGAAGAGCTCCCTAAAGGGGTGGTCGCCGAGGGCAGAGATCGCCCATTTCCACCTCTCGGTGGAGATCGCCGGTTCTGGTGTCCTGATAGAAGATCGCCAGTTTTGAGGCCTTCTGTTAGAGATCGCCGTTTTAAAGTTGGAGATCGCCGTTTTCTTTTGAGACCGCCTGTCTTACTGCATTTCTTTTATTATTTTCGTAAAATCTTGCAAACAATTGATTTGGTTATGTATTAAACTCCCTAAGGGGAGTAACTTCATTTCTGATATATATATATATACATTTTATTTTGCACTCTTCAATATTATTTGGTTACACTTAATTTCAATTATACATGTATGTATGTATTATTTTGGTGGGATGTTACACCACTGACCCAGCACACAAGACACTTGACACTACTTCCGGAAGGCTCGTGCATTGACTAGACTCAGAGATTCTGCACCTGTCATACTAAGTTGTTGTAATGTTTCCACAGCTATGCGCATCAACACATTCTCGATCTCAAGTTCACCATTCTCACAGTATGACAGGGTTAATCCATATAACAGGCCGAGCTCGTTCTGTTTCACACGACTCACCCATACATATGAACCTCCTTCGACTCTCAACGCCTGAATAACTTCATCTATATGAATCCATTATCTCAGGAGAGTCAGGATAATCTCATTATAGACATCACCGATCAATGCACATCCTACACGATCTTACACGGTATTTTCTTTCCTGAAAATACTATGCCTCGATTCCACATTCACAACATTCAACACATCATGCCACACTTAAATGAATGATTTCAATCACAGCAAAACTCCCTCCAATGTTCATGTTTTCGAATATCACATTTACATCTCAAACAGTTTCAAAACAACACCAAAAACAGGGGAGTTCGTAAAACAGCGCCAAAACCGGCGACCTGGTTCAAAAACAGGGTATTTCGAAGTCTGTATTTAAAACCGGCGACCACGTCGCCCAAACACATAGCACAGAGCATTTTACAAAGATGAAAACGAAAACCGGCGACCACGTCGCCCTCACTTCAGAAATAGCTAAACTATGGCTTGTATTGAAAATGAAGTCTAGCTTCCCTTACCTGGACTTGCGCAAAACACCAGGAGCTCCGAAACCCAACGAAGCTTGAACAACGCCTTGGCTCTGTTTTTTTGCGTCTGGTTGAAGGACTTGCAGAGAACCTCCCAGGTGCTCTAATGGTGCTGCCTCTCGTCGTACTCTTGTGTGAAGAGGCTAGAATCGCAGCGCGAAGGAGATATCTGGAGGAGAAGGGAGGTAACTCACTCTTTCTCTCTTTGAATGTTGCAACGTTTTTGTTTTCTCAGCAGTGGGTCTCTGCATCTTAAACCAATTTATCCACCAAAAGCAGCTGCCACACCCACTCTGCAGAGAAGTCTGAGTGTACGTTTCCCTGAACAGTACGACTACAGTTGTCTCTTGTGCAGGCCAACCACTCCCTGAACAGTACTACTGAGCGTGCCTCTGCGCAGGCTAACACTCTGAGGTCACTATTCTGAACCACTCTTTTTGTCTACGTGGCGCGCGTGCAGGACATTCCATGCTGGAAGTCTGGGTCCCACCTTCTCTGTGTGTAACTCGACGTCGCGCGATGACCTTTCACCGATGACCACAGGCGCGAAGTCTACCCACCGATGACCTCTCCCGCGAAGGCTATCCACCGATGACCTCTCGTGCGAAGACAATCCACCGATGACCTCTCGCGCGAAGACAATCCACCGATGACATCTCGCGCGAAGACTATCCACTGATGACCTCTTGCGCGAAGACAATCCACCGATGACCTCTCGCGCGAAGACAATCCACCGATGACCTCTCGCGCGAAGACTATCCACTGAGGACCTCTCTCTGGCGAACGACCGATGTCTCCCCCTGATGATGCCCGCATGCATCTTGCCCTGGCGATGCCTGCATGCCTCGCGCCCTGGCGACGACATGCAGTCTAGGCGACCGGCGATTATGTATTAACAAAGAATTCTTATCGTTTTCTAGACTGCACTTTCCTTCCTTTTTAATTTAAATAAAACATATTTAGAATTTATTTAAAATATACTCTTTTATTCCAATAAATTTTTCAGGTCCTTACATTCTCCCCATCAAGAAAAATTTTCGTCCCCGAAAATTGAATTACAAGGAAAAGAGGTATGGATAAGCCTCCCTCATGGGTTCTTCTAACTCCTAAGTTGAATCCCCCGATCTCTCATCCCACACCACTTTCACCATGTTGATGGTCTTGCCTCTGAGCTGTTTACTTTGCCGATCGTCAATCCTGACTGGTTTTGCTTCAAAGGACAAGTCATCCCTGATCTGCACGTCGTCTACATCCAGCACATGACTAGGGTCTGCCATGTATTTCCTCAGTTGTGACACGTGAAAGACATTGTGCAGATTCGCTAAATGGGGAGGTAGGGCGATCTCATAAGCCACTGGACTAACCTTTCTTAAGATCTGATATGGTCCCACGAACCTAGGGGACAACTTCTTTGACCTGATCGCCCGTCCTACACCCTTGGTTGGTGTCACTTTCATGAACACGTGGTCTCCAGCAGCAAACTCCAAAGGCTTTCTCCTCTGATCTGCATAGGACTTCTGCCTACTCTGAGAAGCTTTCATTCTGCTTTGTATCTGTTTCACCTTCTCGGTCGTCTGCTGAATCAACTCTGGCCCAACCAAGACTGCCTCGCCCTCCTGGTACCAACATAAGGGAGTTCTGCATTTCCTCCCATATAGGGCTTCATATGGTGCCATCCCAATACTGGCGTGGTAGCTATTATTATAGGTAAACTCCACCAGTGGCAACACCTCGTCCCAACTTCCCAAGTGATCTAAGACGCACGTCCTCAGCAGATCTTCCAAGGATTGGATCGTTCTCTCTGACTGACCATCTGTTTGGGGATGATATGCAGAGCTCATCCTCAACTTAGTTCCCAAGCACTCTTGCAAGGTCTGCCAAAACCGTGAAGTGAACCTGGGATCTCTATCTGAAACGATGCTGGAAGGCACTCCATGCAACCTCACTATTTCTTGGATGTATAACTGTGCCAGCTTGGCCATAGGCATCTTCATATTCACTGGAAGGAAGTGGGCACCCTTCCTCAGCCTATCAATGATAACCCAGATTGCATCATGACCCTTTACCGATCTGGGTAAATGGGTGACAAAATCCATGGCGATGCTGTCCCATTTCCACTCAGGGATATCCAGTTGCTGCAACAGCCCGCCAGGTCTTTGATGCTCTACCTTCGCCTTCTGACACGTTAAGCAGGTTGCAACATACTGGGCGATGTCTCTCTTCATGCCCGACCACCAAAATGACTCCTTCAAGTCATGGTACATCTTGTTCATGCCTGGATGAAGGTTAAGGCGACTCTTATGACCTTCTTCTAGGATCATCTTCTTCAACTCTTCATTTGCAGGGATGCAAATTCTGCCATTAAATCTCAAGATCCCATCATCGCCCATCGCAAAGTCTCTCGCCTGATCTGTCCCTAGTGACTCCACAGTACGCTTTAGACTAGGGTCCTCCAACTGCTTATCCCTTAACATCCCAAGGAAGTCATTAGTTATAGCCAGCTTACTACAACTAATGTGATTCACGTGAAATTCTATTCCAAGGTTTAAGTCTCTGAACTGCTCGATCAGTTTCTACTCTTCCATCATCATGGTGGCGACTTGTATTGATTTCCTACTCAAAGCATCAGCCACTACATTGGCCTTCCCTGGATGATACATGAGTTGAAAATCGTAGTCCTTTAGAAACTCCATCCACCTTCTTTGTCTCATGTTTAGTTCCTTCTGATCGAACAGATATTTCAGGCTCTTATGGTCACTGAACACCTGGAACCGAGCTCCATATAAATAGTGCCTCCAGATCTTCAAGGCAAATACCACAGCCGCCAACTCCAAATCATGCGTGGGGTAGTTTCTCTCATGAATCTTGAGTTGCCTTGAAGCATATGCAACCACTCTCTTCTCTTGCATCAAAACACATCCCAAGCCCTGATGTGAAGCGTCACAGAAGACATCAAAAGGTCTTCCTACCTCGGGGATCACTAGCACTGGAGCACTAGTCAACCTCTCCTTTAATTCCATGAAGCTCTGCTCACATCGGTCGGTCCAAGCAAAAGGTTGATCCTTGCGGGTCAGCTGTGTTAAGGGAGCCACTACCTTGGAAAAGTCCTCAATAAACCTCCGATACTAGCCCGCCAACCCCACAAAGCTCCTTATCTCGGTGACTGTCTTTGGACGTTCCCACTGCAGCACTGCCTCTACCTTGGCTGGATCCACCGAGATCCCCTGGGCAGATATCACGTGTCCCAAGAAGTTGACTTCCTTCAGCCAAAACTCACACTTCGTGAACTTGGCATAGAGTTGCTTCTCCCTCAGTATCTCGAATACCGTCCTCAGGTGTTCTTCATGTTCTTCCTCGGTCCTTGAATAGATGAGGATGTCGTCTATGAAGACCACCACAAACTTATCCAAGAAAGGGCGAAAAATCCTATTCATGTAGTCCATGAACAGGGCTGGAGCATTGGTGACTCCAAACGGCATCACTACATACTCATAGTGCCCATACCGAGACCTAAAAGCTGTCTTTTGAACATCTTCAGCTTTTACCAAAATTTGGTGGTACCCCGATCTCAGATCAATCTTGGAGAACACCGAGGCCCCATGTATTTGATCCATCAAATCATCAATCCTAGGCAGGGGGTACTTGTTCTTGATGGTCAACTTGTTCAACTGCCTGTAATCTATACACAGCCGAGACCCTCCATCCTTCTTCTTGACTAGGAGCACTGGAGCTCCCCATGGAGATACACTGGGTCTGATGAATTGCTTCTCCAGCAACTCTTCCACTTGCTTCTTTAACTCCACTAACTCGGCTGGTGCCATCCTATAAGGTGCCATTGACACTGGTCTAGCTCCAGGTACCAAGTCAATGGAGAATTCCACTTCTCTCTTAGGGGGTAACCCAGGTACTTCTTCTGGGAATACATCCGTGAAATCTTTCACCACGGGTATTCTGCTTACGTCCCCTTTATTCTCCACCTCCGACCGAGCGAGTATCACGAAGCACCTCGCCCCATCTTCCAACTCTGACTGCCCTTGCTGAGCAGATATAACATCTGATCCTTGGAGGTCTGGAAACGCAATCCTCTGGCTACCGCAGTCAATGAGAACGTGATTGGCAGCTAACCAATCCATTCCCAGGATAACATCTAGGTCCTGAAGAGGTAGGCAGATCAAGTTCACCTTGAATCTGCGTCCCTCTACAATCACTGGACATTCGGGGCACACTGTAGAGGTCATCACCTGTCCTGACGCAGGTGTAGAGACCAACAGTTCGAAAGGTAACTCCTTCACTAGAAGGCCCAACTCAGCTACACACAGGCTTGACACAAAGGAGTGTGTCGCTCCAGAATCAAACAAAGCTTTTATACCCCTACCGGCTATAAAACATATACCCTGCACGAGGTTACCTGACTGAGACGCCTCTGCTCCTGACATGGCAAACACTCTCCCTGTTGCCTGAGGTCTGCCCCCTTCGTTCCTCATCTGCTGAGAGCCACTGGGTTGGGTCGCCCCATTCCTGCTAGGCTTTCTCTAGCAACGTGTCCTGTCTTTTGGCAGGTAAAACATCTTCTCTCTGAAGTCTTCTTGGGGCACACATTGGGCGTGTGTGACCCACCACAATGGAAACACTTGGGTCTCTAAGGTTGTTGTTGCTGAAACTGGGATGACGCTGTTCCCGCCCGATGTGGTGGAGGTCTCGCATAGGGCTTGCTTTGTGGGTGCTGTGCCTTAGCTTTCCCACTGGAAGAACCTCCTGGGTGTGACCTGATCACCCGAGAATCACCCTTCTCCAGGGTCTCCACCATCTTCGCCTTTTCTACTAAGGCGTGAAATTCCCTGATGCACATCGGGGCTATGGTCTTCTTCAGTCCATGCTTCAGCCCCTCTTCGAACTTCCTACACCTCCAGGCCTCAGAGGTCGCCTGGGTATAGAACCGGGCGAGGTACTCAAAACGAGCAGCATAGGCGTTCACTGACATATCCCCCTGTTCCAACTTCAGGAACTCAGCTTCCCTCGCAAACTTGGCACTGTCAGGGAAGTATTTCTCCAAGAACTTCACCCTGAAGCTCTCCTAATCCAATACATCCCCTCGGGCCTCCATCATCTGCTGAGCTCCCATCCACCAGAACTCAGCTTCTCCTGATAGCAGATAAGTGGCGAACAGCAATTTCTTCTCTTCAGGGCAGGAGGTCGCCCTAAAGATTTTCTCCAACTCTCTGACCCACTGATCTGCCTGGTCAGGGGTAGCATTCCCACTGAACTTGGGTGGGTTGTGCCTCATGAACTCGGTCAGTCCCATCTGTTCTTGAGGCTGACCGACGTGGGAGTTTGTCTCCGCAGATCGAGCAGTTTCCCAGTGTTGCATTGTAGCTTGATGGTTCTGAGCCATCGCTGCATTCTGCTGCTGAATGGCAGTTGCCATCATCTCGATGGCCTTGGCAATCTGGCTCATCTCTGAGGAAGGTTGGGGTGGGGTAGAAGGTCTACGTGCCATCTTCTTCGTTTTTGATTCTGAATCTATTGGCTTCTATATTCCCTACAACTACAAGAATGAGATCGATCAGAAATCAATTCATTCAGGATGTACCATCTAGACCTTACAAAGGTCAGCATCTCAAAGTCATTAAGAATTTGAGTTCATCAACAGGATTATCACACTTATAACTTCAAACAAAACACCAGAACAGTTACCGGTGTGTAAACATCAATCCAAACGACCACTCTCAGTCAATTACAGGAACACTAAACAAATCACACCAGAATTCAATGTAGGCTAAACATCAAACCTTTGGAATTAAGATTAAGAATCATCCCGATCCAGTTATGAGTGTGCACCCTCATTACTTTATCAGGATCTTCTCATTCTTAATACCAAGATTTTCAATTAGAGCATACATTCGCTAAGGTACACACAAAATTTCAATACTAAAAACGTTTTTGAAAACCTTTCACTATAGTTGTTATTTAAAACTCAAATAGATTTTATGAGCAGAAGAAACACAATGGATCCACAGCCCTCAGGTCATCCTAAGGACGAACTGCTCTGATACCATTAATGTAACATCCCGCCAAAATAAAGCCATACATACATGTATAATGAAAATAAGGTGAACAAATAATATTGAAGAATGATAATATATATAAGTAATGAAGTTGCTCCTCTTAGGGAGTTTAATACATAACCAGTCAAATGTTTTCAAAATTTAACGAAATGTAATCAAATACAACAAGACCGGCGGTCTCCACACATGAACCGGCGATCTGGTAACAGAAGGCCCAAACAGGCGATCTGCTTAGCAGGACATAAATCCGGCGATCACCACCAAGAGATAGAAAAACCGGCGATCTCTTCCTCGGTGACCTCTCACTAAGGAGCTCTGCTTCCTGGAAGATCATCTGCTCCCGTGTAAGTTATACACGATCATCACAGTTTAAATAGAACAACAGCCAACGAGCAAAACACGCAGGGTAAGCTAGATATTTTAAAGAGAGTTTAAATAAGAACATTAAAATCAGGGTAAGCAATTTTCAAGATATTCACGTAAAGCTATAGATTTTCTCAATACCCTTCACCTGATCACCCAGAAATCACACATTTCACAATATTCTCAAGAGTCATTCTATTTCACAAAACTGCATCAAGTGTCTATAAATTTCAAGTTCCTCATTTCACATGTCAGACCACCACTGACCCAGCACACAAGACACTTGACACTACTTCCGGAAGACTCGTGCATTGACTAGACTCAGAGATTCTGCACCTGTCATACAAAGCTGTTGTAATGTTTCCACAGCTATGCGCATCAACACATTCTCGATCTCAAGTTCACCATTCTCACAGTATGACAGGGTTAATCCATATAACAGGCCGAGCTCGTTCTGTTTCACACGACTCACCCATACATATGAACCTCCTTCGACTCTCAACGCCTGAATAACTTCATCTATATGAATCCATTATCTCAGGAGAGTCAGGATAATCTCATTATAGACATCACCGATCAATGCACATCCTACACGATCTTACACGGTATTTTCTTTCCTGAAAATACTATGCCTCGATTCCACATTCACAACATTCAACACATCATGCCACACTTAAATGAATGATTTCAATCACAACAAAACTCCCTCCAATGTTCATGTTTTCGAATATCACATTTACATCTCAAACAGTTTCAAAACAACACCAAAAACAGGGGAGTTCGTAAAACAGCGCCAAAACCAGCGACCTGGTTCAAAAACAGGGTATTTCGAAGTCTGTATTTAAAACCGGCGACCACGTCGCCCAAACACATAGCACAGAGCATTTTACAAAGATGAAAACGAAAACCGGCGACCATGTCGCCCTCACTTCAGAAATAGCTAAACTATGGCTTGTATTGAAATGAAGTCTAGCTTCCCTTACCTGGACTTGCGCAAAACACCAGGAGCTCCGAAACCCAACGAAGCTTGAACAACGCCTTGGCTCTGTTTTTTTGCGTCTGGTTGAAGGACTTGCAGAGAACCTCCCAAGTGCTCTAATGGTGCTGCCTCTCGTCGTACTCTTGTGTGAAGAGGCTAGAATCGCAGCGCGAAGGAGATATCTGGAGGAGAAGGGAGGTAACTCACTCTTTCTCTCTTTGAATGTTGCAACGTTTTTGTTTTCTCAGCAGTGGGTCTCTGCATCTTAAACCAATTTATCCACCAAAAGCAGCTGCCACACCCACTCTGCAGAGAAGTCTGAGTGTGCGTTTCCCTGAACAGTACGACTACAGTTGTCTCTTGTGCAGGCCAACCACTCCCTGAACAGTACTACTGAGCGTGCCTCTGCGCAGGCTAACACTCTGAGGTCACTATTCTGAACCACTCTTTTTGTCTACGTGGCGCGCGTGCAGGACGTTCCATGCTGGAAGTTTGGGTCCCACCTTCTCTGTGTGTAACTCGACGTCGCGCGATGACCTTTCACCGATGACCACAGGCGCGAAGTCTACCCACTGATGACCTCTCCCGCGAAGGCTATCCACCGATGACCTCTCGTGCGAAGACAATCCACCGATGACCTCTCGCGCGAAGACAATCCACCGATGACATCTCGCGCGAAGACTATCCACTGATGACCTCTCGCGCGAAGACAATCCACCGATGACCTCTCGCGCGAAGACAATCCACCGATGACCTCTCGCGCGAAGACTATCCACTGAGGACCTCTCTCTGGCGAACGACCGATGTCTCCCCCTGATGATGCCCGCATGCATCTTGCCCTGGCGACGCCTGCATGCCTCGCGCCCTGGCGACGACATGCAGTCTAGGCGACCGGCGATTATGTATTAACAAAGAATTCTTATCGTTTTCTAGACTGCACTTTCCTTCCTTTTTAATTTAAATAAAACACATTTAGAATTTATTTAAAATATACTCTTTTATTCCAATAAATTTTTCAGGTCCTTACACCCTCCCTCTTGAGAAGGATTTGTCCTCAAATCCAATTCTTCATCTTCTTCATTACTTCCTGCAAAAGGGATTAGGTCCATAACATTGAAAGTATTATGAACTTCATATTCTTCAGGTAAATCCAAAATGTATGCATTGTCATTGATTCTCTTGAGAACTTGGAAGGGTCCATCTCCCCCTGGGCTAAGCTTAGATTTTGTTCTTGTGGGAAATCTATCCTTTCTAAGATGTAGCCAAACCCAGTCTCCTTCCTCAAAAATTATCTCTCGCTTCCCCTTATTGCCATGCTTTACATATTTCTTTGTTTCCTGTTTATTTGTTTTTTAATCCTCTCATGCATTTTCTTAACAAGTTCAGCTTTTGCTACTCCTTCTTTGTGCACAAATTCTTGTGGATTAGGAAGAGGCAAAAAATCTAAAGGTGTAAGAGGATTAAACCCATATACAACTTCAAATGGAGAAATATTGGTAGTTTTATTGACTACCCGGTTATATGCAAACTCAATATGGGGAAGGTGTAAGGACCTAGAAAATTTTATTGGAATGAAAGTGATATATTTTAAGTGAATTCTAAGTACGTTTTTATTTAATATATAAAGGAAGGAAAGTGTAGCTTAGAAGTCTACGAGATCGCCGTTGTTGAAGACGGAGGCGACCTCCGACTTCTCTGGTACATAATCGCCAATCGCCTATGGTGCACATGATCGCCGAAAGTGCACTCAGTATGTGGTCAAGATACTGGATCTGTAAGGACCTAGAAACTTTAATTGGAATGAAAGTGTTATATTTAAATAATTCCAGAAGATGTTATTATTTAAAATACAAAGAGTTGGTAATAGAAGTTTCGTAGTAGTCGGACATCGGATGTCGCCCAAGGTCTAGGGTCAGCTGGTAGAGGTCGGTCGGCTGACCATTGTATTAACCAAGTAGTCAGGTGTGATGACTTTATCGTGAGGTAATCACGTGGGTGTGCTCGAGGAAGACATGTGGATCAAGAAGAGTAAAGCAAGAAAAGTGTAGCTTAGAAGTCTTCTACGAGATCGCCGTTATTGAAGGCGGAGGCGATCTCCGACTTCTCTGGCACATAATCGCCTGTCGCCTAGAGGAGACATGACCGCCAATCGCCTATGGTGTACGTGATCGATGGGAGTGCACGTAGTATGTGGTCAAGATGCGGAATCAACCATAGTGGGTTCCAAAAACCACGCGTATCAAGGTGTGGGTTAAGCCTTAGATACGCTGTGCATGCGAAGCTCTATGCTTGAGCATAAGAAATCGTCCTTAGTGTTGCATGCATGGGCGCACAAGGAGTGGTGCTGATCTACTCTTGGAAATGTGAAGCTACCGACGTCACCAAGTCATGTGGAGATGATACCTTGGACGTAACATAGTGGGATGAAGAACCTTCAGCAAGGTGTGACGATGTGACATCGGTGACCAGAGTAAGGCGATGTGTTCTCGTCACACACAAGGGCGATAAGAGATCGCCAACAGGATGAGAGCAACATCGGTCATCAACCAGGATGGGAGACACATCGGTGGTCCTCCAGGGTGAGACATCGGTTGTCTGCCAGGATGAGGAATCAGTCGTCTGTTAGGAAGAGGAATCAGTCATCACCGGGATGAGGCACATCAGTCATCGCCGGTATGAGAGACATGCGGGCATCGCCAGGGCGCGAGGCATGCGGTCATCGCCAGGACGAGACGTCGGTCGTCTCCCAGGGAGAGACATCGGTCGTCCGCCAGATGAGACATCGGTGGATAGTCACCGCGCGAGAGGTCATCGGTGGAAGGTTATCGCGCGATGTCGAGTTTCACACAGATAAGGTGGGACCCAGGCTCCCAGCATGAGACGTACTGCACACGCAACACGTAGACAAAAAGGGTGGTTCAGAATAGTGACATCAGAGAGTTGGCATGCGCAGAGTCACGCGTGGTCGTACTGTTCAGGGAAGCGTGCACGCAAGCTTCCTGCAGAGTGGGTGGTGGCAGCGGCATTTGTGGACAAGTTGGTTTAGATTCAAAAACTCACTTCTGAGAGGAGAGAATGTTGCTGTGGTTCAAGAGTGACAGAGTGAGTTTACCTCCATCCTCCTCTTTTCTCTCCTTCGCGCTGAGATTCAGGTATCCTCAAGCACCAGTACGACGAGCGACGACTACCCTTGGACACCTGGGAGGTTCTCTGCAAGTTCTCCAGACTGAATGCTAAAACAGAGCTAAGGCACCTTTAAGCTTCGGTGGGTTTTGGAGTTCTTGGTGTTTTGCACAAGTCCAGGTAAGGGAAGCTAGCATTTTCGTTTATAAAAATGTTAGGCGAGTAGGTTTTGAAGTGAGGGCGACGTGGTCGCCGGTTTTCATATTGCTTTTCACGATACTCTGTTTTATGTGTGGGGCGACGTAATCACCGATTTTAATGTTGTCTTCGAAATCCCCTGTTTTAGTGTCGCTTTGAACTTGTTTGAGATTGATATGTGAAATGCATGCGTTATTGGAAAAATCTGAACCTTGATACGATTGTTGTTGTGGTTGGAATCGTTCATTTAAGTGTTGTATGGAGCATTGGGTGAATTGATGATCTTTAGCTGTCCTGTGTGGACTTCATTAGCTGTCCTGTGTGGACTTTACTTGCTGTCCTGTGTGGACTTACTTGCTGTCCTGTGTGGACTTTACTTGTTGTCCTGTGTGGACTTTACTTGCTGTCCAGTGTGGACTTTACTTGCTGTCCTGTGTGGACTTACTTGCTGTCCTGTGTGGACTTTACTTGTTGTCCTGTGTGGACTTTACTTGCTGTCCTGTGTGGACTTTACTTGCTGTCCTGTGTGGACTTTACTTGCTGTCCTGTGTGGACTTTACTTGTTGTCCTGTGTGGACTTTACTTGCTGTCCTGTGTGGACTTTACTTGCTGACCTGTGTGGACTTCATTAGCTGTCCTGTGTGGACTTTACTAGCTGTCCTGTGTGGACTTTACAGTGGTGTGGTATGTGTCTATGTGTGTTGAGTCAGTGGAAGTCTGACGTGAGAAATGAGAAACTTTGAAATTAATAGACACTTGATGGTTTATGTGAAACAAATAACACTTGATGAAATTGTGAAGTGTGTGAAATGAATGGGAAAATTGATGGATTTTACGTGAGTGTGTTGAAATTGTTTTATCTTGATTTTAAAGTTTCATATCCAAATTCTCTTTAAAATATATAGCTTACCCTGCGTTTTTGTTTTGTGGATGTTTTCTTAAACCTGTGATGATCGTGTATAATTTACACGGGAGCAGATGATGTTGCAGGAAGTAGAGCTCCTCAGTGAGTGGTCGCCGGAAGGAGATCGCCTGTTTCTGTTTCTGTTAGGCGATCACCCTTTTTCTGTTGTCTGATAGGAGATCGCCTTTTTCTGATAGGAGATCGCCTTTTTCTGTTAGGAGATCGCCTGTTTTTTTTTCTATTTAGCTATATTCTGTTTAAGTTTTGGAAAACTGACTGGTTATGTATTAAACTCCCTGTGAGGAGAAATTTCATTACGTATATATATTTATGTTCACTTCGATATTATGGTTTTACCTTTATTTCATTATATAAATATGAAAAGCATTTTGGCGGGATGTTACAGGATTAACCATAGTGGGTTCCAAAAACCACGCGTATCAAGGTGTGGGTTAAGCCTTAGATACGCTGTGCATGCGAAGCTCTATGCTTGAGCATAAGAAATCGTCCTTAGTGTTGCATGCATGGGTGCACGAGGAGTAGTGCTGATCTACTCTTGGAAATGTGAAGCTACCGACGTCACCAAGTCATGTGGAGATGATACCTTGGACGTAACATAGTGGGATGAAGAACCTTCAGCCAGGCATGGCGATGTGTCGTCTGTAAGGACCTGTAAAATTAAATTGGAATAAAAGGAATATATTTTAAATGAATTCTAAGTATGTTTTTATTTAAAATAAAAAGGAAGGAAAGTGTAGCTTAGAAGACTATGAGATCGCCTGGTTAGTACATAATCGCCTGTCGCCTAGACTACACATGCGGACATCGCCGGGGCGCGAGGCATGCGGACATCACCAGGGCGCGAGGCATGCGGACATCGCTTGGGCGCGAGAGGCATGCGGGCATCGCCAGGGCGCGAGAGACATGCGGGCATCGCCAGGGCGCGAGAGACATACGGGCGTCGCCAGGGATAGACATCGGTCGTCTCCCAGAGAGAGACATCGGTCGTCTTCCAGGGCGAGACATCGGTCGTTCGCCAGGATGAGTCAGCGGTGGAAAGTTGTCGCGCGATGTCGAGCTTCACACGGATAAGGTGGGACCCAGGCTCCCAGCATGAAACATCCTGCACGCGCGCCACGTAGACAAAAAGGGTGGTTCAGAATAGTGACATCAGAGTGTTGGCATGCGCAGGGACAACCGTGGTCGTACTGTTTAGGGAAGCGGTTGGCATGCGCAAGAGACACTCGTGGTCGTACTGTTCAGGGGAGCGTACACTCAGGCTTTCCTGCAGAGTGGGTGGTGGCAGCAGCATGCGCGGACAAGTTGGTTTAGATTCAAAAACCCACTTCTGAGAGGCAAAGGACGTTGCAGTGATTCAAGAGTGAAAGAGTGAGCTCAACTTCATCCTTCTCCTTTCCCTCCTTCGCGCTGTGATTCAGGCATCCTCAAGCACCAGTATGACGAGCGACGACTGCCCTTAGAGCACCTGGGAGGTTCTCTGCAAGTTCTACAAACCAGACGCTAAAACAGAGCTAAGGTATCTTTAAGCTTCGGTGGATTTTGGAGCTCTTGGTGTTTTGCGCAACTCCAGGTAAGGGAAGCTAGCCTTATTTCCAACGAAAACCTTATATTAGATGATTGAGATGATGAGGCGACGTGGTCGCCGGTTTTCAACTGTTATTGCATAATCCCTTGTTTTTGGACGAGATCGCCGGAGGTCCATATGTATGGGTAAGTCGTTTGAAAGATAACTGACTTGACCTGTTATATGGATTAACCCTGTCATACTGTGAGAGTGATGAAATTGAGATCGAGATTGTGTTGATGCGCATGGCTGTGGAAACATTACAGCAATGAAGTATGACAGGTGCAGGTCTCTAGATGCTAAGTTCAACGCACGAGTCTTCCGGAAGTAGTGTCAAGTGTCTTGTGTGATGAGTCAGTGGAAGTCTGACGTGAGAAATGAGAAACATTGAATTGATAGACACTTGATTGAATTATGTGAATTGAACGACTCTTGAGGAAATTGTGAAATCTGTGATTACTTGATGGTCATGTGAAGGGAATGAGAAAGTTGATAGTTTTACGTGGGTATCTTAAAATTCTTTTATCTTGATTTTAAAGTTCATATCTAAACTCTCTTTCAAATATCTAGCTTACCCTGTGTTTGGTTCTGTGGCTGTTTTTCTTAAAACTGTGATGATCGTGTATGATTTACACGGGAGCAGATGATGTTGCAGGAAGTAGAGCTCCTCAGTGAGTGGTCGCCGGAAGGAGATCGCCTGTTTCTTTTTCTGTTAGGCGATCACCCCTTTTTCTGTTTTCTGATAGGAGATCGCCTTTTCCTGATAGGAGATCGTCTTTTTCTGTTAGGAGATCGCCTATTTTTCTATGTTGTTGTATTTTATTTAAGTTTTGGAAAATTGACCGATTATGTATTAAACTCCCTGCGAGGAGAAACTTCATTACTTATATATAATTATGTTCACTTCAATATTATTGTTTTACCTTTATTTCATTTTATAATTATGAAAAGGAATTTGGCGGGATGTTACATTAATGGTATCAGAGCAGTTCGTCCTTAGGATGACTTGAGGGCTGTGGATCCATTGTGTTTCTTCTGCTCATAAAATTTATTTGAGTTTAAAATAACAACTATAGTGAAAGGTTTTCAAACGTTTTTGTATTGAAATTTTGTGTGTGCTTTAGTGAATATATGTCCTAACTAAAAATCTTAGTATTAAGAATGAGAGGATCTTGATAAAGTAGTGAGGGTGCACACTCATAACTGGATCGAGATGATTCTCAATCTTAATTCCAAAGGTATTATAGATTTAGGAGCCTTGGTGAGCAAGCTTAAAGGGTAGGGATGGAAATACAAAAAGTGGGGCTGCCTAGGGTATTGACTTTAGTCAAACCACACCATCATCCTAATATTCTAGAAGATAGGTCAAAAATGCAACATTTGATAGTACACCCCTCCTTCTTTTGCTAAAGGCACCTATTTGCTAGCACACCCCTCCTTCTATTGCTAAGGGCACCTTTTTTATAGCACACCCCTAAGTGAGCAAGTTTTGCTTTCTACACTACACTAATCTACTAAGCTACCCCTAATAGGCCTCCAAGTAGCATGTACAAGGTCTTCTCCCTCCCATCCGTGGCTTGACTCATTTGGGCGTGAATGTGCTTGGCCATGGACCTTGTGAGAGGTCCTAGACGGTCTAGGCTCCCTCTTAGACGCTCCTCATGTAACTCCCCCTTGTCTTGTGCTAGACGCTCTCCATGTGGTTCTAGACGGTCTAGTCTTGGCCCTTGGCTTTCATGGTGGGGTGAGCTTGGCCTCCCTCCATCATCCCCTCCCCCTTGGAAAGGATTTGTCCTCAAATCCAAGTCTTCATTGGTACCTACAAATGGAGATAGGTCAATTACATTAAATGTGTCATGCACTCCATATTCAATATTCAAGAGGTAGGTCCAACTTGTATGCATTGTTGTTGACTCTCTTGAGGACTTGAAAGGGTCTATCTTTTTTGGGCACCGACAAGACAAGTACAGCACAAGGGCTTAGGCTCTTTTGAACCCAACCCTTCTCCAACAAGTCTTGAACTTGTGACTCTATCTCCTTGGTCTGCTCGGGGTTAGTTCTATAGGCGGGCCTATTTGGTAGGCTTGCCCCCGGAATCAAGTCAATTTGGTGTGCTATACCTCTAATGGGAGGGAGTTCATTGGGTCCCTCATTAGAGAATACATCATCAAATTCACTTAAAAGTTTTTCTACTTTAGGAGGTAGACTCATAAGTTCACTACTTGTGGCAGTGCATGCAAGTGTTCCTTTACAAAAGACAAGGCTTGGTTGTTCAACAAGAAGCAAATTTTCCAAGATGTTTTCAAAAGGCTTCTCTTGTTGAGCAACCTTGGGAGAAGGAACACTCTTCTTTCCCTCCTTCCTATCCCTAAGGACTTTTTTCTTTTCAAGCTCTCTTTCCTTTTTCTTTTCCTCATCCCTCTTTTCTTTCATTTGTATTTGGTCTTTCACCACTTGGGAATGTGGTAAAGGACTAAGTACAAACTTTTTATGCTTATGGGTGAAGGAAATCTCATTAGTAAGACCATCATGCAAGGTTTTTTTATCAAATTTCCATGGTCTTCCTAAGAGTATATGGCAAGCTTCCATAGGCACTACATCACATAAAACCTTGTCTTTGTAGTTCCCTATGGAAAACTTGATTTCCACTTGCTTATCTACACTTAGTTCCCCATTCTCATTTATCCATTGCAACTTGTATGGCTTAGGATGAGGAACTACTTGTAGATTGAGCTTTTCAATCATTCTAGAGCTACAACAATTGCAGCTTGATCCACTATCCACAATGAGAGAACATATATTTTCTAAAACTTTACATCTTGTGTGAAAGATGTTCTCTCTTTGTGTCTCCATGGATGCACTAGGATGATTGTTGAGGGTTCTCCTAATCATTAGCAATTCTCCCTCTAATGGATCTACCCTCTCATCCTCTCCCCCTTCCTCTCTTTCACTTGGCTCATCCTCGCCACTAGTGTACTCATCTACACCTTTCAAAAACAAAGTCCTTTGGTTTGGGCATTGTGCTTGCACATGCCCTCTTCCATAGCACTTAAAGCACTTAACGTCCCTAGCTCGGATGGGTGGGGTGGAGGCATCTTTGGCTAAGGGTTTGGTAGTTTCCCTAGGTTTTTCTTTTGATGTACTACCCTCCCTTCTATATTCTCTCTTGGGATAGGAGTTAGAGTAGGATCCAACCTTTAGACTTGAAGTTTTGCGTAAATTTTGTTGCTCAACTTTAATGCAAAGTTGGACCAAGTCATTCAAGTCTTGGTATGGAAGGAGTTCTACTCTATCCCTTATCTCAAGTGAGAGGCCACTAAGGAACCTAGCTATGGTGATATGCTCCTCTTCTCTAATGGAGGCTCTCATCATGTAGAGCTCCATTTTTTGTCTATACTCCTCAACACTCATATTGTTTTGTCAGAGTCTTTGGAGCTTGTCCATCAACTCCCTATGGTAGTATGAGGGTATGTGGCGACGTCTTAGGGCTCCCCTAAGGTCGTTCCAATATTCAATTGGAGGTTCCCTATGAAGACGTCTTTCTCTTTCGAGAGAGGTCCACCAATACATGGCGTTCCCTTGGAAGCTAAGGGTGGCTAGAGGTACCTTGCATTCTTCACTCACCCTATGGCAAGCAAAGAGTTGCTCTACTTTCATCTCCCAATCTAGGTAGGTTTCTACACTCTCCTTACCATGGAAATAAGGTAGGTCTACTCTAACCTCCCTTGGGGCTTCTTCCTCTCTTCTCCTATTTCTCCTAGGGGGTGGTTGGTAGTAATCATTGATTCTAAGGCTTCCCTCCCCTAGAGACTCTTGGATTTGTGATTGAGATGCATGGGTATGTGTTTTTTTTGAATTTTGAGATTTTTCTTCCTTTGCTCTATTTAATTCATTGATTTTAGACTCATTTTCCAATTGTCTATATGAAATGTGTTGTACGTCCTTGGAGAGTTGTTTCAAAAGAGATTTTATGGACCTTACATCACTTTCAATGGACTTGGAAGAGTGAGTAGACATGACTAGAACTTTGTGTATAGAAATGTTTTACTTTTAAGAAAGAAGAGGAAAGTTAATGAAGGTAGCTTTTCAGGTAAGAGAGGTGAGTCACAATGGACTACTTAAATACCAAGTCTTGCCTTAGCCAAAAACTATCCCTCCAAAACCTTTACACAAGTCCTTCTTTAGGTAAAACACTTAGAACACAATGAGGATGAAGAAATCAAATTTTTAATGCAAGAAAACAATGCAAGCTATCTAGCAAATGAAGCAAATTATCAAAGCCTTAAACAAGATTAAACAAGAAATTAACAAAGTGATTAAAGCAAGTTGGTTCAATTAAAGCAATTAACAAAAACAAATTAAGCTAGACGGCCCTAGGTGAGGCTTCTTGGACACTTGGAGCCCTTGAAGACACACTCACCGACTAATTGCGTGATTAACAAGTAATTAACACAAGCAAGATTGCAAAGAAATTAAATGACACTCCCTTTGTTGCTTTTACTATTTGCACCCCTTTTGTTGTTCTTCTAGTTGCACCCCTTTTGTTGCTCTTCTACTTGTTGGGCCTTCCAAAGTGTGTGGTGTATTTGTAGTATGGTGTTTGTTGCTGCCCTTTGCCTTTGTTCCTCTTGGAATTAGGTCAATAAAATCTTCAATCCAGCACCTATTAAGCAAGCTAGACTCCCCTCAAGTCAAATTCCCACTCAACAAGTACCAATTGATATTTAATCCACCAACAAGCTTAGAGGCCAAAGAAAGAAAGCAAGAAACAAATTAATTTGAAAAACAGTACCACACAAATGGAATTAAATGTGACACAACTAGAAAGAGTTCAAATGAAATTAGACAAGCAAATAAAAGGTACTCAAATAATGGATGGCACACAAAAAGGAACCTAGGAATAGCACTAGATTTGATTTAAAAACCAAAAAACAGCACCACAGAAAAGCACAAATTGTTGTGGTCCAGAAAGCGTATCTTTAAAAGATTTATGCTGAGCTGACCCTTTTGTATTTGCTTCTGAAAATTGAGACACAATCATAACAAGATCTTAACAAACTTTTGGCGTTGGTTTCACTCCAAACGCATGTACCAATTAATTTTGGTAAATTTTATAAAATCAGTGCTCAGAGCTGCCAGCTGGAACGTCAGGATTGCACACTTTTTTTGTAATATTTATCTTTTTTTTTCTATTTCTTCTTTTCAGATGGTTCTTTTTTTTTCCTTTTTCTAACACCTCAAATTTGTGAAATCCAGAGGCTCAGAAATTTTTGATGATGTATGTGATTTTTATAAATCAAAACAGTCAGCACAGAAAAGTGAAAAACAAGGGGTTCTGAAAACTGGAATGAAAAACAGAATGATATACCTTAAAAACACAATGGAGTTAATATGATGGAATTTGTGTGGATCTAACACACAAATAAGAACTCAAACTAAAATTAAAAATGCACCAAAGGATCAACACAAAACAGATTTCAGATCAAACATTCAGACCAAAAACAAGAAACAAATAAATCAAAAAGAGTACTACTAGGATTTGATGACAAATATGGAAACACATGACTTAGACAAAACTTATGGATTCATAAAATGAAAAGACACAAGAACATCATATGACCCAAATGAAATTTCAAGCAAGACTCAAATACCTAAAAATAAAAACAGCAACACAAATATATCAAGAATCCTACACAAAATTGAAAATAGATGTTCAAGCACAAGTTTGAACAAACCCACCAAATGAAATGAATAAACAAGCATTCAAATCATATTAAAACACAAAAAACAGCAAGACAACTTGGAATAAAGATGAACAACTTGGAGAAAAGAAGAACTCAAAAAGAAAATGAAAAGAGATACTCATCTTTGAAGAACCATAGCTCTAGATACCAAATGATAGCATTCCTATGAGCTCTTCTTTGGATTTTGGAGTTCCTTGGTGATGATGGATGCGGAAGCTTATGGAGGAGGTGAGCAAGGCCTTCCTAGGAAGCATGGGTGCCTTGAAGGTGCATGAAGAGTGAGGAAATGGGGAGGTTTGGCCAGCCCCTTTGGTAGTGATGAATTGAAGACTAAAACCTAAGTGTTAGGCAAGGAGTAGTGTATGGCACAATTTGGGCAGCATAACAATACTCTATTTAATCTTCAAAATACATGAGGTAGGCCTCCTTATTTATAGATTTAGGAGCCTTGGTGAGCAAGCTTAAAGGGTAGGGATGGAAATACAAAAAGTGGGGCTGCCTAGGGTATTGACTTTAGTCAAACCACACCATCATCCTAATATTCTAGAAGATAGGTCAAAAATGCAACATTTGATAGTACACCCCTCATTCTTTTGCTAAAGGCACCTATTTGCTAGCACACCCCTCCTTCTATTGCTAAGGGCACCTTTTTTATAGCACACCCCTAAGTGAGCAAGTTTTGCTTTCTACACTACACTAATCTACTAAGCTACCCCTAATGGGCCTCCAAGTAGCATGTACAAGGTCTTCTCCCTCCCATCCGTGGCTTGACTCATTTGGGCGTGAATGTGCTTGGCCATGGACCTTGTGAGAGGTCCTAGATGGTCTAGGCTCCCTCTTAGACGCTCCTCATGTAGCTCCCCCTTGTCTTGTGCTAGACGCTCTCCATGTGGTTCTAGACGCTCTAGTCTTGGCCCTTGGCTTTCATGGTGGGGTGAGCTTGGCCTCCCTCCATCACAGTGTATCTCCATGGGGGGCTCCAGTGCTCCTAGTTAAGAAAAAGGATGGAGGGTCTCGGTTGTGTATAGATTACAGGCAGTTGAACAAGTTGACCATCAAGAACAAGTACCCCCTACCTAGAATTGATGATTTGATGGATCAATTACATGGGGCCTCGGTGTTCTCAAAGGTTGATCTGAGATCGGGGTACCACCAAATTTTGGTAAAAGCTGAAGATGTTCAAAAGACAGCATTTAGGTCTCGTTATGGGCACTATGAGTATGTGGTGATCTGTTCATGGATTTCATGAATAGAATTTTTCGCCCTTTCTTGGATAAGTTTGTGGTAGTCTTCATAGACGACATACTCATTTATTCAAGGACCGAGGAAGAACATGAAGAACATCTGAAGACAGTATTGGAGATCCTGAGGGAGAAGCAATTATATGCCAAATTCTCTAAGTGTGAGTTCTGGTTGAAGGAAGTCAACTTCTTAGGACATGTAATATCTGCCCAGGGGATCTCGGTGGATCCAGCCAAAGTGGAGGCAGTGCTTCAGTGGGAACGTCCTAAGACAGTTACTGAGATAAGGAGTTTTGTGGGTTTAGCAGGCTACTATCGGAGGTTCATTGAGGACTTTTCCAAGGTAGTGGCTCCTTTAACACAGTTGACCCACAAGGATCAACCTTTTGCTTGGACCGACCGATGTGAGCAGAGCTTCATGGAACTAAAGGAAAGGTTGACTAGTGCTCCAGTGCTGGTGATCCCCGATGTAGGAAGACCTTTTGATGTCTACTGTGATGCTTCACATCAGGGTTTGGGATGTGTTTTGATGCAAGAGAAAAGAGTGGTTGCATATGCTTCAAGGCAACTCAAGGTTCATTAGAGAAACTATCCTACTCATGATTTGGAGTTGGCGGCTGTGGTGTTTGCCTTGAAGATTTGGAGGCACTATTTATATGGAGCTCGGTTTCAGGTGTTTAGTGACCACAAAAGCCTGAAATATCTGTTTGATCAGAAGGAGTTAAATATGAGGCAAAGAAGATGGATGGAGTTCCTAAAAGATTATGACTTCCAACTGATATATCATCCAGGGAAGGCCAATGTAGTGGCAGATGCCTTGAGTAGGAAATCAATACAAGTATCAACCATGATGATTGAAGAGCAGAAATTGATTGAGCAGTTTAGAGATTTAAACTTTGGAGTGGAATTTCATGTAAATCACATTACTTGTAGTAAGCTGGCTATAACTAATGACGTCCTTGGAGTGATAAAGGATAAGCAGTTGGAGGACCCTAGTCTGAAGCGTACTGTGGAGTCACTAGGGACCGACCAGGCTAAAGACTTTGTGATGGGCGATGATGGGATCTTGAGATTTAATGGCAGAATTTGTGTAACATCCCGCCAAAATCTTTTCATATTTATATAATAAAAATAAAGGTAAACAAATATATTGAAGTGAACATAATTATATATATGTAATGAAGTTTCTCCTCACAGGGAGTTTAATACATAATCGGTCAATTTTCCAAAACTTAAACAAAATACAACAAAAGGACAAGCAGGCGATCTACTATCAGAAAAGGGCGATCTCCTATCAGAAAACAGAAAAAGGGTGATCGCCTAACAGAAACAGAACCGGGCGATCTCCTTCCGGCGACCACTCACTGAGGAGCTCTACTACCTGCAACCTCGTCTGCTCCCGTGCAAAAATACACGATCATCACAGGTTTAAGAAAGCAATCACAATACCAGATAAAAGGGTAAGCTAGATGTTTTAAAAACTTTAAATATGGAACTTTAAATCAATAGAAAACATAAATCTTCACACCATTCATAATCCATATCAATTTCAACCATCAACATTCCCATATTCCACAAACTCGTCAAGTGTCTATTAGCTACTTTCAATATTCATGGTTCACACGTCAGACTTTCCACTGACTCATAACATATAGACACATGACTCTACTTCCGAAAGACTCTTGCGTTGACTCAGACCCAGAGATCTGCACCTGTCATACCACACCACTGTGAAATCCACACAGGGTTGCTGTGAAATCCACACAGCCATGCGCATACATAATCTCAATATCATCACTTTCCCGGTATGACAGGGTTAATTCATATAACAGGTCAAGCTCGTTCTCTTTCAAACAACTTACCCATACATATGAACCTCCTGCGACTCTCCACAACTGAATAACTTCATCTATGTGATTCCATTATATCAGCAGAGTCAGGATATCTCCTTCTAGACAAGTCCCTAGTCAATGCACATTACACACGATCTTACACGGTATTTTCTTTCCTGAAAATACTATGCCTTGATCCCACATTCACAACATTCAACAGCTCATACAACACTTAATGAATGATTCCAATCACAGCAAAACTCATTCCAAGGTTCAGATTTTCGAATATCACATTTAAATCTCAAACAGTTTCAAACAACACCAAAAATAGGGGAGTTCGAAAAACAACGCCCAAACCGACAATCTTGTCCAAAAACAGGGGATTATACAATAACAGTTGAAAACCGGCGACCACGTCGCCCCATCGTCTCAATCATCTAATATAAGGTTTTCGTTGGAAATAAGGCTAGCTTCCCTTACCTGGACTTGCGCAAAACACTAAGAGCTCCAAAACCCACCGAAGCTTAAAGGTGCCTTAGCTCTGTTTTTGCGTCTGGTTTGTAGAACTTGCAGAGAACCTCCCAAGTGTCCAAGGGCAGTCGTCGCTCGTCGTACTGGTGCTTGAGGTTGCCTGAATCGCAACGCGAAGGAGAGAAAAGAGAGGGATGAAGATGCACTCACTCTTTCACTCTTGAGCCAGTGCAACGTTCTTTGCCTCTCAGAAGTGGGTTTTTGAATCTTAAACCAAGTTGTCCACAAAAGCCGCTGCCACCACCCACTCTGCAGGGAAGTTTGCGTGCACGCTTCCCTGAACAGTACGACTACGCGTGCCTCTGCGCAGGCCAACACTCTGATGTCACTATTCTGAACCACCCTTTTTGTCTACGTGTCGCGCGTGCAGTACGTCTGATGCTGAGAGCCTGGGTCCCACCTTATCTGTGTGAAACTCGACATCGCGCGATAACCTTCCACCGATGACCGCTCGCGCGATGACTATCCACCGATGCCTCATCCTAGCGGACGACCGATGTCTCTCCCTGGGAGACGACCGATGTCTCGCCCTGGCGATGACCGCATGCCTCGCGCCCGGCGATGCCCGCATGCCTCGCGCCCTGGCGATGCCCGCATGCCTCGCACCCGACGATGTATGACGACACATCGCCACGCCTTGCTGAAGGTTCTTCATCCCACTATGTTACGTCCAAGGTATCATCTCCACATGACTTGGTGACGTCCGTAGCTTCACATTTCCAAGAGTAGGTCAGCACTACTCCTCGCGCGCCCATGCATGCAACACTAAGGACGATTTCTTATGCTCAAGCTTAGAGCTTCGCATGCACAGCGTATCTAAGGCTTAACCCACACCTCGATAAGCGTGTTTTTGGAACCCACTCTGGTTGATCCAGTATCCTGACCACATACTGAGTGCACTTCCGGCGATCATGTGCACCATAGGCGACTGGCGATCACGTGTAATCTAGGTGACAGGCGATTATGTACTAACCAGGCGATCTCATAGTCTTCTAAACTACACTTTCCTTCCTTTTTATTTTAAATAAAAACATACTTAGAATTCATTTAAAATATATTCCTTTTATTCCAATTTAATTTTACAGGTCCTTACATTCTCCCCAACTAGAAAAATTTTCGTCCTCGAAAATTGAATTACAAGGAAAAGAGGTATGGATAGGCTTCTCTCATGGGTTCTTCTAACTCCCAAGTTGAATCACCCGATCTCTCATCCCACACCACTTTCACCATGCTGATGGTCTTGCCTCTGAGCTGCTTACTTTGCCGATCGTCAATCCTGACTGGTTTTGCTTCAAAGGACAAGTCATCCCTGATCTACACATCGTCCACTTCCAGCACATGACTAGGGTCTGCCATGTACTTCCTCAGCTGTGATACGTGAAAGACATTGTGCAGATTCGCTAAATGGGGAGGTAGGGCGATCTCATAAGCCACTGGACCAATCCTCCTTAAGATCTGATATGGTCCCACGAACTTAGGGGACAACTTCTTTGATCTGATCGCCCGTCCTACACCCTTGGTTGGTGTCACTCTCATGAACACATGGTCTCCAGCAGCAAACTCCAAAGGTTTTCTCCTCTGATCTGCATAGGATTTCTGCCTACTTTGAGAAGTTCTCATTCTGCCTTGTATTTGTTTCACCTTCTCGGTCGTCTGCTGAATCAACTCTGGTCCAACCGATATTGTTTCGCCCTCCTAGTACCAGCACAATGGAGTTCTGCATTTCCTTCCATACAAGGCTTCGTATGGCGCTATCCCTATGCTGGCGTGATAACTGTTATTATAGGTAAACTCCACCAGCGGCAACACCTCATCCCAACTTCCCAATTGATCCAAGACGCACGTCCTCAGTAGATCTTCCAAGGACTGGATCATTCTCTCTGACTGTCCATCTGTTTGAGGATGATATGTCGAGCTCATCCTCAACTTAGTCCCCAAACAATCTTGTAAGGTCTGCCAAAACCGTGAAGTGAACCTGGGATCTCTATCCGAAACAATGCTGGAAGGCACTCCATGCAACCTCACTATTTCTTTGATGTACAACTGTGCCAACTTGGCCATGGGCATTTTCAAATTCACTGGAAGAAAGTGGGCACTCTTCGTCAGCCGATCTACTATGACCCAGATTGCATCATGACCCTTTACCGATCTGGGTAAATGGGTAACAAAATCCATGGCAATGTTGTCCCATTTCCACTCAGGGATATCCAGTTGCTGTAACAACCCGCCAGGTCTTTGATGCTCTACCTTTGCCTTCTGACACGTCAAGCAGGTAGTAACATACTGGGCGATGTCTCTCTTCATGCCCGACCACCAAAATGACTCATTCAAGTCATGGTACATCTTGTTCATGCCTGGATGTAGGCTAAGGCAACTCTTGTGACCTTCCTCTAGGATCATCTTCTTCAACTCTTCATTCGCAGGTATGCAAATTCTGCCATTAAATCTCAAGATCCCATCATCGCCCATCACAAAGTCTCTAGCCTGGTCGGTCCCTAGTGACTCCACAGTACGCTTCAGACTAGGGTCCTCCAACTGCTTATCCCTTATCATTCCAAGGAAGTCATTAGTTATAGCCAGCTTACTACAACTAATGTGATTTACATGAAATTCTACCCCAAGGTTTAAGTCTCTGAACTGCTCGATCAGTTTCTGCTCTTCCATCATCATGGTGGCTACTTGAATTGATTTTCTACTCAAAGCATCTGCCACTACATTGGCCTTCCCTGGATGATACATGAGTTGAAAATCGTAGTCCTTTAGAAACTCCATCCACCTTCTTTGTCTCATGTTTAGTTCCTTCTGATCGAACAGGTATTTCAGGCTCTTATGGTCACTGAACACCTGGAACCGAGCTCCATATAAATAGTGCCTCCAAATCTTCAAGGCAAACACCACCGCCGCCAACTCCAAATCATGAGTAGGATAGTTTCTCTCATGAACCTTGAGTTGCCTTGAAGCATATGCAACCACTTTTTTCTCTTGCATCAAAACACATCCCAAACCCTGATGTGAAGCGTCACAGTAGACATCAAAAGGTCTTCCTACCTCTGGGATCACCAGCACTGGAGCACTAGTCAACCTTTCCTTTAGTTCCATGAAGCTCTGCTCACATCGGTCGGTCCAAGCAAAAGGTTGATCCTTGCGGGTCAGTTGTGTTAAAGGAGCCATTACCTTGGAAAAGTCCTCAATAAACCTCCGATAGTAACCAGCTAAACCCACAAAGCTCCTTATCTCAATAACTGTCTTAGGACGTTCCCACTGAAGCACTGCCTCCACTTTGGCTGGATCCACCGAGATCCCCTGGGCAGATATCACGTGTCCTAAGAAGTTGACTTCCTTCAGCCAGAACTCACACTTAGAGAACTTGGCATAGAGTTGCTTCTCCCTCAGAATCTCCAACACTGTCCTCAGATGTTCTTCACGTCCTTCCTCGGTCCTTGAATAAATGAGTATGTCGTCTATGAAGACTACCACAAACTTATCCAAGAAAGGGCGAAAGATCCTATTCATGTAGTCCATGAACAGAGCTGGAGCATTTGTGACTCCAAACGGCATCACCACATACTCATAGTGCCCATACCGAGACCTAAATGCTGTCTTTTGGACATCTTTGGCCTTTACCAAAATTTGGTGGTACCCCGATCTCAGATCAATCTTTGAGAACACCGAGGCCCCATTTATTTGATCCATCAAATCGTCAATTCTAGGTAGGGGGTACTTGTTCTTGATGGTCAACTTGTTCAACTGCCTGTAATCTATACACAACTGAGACCCTCCATCCTTCTTCTTAACTAGGAGCACTAGAGCCCCCCATGGAGATACACTGGGTCTGATGAATTGTTTCTCCAACAACTCTTCCACTTGCTTCTTTAATTCTACCAACTCGGCTGGTGCCATCCTATAAGGTGCCATTGACACTGGTCCAGCTCCAGGTATCAAATCAATAGAGAATTCCACTTCTCTCTTAGGGGGTAATCCAGGTACTTCTTCTGGAAATACATCCTTGAAATCTTTCACCACATGTGTTCTGCTTATGTCCCCTTCATTCTTCACTTCTAATCGAGCTAGCATCACGAAGCACCTCGCCCCTTTTTCCAACTCCGACCACCCGTGCTGAACAGATATCACCTCTGACTCTTGGAGGTCTGGAAACGCTATCTTCTGACTACCGCAGTCTATGAGAACGTGATTGGCAGCTAGCCAATCCATTCCCAGGATAACATCCAGGTCCTGAAGAGGTAGGCAGATCAAGTTCACTTTGAATCTGCGTCCCTCTACTATCACTGGACATTCGGGGCAAACTGTAGAGGTCAACACCTGTCCTGACGCAGGTGTAGAGACCATCAGTTTGAAAGGTAACTCCTTCACTAGAAGGCCCAACTCGGCTACACACAGGCTTGACACAAAGGAGTGTGTCGCTCCAGAATTAAACAAGGCTTTTACACCTCTACCAGCTATAAAACAAACACCTTGCACGAGGTTACCTGACTGAGACGCCTCCGCTCCTGTCATGGCAAACACTCTCCCTGCTGCCTGAGGTCTGTTGCCTTCGTTTCTCAACTGCTGAGAACCACTGGGTTGAGTCGCCCCATTCCTGTTAGGGCACTCTCTAGCAACGTGCCCCATCTTTTGGTAGGTGTAACACTTTCTCTCTGAATTCTTCTTGAAGCACACATTGGATGTGTGGGGTCCACCACAATGGAAACATTTGGGTTTCCAAGGTTGTTGCTGCTGCAACTGGGATGACGTTGTTCCCGCACGATGTGGTGGAGGTCTCGCATAGGGCTTGCTTTGTGGGTGCTGCCCCTTAGCCTTCCCACTGGAAGAACCCCCTAGGTGTGACCTGATCACCTGAGAATCACCCTTTTCCAGGGTCTCCACCATCTTCGCCTTCTCTACTAAGGCGTGAAATTCCCTTATGCACATCGGGGCTATGGTCCTCTTCAGCCCATGCTTCAGTCCCTCTTCGAACTTCCTACACCTCCAAGCCTCAGAGGTCGCCTGGGTGTAGAATCGGGCAAGATACTCAAACCGAGCAGCATAAGCATTTACTGACATCTCCCCCTGCTCCAATCTGATGAATTCTGCTTCCCTCGCAAATCTTGCACTATCTGGGAAGTATTTCTCCAGGAATTTCACCCTAAAGCTCTCCCAGTCTAACACATCCTCTCGAGCCTCCATCATCTGCTGAGCTCCCATCCACCAGAACTCGGCTTCTCCAGATAGTAGATAGGTGGCGAACACCAATTTCTTCTCTTCAGGGCAGGAGGTCGCCCTGAAGATTTTCTCCAACTCCCTGACCCATTGATCTGCTTGATCAGGGTAGCATTCCCATTGAACTTAGGTGGGTTGTGCCTCATGAACTCGGTCAGTCCCATCTGTTCCTGAGGCTGACCGACGTGGGAATTTGTTTCAGCCGACCGAGCAGTTTCCCAGTGGTGCATTGTAGCTTGATGGTTCTGAGCCATCGCTGCATTCTGTTGTTGGATGGCAGTTGCCATCATCTCAATAGCCTTGGCAATCTGGCTCATTTCCGAAGAAGGTTGGGGAGGGGTAGGAGGTCTACGTGCCATCTTCTTCGTTTCAGATTTTGAAACTATGGGTTTCTATATTCCCTACAACTACAAGAATGAGATCGATTAGAAATCAATTCATTCAGGAGGTAACATCTAGACCTTACAAAGGTCAGCATCTCAAAGTCATTAAGAATTTGAGTTCATCAACAGAATCATAATACTCATAACCTCAAGCAAAACACCAAAACAGCTACTGGTATACAACCATCAATCCAAACAACCACTTTCAGTCAATTACAAAAACACTGAATAAAATGAAATAAATCACACCAGAATTCAATGTATGCTAAACATCAAACCTTTGGAATTAAGATTGAGAATCATCTCGATCCAGTTATGAGTGTGCACCCTCACTACTTTATCAAGATCCTCTCATTCTTAATACTAAGATTTTCAGTTAGGGCATATATTCACTAAAGCACACACAAAATTTCAATACAAAAACGTTTGAAAATCTTTCACTATAGTTGTTATTTAAAACTCAAATAAATTTTATGAGCAGAAGAAACACAATGGATCCACAGCCCTTAGGTCATCCTAGGGACGAACTGCTCTGATACCATTAATGTAACATCCCGCCAAAATCTTTTCATATTTATATAATAAAAATAAAGGTAAAATTATATTGAAGTGAACATAATTATATATATGTAATGAAGTTTCTCCTCACAGGGAGTTTAATACATAATCGGTCAATTTTCCAAAACTTAAACAAAATACAGCAAAAAGACAAGCAGGCGATCTACTATCAGAAAAGGGCGATCTCCTATCAGAAAACAGAAAAAGGGTGATCGCCTAACAGAAACAGAACCGGGCGATCTCCTTCTGGCGACCACTCACTGAGGAGCTCTACTACCTGCAACCTCGTCTGCTCCCGTGCAAAAATACACGATCATCACAGGTTTAAGAAAGCAATCACAATACCAGATAAAAGGGTAAGCTAGATGTTTTAAAAACTTTAAATATGGAACTTTAAATCAATAGAAAACATAAATCTTCACACCATTCATAATCCATATCAATTTCAACCATCAACATTCCCATATTCCACAAACTCGTCAAGTGTCTATTAGCTACTTTCAATATTCATGGTTCACACGTCAGACTTTCCACTGACTCATAACATATAGACACATGACTCTACTTCCGAAAGACTCGTGCGTTGACTCAGACCCAGAGATCTGCACCTGTCATACCACACCACTGTGAAATCCACACAGGGTTGCTGTGAAATCCACACAGCCATGCGCATACATAATCTCAATATCATCACTTTCCCGGTATGACAGGGTTAATTCATATAACAGGTCAAGCTCGTTCTCTTTCAAACAACTTACCCATACATATGAACCTCCTGCGACTCTCCACAACTGAATAACTTCATCTATGTGATTCCATTATATCAGCAGAGTCAGGATATCTCCTTCTAGACAAGTCCCTAGTCAATGCACATTACACACGATCTTACACGGTATTTTCTTTCCTGAAAATACTATGCCTTGATCCCACATTCACAACATTCAACAGCTCATACAACACTTAATGAATGATTCCAATCACAGCAAAACTCATTCCAAGGTTCAGATTTTCGAATATCACATTTAAATCTCAAACAGTTTCAAACAACACCAAAAACAGGGGAGTTCGAAAAACAACGCCAAAACCGGCGATCTTGTCCAAAAACAGGGGATTATACAATAACAGTTGAAAACCGGCGACCACGTCGCCCCATCGTCTCAATCATCTAATATAAGGTTTTCGTTAGAAATAAGGCTAGCTTCCCTTACCTGTACTTGTGTAAGGACCTGTAAAATTAAATTGGAATAAAAAGGAATATATTTTAAATGAATTCTAAGTATGTTTTTATTTAAAATAAAATAAAAAGGAAGGAAAGTGTAGTTTAGAAGACTATAAGATCGCCTGTCGCCTACTACACATGATCGCCAGGGCGCGAGAGGTATGCGGGCGTCGCCAGGGATAGACATCAGTCGTCTCCCAGAGAGAGACATCGGTCGTCTTCCAGAGAGAGAGACATCGGTCGTCTGCCAGGATGAGACATCGGTGGATAGTCATCGCGCGAGCGGTCATCGGTGGAAGATTATCGCGCGATGTCGAGTTTCACACGAATAAAGTGGGACCCAGACTCCCAGCATGACACGTCCTGCACGCGCGCCACGTGGATAAAAAGGGTGGTTCAGAATAGTGACATCAGAAAGTTGGCATGCGCATGAGACACTCGCGGTCGTACTGTTCAGGGAAGTGGTTGGCATGCACAAGAAGACAACCGTGGCCGTACTGTTCAGTGAAACGTACACTCTGGCTTTCTTGCAGAGGGGGTGGTGGCAGCAGCATGCATGGACAAGTAGGCTTGGATTCAAAAACCCACTGCGAGGAGGCAAAGAACGTTGCAGTGACTCAAGAGTGAAAGAGTGAGTGCATCTTCATCCCTCTCTTTTCTCTCCTTCGCGCTGCGATTCAGGGAACCTCAAGCACCAGTACGACGAGCGACGACTGCCCTTGGACACTTGGGAGGTTCTCTGCAAGTTCTCCAGACCGGGACACTAAAACAGAGTGAAAGCATCTTTAAGCTTCGTTGGGTTTCGGAGCTCTTGGAGTTTTGCGCTAGTCCAGGTAAGGGAAGCTAGTACTCTACATTTATAAAAAAAACGTTAGGCGAGTAAGTTCTGAAGTGAGGGCGACGTGGTCGCCGGTTTTAACTTTGTTTTCGAAATCCCCTACTTTTGAATGAGTTCGCCGGTTTGGCGTTGTGTTTCGAACTCCCCTGTTTTAGTGCTATTTGAAACTGCTGAGATTTAAATGTGAAATACATGTGATATTCAAAAATCTGAACCGTGGAATGAATGTTGCTATGACTGAATCGTTCATTTAAGTGTTATATGATGTGTTGAATGTTGTGAATGTGGGATCAAGACATAGTATTTTCAGGAAAGGAAATACCGTGTTGAGATTTGGTTATGAGGGTGTATTGAGCTGTGAGTATCCTGTGATTGAGGCGATCCTGACTCTGCTGAGATAATGGAATCACATAGAGGAAGTTATTCAGTTGGTGAGAGTCGAAGGAGGTTCATATAAATGGTGAGTCGTGTGAAAAAGAACGAGCTCAGCCTGTTATATGGATTAACCCTGTCATACTGTGAGAGTGATGAAATTGAGATCGAGATTGTGTTGATGCGCATGGCTGTGGAAACATTACAGCAAATGAAGTATGACAGGTGCAGGTCTCTGGATGCTAAGTTCAACGCACGAGTCTTCCGGAAGTAGTGTCAAGTGTCTTGTGTGATGAGTCGGTGGAAGTCTGATGTGAGAAATGAGGAACATTGAATTGATAGACACTTGATGAATTATGTGATTTTAACGACTTTTGAGAAATTGAGAAATATGTGTTTAGTTGATGGTTTTACGTGGGTATCTTGAATTTGTTTTACCTTGATTTTTAAAGTTCATACCTAAACTCTCTTTCAATATCTAGCTTACCCTGTGATTTTGGCGTTGTGTTTGGCTTTTTCTTAAACCTGTGATGATCGTGTATAATTTACACGGTAGCAGATGATGTTGTAGGGAGTAGAGCTCCTTAGTGAGTAGTCGCCGGAAGGAGATCGCCTGTTCCTATTTCTGTTAGGCGATCACCCTTCTTCTGTTTTCTAATAGGAGATCGCCGTTCTCTGATAGGAGCACTGGTGCAGAAACGTAAAACAAATGCGGTTATTTTCATTTTACAAATGCGGCTAAACAACCGCATTTGATCAACACGCATTTGTAAATAAGAGATTTACAAATGCGGTTAAACAACCGCATTTGTAAATACTATTTACAAATGCGGTTGTTTCCCGTAACCGCCTCTGTAAATGCTCCAGAGGTGTGCCAGGTTTCATGAATGGCAATGATTTACAAATGCGGTTGTTTACCTTAACCGCATTTGTAAATGAAGGCAATGATTTACAGATGCGGTTGTTTACCTTAACCGCATTTGTAAATCAAGGGAATGATTTACAAATGCGGTTGTAGTAAACAACCGCCTCTGTAAATCACATTTACAGATGCGGTTGTAGTAAGCAACCGCATTTGTAAATCATTCCCTTGATTTACAAATGCGGTTAAGGTAAACAACCGCATTTGTAAATTAGGTTTTTTTTTTTTAGAACTATTTGGTTAGTTGTTTTCCCATACGAATTATCTTATGCAGTTTCATTATACCCATCCCAGCCAGGCAGACAAATAAACAGATTCAGAGAAACAAAGTCAATTTATAGTAATTGATCAAAATGTATACAAAAATAGTAATAATCTCTATCTATTCTTACACTATTGATCAAATCGTAGAGTTATAAAAGTTTAGGAAATATGTGGACCAAGATTGTCTCACATATGTCATGGCTTCCGAACTCATGGGTTCCTCATCCGTGAAGAACTGCATTTCAAAATGGTTGACACATAAATTAGTTTTAAGATAGATAAATTAGTTTGAAGTTATAAAAATAATTTAAGAAATCTTACCTCTTGCCAATTACTTGTAAGACCTAGTCTTACAATGGTACTCATCCATTGCATGACGTAATAGCCACACTCATAGCTTCCTGGTTGTTTATTACACTATAATTCAATAAATTGTAAAAGTTAGTATAATTAAACAATGAAAAAAAAAAAGAAAAATCTTACATACCTTTAATCTTATCCAGTTCAAATTTTGAAAATTTGAATTCGATCTCCCTTTTAGAATGTTATATCCACGCCATGAACTGGTTGAGACAAAAAACCTTGTTAGTGGATTACTTATAGTATCAACCATAGTTAAGTTTATAGTGTACTTACTTATCAATGATATTCTTAAAACTTGTGGATATCTTCTTGTGTAGGGAACAGAACCACAAAGCCGTCCTATCCTTCAGTGATAAGACAAGTAATTGCCAATGACCCCTATATCATCCATGAAAATAGTTGAGTAAATTTATAAAACATGAATATAATAAACTTTTAACATATATATATTTAAACTTACTCGTTAATATAAGGGCACAAATAAACCTCTTTTCCCTCTTTTTCCAGGGTGTTAGTGATGTATGATTGGGTCTCATTTGTCTTTGCTCCAGTGGGATTAGTATATGCAGGATCTAAGAATCCATACACATTTTCCTTCCCCTCAGTGACAGAGACACCATTCAAAAACCTACAAGTAATTAGTTAAATCATAATGAATGCTAATTTAACATAAATGAAAATGAAATGTAGGTAACGATACTTACATCATAAAAAATTGAATGATATTTATATTCAGCTCCTGATCCCCAGCTACAAATTCTAGTAGATCTGACATGTATATGTACAATGGTAGCTCAGGGTTTGTTTCAAAAAAGGTATCATCCCATGGAACTTCCAGAGGATCTCGTCCAAGTTGTCTAGCAACTATAGCTAAGGAAGCTATAGGATCGTCAAGCGGAACCTCTTGTTTCTTTTTCGGACTTGGTTTCCGACGAGGTTTCTACAAAAAGAAAAAAGATTTGTTATAAATTACATGTAATATATAAATATAAATTAGCACATGAAATGAAATTATTACCAGTGGTTGTGGCATATATCGAATCAGGTGTCTGGGCCAGGCTACAAAGGACTGAAATGCTTCGGCCACAGTTGTTACCTCTTCTGAAGGTAGTGGAAGACGAGCATCAGGTACTCGTACTCTTTCAACCGTGACCTTTGCTGCATCAGGGGAGAGAGGAACGTTATGTAAGGTGGTGGCGTCTTCATAGACTTTTCCAATGGCCACCACCTGAGGAATGATGCCACCTTCTACCAGTAGCTCACATTGCCTCGTCTGGCCAATGATATCATCCCCTGATGCTGTAGGAGCTGCACAACTCCCCTTTGTGCTCTTGGGAGCGGGACTAAGAAGCGTCTGAATCGGCTGCTCAGCACAAAGTTGTTGCGATATCTCTTGTCGCAACTCTAGCCTCATCTTTTCCGTCTCCCTTCTCATCTCATCCATTAGTTCCTGACGTAGCCTTTGCTCCATTTCTTTTTTGCTCTCTTTGGAGGAGGAGGATGAGTGTCGTGGTGCAGCTCCAAAATAAAGTCTAATCCCAACTCCTTGTCCAGCTGCACGAACACGACCAGAGTGCTCAGGTTGTCCAATTGCTTCAACAAGGATATCGCGACGACCATCAGCAAGAAAATTACCTTGGGAGTCCAAGGCATCCTGCAAGAGACAAAAATCATGAGGTTTTATTATAAGTAATGCATCATAATAGATGAAAAAAGGCTTAAATAACTTACAATTTTTTCAATGATAAGCCCTGATTGCTCTGAACTTGGTGCACCCGACTTCTTAATTCGGGCCCTCTTCCATTTGTCATGGCGCGTAGGTGGTGATGGAGGATAAGTGACCCCTGTTTCCACATCCTGAGATGCACTCCCCTGTCTGGATTGCTCCTTTTCAACCATCAGTGCTTGCTCAAGCTTTCGATACCCCGCACGAGACATTACGTGCGGGGTAAGATTCTTTAAAGCTATTTCTTGAGCTTTCTTCCGCCGATGCTGTCATAATTGAAATAAACAAAGTGAATTCAATAATATTAACTCATTAATGTTATATAAGTCAAAATAGTTAAGTAGCTTCACTTACAGTCCATTCTTCAGTTAGACGGCTTTCTTTAAAAGCAAGCCATGTCTCTTCATCAATAAAATTGTATCTTTCACAAGGACTTTCATCCTTAAGCTCACCAAAAATGTATCTCGTCGTGAGTCTTGACTTAAAGGCGCGAAACTTTAGTCCGATATTGGATAGAATCCTTGATCGAAGCGGTTCCACATTAGGAATTTCAAAATTTGCCTGGAAAATAACATAACCAAAGTAAAGTTAGTCAATGAATATTAAATAGCTTTATATGATAACAATAATTATGTAAAGCTTACCAGAACATCCTCCCACAGCATGTTTCGGTCGACCTCTGACACCTCGTCCCATGAATTAATCAAAACGGAGACTCTCTCACGAGAAAGAACTCCAAGATAGCTATTAAACTCATCTGCATTAGGACCTGATGCCATTCCAGTGTTGACGTCAATGTCAACAGCTGTCTTCTCACCAGCGGCACGTTTCTTTGCCAGACGCTTCATCCTAGTAGGTCCTCTGTTGCCTCGTCCGGATCGGGGTCTAATTGGAGTTTGATCGTCACCCATATCTCTGTTAAAAAAATTATTTAACAAACATTAGTTCATCTGCATGGAAAGAAAATCATATCAAACAAAAACATAATATAGTAAATGCATATTATAAAAAAATATTTCTAAATTTATTACCATAATGGGTTACAAGTTCATATGTAAATTCCTTCACTGTGGTCTTTACGGGTTGCATGTACATGATCAAGTACATCGTCATCTTTATTAGTTATCATTGGTGTGAATGAATGGGGTTCACCATTTTCAATATCATCTATGGCCTCCCCTTGTTTTTTCCCGTGTAAAACAACATACCAATGTTCTGACGTAGGATCTTTCACGTAGAAAACTTGAGATGCTTGTTGAACCATTATAAATGGCTCATCTCGATACCCTATCTTTCGAAAGTCCACTAGTGTGTATCCTGATTCATCAATTTTAACCCCACTTTTATTGTCAACCCATATACACTTGAAAACTGGAACTGAAAACTTAGTATAGTCAAGCTCCCATATCTCTTCTATAAATCCATAATATGCCATTGATCCAATTACAGGATTTGTATCTTTCGAGGTGGAAAACTGCATTGACTCGGCTTCAAGAGTAACACCAGAATTTTGAACTGTACTCTTTTCATCCATAGACTTAGTGTAAAATATACAATTATTCACTTCGTACGCTTTACAAGAAATGACATCAAACTTCAATCCAGCAGCCAACCAGGTCAAGGTCTCCGATGCCGTTGAATCCTTTAACACCTCCTCTTTAAACCAAGGCATGAATGTTCTATTATGTTCCATCAAGACCCATTTGTCTGCTTGTCTTGGATTATTTGCCTTCACAATGGCTTTATGAGCTTCTATGTAAGGTATAACTTCATCTGTATTATTCAATATATACAAATGTGCTTGCAAGACTTCTGACCGAGATTTGCTTACAATATTCACACCGCGTAAACATTTACTTGTAGAACGCCTATGGTGCCATGAATTAGCTGGAAGACCTATTGGATTTGCTTTTGACATGTAATCTGAACAAAATTCAATACTTTCTTCAGCTATGTACCTTTCAATCATTGAAGCTTCTGGACGATAATGATTTTTCACATAACCTTTCAAAATTTTCATATACCGCTCAACAGGATACATCCATCTTAAGTACACTGGTCCACACAATCTAACCTCTCTAACCAGATGCACAAGTAGATGAACCATGATGTCAAAAAAAGATGGAGGAAAAAACATCTCCAATTCACATAAGATAACAATAATTTCATCTTGAAGTTCATCTAGTTTTAATGGATCAATGACTTTACAACAGATGGAAGAGAAGAATGAGCACAAACGGGTTATGGTATGTCTAACATTTTTTGGTAAGATCCCACGAATAGCTACAGGCAGAAGCTGTTGCATCAAGATGTGGCAATCATGAGACTTCAACCCAATTAGCTTCAAATCTTGCATTGACACTAGGCTCTTCACATTTGAGGAATGTCCTTGTGGCACTTTTACACCCTTTAGACATTGACAGAAACTTACTTTTTCATTTTTTGACATGGTATAACAGGCTGGGGGCAAATATGTACGCTTACCCATTTCTATCGGTGCCAACTCCCCTCGTATGTTCATCTCAACCAAATCTAAACGAGCATTTAGACCATCCTTCGTCTTCCCGTTAATGTTAAGAAGTGTACCAATTAAGCTATCACACACATTCTTCTCAACATGCATTACATCTATACAATGTCTGATTTCTAACCTCGACCAGTACGGAAGATCAAAGAAGATTGATTTTTTCTTCCAAATGTTAGTCACAACTGACTTTTTTTTTTGACTTACCGAAGGTGTGGTCTATGTTATTTACCTTTTCGTAAACCTCAGCAGCAGTTAGTGGAGTTGGTGGACCACTAGTCTCTTGGTGTCCATTAAAGGCTTTTTTCAACCTCCGGTAAGGATGATGACTTCTAAGAAACCTCCGATGGCGAAGATATACTGTCTTCCTTCCATGTTTCAATTGTTGAGAAGCAGTGTCTTCTTCACATATTGGACATGCTTTATGACCCTTAACACTATAACCTGATAAGTTACCATATGCCGGAAAGTCATTGATGGTGCAAAATAACATGGCATGAAGCTTGAAAGTTTCATTAGCAAATCCGTCAAATACTTGAACACCCTCATCCCACATTAACTTCAAATCTTCGATTAAGGGACTTAGATAAACATCTATGTCATTCCCTGGCTGTTTCGGACCAGATATCATCATAGACAACATCATGTACTTTCGCTTCATGCACAATCCAGGAGGTAAGTTGTAAATAACTAGTAAAACAGGCCATGAACTGTGATTTGTACTCATATTACCAAACGGATTCATTCCATCTGTAGCTAGACCAAGTCGGATATTTCTTGATTCTTTACCAAACTCTGGAAACTCATCATCAAATTTCTTCCACTGAACAGAATCAGCTGGATGTCGGTACATGCCATCACATTTCCTCTCATCTGCATGCCATCTAAGATTCTTAGCATCGTCTGGGTTTGCAAACAAACGCTTCATCCTTGGAATGATGGGAAGATACCACATAACCTTCATTGGGGGTCCATGCTTTTCCATCTCTTCAATAGTATCATCATCTGTTTGTTTCAATTTATAACGTGACAACCCACACCTTGGACAACTTTTCAACAATTCAAAATCTTTCCGGTATAATATACAATCATTAGGACATGCATGTATCTTTTTATACTCCATACCCATTGGACAAAGAATCTTTTTGGCCTCGTAATTACGATTAGGTAGAGTATTTCCCTCTGGAAGCATATCCTTCAACAGCTGGAGCAATTCCGTGAAACTTTTATCGGTCCATCCATTTAGTGCCTTCAAATTCATCAATCTTAACACTGCCGACAACCGTGTGAAGTTATTAGTTGATCCAGGATACAATGGAGTCTCTGCATCGCTTGACATACTTCCATATCCATGCGCTTTTGCAAAAGACTCAGCTCCCACATCACGAATCATGTCCTCCAATCGATCATCAACTACATCATCGTGTTCTGCTTCATCCGTGGTGGATCCCACATATTCTTCAGTTACGGAAACACGTGGTAAATTTAATAATTCACCATGCCATGTCCAAGTTGTATAAGATCGAAGAAACCCATCACATAGCAGGTGTTCCCTCATGATATTCACATCCAGTATCCTTCCATTCAAACAGTTAACGCACGGACACCTAATCTTTCCTCCATCACGACCACTATTAATCGCGTTACGCTGCGCAAATTGTATAAATTCTTCTACTCCTCTTTCGTACTCATCACTTATACGAGCACAATGAATCCAACTTCGATCCATTATATATTCTGCAATATAGATACCTAGGATTTTCTAATAAGTGTTCTATCTCATGCATTTGCTGAGGGTCGAACACCCCCGGACTCAATACCAGCACGTATTATTGTCGGAGGTCCAAATACAAACACGATATTCTATTATAATGTAACAACTAACATAACATAAATTCTACTATAAACTAACAAATACTTACTAAATAATTTAAATTTTAGAAAATAGAAATTATATAATACAAATTATATAAATTAATACAAATTTATATTAAATAATATACAAATTATAATACATAAAAAAAAATATTCAAAGTACAGCAAAAAAAAATTAACAAAACTAACATAAAAACTACTAACTAAATAATATAAATTTTAAAAATTAAAAATTATATAATATAAATTTATGTTAAATAATATACAAATTATAATAAATAAAGTCAAAAATTCAAAAAATCAACTAACCTTGTGTGCGAAGATGATGATTCAACTGATAGAAAACCAGAGGTGGAAGCGGGGCGCGACAGCGGCGAGCAATGCAACAGTAACTTCAAGCACTGCGCAAGGAAAAAACCATATATAAGAACAGCATTCCTAAAGGAGAATGAAATGGGATATATACGAAACTCACAATGGAAGCAATAACAATGAAGATGCACAGAAGCAAGGAACACAGCGCAGCGCAGCAACAGCGACAAGGAAGAGCAGAGCAGAAAGAGTGAAAGTGCAGTGGCGCGCTTCAAATTTTAGGTTAAAAACATTTTACAAATGCGGTTATTAGTTAAAACCGCATTTGTAAATGAAAGTTTTTCATTTACAAATGCGGTCATACGCGTGACCGCATTTGTAAATGAAAGGCATTTCATTTACTAATGCGGTCACGCGTATGACCGCATTTGTAAATGAAATGAATTTCATTTACAAATGCGGTCACGCGTATGACCGCATTTGTAAATGAAAAACTTTCATTTACAAATGCGGTCACGCGTATGACCGCATTTGTAAATGAAATGCCTTTCATTTACAAATGCGGTTTTAACTAACAACCGCATTTGTAAAACAAACTAATTTCAAAAATGCCACCGCGTTTTTAACAAAGGCGTTTTAGCGCGAAACCGCACTTAGAAAGGAGTATTCCTTTCATCATTTTGCACTAGTGGAGATCGCCTTTTGCTGTTAGGAGATCGCCTGTCTTTCTATTTTATATGTAATTTTGTTTAGGTTTTTGGAAAATTGACCGAATATGTATTAAACTCCCTGTGAGGAGAAACTTCATTACTTATATATAATTTTGTTCTCTTCAATATATTTGTTTACCTTTATTTTCATTATATAAACATGAATAGTATTTTGGCGGGATGTTACAACTTGCACAAAACACTAAGAGCTCCAAAACCCACCAGAGCTTAAAGGTGCCTTAGCTCTGTTTTTGCGTCTGGTTTGTAGAACTTGCAGAGAACCTCCCAAGTGTCCAAGGGCAGTCGTCGCTCGTCGTACTGGTGCTTGAGGTTGCCTGAATCGCAGCGCGAAGGAGAGAAAAGAGAGGGATGAAGATGCACTCACTCTTTCACTCTTGAGCCACTGCAATGTTCTTTGCCTCTCAGAAGTGGGTTTTTGAATCTTAAACCAAGTTGTCCACAAAAGACGCTGCCACCACCCACTCTGCAGGGAAGTTTGCGTGCACGCTTCCCTGAACAGTACGACTACGCGTGCCTCTGCGTAGGCCAACACTCTGATGTCACTATTCTGAACCACCCTTTTTGTCTACGTGTCACGCGTGCAGTACGTCTGATGCTGAGAGCCTGGGTCCCACCTTATCTGTGTGAAACTCGACATCGCGCGATAACCTTCCACCGATGACCGCTCGTGCGATGACTATCCACCGATGCCTCATCCTAGCGGACGACCGATGTCTCTCCCTGGGAGACGACCGATGTCTCGCCCTGGCGATGACCGCATGCCTCGCGCCCGGCGATGTCCGACGACACATCGCCACACCTTGCTGAAGGTTCTTCATCCCACTATGTTACGTCCAAGGTATCATCTCCACATGACTTGGTGACGTCAATAGCTTCACATGTCCAAGAGTAGGTCAGCACTACTCCTCGTGCGCCCATGCATGCAACACTAAGGACGATTTCTTATGCTCAAGCATAGAGCTTCGCATGCACAGCGTATCTAAGGCTTAACCCACACCTCGATACGCGTGGTTTTTGGAACCCACTGTGGTTGATCCAGTATCCTGACCACATACTGAGTGCACTTTCGGCGATCATGTGCACCATAGGCGACTGGCGATCACGTGTAATCTAGGCGACAGGCGATTATGTACTAACCAGGCGATCTCATAGTCTTCTAAACTACACTTTCCTTCCTTTTTATTTTAAATAAAAACATACTTAGAATTCATTTAAAATATATTCCTTTTATTCCAATTTAATTTTACAGGTCCTTACAATTTGCATACCTGCAAATGAAGAGTTGAAGAAGATGATCCTAGAGGAACGTCACTGGAGTCGCCTTAGCCTACATCCAGGCATGAACAAGATGTACCATGACTTGAAGGAGTCATTTTGGTGGTCGGGCATGAAGAGAGACATCGCCCAGTATGTTACTACCTGGTTGACGTGTCAGAAGGCAAAGGTAGAGCATCAAAGACCTGGCGGTTTGTTACAGCAATTGGATATCCCTGAATGGAAATGGGACTGCATCGCCATGGATTTTGTTACCCATTTACCCAGATCGGTAAAGGGTCATGATGCAATCTGGGTCATCATTGATCGGCTGACGAAGAGTGCTCACTTTCTTCCGGTGAATATGAGGATGCCTATGGCCAAATTGGCACAGCTGTACATCAGAGAAATTGTGAGGTTGCATGGAGTGCCTTCCAGCATTGTTTTGGATAGAGATCCCAGGTTCACTTCACGGTTTTGGCAGACCTTACAAGATTGCTTGGGAACCAAGTTGAGAATGAGCTCGGCATATCATCCTCAAACAGATGGACAGTCAGAGAGAACGATCCAGTCCTTGGAAGATCTGCTGAGGATGTGTGTCTTAGATCAATTGGGAAGTTGGGATGAGGTGTTGTCGCTGGTGGAATTTACTTATAATAACAGTTACCACGCCAGTATTGGGATGGCACCATATGAAGCCCTGTATGGGAGGAAATGCAGAACTCCCTTATGTTGGTACCAGGAGGGCGAAGCAGTCTTGGTTGGGCCAGAGTTGATTCAGCAGACAACCGAGAAGGTGAAACAGATACAAGACAGAATGAAAGCTTCTCAAAGCCGATAGAAATCCTATGCAGATCAGAGGAGAAGACCTCTGGAGTTTGCTGCTAGGGATCAGGTGTTTATGAGAGTGACGCCAACCAAGGGTGTAGGACGAGCTATCAGATCAAGGAAGCTGTCTCCTAAGTTCGTTGGACCATATCAGATCTTAAGGAAGATAGGTCCTGTAGCTTATGAGATTGCTCTACCTCCCCAATTAGCAAATCTGCATAATGTCTTTCACGTGTCACAGCTAAGGAAGTATCTTGCAGACCCTAGTCACGTGTTGGAAGTGGACGATGTGCAGATCAGGGATGACTTGTCGTTTGAAGCGAAACCAGTCAGGATTGACGATCAGCAGAGTAAGCAGCTCAGAGGCAAGACCATCAACATGGTAAAGGTGGTGTGGGATGACAGATCGGGTGATTCAACTTGGGAATTAGAGGAAACCATGAGAGAAGCCTATCCATACCTCTTTTCCCTGTAATTCAATTTTCGAGGACGAAAATTTTTCTTGTTGGGGAGAATGTAAGGACCTAGAAAATTTTATTGGAATGAAAGTGATATATTTTAAGTGAATTCTAAGTATGTTTTTATTTAAAATATAAAGGAAGGAAAGTGTAGCTTAGGAGTCTACGAGATCGCCGTTGTTGAAGATGGAGGCGACCTCCGACTTCTCTGGTACATAATCGCCAATCGCCTATGGTGCACATGATCGCCGAAAGTGCACTCAGTATGTGGTAAGGATACTGGATCAACCATAGTGGGTTCCAAAAACCACGCGTATCAAGGTGTGGGTTAAGCCTTAGATACGCCGTGCATGCGAAGCTCTATGCTTGAGCATAAGAAATCGTCCTTAGTGTTGCATGCATGGGCGCACGAGGAGTAGTGCTGATCTACTCATGGAAATGTGAAGCTACCGACGTCACCAAGTCATGTGGAGATGATACCTTGGACGTAACATAGTGGGATGAAGAACCTTCAGCAAGGCGTGGCGATGTGTCGTCGGGCATCGCCAGGGCGCGAGGCATGCGGGCATCGCCAGGGCGAGAGACATGCGGGCATCGCCAGGGCGCGAGACATGCGGGCATCGCCAGGGCGCGAGACATGCGGGCATCGCCAGGGCGCGAGACATGCGGACATCGCCAGGGCGCGAGGCATGCGGGCATCGCCAGGGCGAGACATCGGTTGTCTTCCAGAGAGAGACATCGGTCGTCTTCCAGAGAAAGACATTGGTCGTCCGCCAGGATGAGTCATCGGTGGAAGGTTATCGCGCGATGTCGAGTTTCACACAGATAAGGTGGGACCCAGGCTCCCAGCATGAGACGTCCTGCATGCACGACACGTAGACAGAAAGGGTGTTTCAGAATAGTTAGCGTCAGAGAGTTGGTGTGCGTAGAAACCCACGTGGTCATACTGTTCAAGGAAGTCTGCACGCAAGCTTTCCTGCAGAGTGGGTAGTGGCAGCGGCAATTGTGGACAAGTTGGTTTAGATTCAAAAACTCACTTCTGAGAGGAAAAGAACGTTGCAGTGGTTCAAGAGTGACAGAGTGAGTTTACCTTCATCCTTCTCTTTTCTCTCCTTCGCGCTGCGATTCAGGCATCCTCAAGCACCAGTACGACGAGCGACGACTGCCCTTGGACACCTGGGAGGTTCTCTGCAAGTTCTCCAAACCGGACGCTAGAACAGAGTTAAGGCATCTTTAAGCTTCGGTGGGTTTTGGAGCTCTTGGTGTTTTTGCGCAAGTTTAGGTAAGGGAAGCTAGTATTTTCGTTTATAAAAACTTTAGGCGAGTTGGTTCTGAAGTGAGGGCGACGTGGTCGCTAGTTTCATATTCTTTTTCATGATGCTCTATTTTTATGTGTGGGGCGACGTGATCGCCGGTTTTAAATGTTGATTTCGAACTCCCCTGTTTTAGTGTCGTTTGAAACTGTTTGAGATTGAAATGTGATATTCGAAAATCTGAACCTTGGAATGATTGTTGCTGTGATTGGAATCGTTCATTTAAGTGTTATATGATGTGTTGAATGCTGTGAATGTGGGATCAAGGCATAGTATTTTTAGGAAAGAAAATACCGTGTAAGATCGTGTAGGATGTGCATTGATCGGTGATTTCTATAATGAGATATCCTGACTCTCCTGATATAATGGAATCATATAGATGAAGTTATTCAGGCGTTGAGAGTCGATGGAGGTTCATACGTATGGGTAAGTTGTTTGAAAGATAACTACTTGACCTGTTGTGTGGATTCACCCTGTCATACTAGGAGAGTGATGAGATTGAGATTGAGATTATGTTGATGCGCATAGCTGTGGGAACTTTACAGCAATGTAGTATGACAGGTGCAGATCTCTGAGTCTAGTCAATGCACGAGTCTTCCGGAAGTAGTGTCAAGTGTCTATGTGTGATGAGTCAGTGGAAGTCTGACGTGAGAAATGAGAAACATTGAAATTGATAGACACTTGATGGATTATGTCAATTGAACGACTCTTGAGGAAATTGTGAAATATGTGATTACTTGATGGTCATGTGAAAGGAATGAGAAAGTTGATGGTTTTTACGTGGGTGTCTTAAATTTGTTTTATCTTGATTTTAAAGTTTCATATCTAAATTCTCTTTAAAATATCTAGCTTACCCTGCGTTTTTGTTTTGTGGACGTTTTCTTAAACCTGTGATGATCGTGTATAATTTACACGGGAGCAGATGATGTTGCAGGAAGTAGAGCTCCTCAGTGAGTGGTTGCCGGAGGGAAATCGCCTGTTTTCTGTTTCTGTTAGGAGATCGCCTGTTTTCTGTTTCTGTTAGGAGATCGCCTGTTTTCTGTTTCTGTTAGGAGATCGCCTGTTTTCTATTTTGCTGTATTTTGTTTAAGTTTTGGAAACTGACTGGATATGTATTAAACTCCCTATGAGGAGAAATTTCATTACATATATATATATTTATGTTCACTTTGATATTATTGTTTTACCTTTATTTTATTATATAAATATGAAAAGTATTTGGCGGGATGTTACAGAAGGTACTCATCCCAAGATTTGTGGTTGCCTTTCATAACTGCCCTAAGCATAGTTGAAAGAGATCTATTTACTACTTCAGTTTGTCCATCCGTTTGAGGATGACAAGAAATTGAAAATTTCAGTTTAGTTCCAAGCCTTTCCCAGAGAGTTCTCCAGAAATGACTTATAAATTTTGGATCTTTATCAAACACTATGCTTTTGGGTAGACCATGAAGTCTCACCACTTCTCTAAAGAAGAGCCTAGAGATATTGTTTGCATCATCTATTTTGTGGCATGGTATAAAATGTGCCATTTTACTAAACCTATCCACAACCACAAATATAGAATCAAAACCTCTTGCAGTCCTAGGAAGTCCTAAAATAAAGTCCATGCTAATGTCTTCCCATGGAGCATTTGCAACAGGCAAAGGAGTATAGAGTCCATGAGGCATTATTTTAGATTTAACTTTTAAACATGAAATGCATCTAAAACAATGTCTTTGAACATGTTTTCTCATGTGTGGCCAAAATAATTTTCCTTTTAAAAGCTCTAGAGTTTTATCAACTCCAAAATGGCCCATGAGACCTCCTTCATGTGTTTCTTTTACAAGAAGCTGTCTATGTGTTCCTTTGGGTATACAGTGTTTTCCTTCTTTAAAAAGATACCCCTCAGACACATAAAATCCTCCTTGTGCTCTATGTTCACATTTAACAAAAGTGGATGCAAAATCTTGATCTTCTTTGTACAGTTCAGGTATGTTTTCAAATCCAAGAATCTAGGCACCAAGTTTTGAAAAGAGGGCATGTCTTCTGGAGAGAGCATCAGCCACAATATTAGTATTGCCCTTCTTGTATTTGATAACATAAGGGAATTGTTCAAGAAATTTAATCCATTTTGCATGGCGTTTATTCAACTTATGCTGACCCTTCAGGTATTTTAAAGACTCATGATCACTATGAATAACGAATTCTTTGGATACTAGATAGTGCTCCCAAGTCTTCAGGGCCCTCACAAGTGCATAGAGTTTCTTATCATAGGTAGGGTAGTTGAGGGTGGCACCATGAAGTTTTTCACTAAAATAAGCAATTGGATGTCCACCTTGCAACAATACCGCACCTATGCCTACTCTTGATGCATCACATTCTAGCTCAAAATTTTTGCAAAGTTTGGTAGAGCTAAAACGGGTGCATTAGTGAGCAAAGCTTTAAGCCTTTGGAAAGCTTGATCTTGCTTCTCTGTCCAACAGAATGGAGTGTCTTTCTTCACTAACTCATTGAGTGGTGAAGCTAGACTTGAGAAGTTAGGCACAAATCCTCTGTAAAAGCTAGCAAGACCATGAAAACTCCTAACCTCTCCCACATTCTGTGGAACTGGCCACTCTCGGATGGCTTTGATTTTTTCAGGGTCAACATGTACCCCATTTTTGCTTACTATAAAACCTAAAAACACTATACTATCAACACAAAAGGTACACTTATCAATATTAGCAAAAAGACTATTTTTCCTAAGCACTAAGAGAACTTCCCTAAGGTGACTTAGGTGGTTTTCTAGGCTTTGGCTATACACTAGAATATCATCAAAATAAACTACTGCATATTTACCTATACAATCTCTCAAGACATGATTCATTAGCCTCATGAATGTGCTAGGTGCATTAGTGAGACCAAAAGGCATCACTAACCACTCATATAGTCCAAATTTGGTTTTAAAAGCGGTTTTCCATTCATCACCTTCTTTAATTCGTATTTGATGATATCCGCTCTTAAGATCAATTTTGGAAAATATAGTAGACCCATGCAATTCATCAAGCATGTCATCTAGTCTTGGGATGGGATGCCTGTACTTGATGGTGATGTTGTTGATGGCCCTACAATCAGAAAACATTCTCCACTTGCCATCTTTCTTAGGCACCAACAAGACAGGTACAACACAAGGACTGAGGCTCTTTTGAACCTAACCCTTCCCCAAAAAATCCTGAACTTGTGATTCTAACTCCTTGGTTTCCTCAGGATTAGTTCTATAAGCTGGTCTATTAGAAAGACTGGCTCCTGGAACTAAATCTATTTGATGTTCTATTCCACTAAAAAGGGGATGTCCCAATGGTCCTTCCTTAGGGAATAAATCATCAAACTCTTTTAAAAGTTCTTTTACCTGAGGAGGTAGAATACTAGCTTCAGAAGATGTGGCAGTGCATGTAAGTGTTCCTTTACACAGCAGGAGGCCTGTAGGTTGTTCAGAAATAAGTATTTTTTTTAACTTTGTTTTCAACTTTTTCTTCCCTCTAAATGTCCTTGTGGGAAGGAACACTCTTCTCCCACGCCTCTTTTTCCCTAAGGGCTTTTTCTTGCTTTTCTATTTTTTTTTTCTTCCTCTCTTTTGAATTTCATTTGTATTTGATCTTTTATCACCTGTGAGTGTGATAAGGGATAGAGTACAAACTTTTTATCCCTATGAGTGAAAGTAATCTCATTGTTAAGACCATTGTGCATAGTTTTCTTATCAAATTGCCATGGTCTACCCAATAAAATATGACAAGCTTCCATGGGAACTACATCACATAAAACTTTGTCTTTACAGTTTCCCACAGAGAACTCGACTTTCACTTGCTTATCTATAGTTAATTGCCCATCTTTATTTATCCACTGAAGTTTATAAGGTTTAGGATGAGGTATTACCTGTAGATTAAGCTTCTCAACCATCCTAGAGCTACAACAGTTGCAACAGAAACCACTGTCCACAATGAGAGAACATACATTTTCAAAAACTTTACATCTTGTGTGGAAGATGTTCTCTCCTTGTAGCCTAGCTTGAGTGCTTTCTTCCATGAGCTGAAAACAAATTTGAAGGTGGCGGAAGCTATGGTTGAAGACGTGCAAGGAGCTCCTAGGAGTTGTGGTTTCCTTGAAGGTGAAGTGTTAGGTGTGGAGAGTGAGTGGTGAGGCCATCTCACTTGACTAGATGAAGATGAAGACTAAAGGTGTCTATCCTAGAGGTAGGAGACAAGAGTGATAACTGGCACAAAGTTGGCAGCAATTTCACTCAAATTAATCTTGAGAATTACATGTGCCAAGCACCTCCTTTTATAGCAATAGAGGGCTGGAATTTACAAAGCCAAATTCAAATGAAATGCAAGCTAAATTGGTGCCAAATGAGAGCACATGGAAGGTGTGACTAGGGAGGTGTGACTAGCGTTACTTATGCACTCCTCTATGGCCTTATAATGACGAGCCTAGATTAAATTAGGTGTTTTAGAAACCCTAATTTAATCTAGGTTGGTAATTAGGTGCCAAATTAATTCTAAAAAAAATTACAAATAAAATTTCCTATTTGTACCGACCAGTCCTCGGACACTGAGGACAGTTTGTAAAGGGGATGAACCACGTCAGCTGGGTCCCATAGCATGGGCCAAAGCCACGTGGAATGGACCCCGCAGGTGGTATTGATGAGAAGGCTGATTAGTCATCAACCCACAGAGAGGGGTGATCAGTCATCAGCCCACAGAGAAGGGTGATTAGTCATCAGCCCACAGAGAAGGGTGATTAGCCATCAGCGTGATGATCACCAGAAAGGGCTGATGTGTCTTCGTCACTCCGTAGGTTGAGGAGTCCTCGGCAACAGAGTGTGACGAGGTGACATCGGTCTTGGGTGATTTGAACAGCGTAATCAGAACAGCTAAGATTGGTTCCCAGAGTGGGCCAATGACCAGTTAAATACCCAGAGGTAGGGACAGGCCTGAATCACGAAGAGCCTATGCGGGTAGCAGGGAGAGCACAGTTAGGTGCAGAGTCCTGAGGGGTCGAGTACTCATCAGACCTAGGGTTTCCCAGTGAAGCTACATACATGGCACGTGAACAGTGAAGGCACTCCCAGAACAGGTGGCCCGAGAGACTAGGTGCACAAGGAGGCACCCAGGTGGTCACCTTGTGAGAGTTTGCACTCCAGAGAAGGAAACCTTATGTGCTAGATTACCCTAAGATTGGGTGATAGCGGCGCAAGGGTATTCCAGTAAACCCTAAATATGGCTAGTAGCACAGTGAACCCTAATTAGGGCTAGCGGCGCAGTAAACCCTACACTATATAAAGGACAGTAAAATACTTCACAAAGGTACGCAGTTTCTAGACCTAAACAGAGAGAGACTCAATACACTTGGTGTTACTTGCCCACTATTGACTTGAGCGTCAGAGTGCAAACGGCCTCTAGGGCACCCCTTTCTCTTTTGCTGGTGCAGATTGTTTCGCAAGAATCAAGCATGTATCAACGTGAGGAAGGAGGCGTGTGAGTGTCGTGGAGTCAAATGACAGGCGAATCAACCGACAAGAACATTTGGTGCCCACTGCGGGACCGGAGTAAAACAAGGTCCCATACACGAGAGTGAGAGAAAAAAATCACAGAAGATGAGGAATACAAGACACGGCTCCGTTCCACCAAATGGAGGCGACAGCGTTACCATGCAACAACTCATGGAAACGATGCGCGCCCTCCAGGAGACGATGACGGAGTCCAGAGCGCATCAGGCGCGTATGTAGGAGGACCTGGCCGCCTCACAGGCCAGGAATGAGGAGTTGCACCGAGCGAACGAGGAGTTGCGCTTGAATCTGCAACACATGCAACAAGCTAGAGATCGTGGGGAAGATGATCGGGCTCCACCAACGCCCCTATTCTTGCCGGTTGACCCGCCTGTCGGTTGATTCACGACACGCACACGCCTTCTTCCTCACATTGATATGTGCTTGGTTCTTTCGAAGCAATCTGCACCTGCAAAAGAGAAAGGGGGCGCCCTAGAGGCCGTTTGCACTCCGACGCTCAAGTCAGTGTAAGGCAAGGAACACCAAGTGTATTGAGTTTCTCTTTGTGTTTAGGTCTAGAAACTGCGTACCTTTGTGGAGTATTTTACTGTCCCTTATATAGCCTAGGGTTTACTATGCCGCTAGCCCTAATTAGGGTTCACTGCGCTACTAGCCATATTTAGGGTTTACTGGAATACCCTTGCGCCGCTATCACCCAATCTTAGGGTAATCTAGCACATCAGGTTTCCTTCTCTGGAGTGCAAACTTTAACAGGGTGACCACCTGGGTGCCTCCTTGTGCACCTAGTCTCTGGGGCCGCCTGTTCTGGGAGTGCCTTCACTGTTCACGTGCCATGCATGTAGCTTCACTGGGAAACCCTAGTTCTGATGAGTACTCGACCCTTCAGGACTCTGCACCTAACTGTGCTCTCCCTGCTACCTGCATGGGCACTTCGTGATTCAGGCCTCTCCCTACCTCTGGGTATTTAACTGGTCTTCCCCCAAGGCCGATGTCTCCTCGTCTTCACCCAAGGCCGATGTCACCTCGCCATACTCTGAGCGGCGATGACACCTCAGCCCATCCTGGTGGTCCGACGACTACTCACCCTTCCCTGTGGGGACGCGCTGATGACTAATCACCCTTCTCTGTGGGAACATGCTGATGACTGATCACCCTACTCTGAGGGGACACACCGATGACTGATCACCCTTTAATCCAAGCTGCCTGCGGGGTCCACTCCACGTGGCTTTGGCCCATGCTATGGGACCCAGCTGACGTGGTTCGCCCTTTACTACCTGTTATCGGTGTCCGAGGACTGGTCGGTACACAAGCCCCCCAGTGTCAAGTTGTTAACTTGTTTCAGCGAAGAGACTAAGTCATTGGCCCGGGCGACCTACGTGGCTCTGCGCGTATGGACATAAGTAGCGCGTTGAAGGGACATCTCACCACCTTGTCATCGCCCACCTCTCTTACCCTCTGAGGACTTCATTGGTGAGCTCTCTGCTCGAATTGAGGGCTTCTTTCTCGACAAAGAGGTGTAAATTAAGCTTCTCCCCGATGACCTTGCACCGATGACTGATCGGTGCTTTATTACCTCTCGCGCTCTGCTGTCAGGCGCTCATCTAGGCACTGATCCGCTGGTGGTGGTCACTTTAGCAACTGACCACCGATCACCGTTCTGAGTGATCTCCCCTCTGATTCACCTGGACCGACCGGATCAGCCCCCAAAGGCCTTTCCCATGCCTTTCTCCCAGGCGATTATGAACACGGTGGTCCCAGCCACCTTTGTAGGGCCTAAGACCGTGTTCACCGGGAAAGAAGACCCTGAAACACATCTCACTGCTTTCCATACGCAGATGATGTTGTCAGGAGGGTTTGATGCAGTGCACTGCAAGCTTTTCATGGCCACGTTACAGGAACAGTGCTAGAATGGTTCGTGAGTTTGCCCGAGGGACATATCACGTCCTTCGTGCAAATCTCTGCGCATTTCAGGGAGCAGTATCTGGTCAACAGGGCCCCTCCACCAGTGTCTTACGACCTTTTCGATGTAAGGCAGCACCAGAGGGAGTCCCTTAGAGATTACCTCAACAGGTTTGGGGCGATGGTGGTAAGATTGCATACCAAGGATGAAGATATGGTGGTGCACGCCTTCAGGAAAGGTGTATTGCCAGGGCCTTTCAGCGAGTCTTTGATCCGCAGCTGCCCCAAGACCTTCGGCGACATAAAACGACGTGTCGTGGCTCACATTGTCGCTGAGGGAGAGCTCAATGAGAAGCGAGAAAGCGCAGTCTCATCAAGGCCCCGAGTGCCTAGTCGACCTCAACCCCTGCGAGTGCACGAGGCGACCATAGAGAAGAAGGCTCAAGGGAAACAGAAGCTCTACGAGCCCCGGAAGCCCCAAACTAGGGCACGAGCCAAGGATGACGTGCCCCCTAGGCATGAATTTCTGGTGGAGCTGAAGGAACTGATCGCCATTCCTAATGTGGCGGAAAGGTTGAAGATGCCCCCAAAGAGTGATAAGAGGTTGGGGCCAAACAAGAACGCCTGGTGCGAGTTCCATCAGGCCATTGGTCACCCCATTCGCAACTGTCTGGCTTTGGGACACCAATTGGACGAGTTAGTGAAGAGTGGATTCTTGAGTGACTACCTGAAGGAGGCACAAGGGGGCGAGGCGATAGGTGTACAGAGGACAGACCAAGGGCATGAAGTGCCCATACATGGTGAGATCCACACTATATCAGGTGGGTTCTCAGGAGGAGGGTGCACTTCTTCTCAACGCAAAAAGTATGCATGTTCTGTGATGGTAGTGGAGACATGCAAGGACGAACATTTCCCAGACATCGACCTCGTTTTACAAAGGCTGATCGCCGAGATGTTATCCCCCATGATAACGATCTGGTGGTAATTTCAGTTGTCACTGCCGCACGCAAGGTACACCGAGTGCTAGTAGATCAAGGAAGTTCTGCCGACGTGATGTTCTGGTCAACATTCAACAAGTTGCAGTTGTCTCCTGATCAGCTGCGACCCTACGTTGGCTGCTTGTATGGGTTCGCAAGAGACCAAGTGGAAGTGCGGGGATACATCGAGCTGAGGACCACTTTCACTGATGGAGTGGCCTCCCACACAGAGAACATCAGGTACCTCGTGGTAAACGCCCCATCTGCCTACAACATGCTGCTGGGCAAACTAGCCTTAAACAGGTTAAGGGCCATGGTGTCCACAAGGCACATGAAAATGAAGTTTCCTTCGATGGAGGGGATGGTGATAACCATCAAGTCAGATCAAAAAGAGGCTAAAAGGTGCTACGAGAATAGCCTCAAGACAAAAAGGGGAGTCTGCATGGTTACCACCTCACCACCTGTAACATCCCGCCAAATTGTTTTCATATTTATATAATAAAAATAAAGGTAAACAAATATATTGAAGTGTACATAATTATATATATGTAATGAAGTTTCTCCTCACAGGGAGTTTAATACATAATCGGTCAATTTCCAAAACTTAAACAAATACAGCAAAAAGAAAAAAAAAACAGGCGATCTCCTAACAGAAAACAGAAACAGGCGATCGCCTAACAGAAACAGAAACAGGCGATCTCCTTCCGGGGACCACTCACAGAGGAGCTCTACTACCTGCAACCTCGTCTGCTCCCGTGCAAAAATACACGATCATCACAGGTTTAAGAAAACAATCACAATACCAGATAAAAGGGTAAGCTAGATATTTTAAAAACTTTAAATATGAAACTTTATATCAATAGAAAACGTAAATCTTCACACCATTCATAATCTATATCAATTTCAACCATCAACATTCCCATATCCCACAAACTCGTCAAGTGTCTATTCACTACATTCAATATTCAAGGTTCACACGTCAGACTTTCCACTGACTCATAACATATAGACACATGACTCTACTTCCGGAAGACTCGTGCGTTGACTCAGACTCAGAGATCTGCACCCGTCATACCACACCACTGTGAAATCCACATAGGGTCACTGTGAAATCCACACAGCCATGCGCATACATAATCTCAATATCATCACTCTCCCGGTATGACAGGGTTAATTCATATAACAGGTCAAGTCAGTTATCTTTCAAACAACTTACCCATACATATGAACCTCCTTCAACTCTCCACAACTGAATAACTTCATCTATGTGATTCCATTATATCAGCAGAGTCAGGATATCTCCTTCTAGACAAGTCCCTAGTCAATACACATTACGCACGATCTTACACGGTATTTTCTTTCCTGAAAATACTATGCCTTGATCCCACATTCACAACATTCAACACATCATACAACTCTTAATGAATGATTCAGTCACAGCAACATTCGTTCCACGGTTCAGATTTTCGAATATCACATGCATTTCACATTTAAATCTCAAACATTTTCAAACAACACTAAAACATGGGACTTCGAAAAACAACGCCAAAACCGGCGATCTCGTCCAAAAACAGGGGATTATGCAATAACAGTTGAAAACCGGGGACCACGTCGCCCCATCATCAAAATCATCTAATATAAGGTTTTCGTTGGAAATAAGGCTAGCTTCCCTTACCTGGACTAGCGCAAAACACCAAGAGCTCCGAAACCCACCGAAGCTTAAAGATGCTTTCACTCTGTTTTAGCGTCCCGGTCTAGAGTGTAAGGACCTAGAAACTTTAAATTGGAATAAAAGTGTTATATTTAAATAATTTCAGAAGATGTTATTATTTAAAATACAAAGAGCTGGTAAATGAAGTTTCATAGTAGTCGGACATCGGACGTCGCCCAAGGTCTGGGGTCAGCTGGTAGAGGTCGGTCGGCTGGCATGTAGATCAAGAAGAGTAAAGGAAGAAAAGTGTAGCTAAGAAGTCTTCTACGAGATCGCCGTTATTGAAGACGGAGGCGATCTCCTACTTCTCTGGGACATAATCGCCTGTCGCCTAGAGGAGACATGACCGCCAATCGCCTATGGTGTACGTGATCGACGGGAGTTCACGTGGTATGTGGTCAAGATGCTGGATTAACCATAGTGGGTTCCAAAAACCACGCGTATCAAGGTGTGGGTTAAGCCTTAGAAACGCTGTGCATGCGAAGCTCTATGCTTGAGCATAAGAGATCGCCCTTAGTGTTGCATGCATGGGCGCAAGAGGAGTAGTGCTGATCTACTCTTGGAAATGTGAAGCTACCGACGTCACCAAGTCATCTGGAGGTGATACCTTGGACGTAACATAATGGGAGGATGAACCTTCAGCAAGGTGTGACGATGTGACATCGGTGACCAGAGTAAGGCGACGTGTTCTCGTCACACACAAGGGCGATAAGAGATCGCCAACAGGATGAGAGGAACATCGGTCATCAACCAGGATGGGAGACACATCGGTGGTCTGCCAGGGAGAGACATCGGTGGTCTGCCAGGGTGAGACATCGGTTGTCTGCCAGTGTGAGACATCGGTGGACCTCCAGGGTGATACATCGGTTGTCTGCCAGGATGAGGAATCAGTCGTCCATCAGGAAGAGGAATCATTCATCACCGGGATGAGGCACATCAGTCATCGCCGGTATGAGAGACACATCGGTCGTCTCCCAAGGAGAGACATCGGTCGTCCTCCAGGATGAGTCCTCGGTGGATAGTCATCGCGCGAGAGGTCATTGGTGGAAGGTTATCGCGCGATGTCGAGTTTCACGCAGATAAGGTGGGACCCAGGCTCTCAGCATCAGACGTACTGCACGCGCGACAGATAGACAAAAAGGGTGGTTCAGAATAGTGACCTCGGAATGTTGGCCTGCGCAGAGGCACGCGTAGTCGTACTATTCAGGGAAGCGTACACGCAAACTTCCCTGCAGAGTGGGTGGTGGCAGCGGCTTTTGTGGACAAGTTGGTTTAAGATTCAAAAACCCACTTCTGAGAGGCAAAGGACGTTGCAGTGGTTCAAGAGTGAAAGAGTGAGCTCACCTTCACTCTTCTCCTTTTCTCTCCTTCGCGCTGCGATTCAGGCATCCTCAAGCACCTGTGCGACGAGCGACGACTGCCCTTGGAGCACCTGGGAAGTTCTCTGCAAGTGCTACAAACCAGACGCAAAAACAGAGCCAAGGCATCCTTTAAGCTCGGTGGGTTTTGGAGCTCTTGGTGTTTTGCGCAAGTCCAGGTAAGGGAAGCTAGTCTTATTTTCAATAAAAGCCGTAGATTTACTGTTTCTGAAGTGAGGGCGACGTGGTCGCCGGTTTCATATTCTTTTTCACGATGTTCTGTTCTTATGTGTTTGGGCGACGTGATCGCCGGTTTTAAATACAGATTTCGAAATCCCCTGTTTTGGACGTGATCGCCGATTTTGGCGTTGTTTTTCGAACTCCCCTGTTTTAGTGGTGTTTGAAAACTGTTTGAGATTTAAATGTGGAATACATTTGATATTTGAAAATTTGAACCGTGGAATGAATGTTGCTGTGACTGAATCATTCATTCAGTGTTGTATGATTTATTGATTATTGTGAATGTGGGATCAAGGCATAGTATTTTCAGGAAAGAAAATACCGTGTAAGATCGTGTGTAATGTGTATTGACTAGGGGCTTGTCTAGAAGGAGGTATCCTGACTCTGCTGATATAATGGAATCACATAGACGAAGTTATTCAGTTGTGGAGAGTCGAAGGAGGTTCATATGAATGGGTGAGTCGTGTGAAAAAGAACGAGCTCGGCCTATTATATGAATTAACCCTGTCATACCGGGAGAGTAATGATATTGAGACTATGTATGCGCAGGCTGTGTGGATTTCACAGCGACCCTGTGTGGATTTCACAGTGGTGTGGTATGACAGGTGCAGATCTCTGAGCCTGAGTCAACGCACGAGTCTTCCGAAAGTAGAGTCATGTGTCTATATGTTATGGGTCAGTGGAAAGTCTGACATGTGAACCATGAATATTGAAAGTAGCGAATAGACACTTGACGAGTTTGTGGAATATGGGAATGTTGATGGTTGGAATTGATATGGATCATGAATGGTGTGAAGATTTATGTTTTCTGTTGATTTAAAGTTTCATATTTAAAGTTTTTCAAACATCTAGCTTACCCTTTTATCTGGTATTGTGGTTGTTTTCTTAAACCTGTGATGATCGTGTATTTTTGCACGGGAGCAGACGAGGTTGCAGGTAGTAGAGCTCCTCAGTGAGTGGTCGCCGGAAGGAGATCGCCTGTTTTTATTTCTGTTAGGCGATCACCCTTTTTATGTTGTCTGATAGGAGATCGCCCTTTTCTGATGGGAGATCGCCCTTTTCTGATGCGAGATCGACTGTTTGTCTTTTTACTGTAATTTTGTTTACGTTTTTGGAAAAATTGACCGAGTATGTATTAAACTCCCTGTGAGGAGAAACTTCAGTTTATATATATAATTTTTTTCACTTCAATATATTTGTTTACCTTTATTTTTATTATATAAATATGAAAGTAGTTTGGCGGGATGTTACATAGAGAACTTGCAGAGAACCTCCCAGGTGTCCAAGGGCAGTCGTCGCTCGTCGTACTGGTGCTTGAGGGTGCCTAAATCGTAGCGCGAAGGAGAGAAAAGAGAAGGATGAAGGTGAACTCACTCTTTCGCTCTTGAACCACTGCAACGTTCTTTGCCTCCCGTGAAGTGGGTTTTTGAATCTAAGCCTACTTGTCCACGCATGCTGCTGCCACCACCCACTCTGTAGGAAAGCCTGAGTGTACGCTTCCCTGAATAGTACGACCACGAGTGTCTCTTGCGCATGCCAACCGCTTCCCTGAACAGTACGGCCACGAGTGTCTCTTGCGCATGCCAACTCTCTGATGTCACTATTCTGAACCACCCTTTTTGTCTACGTGGCGCGCGTGCAGGACGTTTCATGTTGGGAGCCTGGGTCCCACCTTATCTGTGTGAAACACGACATCGCACGATAACCTTCCACCGATGACCGCTCGCGCGATGACTATCCGCCGATGTCTCATCCTGGCGGACGACCGATGTCTCTCCCTGGGAGACGACCGATTTCTCGCCCTGGCGATGCCCGCATGTCTCATGCCCGAATGCCTCGCGCCCTGGCGATGCCCGCATGCCTCGCGCCCTGGCGGTGCTCGCATGCCTCGCGCCCCGACGATGCCCGACGACACATCGCCACGCCTTGCTAAAGGTTCTTCATCCCACTATGTTACGTCCAAGGTATCATCTCCACATGACTTGGTGACGTCGGTAGCTTCATATTTCCAAGAGTAGATCAGCATCACTCCTCGTGCGCCCAGGCATGCAACACTAAGGACGATTTCTTATGCTCAAGCATAGAGCTTCGCATTCACAGCGTATCTAAGGCTTAACCCACACCTTGATACGTGTGGTTGTTGGAACCCACTATGGTTGATCCAGTATCCTGACCACATACTGAGTGCACTTTCGGCGATCATGTGTACCATAGGCGATTGGCGATCATGTACACTACAGGCGATTGGCGTTCATGTGTAATCTAGGCGACAGGCGATTATGTACTAACCAGGCGATCTCATAGTCTTCTAAGCTACACTTTCCTTCCTTTTTATTTTAAATAAAAACATACTTAGAATTCATTTAAAATATATTCCTTTTATTCCAATTTAATTTTACAGATCCTTACACCACCAGGGGGGGTGACGACGAAGTTGATATATCCCGAGGTGACGTTGGGGTTACACGAGCAGAGGTCGCCCGGGCGAGGCGACCTGAACCGGCAGAGGAGGTGGTGAAGAAGGAGATCGGGGGCAGGATGTTCAAGTTGGGTAAGTCCCTGACTCAGGAGACCCAGGACCAGGTAGCAGGGGTCATAGAAAAGCATTTGGACACTTTCGCCTGGTCCCCCTCAGACATGCCAGGTATTGACCCTGACTTCCTGTGTCATCGCTTGGCACTGAATCCCCAAGTCAGACCAGTCCGCCAGAGGAGAAGGAAGTTTAATGATGAACGAAGACAGGTTGTTAGGGAGGAGAAACAAAAATTGCTCAAAGCAAGCCACATACGGGAAATTCAGTATCCTGAGTGGCTTACGAATGTCGTTCTGGTAAAAAAGGCCAATGGGAAGTGGAGGATGTGTGTAGACTTCACAGATCTCAACAAGGCCTGTCCGAAGGACTCCTACCCTCTGCCCAACATAGATGCGTTAGTAGACAGTGCCTCGGGGTGCAAGTTGCTCAGCTTCTTGGACGCCTTCTCTGGGTATAATCAGATCAAGATGCACCCGATGGACGAGAACAAGACTGCGTTCATGACAGAGCTGTCTTGCTACTACTACACGGTCATGCCATTTGGGCTGAAGAACGCGGGTGCGACCTACCAGAGGTTGATGGACAAAGTCCTTGCACCCATGCTGGGACGCAATGTGCAAGCTTATGTAGATGACATGGTGGTGACGTCCCAGGCACGAGATCAACATGTCGATGACTTGGATGAGCTATTTAATATGATAGCTAAGTATAGGCTGAAGTTGAATCCGGAGAAATGTTTCTTTGGAGTAGAAGCAGGCAAGTTCCTTGGTTTCCTACTTACGGAACGAGGGATCGAGGCCAACCCAGACAAGTGTGCGGCGATCATAGCCATGAGGAGCCCGACATCGGTCAAAGAAGTGCAACAATTGACAGGTCGGATGGCTGCCCTCTCCAGATTCGTGTTAGCTGGGGGAGACAAGGGCCACCCTTATTTCCAATGCTTAAGGAGAAATAGTAGATTTGCCTGGACTACAGAATGTGAGCAGGCTTTCCTCAAGCTCAAAGAGTATCTAGCCAGCCCGCCAGTCTTGTGCAAGCCTCAGCTTGGCACACCCCTGCGGCTGTACTTTGCAGTCACAGAGAGGGCGGTGAGTTCTGTCTTGGTTCAGGAGCAGGAACAAAGCCAGAAGCCCATTTATTTTGTCAGTAAAGTTTTGCAGGGGCCGGAGGTGAGATACCAGGCCATAGAAAAGGCAGCCTTAGCAGTGGTGTTCTCGGCCAAGAGACTTCGTCACTATTTTCAAAGTTTCACAGTGGTGGTGATGACAGATCTACCAATATGCAAGGTCCTGCAAAAGCCAGATGTGGCGGGGAGAATGGTGTGGTGGGCAGTCGAGTTGTCAGAATTCGACATCCAGTATGAACCCAGGGGCCCGATCAAAAGACAGGTCTACGCTGACTTCGTGGCCGAAATGTCCTCGACCGAGGCCCAGCAGGAAGAACCCAGCTTCAAGTGGCTATTGTCAGTAGACGGGTCCTCGAATCAGCAAGGTAGTGGAGCGGGGGTGATCCTTGAAGGACCCAAAGGGTTGTTAATAGAGCAGGCCCTGCGGTTCGCCTTCAAAGCCAGCAATAACCAGGCGGAGAATGAGGCTTTGATCGCTGGGATGTTGTTGGCTAAGGAGATGGGAGCGCAGAGCCTTATGGCGAAGAGTGACTCACTGTTGGTCACTGGTCAAGTGGCAGGAGAGTACCAGGCCAAAGACCCTCAGATGGCCTCTTACTTGGAGTATGTCCAATGATTGAAGAGTTCGTTTGAAACATTCGAACTAGTGCATGTGCCCAGGGAGCAGAATGCCAGAGCTGACTTGTTGGCCAAACTCGCTGTAAGGATCTAGATAATTATTTGGAATAGAAGAAGTATAATTTTAATGAATTCTGAATATGTTATTACTTAAAACGAAAAGAGCTTGTAATGGAAATTTCATGGTGGTCAGACCTCGGATGTCGCCCAAGGTCTGAGGGCGGCGTGGTAGAGGTCGGTCGGTGGACCATAGTGGGTTCCAGAAATCACATGTAGGGAGGTGTGATTTGAACCTTAGGAGCGCCATGCATGCAGAATAACTACGGGACTTTACGCTTGGACATAAGGGATTTACCTTAGTGTTGCATGCTTAGGCACGTAAGGATTGAGTACTGTACTGACCAGTCCTCGGACACCGAGAACAGGTAGTAAAGGGCGAACCACGTCAGATGGGTCCCACAGCATGGGCCAAAGCCACGTGAGGAATGGACCCCATTAGAGGGTGATCAGTCATCGGTGTGTTCCCTCAGAGTAGGGTGATCAGTCATCGGTGTGTTCCCTTAGAGAAGGGTGATCAGTCATTCCCCTCAGAGTAGGGTGATCAGTCGTCGGTGTGTCCCCTGAGAGAAGGGTGATTAGTCATCAGCGCGTCCCCACAGGGAAGGGTGACTAGTCGTCAGACCACCAGGATGGGCTGAGGTGTCATCGCCACTCAGAGTATGGTGAGGTGACATCGGCCTTGGGTGAAGACGAGGTGACATCGGCCTTGGGGGAAGACCAGTTAAATACCCAGAGGTAGGGAGAGGCCTGAATCACGAAGTGCCCATGCGGGTAGTAGGGAGAGCACAGTTAGGTGCAGAGTCCTGAGGGGTCGAGTACTCATCAGAACTAGGGTTTCCCAGTGAAGCTACATGCATGGCATGTGAACTATGAAGGCACTCCCAGAACAGGTGGCCCCAGAGACTAGGTGCACAAGGAGGCATCCAGGTGGTCACCCTGTTAAAGTTTGCACTCCAGAGAAGGAAACCTTATGTGCTAGATTACCCTAAGATTGGGTGATAGCGGCGCAAGGGTATTCCAGTAAACCCTAAATATAGCTAGCAGCGCAGTAAACCCTAATTAGGGCTAGCGACGTAGTAAACCCTAGACTATATAAGGGACAGTAAAATACTTCACAAAGGTAGGCAGTTTCTAGACCTATACACAGAGAAACTCAATACACTTGGTGTTGCTTGCCCTACACTGACTTGAGCGTCGGAGTGCAAACGGCCTCTAGGGCGCCCCCCTTTCTCTTTTGCAGGTGCAGATTGCTTCGAAAGAACCAAGCACATATCAACGGGAGGAAGGAGGCGTGTGAGTGTCGTGAGTCAACCGACAGGCGGGTCAACCGGCAAGAACATTTGGCGCCCACCGTGGGGCCGGAGTAAAACAAGGTCCCATACACGAGAGTGAGAGTAAGAACCACAGAAGATGAGGAATACAAGACACGGGTCTGTTCCACCAAATGGAGGCGACAGCGTTACCATGCAACAGCTGATGGAAACGATGCGCGCCCTCCAAGAGATGGTGGCAGAGTCCAGGGCGCATCAGGCGCGGATGCAGGAGGACCTGGCCGCCTCTCAGGCTAGGAATGAGGAGTTGCGCAAGGCAAATGAGGAGATACGCTCGAGTGTGCACCACATGCAGCAAGCTGGGGGTTGCGTGGGAGAGGATCAGGCTCCACTGACGCCCCCAAGGACCTTTCCTATGCCTTTCTCCCCTGAGATCATGAACACAGTGGTGCCTCCCAACCTGGTGGGAGTGAAGGCGTCGTTCACGGGGAAGGAAGATCCAGAAGCGCATCTGATAGCCTTCCACACCCAGATGATGTTGTCTGGAGGCTCAGACGCTGTGTACTACAAGGTGTTTATGAGTACGCTGAGTGGAGTAGCTATGGAGTGGTTCGTGAGCCTGCCAGAGGGCCACGTCACCTCCTTCCAGCAGTTTTCGAAGCTGTTCACAGAGCAGTACATCGTCAACAGAGCGCCACCGATGGTGTCCTACGACCTGTTCGACGTGCGCCAGTACCAGGGGGAGTCATTGAAGGACTACCTCAACCGTTTTGGTGCACAGGTAGTAAGGTTGCCCAGCAAAGACGAGGACATGCTGGTGCATGCATTCAAGAAAGGTGTGCTGCCAGGTCTTTTCAGTGAATCGCTCATCAGAGACCACCCTGCCACCTTCGCTGAGATTCGGCGACGCGCGGTGGCGCATATTGTAGCGGAGACGCAGGTCTCTGAGAAGAAAAGCAGTGCTGCACCGCCCAAGCCGCGCGAAGGACAGGGGAAGCAGCAGCGACACGCATGGGTGCATGAGGCCAGAGAAGGGAAGAAAGCGCAGGGCAGGTCTCGCCCCTACACACCCAGGAAGGATCAGGCCAGGGGGCGTGCAAGGGAGAACAATGCACCCCCCAGGTATGATTTCATGATAGAGTTGGCGGAGCTGATTGCAATTCCCGCTGTAGCTGCAAGACTCCGAGTACTAGAGAAAACTGACAAGGTGCTTGGAAGTAGGAAGGATGACTGGTGTGAATTCCATCAGGCTTATGGACACACACTCTACACCTGCCTGGCCCTGGGGCATCAACTTGCTGAGTTGGTGAAAACAGGTTTCCTAACCGATTACCTGAGGGAGCCGCAAGGTGATCGCGCTTCGGGGTCCCAAGCAGGTGACCAGCAGCATGAGATCCCTGTGCACGGGGAAATCAGGTGATGGAGGGAGCTACGCTAAGGGAGCTACACTAAGGGGGCTCCCAGGTAGCTCGGGGGGAAGCTGAAGCAGAGGGCATGATCGCTACTCGTGAGATCGGTCATCGCCAATGATAGGAGACCCAACATATATACACCCAGTTAAAATGTAAAGTAGATGCGTTCTCGCGCTATACACTGTAAACAGTTGAATACGTGATGGAGATCAAGTAGAAGAGGATTTCACTAATGGAGGAAGAGGTCATCCACCCAAGCATTTAAAATTCTTCTTACTAGTCTTCTTAAAGAGTAGAACATTTTGGGTTCTCTTGAAAATTCAAAAGATAGTAGTATAAATAAATCTTTGTAAATACTCTTGTATAAATTTGTAAATAATATAGAAATATCCTTAGGAGTATGCCAAAGAGGAAAACCAAAAGAAACCTCTAAATGTAAGGCATTTTAGGCACTTTCTTTAGGAAAAAGTGGAAAAAGTGACTTTTCTACTCCTTTCTCTCTTAGGCACTAGAAGGAGCTAGAAGAGTGACTCTTCCCACTCCTTCCCCTTTGTAACATGACCAGCCCTCTCCATTATAAATAGGGGTGCTTGGTACTTTGAAAAAAAAAAAGTTGAAAGTTAGAAGAAAAGAAACTATCTTGAAATTGAGAGAGAGTGAGTTTGTGAGACTTGTCTCTTCTTCTCCTTCATGTCTTATCTTGTGAGCTTTGGAGACTCTCAAGTGGCGGCACCACCCACTCATCTTGGAAGAACCACCCTCCAAGTGGCGTGAATCACATCTCCAAAAGGCTACAACCACATAAGTCATTTCTATTCATCTTCTAAAAATACCCATTTGTGTTTTCTTGTAGTTTTTCCATTTTTAATCGGTTCAATCTTTTCCATGAGTTGTTTCCTTTCATTTGCTGCCATTGTTCTGCACTTTGTTTGGTTTATTTCCTTGTTTTCTTGCTGTTTTAATTTCGTCCAAACCATGGGTTTCCATATACATGTGTTGTTCTTGTTTTCCATCCATGGGTTTTTGTTCTTTGATGAGTTTCTTTGTGATTTTCTAATTCCTATTGAATTTCAATCAGTATTTTCACTTTTTCTTGGTGTTCTTATGTTGTTCTTGTGTTTCCTTTGAAGTTTGGTACTGTTCTTGAATTACCCATTCATATTCCATTGTTATCTTACACTACAAGTTACCTATTCATGTGTTTTTAGTATGAACCTTTGTTTTCTTGAGTAGAAACTCTATTAATTGCTCTTTAGAATTTTGATCCTAATTCTTGAAAGTGTCATGAATACAATGAAACCTATATCAACTCAACCCAAACCAAGAAAGGTTCATAAGAGACTCACATCATGTGGTATCTAGAGCCATGGTGTTGATTTGTTGATTGTTAGTTGAATAGACACTTTCTTTTTGGGCAATTTTGTTTCCAGCACCTATAATTTCGTGTTTCTTGTTTTTCCAGCACCTTATATTCATACTTTTGTTTGGTTTGAATATGTTTTAGTTGTGCCTTTTCATTGATCATACTTCTTGCTTTGAGTTTTATGTTCATAGTGTTCTAGGTGTCCAAATCTTGTCTCTACTTGCTTGCTTTTGATTTTGAAAGTTTGTGTTTCTCTTGAATTTGTCTTAGTACTTGTGATTGGAGGTTCCAAACATTTGATTTCAAGTGTTCAATTGTCTTGAATCCTTCATAAAATTTTTGTGCAATTTGATTGATGTTTCAACTTCCATATGATGCATATTATGGTTCTTTCACTACATAAGTTCCATTTGGTATAAAAAAAAAGAAAAAAAAAAACAGAAATGAAACAGAACAAAACAGAACCAATTCTGTTTTTAAATCCTTCAAAACAGTTTGGTATTTGCATCTATTCATTCTTTTGCACATTAATTTTCATACCAAAGTTGGATTCATAGTGATTGGCAAATTGTTGTCTACTTTGTGGAACTTTTGATCCTTGTATTTTGACAAGTTTATGAGTTGTACTTTCTTTCTTGATTATAAATTTTAGTGAGTATTCTTTGAGTCTTATTGTGTGCCTTTTATTGCTTGTCTTTCATTCCTTAAGTTTTGTCATATATCTTGTATTCCTTTTGCACTACCCTTTCTTGTTTTGTACCTTTTCTTGCTTGTCTTTTATTGTTCTTCAAGTTTTGTGGTGGTTATTTTTGGATGAGTGGTTGAGTGCTTTGGCATCTTTCATTTGAGGTTACTCCATTCCACAAGAGAAGCTTGATTGAGGGAAGTATAATTTCTTGGAGTGATTTTGAGTGCCTTAATTTTTTTACCAAAACCGCACCACTTATTTCTTTGTTTTCTAACCTTGTTTTCTTTAATTGTTTGCTATTTGTGTTTGCTGTACTGTTTTGAAAATGGCTCAATATTCAAGTGGAGAATCTTCCAAACCACACTCTCCACAAAAAGCTTTCATTCTTGGTGAATTAAAAGAAGCCAAAAGGTCACTTGCACAAAAAGATGAAGCTATAAGACAATTGGAAGAAAGATTGCAAAGGCTTGAAGTGACTAATGAAAGGTCCAGCCATACACACCATAGAAGACGCCATTCTTCAAGGCATTCATCAAGAACTTCTTCCAACTATCATGGACATGAAGATGAAACCGAATGGAGGAGGCATCATCATTATGAAGAAAGGCGCCAACATGTGGCAAAGCCTTATATGCCTTTTGTAAAATTACCTAGCTTTAGTGGTGAAGGTGATCCAAATGTATATTTGGGGTGGGAAGCAAAGGTTGAACAAATCTTTCATGTACATGAGGTCCAAGAAGACCAAAGGGTAAAACTAGCTACTTTAGAATTTCTAGACTATGCCATGCAATGGTGGCATAAAATTCTAATGGACATTGGGCTAAACAAGAGACCTCCCGTGGTTTCTTGGAACAATTTGAAAGAGTGTATGCGCGCTAGATTTGTTCCACCACACTTTAGGAAAGACCTATTGTTGAAGCTCCAAAGGCTTCACCAAGGCACGCTAAGTGTGGATGCTTATTATAAAGAACTTGAAACGCTTTTAACTCATATTAACATGCATGAAAGTGAAGAATCTAAGATGGCTCGTTTTGTAAGTGGATTAAGACAAGATATTCAAAATGTTGTAGAACTTTATGAGTACACTTCTTTGGAAAAATTGGTTCACCTAGCCATTAAGGTTGAATCACAAATTTTGAAGAAAAATTCTTTTAAGAAAACTCATAATGATGGTTTCTATAACTCACCTTGGAAGGGTAAAACTCACATTTCAAAACTTGATACTCCTTCCAAATCTTTTAAAGAATCCACTCAACAAAAGGACTCTCATAATTCTTCTATTTCTAAATCACCAACCAAAACCTCAAGTAAGAAATGTTTTAAGTGTTTAGGTTATGGTCATATAGCCGCAAATTGTCCAACAAAAAGAACCATGATGGTAAAAGGGGGTATAGTTGTAAGTGAACATAGTGATAATTCTTCTAAATCTAACTCCCCTTCCCCTAGGCCTAGTGATAATGAATGTAAAATACCATGTGAAGGTGACTTATTGGTGAGGCGCATGATGGGCACAATTCAAAAACCTTTGGATGATACCCAAAGAGAAAATATTTTCCATACCCGGTGCCTTATCAACAAAAAGTTATGTTCCATGATAATTGATGGGGGTAGTTGTACAAATGTGGCTAGTACAAGAGTGGTGGAGAAGCTTGTGTTACCCACTATCTCTCATCCCAAGCCCTATAAGCTCCAATGGCTTACTAAAAATGGAGAAATCATGGTTAATAAACAAGTCCTCATAAATTTTGAAATAGGAAAGTATAAAGATGAGGTTTTATGTGATGTTGTGCCTATGGAAGCAACCCATATTCTTTTAGGGAGGCCTTGGCAATTTGATAGACATGTTTTACATGATGGCCTCACCAATATAATGTCTTTTTCCTTCCAAGGGCGCAAGGTTACCTTAAAACCCCTCTCTCCACAAGAAGTTCATGAGGACCAATTAAAAATGAAAAATAAAAGAGAAAATGAAAAAGAAGAAAATGATAAAATGAGTCATAGTACCTTATCAACTAAATCAATCTTTTTGACTCATGCTATGCCTCAATTTGAGCATCCAAGGTATTCTTCTTCTTTGTCTTTTTCATTACCAAAAGTTCCTACTTGCACTCCATATTGGTTGAAAAATGTTAGGGATGATTTTTCCATACCTATTAATGGTTTTTACCCTTTAAAGAGAATTTTTCCAAAGAAAATAATCATTCCCACACATTTTTTTCCAACATGGTCTGTCTATAGGACTTCTTTTTCCAACATCCCAATGATTCATAATGCTAAGTCAAGTTTGTCTTTATTATCATCCATTGCTTTATTTGATAACAAACTGACTTTGTTATATGTAGGGATTCTGAATTCGTGGACGAATTCTCTCCAACCTGGGGAGCATGATGGAGATCAAGTAGAAGAGGATTTCACTAATGAAGGAAGAGGTCATCCACCCAAGCATTTAAAATTCTTCTTACTAGTCTTCTTAAAGAGTAGAACATTTTGGGTTCTCTTGAAAATTCAAAAGATAGTAGTATAAATAAATCTTTGTAAATTCTCTTGTATAAATTTGTAAATAATATAGAAATATCCTTAGGAGTATGCCAAAGAGGAAAACCAAAAGAAACCTCTAAATGTAAGGCATTTTAGGCACTTTCTTTAGGAAAAAGTGGAAAAAGTGACTTTTCTACTCCTTTCTCTCTTAGGCACTAGAAGGAGCTAGAAGAGTGACTCTTCCCACTCCTTCCCCTTTGTAACATGACCAGCCCTCTCCATTATAAATAGGGGTGCTTGGTACTTTGAAAAAAAAAAGTTGAAAGTTAGAAGAAAAGAAACTATCTTGAAATTGAGAGAGAGTGAGTTTGTGAGACTTGTCTCTTCTTCTCCTTCATGTCTTATCTTGTGAGCTTTGGAGACTCTCAAGTGACGGCACCACCCACTCATCTTGGAAGAACCACCCTCCAAGTGGCGTGAATCACATCTCCAAAAGGCTACAACCACATAAGTCATTTCTATTCATCTTCTAAAAATACCCATTTGTGTTTTCTTGTAGTTTTTCCATTTTTAATCGGTTCAATCTTTTCCATGAGTTGTTTCCTTTCATTTGCTGCCATTGTTCTGCACTTTGTTTGGTTTATTTCCTTGTTTTCTTGCTGTTTTAATTTCGTCCAAACCATGGGTTTCCATATACATGTGTTGTTCTTGTTTTCCATCCATGGGTTTTTGTTCTTTGATGAGTTTCTTTGTGATTTTCTAATTCCTATTGAATTTCAATCAGTATTTTCACTTTTTCTTGGTGTTCTTATGTTGTTCTTGTGTTTCCTTTGAAGTTTGGTACTGTTCTTGAATTACCCATTCATATTCCATTGTTATCTTACACTACAAGTTACCTATTCATGTGTTTTTAGTATGAACCTTTGTTTTCTTGAGTAGAAACTCTATTAATTGCTCTTTAGAATTTTGATCCTAATTCTTGAAAGTGTCATGAATACAATGAAATCTATATCAACTCAACCCAAACCAAGAAAGGTTCATAAGAGACTCACATCAATACACCAGGGGGCACTCTTTTCCCTAAGGAGGGTTTTTAACGAGGCCACCCAATAAAAAAAAGACTTTAGTACATAAAGTGTGTGTTTTCCAGTTTAAAGTTCCCCTTGCCCCAAGCACAAGTGTAGGTGATAAGTGGTCAGTACCAAGTGACCACCACCTACAGATCAGCGCCTGGACAAGCGCCTGGGAGCAGAGTGCGAGAAGTCATCGGTGGTTATTCATCGCACGATTAGTCATCGCCCGTGAAAGCACGATCAGTCATCGCCCCATGAAAGCACGATCACTCAGCGGCGCATGGTCATCGGGGTCTTGCCAACATGTATTAAGCTGGGACCCAAGCTCCCAGCGAGAGCGTTACGCATGCACCTCGCATGATTCCAGAAGAAGAGCTCCTCGCTGGTGGGAACGTGCATGAAACAGTGTGATGAGGCCATGCAGGCAGGATGCGCCTGGCGAGTGAACTCAGACCAGCCACACCAGGTGCTCTCCTGGGAGCATGCGCCCACTCAGAGAACAGTGGAGAAAAGTCCTCTTCCTCTGCTTCTTACAGCAAGGTTGAGGCGAGAGAAAAGTCCTCTTCCTCTGCTTCTTACAGCAAGGTTGAGGCAAGAGATAAGTCCTTTTCCTCTACTTCTTACAGCAAGGTTGAGGCGAGAGAAAAGTCCTCTTCCTCTGCTTCTTACAGCAAGGTTGAGGCAAGAGATAAGTCCTTTTCCTCTGCTTCTTACAGCAAGGTTGAGGCGAGAGAAAAGTCCTCTTCCCTCGACTCTTACAGCGAGGCTGAGGTGAGATAGAACCTGTCACTTGGGGTTAGAGGTCTCGTGAGTGGAGAGGTAGGTTCGTAGAAGAACACCTCCACTTCGAGTGAGAACTTCCATGTGAAAGAAGGGTTCGCCCAGAGAAATCCTCCTCGCCTGTGAGCGATGTGAGGTCAGTTAGAATCTGTCACTTGGGGTTAGAGGTCTCGTGAGTGGAGAGGTAGGTTCGTAGAGAACACCTCCATTTCGAGTGAGAACTTCCAACGTGAACAGAAGGGTTCGCCCAGATAAATCCTCCTCGCCTATGAGCGATGTGAGGTCAGATAAATCCTCCTCGCCTATGAGCGATGTGAGGTCAGTTAAGTCCTCCCTCGCCGGTGAGCGATGCGAGGCAAGATTGAACCTGTCACTTGGGGTTAAAGGTCTCGTAAGCGGGAAGGTAGGTTCGTCGAGAACACCTCCCCTTCGAGTGAGAACACCCAACGTGAACAGCAAGATTCACCAGATAAGAAAGTCCTCACCTCGACTTTGTACAGCGAGGCTGAGGCGAGATAAGAAAGTCCTCACCTCGACTTTGTACAGCGAGGCTGAGGCGAGATAAGAAAGTCCTCACCTAGACTTTGTACAGCGAGGCTGGGGCGAGATAAGAAAGACCTCATCCTCGACTTTGTCAGCGAGGCTGAGGCGAGAGCAGAAAGACCTCACCTCGACTTTGTACAGCGAGGCTGAGGCGAGATAAGAAAGTCCTCACCCTCGACTTTGTACAGCGAGGCTGAGGCGAGATAAGAAAGTCCTCACCTCGACTTTGTACAGCGAGGCTGGGGCGAGGTAAGAAAGACCTCACCCTCGACTTTGTACAGCGAGGCTGAGGCGAGAGCAGAAAGTCCTCACCCTCGACTTCTTACAGCGAGGCTGAGGCCAGAGAAAAAGTCTTCACCTCGACTTTTTACAGCGAGGCTGAGGCGAGAGAAGAAAGTCCTCTCCCTCGACTTTTTACAGCGAGGCTGAGGCGAGAGAAGAAAGTCCTCTCCCTCGACTTTGTACAGCGAGGCAGAGGCGAGAGGAGAAAGACCTCATCTCGACTTCTTACAGCGAGGCTGAGGCAAGAAAGGTCATCGAGAAGCACTTTTCTTCCCCAAAACACAAGCATCATCTTTGGCGTTCAGGCCCTTTATGTGCTTAGCGCTGGAGTAACAGAGAAGTAAAGCAAAGCCTGAAGCGCGATGACTGATCGGTGGTGCACCAACATGCTAGTCGGTGGTCGGTGGTAGAAGCAAGTTCTGCTGCGATAAGCCAAAGCATTTAGGCCCTTCAAGTCAGTCGTCCAGCATGAAGTTATGCATAAAAGTTGTTAAAGACAATGCTGAGTCACATGCAGAGAGTTAAAAATGGAAAGGGATATGTAGCAGGAGCAAAGATTTCATTCATATTGAACTCAATGCAGTGAGCCTTTATGAAGCAGAAAAAGAAATTACACAGAAAAGAAGAAGTTGCAAAGGGAGAAGCTCAAGGAGGAGAAATGATCTTGCCATCGACCACTTAGTCTCTTCGCTGAAGCAAGTTCACAGCTCGAGAGTGGGGGGCTTGTGATCCGGTCGGTCAGCTAGTCGATGACGTCAGCAGCAGATGACCACGTGGACAATTCACAGGGTGACACGTGGTAGAAGATAGCAAGTGAATCAGAGGGGAGATCACTCAGAACGGTGATCGGTGGTCAGTTGCTAAAGTGACCACCACCAGCAGATCAGTGCCTAGATGAGCGCCTGACAGTAGAACGCGAGAAGTAATGAAGCACCGATCAGTCATCGGTGCAAGGTCATCGGGGAGAAGGGTGATTAACACCTCTTTGTCGAGAAAGAAGTCCTCAATTCGAGCAGAGAGCTCACCAATGAAGTCCTCAGAGGGTAAGAGATGTGGGCGATGACAAGGTGGTGAGATGTCCCTTCAGCGCGCTACTCATGTCCTTACGCGCAGAGCCACGTAGGTCGCCCGGGCCAATGACTTAGTCTCTTCGCTGAAACAAGTTAACAGCTTGAGACTGGGGGGCTTGTGTACTGACCAGTCCTCGGACACCGAGAACAGGTAGTAAAGGGCGAACCACGTCAGATGGGTCCCACAGCATGGGCCAAAGCCACGTGAGGAATGGACCCCATTAGAGGGTGATCAGTCATCGGTGTGTTCCCTCAGAGTAGGGTGATCAGTCATCGGTGTGTTCCCTTAGAGAAGGGTGATCAGTCATTCCCCTCAAAGTAGGGTGATCAGTCGTCGGTGTGTCCCCTGAGAGAAGGGTGATTAGTCATCAGCGCGTCCCCACAGGGAAGGGTGAGTAGTCGTCAGACCACTAGGATGGGCTGAGGTGTCATCGCCACTCAGAGTATGGTGAGGTGACATCGGCCTTGGGTGAAGATGAGGTGACATCGGCCTTGGGGGAAGACCAGTTAAATACCCAGAGGTAGGGAGAGGCCTGAATCACGAAGTGCCCATGCGGGTAGTAGGGAGAGCACAGTTAGGTGCAGAGTCCTAAGGGGTCGAGTACTCATCAGAACTAGGGTTTCCCAGTGAAGCTACATGCATGGCATGTGAACTGTGAAGGCACTCCCAGAACAGGTGGCCCCAGAGACTAGGTGGACAAGGAGGCATCCAGGTGGTCACCCTGTTAAAGTTTGCACTCCAGAGAAGGAAACCTTATGTGCTAGATTACCCTAAGATTGGGTGATAGCGGCGCAAGGGTATTCCAGTAAACCCTAAATATAGCTAGCAGCGCAGTAAACCCTAATTAGGGCTAGCGGCGCAGTAAACCCTAGACTATATAAGGGACAGTAAAATACTTCACAAAGGTAGGCAGTTTCTAGACCTATACACAGAGAAACTCAATACACTTGGTGTTGCTTGCCCTACACTGACTTGAGCGTCGGAGTGCAAACGGCCTCTAGGGCGCCCCCCTTTCTCTTTTGCAGGTGCAGATTGCTTCGAAAGAACCAAGCACATATCAACGGGAGGAAGGAGGCGTGTGAGTGTCGTGAGTCAACCGACAGGCGGGTCAACCGGCAAGAACAAGTACTGAGCTGCCCTCGGGCAGGAGAAGCTACTGACGTCACCGAGCCATGTGGGGGTGATAACACAGGCATGGAGTAGTGGTAGGACGAGCCCTCAACAGGGTGTGACGATGTGGCATCAGTCGACAGAAGCAAGGCGATGTGTCCTCGCCACATCAAGGACGATGAGAGATCGCCAGGGCGAGAGACACGCGGGGATCGCCAGGGTGAGAGACACGCGGGCATCGCCAGGGCGAGAGACAGACGGTCATCGCTAGGATGAGGGACGCATCGGTCGACTTCTAGGGGGAGACATCGGTCGTCTTCTAGGGAGAGACATCGGTCGTCTTCCAGGGAGAGACATCGGTCATCTTCCACGGAGAGACATCGTTCGTCCGCCAGGATGAGACATCGGTGGATGGTCATCGCGCGAGGTCATGTTCTACACAGATGAGGTGGGGCCCAGGCTCCCAACATGAGCGTCTTGCATGCGCGACACGTAGTCAGTGAGAGTGCTTCAGAACAGTGGCTCCAGAGAGTTGGTATGGAAAGTGACCCAGAGTTGGTGTGCACAGAGACCCACGTGGCCATACTGTTAGAGGAAACCCACATGCAAGGTTGCTCAGAGAGTGGGTAATGGCAGTGAAGGCTAAAGAGCCGTTCGACCTTAAGAGCTGAGGGAATCAGCTCATTTAGTTCCCCTTTCTCCTTTCTCCTCCACTCGAAGACCCAGCTACCCTCACGTACCAGTGCTACGATCGGCGACTGCCATTGTCCTTCTGGGAAGTCTCTGCAAGTTCTCCCGTCAGGACGCTAGAACAGAGTTAGGACATCTTTAAGCTTCGGTGGGTTTTGGAGCTCTTAGTGATTTTGCACAAGTTCAGGTAAGGGAAGCTAGCATTTTCATTTATAAAAACGTTAGGTGAGTAGGTTCTGAAGTGAGGGCGACGTGGTCGCCGGTTTCATATTCTATTTCATGATGCTCTATTTTTATGTGTGGGGTGACGTGATCGCCGGTTTTAATGTAAATTTCGAAATCCCCTGTTTTAGTGTCGTTTTGAAATTGTTTGAGATTGAAAGGTGAAATGCATATGATATTCAAAAATCTGAACTTTGGTATGATTGTTTCTGTGATTGGGATTGTTTAAAAAAAAAGGATTCAAAATATTATATGATGGAATTGTGCTTTTACGTGTGGTATGATGTACTGGATGAATGTGAAAGAGTGATCAAAGCATAGTATTTTCAGGAAAGAAAATACCGTGTGGAGATTTTATGAGGGTGTATTGATCTGTGAGTATCCTGTGAATGAGGCGATCCTGACTCTGCTGATATGATGGAATCACATAGATGAAGTCATTCAGTTGGTGAGAGTCAAAGGAGGTCCATATGTATGGGTAAGTCGTTTGAAAGATAACTGACTTGACCTGTTATATGAATTAACCCTGTCATACTGAGAGAGTGATGATATTGAGATGGTTTATGCGCATGGCTGTGTGGATTCACAGCGACCCTGTGTGGATTCACAGTGGTGTAGTATGACAGGTGCAGGTCTCTGGATGCTAAGTTCAACGCACGAGTCTTCCGGAAGTAGAGTCATGTGTCTATGTGTTATGAGTCAGTGGAAAGTCTGACATGTGAACCATGAGTATTGAATGTATTGAATAGACACTTGACGAGTTTGTGGAATATGGGGATATTGATGGTTGAAATTGATATAGATTATGAATGGTGTGAAGATTTATGCTTTCTATTGATATAAAGTTTCATATTTAAAGCTTTAAAAATATCTAGCTTACCCTTTTGTTTTGTATCGTGGTTGTTTTCTTAAACTTGTGATGATCGTGTATATTTGCACGGGAGCAGATGAGGTTGCAGGTAGTAGAGCTCCTCAGTGAGCATTTCTGGAGGAGGAGATCGCCGGTTTTTGAATGCTGTTGTTTTGTTTTATTTTGAAAACTCCTGTATGGAGATGTATTAAAACTTCCTCGAAAAGGGATATTATTTTGAGGCACATTTGTATTAATGGATGAATTATATTATGTATATATCTATGTTAAATTTTGATATTATTGTTTCACCTTTATTTTATTATATAAAAAATGAACAATATTTTGAGGGGCGTTACACTCGCCAGCTCAGGCAAGGGGGGCAGGCAGAGGACAGTCATCCAGGAGACTCTGAGGGCGACTCGTACTTATACAGCTGACAACTTGGTGGGAGTCCATCAGATCAGCCAGTCAAACGGTGAGAAGAGGAGTCATCGCTCATTGACTCAAGAAACTCTGAAGAAACCACGGGTCAACACATGCATGCTAATGGAGGTAGGGTCATCGCAAGTCTGCCTGCTACATAGTGGAGAGACATGGATGACGTCCTATAAGCATTACATAGCGGATGGAATGCTCCTAGTAGAGCTGACGAAAGCAAGGAGGATAAAGAAGAACTCGGCCAAATACACGCTCATTGAAGGCGAGTTGTACAGACATAGGTTTACCCACCCCATCCTAGTCTGCGTGCATTGCGAGCAGTGTGTGAGAATAATGGCAGAGCTCCATGAAGGGATCTGTGGTAGTCATATCGGAGGTCGAGCTTTGGCCTCTAAGGCCATTCGAGCAGGATACTACTGGCCAACAATGAGGGAAGATTGCACTAGGTATGCTCAGCAGTGCAAGCAATGCCAGTTACATGCTGATTGGCCTAAGGCGCCACCAGAGGAGCTCAGGTCGATATACAGCCCTTGGCCATTTCACACATGGGGAATCGACATCTTGGGGCCTTTCCCTTTGGCAATACGACAGATGAAGTACCTCGTGGTCGCCATAGAATATTTCACGAAGTGGATCGAGGCTGAGCCAGTAGCACAGATCACAGCACAGAAGATCCAACACTTCGTGTGGAAGAATATAGTATGCCGCTTCGGGGTCCCAAACGTTTGGTGTCTGACAATGGCACGCAGTTCGCAAACCAACAATTGGGGAAGCTATGTACAGAGTTGGGGATCAAGCAGGTGTTTGCGTCAGTCGAGCACCCACAGACCAATGGGCAGGTCGAGTCGGCCAACCGAGTCCTCCTCAGAGGACTGAAGAGAAGGCTGGAGAAAGCAAAGGGAAGGTGGGCTGAGGAGGTTCCCAGAATAGTATGGGCTTACCATACTACTCCCCAGTCCACTACCAAGGAGACTCCCTTTAGTTTGGTGTATGGTTCAGATGCCATGATCCCTGTGGAGATCCAGGAGAACTCGCCACGTTTCCAGAACTTTGTGGCTGAAGAGTCCAATGAAGAAAGGAAGATGAATCTTCATCTTTTGGATGAAGCTAGGGAAGAGGCAGGAATCAAGGCCGAGGCGCTGAAGAGGAGAGTCGAGCTCAAACACAGTTCTAAGTTGAGAGCTCGGCAGTTCCAGGTGGCTGACCTCGTCAAGTGCAAGGCGTCTCCATACCAGATAGAGAACAGGCTATCCCCTAAGTGGACTGGTCCTTTCACAGTGACAGAGGCCCTAGGGAATGGAGCGTATAGGCTTGAGACTTTAGAAGGAGGTCCGATTCCTCGAATGTAAGGACCTAGAAAATTTTATTGGAATGAAAGTGATATATTTTAAGTGAATTCTAAGTATGTTTTTATTTAAAATATAAAGGAAGGAAAGTGTAGCTTAGAAGTCTACGAGATCGCCGTTGTTGAAGACGGAGGTGATCTCCGACTTCTCTGGTACATAATCGCCTGTCGCCTAGAGTACACATGATCGCCAATCGCCTATAGTGTACATGATCGCCGAAAGTGCACTTAGTATGTGGTCAAGATACTGGATCGACCATAGTGGGTTCCAAGAACCACGCGTATCAAGGTGTGGGTTAAGCCTTAGATACGCTGTGCATGCGAAGCTCTATGCTTGAGCATAAGAAATCGTCCTTAGTGTTGCATGCATGGGCGCACGAGGAGTAGTGCTGATCTATTCTTGGAAATGTGAAGCTACCGACGTCACCAAGCCATGTGGAGGTGATACCTTGGACGTAACATAGTGGGATGAAGAACCTTCAGCAAGGCATGGCGATGTGTCATAAGTCATCGCCGGGATGAGAGGCACATCAGTCATTGCCGGTATGAGAGACACGCGGGCATCGCTAGGGCGAGAGAGACGCGGGCATCGCCAGGCGAGAGAGACGCGGGCATCGCCAGGGCGAGAGACAAGCGGGGATCGCCAGGGCGAGAGACAGACGGTCATCGCCAGGATGAGGGATACATCGGTCGTCTTCCAGGGAGAGACATCGGTCGTCCGCCCGGAGCAGTCATCGGTGGATAGTCATCGCGCGAGCAGTCATCGGTGGAAGGATATCGCGCGATGTCGTGTTTCACACAGATAAGGTGGGACCCAGGTTCCCAGCATGAGACGTCCTGCATGCGCGACACGTAGACATTAGGAGTGTTTCAGAATAGAAGCATCAGAGAGTTGGTATGCGCAGAGACCCACGTGGTCATACTGTTCAAGGAAGTGTGCACGCAAGCTTCCCTGCAGAGTGGGCGGGGGGCAGCGGCATTTCTGGGCAAGTTGGCTTAGATTCAAAACTCACTCTTGAGAGGCAGTAAACGTTGCTGTGGTTCGAGAGTGATTGAGTGAGTTAACTTTGGTTCCCTGTTTTTTCCCTCTCCTTCTCCATACGTTCAGACGTCCTAGCGCACCAGTTGGCTATTGGCGACTACCATAGAGCACCTGGGAGGTTCTCTGCAAGTTCTCCAAACCGGACGCTAAAACAGAGTAAGTCGTTTCGCTCTATTCTTCGAGTCGATCTTGCACTTGAGAGGGTTACCTCTGCGTAGGCGTTGCATGCAGCTCTCTTGGCTTCAGGAATCGTCTCTGTTAACGTAGAAATGAGTGGTATAGCTAGTTTTGTGACTAAGGCTCCATGGTGCAGGTTAAGGCATCCTTGAATCTCGTTGGGTTGGAGCTCTTAGTGAAGTTTACGCTAGTCCAGGTAAGGGAAGCTAGCTTTATTTTCAAGAAAACCTTAAGCTAGAAGATTTTTGATGTTGGGGCGACGAGGTCGCCGGTTTCAAATGTTATTGCATAATCCCCTGTTTTTGGACGTGATCGCCTGTTTTAATGTTGATTTGGAACTCCCCTGTTTTAGTGTCGTTTGAAACTGTTTGAGATTGAAATGTGAAATGCATGTGATATTCGAAAATCTGAACCATGGAATGATTGTTGCTGTGATTGGAATCGTTCATTTAAGTGTTATATGTGGTGTTGAATGTTGTGAATGTGGGATCAAGGCATAGTATTTTCAGGAAAGAAAATACCGTGTAAGATCGTGTAGGATGTGCATTGATCGGTGATTTCTATAATGAGATATCCTGACTCTCCTGATATAATGGAATCATATAGATGAAGTTATTCAGGCGTTGAGAGTCGATGGAGGTTCATACGTATGGGTAAGTTGTTTGAGAGATAACTACTTGACCTGTTGTATGGATTAACCCTGTCATACTAAGAGAGTGATGAGATTGAGATTGAGATTATGTTTATGCGCATAGCTGTGGGAACTTTACAGCAATGTAGTATGACAGGTGCAGATCTCTGAGTCTAGTCAATGCACGAGTCTTCCGGAAGTAGTGTCAAGTGTCTATGGGTGATGAGTCAGTGGAAGTCTGACGTGAGAAAGATGAATATTGAAAATGTGATAGACACTTGATGGTTGTGTGATATGAATGAGAAAGTGGCGGATTTATGTGGGTGTTTAAAAGCTGATTATGTTGATTTTAAAGTTTCATATTTAACGTTTTGAAAATGTCTAGCTTACCCTTTTGTTTTGTATCGTGGTTGTTTTTCTTAAACCTGTGATGATCGTGTATATTTGCACGGGAGCAGATGAGGTTGCAGGTAGTAGAGCTCCTCAGTGAGCATTTCTGGAGGAGGAGATCGCCGATTTTTGAATGCTGTTGTTTTGTTTTATTTTGAAAACTCCTGTATGGAGATGTATTAAAACTTCCTCGAGAAGGGATATTATTTTGAGGCACATTTGTATTAATGGATGAATTATATTACGTATATATATCTATGTTAAATTTTGATATTATTGTTTCACCTCTATTTTATCATATAAAAATGACCAATATTTTGAGGGGCGTTACATCGAACATGGAATGCGACTCACCTGAAGTTTTATTTCAGTTAAAGCCATGTAATGTTGTACACTACACAATGCAGGGGACACTCTTTTTTCCCTTTTTAAGGGTTTTTAATGAGGTCACCCAATAAAAGTTTCAGTTAAAGATATATATTTTTATGTGTTTGTACAATGCAGTTAGAACCTGTCACTTGGAGTTAGAGGTCTCGTAAGCGGAGAGGTAGGTTCGTAGAGAACACCTCCCCTTCGAGTGAGAACTTCCAATGTGAAAGAAGGGTTCGCCCAGAGAAATCCTCCTCGCCTGTGAGGGATGTGAGGTCAGTTAGAACCTGTCACTTGGAGTTAGAGGTCTCGTAAGCGGAGAGGTAGGTTCGTAGAGAACACCTCCCCTTCGAGTGAGAACTTCCAACGTGAAAGAAGGGTTCGCCCAGTTGAATCCTCCCTCGCCTATGGGCGATGTGAGGTCAGTCAGAACCTATTAGTTAGGGTTAGAGGTCTCGTGAGTGGTAAGGAAAGTTCGCAAGGAACACCTCCCCCTCCGAGTGAGAACTCCCAACTTGGAGGAAGGGTTCACTAGTGAAATCAGCAGAAATCGTGCTACTTAAGGTTCATTTTGGCAGGTGCGTTATTTGTGGTCTGAATGCTAAGTCGTGAGTTCCACAAAACATGAAGCATGTTAAACAAATAAACAGCAGCAGAAATACAAGGGCAAGCAAAGTGCTACATAAAGCAAAGAAGATTGAAAACAAGTAAGGTAATTACATTATAGAGGAGGGTAATTACAAGATGTTCAGCCATTAGTTACAATTTCTCAGAAGACCTATCTAGGCACTATTTGCCCGTTGACTACCTACATGGTTGCAGAGTATGGTGAGAGGTCCATCTCAGGATGCACACAGGCAACCTGAGCAAGGGCATCACCAATACCTTCCCCATAGGCGTCGGCTGTAACATCCCGCCAAATTACTTTGAAAATAAATATAAAACGAAAATAAAGGTGACAATTAGATTGAAGTGAGCAAAATCTTTATATAAAATAAATAAGTTTCTCCTCACAGGGAGTTTAATACAAACGATCACTACTCCACTAAAAACGTAAACGAAATACAATACAAAAGACAAATAGGCGATCTCCTGGCAAAAAGGGCGATCTCCTATAAGAAGGGCGATCTCCTTTCATAAAGGCGATCTCCTATTATAAAGCAGCAAGAGGGGCGATCACCCAACAGAAAAGAAAACAGGCGATCTCCTTCCAGCGACAATTTTCTAAAGAGCTCTACTTCCTGCAACATCATCTGCTCCCGTGTAAATTATACACGATCATTACAGGTTTAAGAAAAGGCCACAACACAAACGAAAACACAGGGTAAGCTAGACATTTAAAAAGAGTTTAAATAAGGATACTTAAAATAAAATCAAGGTAAACAATTTCAAGATATTCACGTAAAGTTATCAAGTTTCTCATACTCTTCACCTGATCACCCAGAAATCACACATTTCACAATATTTTCCAGAGTCATTCTATTTCACAACTGTACCAAGTGTCTATCAAATTTCAAGTTCCTCATTTCACATGTCAGACCACCACTGACTCAACACACAAGACACTTGACACTACTTCCGGAAGACTCATGCATTGATTAGACTCAGAGATCTGCACCTGTCATACCATACCACTGTGAAATCCACACAGGGTTGCTGTGAATCCACACAGCATGCGCATATATCATCTCAATGTCAATAGTTCTCCCAGTATGACAGGGTTAATCCATAGAACAGGCGGAGCTCGTTCTTTTTCACACGAGACGCCCATTCATATGAACCTCCTTCGACTCTCACCAACTGAGTAACTTCCTCTATGTGATTCCATTATCTCAGCAGAGTCAGGATATCCCCTGAGGAATCACCGATCAATGCACATCCTACACGATCTTACACGGTATTTCCTTTCCTGAAAATACTATGCCTCGATCCACATTCACAACATTCAACACATCATGCCACACTTAAATGAATGATTCCAATCACAGCAAAACTCACTCCAAGGTTCATGTTTTCGAATATCACATTTACATCTCAAACAGTTTCAAAACAACACCAAAAACAGGGGAGTTCGTAAAACAGCGCCCAAACCGGCGATCTAGTTCAAAAACGAGGTATTTCGAAGTCTGTATTTAAAACCGGCGACCACGTCGCCCAAACACATAGCACAGAGCATTTTACAAGGATGAAAACGAAAACCGGCGACCACGTCGCCTTCACTTCAGAATTAGCTAAACTATGGCTTGTATTGAAAAATGAAGTCTAGCTTCCCTTACCTGGACTTGCGTAAAACACCAGGAGCTCCGAAACCCAACGAAGCTTGAAAAACGCCTTGGCTCTGTTTTTGCGTCTGGTTGAAGGACTTGCAGAGAATCTCCCAGGTGCTCTAATGGTGCTGCCTCTCGTCGTACTCTTGTGTGAAGATGCTAGAATCGCAGCGCGAAGGAGATATCTGGAGGAGAAGGGAGGTAACTCACTCTTTTTCTCTTTGAATGTTGCAACGTTTTTGTTCTCTCAGCAGTGGGTCTCTGCATCTTAACCCAACTTATCCACCAAAAGCAGCTGCCACACCCACTCTGCAGAGAAGTCTGAGAACCACTGCCCTGAACAGTACGACCACTGTTGTCTCTGGTGCATGCCAACCACTGCTCTGAACAGTACTACCACTGTTGTCGCTTGTGCATGCCAACCACTGCTCTGAACAGTACGACCGCGAGTGTCTCCTGCGCATGCCAACATTCTGATGTCACCACTCTAAACCACCCTTTTTGTCTACGTGGCGTGTGTGCAGGACGTTTCATGCTGGGAGTCTGGGTCCCACTTTACTCTGTGTGAAACTCGGCGTCGCGCGATAACTTTCCACTGCTGACTCATCCTGGCGAACGACCGATGTCTCCTTCGCCCTGGAAGACGACCGATGTCTTCCTCTGGGAGACGACCGATGTCTTCCCTGGCGACGCCCTCATAACTCTCGCGCCTTGGCCACGTCCAAATGCCTCGCGCCCTGGCAATGCCCGCATGCCTCTCGCGCCTTGGCCACGTCCACATGCCTCGCGCCCTGGCAATGACCGCATGCCTCTCGCGCCTTGGCCACGTCCACATGCCTCGCGCCCTGGCAATGACCGCATGCCTCTCGCGCCTTGGCCACGTCCACATGCCTCGCGCCCGTGCGATGCCCGCATGCCTCGCGCGCCCGCGCGATGTCTGCATGCCTCGCGCCCTGGCGACGTCCACCTGGCGCTCAAGTGTAGCAGGCGACCGGCGATCTCATAGCCTTCTAACTTAACTTTTCCTCCCTTTTTATTTTAAATAAAACATACATAGAATTCTTTTAAAATATAACCCTTTTTATTCCAATTCAATTTTACAGGTCCTTACATCGGCGGCATCTTCAGTGAGCTCGGTCTCGGTCTTCTTCAGCAACTCGATTTGTTGGGCAAGCTACTCCTCAACCTTGCCCAGCTGAACCTCTCGATTGGTAGCTCTTTCCTCCAGCTTGGTCATTTTGGCTTGAGCCCCCTCCGCTTGCTCTTCCAGTTCGATGATCTTGTTGCGGAGGGGGAGAATTTTGGCTTCAAGCTGGAGGGCCTCCTGCCCCTTGGAGAAGAGTAGCTTCTTGGTCTCCTTCTCAGATTGGCGGAGACTACCCAGTTCTTGACTAAGGGCAGTCTCGCGCTTAGCCGCTTGGTGGAGTTGGAGATCCTTCTGCTCCAGCTCTTTCTCCAACCTCACATTCTTCTCCAGCAGCTCAGCCTCAGCACTGCCCTTGACCAGCAAGAAGTTTGAAGCAGCCAGGAACTCCCCAAGACCATGGCTGAGAAGATGCTCGAGGGAGTTTCTATCCATGGCCTCCAAAGCAGCTTGGCCAGGCATTTGCGCAAGAGACCTCTGGAGTAGAGGGGGCAGCTCTGGGGCAGAAGGCATCTGGCTGGTGGAAGGAGCACTCTCCCTACCTCCCTCAAGTGTCAAGATTGGCTCGGGGGGGGGGGGGGGGGACGAAGCGCTGGGAGGGTGCTCCCTGAAGGATGGAGGGTGCCCTTCTATTGCTGAGGAGACTTCTGTAGCAACCTCCACCCTTTTCCTCTTGAAGACGAGGCCAGAGCAAGTGTCCTCATCCTCGGAAATCTCTACAGGGGCTGCCCTTTTGGATTTTTCAGCAATTGGTTCCAGGGCAGCACCCGCGGGTGATGAAGGGCTAGTAGGGGCCGAGCCGCTAGCATTGCGGCGATTCAGCACATCTGCCAGCCTCTTTTTCTTATCAGCGCTGAGCACCATGCCTGCAGTGGACAATAAGGAAGGGTGAGAAAGACAAAGCATGAAGTATGTAAACAGTTAAATGCAAGACGAAGTTGATATACCAATGTATACGCTGAGGGTCTCAGCGTCGTATTCATGCCTAATCAGTTGGGTGGTGTCAAACACCACACCCCAGCTGGAGATGGTTTGGCACAGTTCTTGGTCAGGGACAGTCAACTCTTCGAGTCTGCGGGGTTTCTTGAACTTCAACTTCTCCGCCCAATATAATGGGAACCCATCGAGCATAGTGGAGTCGTAGGAGCTGCAGCAGACTCGGAAGAACCTTCCCTTGAAGTTCTTGTACGACTGTGAGAAGAGAGTGAGTAGGACTCTCCCTGCCACCCCATTCAGGCTCACCCACAGCCTCTTGCCAGGGCTCTTCGCCTCGAAGAAGTAGAGAAATACATCTACCGAGGGAGTGAACCCTAAGTTATTGCAAAGGACGGAGAACACCCTGATAAAGGCCCAGCTGTTGGGGTGCAGTTGGGCAGGAGCCACATTCAACTCTGTGAGCAAAGCCCTCTTGAACCCAGTGAAAGGAAGGCGGACTTTGACTCGTTTGAAGATGGTGGCATAGAAGAAGAAGAAAGGTTCCCCGTTGTTGCAGCGATCATCAACGCAAACGGGTTCGTTTTCTGTACAGGGTCGCACAGAGATGTACGCTTCAGTTTCCCTGCCAAAGACGCGCCCTCTGATTTCATTCTCATCATCCCTGTGTTTGCGAAGATATTCACAGGATGTGAGTTTTGAGGTCTCAACAAGGAGATCCTCAGAAGCCCATGGTAGAGGGCCCTGTAATCAACCGCTGCGGTTGGAGGAGGGTTGGAAGTAGTTTTGGTTCTGGCCATCTCGAATCTAAACAAATGAGAGGCAGGAAGAGAAAAAGGCTTAGAAGAAAACAACGGTGGACGAAGACTCAAAGGTAGAACGAACCTAGAAAAGAAGAACAAAAACCCTAGAATGCACAAATCAAAAACAGGCCCAGAAGAGTTACAGCATGCAACATGGATGATAGAGATTATGTTACGAAGGGGGAGAAGACATAAAAATCATACCTTTGGTTGAGCGAGGACGAAGGAGGTTGAAAAGCCTGGTGAGAGGAAGAAAGCGTGCACTGGAAGATAGAGTTTGCAGAAGGTGAGAATGCAAAGTGATGGAACAGTGAAGTGGCTTGGGGTTTTGAAGAGGTTTAACGTAGCCCTAGGGAGCGCAAACATTATGAATCCCAGACCGTTGATGCAGCCACATGTTAACAGATGAAAGGGGGTTGGTGAAGTGTCCCTTCAGTGTAAGGACCTGTAAAATTAAATTGGAATAAAAAGGAATATATTTTAAATGAATTCTAAGTATGTTTTTATTTAAAATAAAAAGGAAGGAAAGTGTAGCTTATAAGACTATGAGATCGCCTGGTTAGTACATAATCGCCTGTCGCCTAGATTACACGTGATCGCCAGTCGCCTATGGTGCATATAATCGCCGAAAGTGCACTCAGTATGTGGTCAGGATACTGGATCAACCAGAGTGGGTTCCAAAAACCACGCGTATCAAGGTGTGGGTTAAGCCTTAGATACGCTGTGCCTGCGAAGCTCTATGCTTGAGCATAAGAGATCGTCCTTAGTGTTGCATGCATGGGCGCACGAGGAGTGGTACTGATCTACTCTTAGAAATGTGAAGCTACCGACATCACCAAGTCATGTGGAGATGATACCTTGGACGTAACATAGTGGGATGAAGAACCTTCAGCAAGGCGTGGCGATGTGTCGTCGGGCATCGCCAGGGCGAGAGGCATGCGGGCATCGCCGGGGCGCGAGGCATGCGGGCATCGTCGGGCGCGAGGCATGCGGTCATCGCCAGGGCGAGACATCGATCGTCTCCCAGGGAGAGACATCGGTCGTCCGCTAGGATGAGGCATCGGTGGATAGTCATCGCGCGAGCGGTCATCGGTGGAAGGTTATCGCGCGATGTCGAGCTTCACACAGATAAGGTGGGACCCAGGCTCTCAGCAGGAGACGTACTGCACGCGCGACACGTAGACAAAAAGGGTGGTCCAGAATAGTGACATCAAAGTGTTGGCCTGCGCAGAGGCACGCGTAGTCGTACTTTTCAGGGAAGCGTACACGCAAACTTCCCTGCAGAGTGGGTGGTGGCAGCGGCTTTTGTGGACAAGTTGGTTTAGATTCAAAAACCCACTTCTGAGAGGCAAAGAACGTTGCAGTGGTTCAAGAGTGAAAGAGTGAGTTTACCTTCATCCTTCTCTTTTCTCTCCTTCGCGCTGCGATTCAGGCATCCTCAAGCACCAGTGCGACGAGCGACGACTGCCCTTAGAGGACCTGGGAGGTTCTCTGCAAGTTCTACAAACCAGACGCAAAAACAGAGCTAAGGCACCTTTGAGCTTCGGTGGGTTTTGGAGCTCTTAGTGTTTTGCGCAAGTCCAGGTAAGGGAAGCTAGCCTTATTTCCAACGAAAACCTTATATTAGATGATTGAGATGATGGGGCGACGTGGTCGCCGGTTTTCAACTGTTATTGCATAATCCCCTGTTTTTGGACGAGATCGCCGGTTTTGGCGTTGTTTTTCGAACTCCCCTGTTTTTGTGTTGTTTGAAACTGTTTGGGATTTAAATGTGATATTCAAAAATCTGAACCAGGGGATGATTGTTGTTGTGATTGGAATCATTCATTTAAGTGTTATATGATGTGTTGAATGTTGTGAATGTGGGATCAAGACATAGTATTTTCAGGAAAGGAAATACCGTGTTGAGATTTGGTTATGAGGTGTATTGATCAGTGAGTATCCTATGAATGAGACGATCCTGACTCTGCTGATATGATGGAGTCACATAGATGAAGTCATTCAGTTGGTGAGAGTCGAAGGAGGTCCATATGTATGGGTAAGTCATTTGAAAGATAACTGACTTGACCTGTTATATGGATTAACCCTGTCATACTGTGAGAGTGATGAAATTGAGATCGAGATTGTGTTGATGCGCATGGCTGTGGAAACATTACAGCAATGAAGTATGACAGGTGTATGTCTCTGGATGCTATGTTCAACGCACGAGTCTTCCGGAAGTAGTGTCAAGTGTCTTGTGTGATGAGTCAGTGGAAGTCTGACGTGAGAAATGAGAAACATTGAAATTGATAGACACTTGATGAATTATGTGAATAGAACGACTCTTGAGAAAGTTGTGAAATGTGTGATTACTTGATGGTCATGTGAAGGGAATGAGAAAATTGATAGTTTTACGTGGGTGTCTTCAATTTGTTTTATCTTGATTTTAGAGTTTCATATCTCAACTCTCTTTCAAATATCTAGCTTACCCTGTGTTTTTGGTGTTGTGTTTGGCTTTTTCTTAAACCTATGATGATCGTGTATAATTTACACGGGAGCAGATGATGTTGCAGGAAGTAGAGCTCCTCAGTGAGTGGTCGCCGGAAGGAGATCGCCTGTTTCTATTTCTGTTAGGCGATCACCCTTTTTCTGTTTTCTGATAGGAGATCGCCGTTTTCTGATAGGAGATCGCCGTTTTCTGATAGGAGATCGCCTTTTTGCTGTTAGGAGATCGCCTGTCTTTCTATTTTACTGTATTTTGTTTACGTTTTGGAAAACTGACCGATTATGTATTAAACTCCCTATGAGGAGAAACTTCATTACATATATATAATTATGTTCACTTCGATATATTTGTTCCACCTTTATTTTATTACATAAATATGAAAAGGAATTTGGCGGGATGTTACATTCAGCGCAATGTTCATGTACTTACGCGCAGAGCCACGTAGGCCGCCCGAGCCGATGACTTAGTCTCTTCGCTGAAACAAGTTAACAGCTTGAGACTAGGGGGGCTTGTGTACCGACCAGTCCTCACCGTGTAGCGATCAGTCCTTACCCATGACTTAGTCTCTTTGCTGAAACAAGTTAACAGCTTGAGACTGGGGGGCTTGTGTACCGACCAGTCCTCGGACACTGAGGACAGTTTGTAAAGGGGATGAACCACGTCAGCTGGGCCCCACAGCATGGGCCAAAGCCACGTGGAATGGACCCTGCAGGTGGTATTGATGAGAAGGGTGATTAGTCATCAGCCCACAGAGAGGGGTGATTAGTCATCAGCCCACAGAGACGGGTGATTAGTCATCAGCCCACAGAGAAGGGTGATTAGCCATCAGCGTGACGATCACCAGAAAGGGCTGATGTGTCTTCGTCACTCTGCAGGTTGAGGAGTCCTCGGCAATAGAGTGTGACGAGGTGACATTGATCTTGGGTGATTTGAACAGCGTAATCAGAACAGCTAAGATTGGTTCCCAGAGTGGGCCAATGACCAGTTAAATACCCAGAGGTAGGGACAGGCCTGAATCACGAAGAGCCTATGTGGGTAGCAGGGAGAGCACAGTTAGGTGCAGAGTCCTGAGGGGTCGAGTACTCATCAGACCTAGGGTTTCCCAGTGAAGCTACATGCATGGCACGTGAACAGTGAAGGCACTCCCAAAACAGGTGGCCCCAGAGACTAGGTGCACAAGGAGGCACCCAGGTGGTCACCCTGTGAGAGTTTGCACTCCAGAGAAGGAAACCTTATGTGCTAGATTACCCTAAGATTGGGTGATAGCGGCGCAAGGGGTATTCCAGTAAACCCTGAATATGGCTAGTAGCGCACTGAACCCTAATTAGGGCTAGCGGCGCAGTAAACCCTAGACTATATAAGGGACAGTAAAATACTTCACAAAGGTACGCAGTTTCTAGACCTAAACAGAGAGAGACTCAATACACTTGGTGTTACTTGCCCACTATTGACTTGAGCGTCAGAGTGCAAACGGCCTCTAGGGCGCCCCTTTCTCTTTTGCAGGTGCAGATTGTTTCGCAAGAATCAAGCACGTATCAACGTGAGGAAGGAGGCATGTGAGTGTCGTGGAGTCAACTGACAGGCGAATCAACCGGCAAGAACACTATTCTATTTTGACAAAAAATTAAATTCTACCCTACACTAAACTTATGGCATTTTCAAACATATGGAGGAAAGTTTCTCTACCATCAGTAGCAGTATCCCAATCCTCTTGGATTCTTCTTGCCATAGATCTTGGCCCATATCTTCTATTTGGTGGGCTTCAGCTTGACCTTTGACTTGGACTTGGGCTTCTTCCATAACATCAGGGAGTGCCCATTGAGTGCTTCCTCTCCCCCTAACGCTAAAGAGCCAGAGGGCCGGGGAGAGACTGCCCCTGAGGGTGAAGCGTGGGGTCCTCCCACTGCCCTCTCTCCTTTCCTACAAAGGCTGCTGAAGTCCACCCAAGCTCAGTAGGACCTGGAGAGCATGGAGGTGGGCACTCTGACGGAGCCAATGGCCAAGAACTTCGGGGAGGCTCTTGGTTGGTCCAACCTCCTTCTTACCTAGGTGTGGAGGGCCCAGGAAGAGGTTGAGCAAAGGGTTCTTGCAGCTGCTGGGGCGGAATGTCGTCTAACTGGGCTCACCTTGGAGGTGGCTAAGCTCCGGAAGGCTGACAAAGAGACCAAGGACCACTATTTGGGAAATCCCAGGAGGCCCTTCGGTTATACGCGAGGAACAATGACCTCTGCCTCGTCGTGGAGGACCTAAAGAAAGAGCTGGGTGGCAAGGATGAGGCCATGGCCCAGGTTGCTGAAGAGTTGGCCCAGAGGAATGAGGACTTGGCCTAGCAAGATGTAGAGCTGGCCAAGCTGAGGGAGGAGATGGGCCAACTAAAGAAGGAAATAGCCCGTAGGGAGGAGCTCTACTAGCAAACCAAGGATGGTCTCACCAATGAGGCAGCTGAAGCCTATGGTGCTGGCTTTGGGGATGCCATCGCCCAGGTTGCCTGCGTGCATCTTGGGGTGGATCTTTCCCAGACCGAGCTAACAAAGGTCATTGTCGATGGGCAGCTGGTGGAGGCTCCTGCTGACTCTTGATCTTCTTCCCCTGTACAGTTTTTGATTACTAACATGCACTTTGAAACTATCTGTACAGTTTATCTTAATGAATTTACTCTTTGACGCTTTAGTCTTTTCTTTGATAACTCGATGCTTCTTCTTTCAATATTGTCTCCGTTTGCTTTTAAACCATATCCATGTGTCTTTTTCCTTTTAACAAACTTGTATGGCCTCCATCTGATGAACTCATGAACTTGCAATGTCCCATCTTTACTCTTCCTTTTTGTTTTTGCATCCATTTCTAGGGCAACCTTGTCAATTCGAAAGTACCCCATGACCGCTTTTGCCCACACATCACAATACCCACTTAACTTGTTCCCTCAATCTTGTGCACTGGCTTTTTCCTTGGCATATCAATCGTGGAACGAAATTTCGCTGGTATCGACCTTGGCTGATGAGTCCAGGAGGATCCCTTACTAACCTCAACCTTGTTGTACAAAGACAAGGGTGAGGACTTGTACTGGTGTCAACCTTGGCTGACAAGTCAACGAAGACCTCTTGCTAGCCTCGACCTTGCTGTATGTTCTTGCCGGTTGACTCGCCTGTCAGTTGACTCCACGACACTCACACGCCTCCTTCCTCGCGTTGATACGTGCTTGATTCTTGCGAAACAATCTGCACTTTCAAAAGAGAAAGGGGGCGCCCTAGAGGCCGTTTGCACTCCGATGCTCAAGTCAATATAGGGCAAGAAACACCAAGTGTATTGAGTTTCTCTGTGTTTAGGTCTAGAAACTGCGTACCTTTGTGAAGTATTTTACTGTCCCTTATATAGTCTAGGGTTTACTGCGCCGCTAGCCCTAATTAGGGTTCAGTGCGCTACTAGCCATATTCAGGGTTTACTGGAATACCCCTTGCGCCGCTATCACCCAATCTTAGGGTAATCTAGCACATAAGGTTTCCTTCTCTGGAGTACAAACTCTCACAGGGTGACCACCTGGGTGCCTCCTTGTGCACCTAGTCTCTGGGGCCACCTGTTCTGGGAGTGCCTTCACTGTTCACGTGCCATGCATATAGCTTCACTGGGAAACCCTAGGTCTGATGAGTACTCGACCCCTCAGGATTCTGCACTTAACTGTGCTCTCCCTGCTACCCGCATAGGCTCTTCATGATTCAGGCCTCTCCCTACCTCTGGGTATTTAACTGGTCATTGGCCCACTCTGGGAACCAATCTTAGCTGTTCTGGTTACGCTGTTCAAATCGCCCAAGACCGATGTCACCTCGTCACACTCTGTTGCCGAGGACTCCTCAACCTGCGGAGTGACGAAGACACATCAGCCCTTTCTGGTGATCGTCACGCTGATGGCTAATCACCCCTCTCTGTGGGCTAATGACTAATCATCCTTCTCTGTGGGCTGATGACTAATCACCCCTCTCTGTAGGCTGATGACTAATCACCCTTCTTATCAATACCACCTGCGGGGTCCATTCCACGTGGCTTTGGCCCATGCTGTGGGACCCAGCTAACATGGTTCGCCCCTTTACAAACTGCCCTCAGCGTCCAAGGACTGGTCGGTACACTGTATAAAGATAAGGGCGAGGACTTTCACTTGTGTCGACCTTGGCTGACAAGTCAAGGAAGACCTCTTACTTGCCTCAACCTTGCTGTACAAAGACAAGGAAAAGGACTTTCACTGTGTCGACCTTGGCTGACAAGTCAACAAAGACCTCTTACTTGCCTCGACCTTGCTGTACAAAGACAAGGAAGAGGACTTTCACTGTGTCGACCTTGGCTGACAAGTCAAGGAAGACCTCTTACTTGCCTCGACCTTGCTGTAAAAAGACAAGGAAGAGGACTTTCACTATGTCGACCTTGGCTGACAAGTCAAGGAAGACCTCTTACTTGCCTCGACCTTGCTGTACAAAGACAAGGAAGAGGACTTTCACTGTGGAACCATACTATTCTCGTCCTTCGCATATAAGGCAAAGGAGAGGTTCACTTACTGCTCAACACAAACATGTCTTTCTTAATTCTTTTTTCTTTTATTGGGTGACCTTGTTAAAAAACCCCGAGGGGAAAAAGAGTGTCCCCTCAACTGAATACATCTGAAATACAATTTAACTGAATATAATGCAACTAACTGAAATCTGAATACAATGTAATTAACTGAATTAGAATTTGAGGTTGGCATTGTTCCATGTGCGGGGAATTGCACAGCCCTCCAAGGTCTCCACCCTGTATGCTCCGTTCCCAAGGGCCTCTATCACACGGAATGGACCAGTCCACTTAGGAGACAACTTGTTTTCTAGCTGGTAAGGATGAGCTTTTCACATCACCAAGTCGGCTACTTGGAACTGCCGAGGTCTCAACTTGGATTTGTGATTGTATTCTATCTTTCTCTTTAAAGCTTCAGATTTGATGCGGGCTTCTTCCTTAACCTCATCTAGCATATCTAAATTCACTCTTCTTTCCTCGTTAGATTCTTCAGCCACAAAGTTCTGAAAGCGAGGCGAGCTCTCCTGGATTTCCACGGGAATCATGGCATCTAACCCATACACCAAGATAAAGGGTGTTTCCTTCGTAGTGGACCGTGGGGTGGTGTTATATGCCCAAACAATCCTGAGAACCTCCTCTGCCCAAGTTCCTTTAGCTTTCTCTAATTTTCTCTTTAAGCCTTTGAGTAGGACTCTGTTAGCTGATTTGACCTGTCTGTTAGTCTAGGGGTGCTCAACCAAAGCAAACACCTGCTTGATGCCGAGCTCTGTGTACAACTTGCCCAACTGCTGGCTTGCGAACTGGGTGTCATTGTCAGACACCAATCGTTTTGGGATTCCCTAACAACAAACTATACTCTTCCACACAAAGTGTTGGACTTTGTGAGCTGTGATTTGTGCCAGTGGCTCAGCCTCGATCCACTTGGTAAAATATTCTATGGCCACCACGAGGTACTTCATCTGTCGAATCACTAGAGGAAAAGGCCCCAGGATATCGATCCCCCAGGTATGGAAAGGCCACGGGCTGTGGATCGATCTCAATTCCTCTGGTGGCACATTGTGCCAGTCGGCGTACTGTTGGCACTTCTTGCACCGCTGAGCATATCTCACGCAATCTTCTCTCATAGTTGACCAATAGTACCTAGCTCGAACGGCTTTGGACGACAGAGCTTGGCCCCCGACGTGACTTCTGCATATGCCTTAATGGAGCTCAGACATGATGCTAGTACACTGCGCTCCGCTTACACAGGTCAAGATACGATGGGGCTAGCCATGCCTAAACAAGTTGCCATCAATCAAAGTATAGTGGGCTGCATTCTTTTTCACAATTCTAGCCTCTGCTGGGTCCATGGGAAGTACTCCATCAGCTAGGCAGCATCGGTAGGGGGTCATCCAGGTTTCCCCTTCTTCGACCAGGTGAACCTTTGATGATCTTTCCTCTGGTGGACCATATGCACTTATGCGGGGTGTTTTCAACGTTTCCTGGGTTAGTGACCTGTGACTTCTTTTTCCTTCTTCTGAAACGCTTATCATCTGGACATCTACCATGTCCTCTATGGCTGTTTGAGGTGGTCTCAGGGTCTCCTGTATGACTGTCCTCTACTTGCCCCCCTTGCCTGAGTTGGTGAGCTTTGCCAGTAAGTCATCTCTGGCATTTTGTTCTCTGGGAACATGCAGCAACTCAAAATCTATGGAAGTTCTCTTTAGGAGCTCCACATATTCGAGGTAAGCGGCAATCTAAGGGTCCTTGGCCTAGTACTCACCCGTCACCTGTCCCGTTATCAGTAGCGAATCACTCTTTGCCAGCAAACAATCTGCACCCATATCCTTGGCCAGCAGCATCCCTACAATCTAAACCTCATATTCTGCTTGGTTGTTACTGGCTTTGGAGGCGAAACGTAGGGCCTGCTAGATTAGAACCTCATTGGGTCCTTCCAAGATCACTCCAGCACCGCTGCCCTGCTGGTTTGACAACCCATCTACTAAGAGTACCCATCTGAAATCTGCCTCTCCCTACCGTGTAGCTTCTGAGGAGAGCTCTACTATGAAGTCGGTATAAACTTGGGCCTTGATTGGCCCTCTGGGTTCAAACTGTACCCCGAACTCAAATAACTCAACCGTCCAATGGACCATTCTCCCTGCTACATCTGTAACGCCCCTCAAAATATTGGTCATATTTATATAATAAAATAAAGGTGAAACAATAATATCAAAATTGAACATAGATATATACATAATATAATTCATCCATTAGTACAAATGTGCCTCAAAATAATATCCCTTTTTGAGGAAGTTTTAATACATCTCCATACAGGAGTTTTCAAAATAAAATAAAACCACAGCATTCAAAATCGGCGATCTCCTAACAGAAAACAGAAAACGGGCGATCTCCTAACAGAAACAGAAACAGGCGATCTCCTTCCGGCGACCACTCACAGAGGAGCTCTACTACCTGCAACCTCATCTGCTCCCGTGCAAATATACACGATCATCACAGGTTTAAAAAAAAAACAACCACGATACAAGATAAAAGGGTAAGCTAGATATTTTTTCAAAACTTTAAATATGAAACTTTATATCAATAGAAAGCATAAATCTTCACACCAATCATAATCTATATCAATTTCAACCATCAACATCCCCATATTCCACAAACTCGTCAAGTGTCTATTCAATACATTCAATATTCATGGTTCACACGTCAGACTTTCCACTGACTCATAACATATAGACATATGACTCTACTTCCGGAAGACTCGTGCGTTGACTCAGACTCAGAGATCTGCACCCGTCATACCACACCACTGTGAAATCCACACAGGGTCGCTGTGAAATCCACACAGCCATGCGCATACATAATCTCAATATCATCACTCTCCCGGTATGACAGGGTTAATTCATATAACAGGTCAAGTCAGTTATCTTTCAAACAACTTACCCATACATATGAACCTCCTTTCACTCTCCACAACTGAATAACTTCATCTATGTGATTCCATTATATCAGCAGAGTTAGGATATCTCCTTCTAGACAAGTCCCTAGTCAATGCACATTACACACGATCTTACACGGTATTTTCTTTCCTGAAAATACTATGCCTTGATCCCACATTCACAACATTCAATGCATCATACAACATGTAAAAGCACAATTCCATCATATAATATTTTGAATCTTTTCTTAAACAATCCCAATCACAGAAACAATCATTCCAAGGTTCAGATTTTCGAATATCACATGCATCTCACATTTCAATCTCAAACAGTTTCAAACGACACTAAAACAGGGGATTTCGAAAACAGCATTAAAACCGGCGATCACGTCGCCCCACACATAAAAACAGAGCATCGTGAAAAGAATATCAAAACCGGCGACCACGTCGCCCTCACTTCAGAACCTACTCGCCTAACGTTTTTATAAACGAAAATGCTAGCTTCCCTTACCTGAACTTGCGCAAAACACCAAGAGCTCTAAAACCCACCGAAGCTTAAAGATGCCTTAACTCTGTTCTAGCGTCCTGACGGAAAACTTGCAGAGAACTCCCCAGGTGTCCAAGGGCAGTCGTCGCTCGTCGTATTGGTGCTTGAGGATGCCTGAATCACAGCGCGAAGGAGGGAAAAGAGAAGGATGAAGGTAAACTCACTCTGTCACTCTTGAACCACTGCAACGTTCTTTTCCTCTCAGAAGTGATTTTTTGAATCTAAACCAACTTGTCCACAATTGCCGCTGCCACCACCCACTCTGCAGGAAAGCTTGCGTGCACGCTTCCCTGTACAGTACGGCCACGTGTGTCTCTGCGCATGCCAACTCTCTGATGTCACTATTCTGAACCACCCTTTTTGTCTACGTGTCGCGCGTGCAGGACGTCTCATGCTGGGAGCCTGGGTCCCACCTTATCTATGTGAAAATCGACATCGCGTGATAACCTTCCACCGATGACCGCTCGCGCGATGACTATCCACCGATGTCTCATCCTGGCGGACGACCGATGTCTCTCCCCGGGAGACGACCGATGTCTCGCCCTGGCGATGCCCGCATGCCTCGCGCCCTGGCAATGTCCGATGACACATCGCCACGTCTTGCTGAAGGTTCTTCATCCCACTATGTTACGTCCAAGGTATCATCTCCACATGACTTGGTGACGTCGGTAGCTTCACATTTCCAAGAGTAGATCAGCACTACTCCTCGTGCGCCCATGCATGCAACACTAAGGACGATTTCTTATGCTCAAGCATAGAGCTTCGCATGCACAGCGTATCTAAGGCTTAACCCACACCTTGATACGCGTGGTTTTTGGAACCCACTATGGTTGATCCAGTATCCTGACCACATACTGAGTGCACTTTCGGCGATCATGTGCACCATAGGCGATTGGCGATCATGTACACTACAGGCGATTGGCGGTCATGTGTAGTCTAGGCGACAGGCGATTATGTACTAACCAGGCGATCTCATAGTCTTCTAAGCTACACTTTCCTTCCTTTTTATTTTAAATAAAATCATACTTAGAATTCATTTAAAAAATATTCCTTTTATTCCAATTTAATTTTAAAGGTCCTTACATTCTCCCCAACAAGAAAAGTTTTCGTCCTCGAAAATTGAATTACAAGGAAAAGAGGTATGGATAGGCTTCTCTCATGGGTTCTTCTAACTCCCAAGTTGAATCACCCGATCTCTCATCCCACACCACTTTCACCATGTTGATGGTCTTGCCTCTGAGCTGTTTACTTTGCCGATCGTCAATCCTGACTGGTTTCGCTTCAAAGGACAAGTCATCCTTGATCTGCACATCGTCCACTTCCAGCACATGACTAGGGTCTGCCATGTACTTCCTCAGCTGTGATACGTGAAAGACATTATACAGATTCGCTAAATGGGGAGGTAGGGCGATCTCATAAGCCACTGGACCAATCCTCCTTAAGATCTGATATGGTCCCACGAACTTAGGGGACAACTTCTTTGATCTGATCGCCCGTCCTACACCCTTGGTTGGTGTCACTCTCATGAACACATGGTCTCCAGCAGCAAACTCCAAAGGTTTTCTCCTCTGATCTGCATAGGATTTCTGCCTACTTTGAGATGCTCTCATTCTGTCTTTTATCTGTTGCACCTTCTCGGTCGTCTGCTGAATCAACTCTGGTCCAACCAATACTATTTCGCCCTCCTGGTACCAGCACAATGGAGTTCTGCATTTCCTTCCATACAAGGCTTCGTATGGCGCTATCCCTATGCTGGCGTGATAACTGTTATTATAGGTAAACTCCACCAGCGGCAACACCTCATCCCAACTTCTCAATTGATCCAAGACACACGTCCTCAGTAGATCTTCCAAGGACTGGATCGTTCTCTCTGACTGTCCATCTGTTTGAGGATGATATGCCGAGCTCATTCTCAACTTAGTTCCCAAGCAATCTTGTAAGGTCTGCCAAAACCGTGAAGTGAACCTGGGATCTCTATCCGAAACAATGCTGGAAGGCACTCCATGCAACCTCACTATTTCTTTGATGTACAACTGTGCCAACTTGGCCATGGGCATTTTCAAATTCAGTGGAAGAAAGTGGGCACTCTTCGTCAGTCAATCTACTATGACCCAGATTGCGTCATGGCCCCTTACCAATCTAGGTAAATGGGTAACAAAATCCATTGCAATGCTATCCCATTTCCACTCAGGGATATCCAGTTGCTGTAACAACCCGTCAGGTCTTTGATGCTCTATCTTCGCCTTCTGACATGTTAAGCAGGTTGTAACATACTGGGCGATGTCTTTCTTCATGCCCGACCACCAAAATGACTCCTTCAAGTCATGGTAAATCTTGTTCATGCCTGGATGTAGGCTAAGGCGACTCTTGTGACCTTCCTCTAGGATCATCTTCTTCAACTCTTCATTTGCAGGTATGCAAATTCTGCCATTAAATCTCAAGATCCCATCATCGCCCATCACAAAGTCTTTAGCCTGGTCGGTCCCTAGTGACTCCACAGTACGCTTCAGACTAGGGTCCTCCAACTGCTTATACTTTATCACTCCAAGGAAGTCATTAGTTATAGCCAGCTTACTACAACTAATGTGATTTACATGAAATTCTACCCCAAGGTTTAAGTCTCTGAATTGCTCGATCAGTTTCTGCTGTTCCATCATCATGGTGGCTACTTGTATTGATTTTCTACTCAAAGCATCTGCCACTACATTGGCCTTCCCTGGATGATACATGAGTTGAAAATCATAGTCCTTTAGAAACTCCATCCACCTTCTTTGTCTCATGTTTAGTTCCTTCTGATCAAACAGATATTTCAGGCTCTTATGGTCAGTGAACACTTGGAACCGAGCTCCATATAAATAGTGCCTCCAAATCTTCAAGGCAAACACCACAGCCGCCAACTCCAAATCATGAGTAGGATAGTTTCTCTCATGAACCTTGAGTTGCCTTGAAGCATATGCAACCACTCTTTTCTCTTGCATCAAAACACATCCCAAACCCTGATGTGAAGCATCACAGTAGACATCAAAAGGTCTTCCTACATCGGGGATCACCAGCACTGGAGCACTAGTCAACCTTTCCTTTAGTTCCATGAAGCTCTACTCACATCGGTCGGTCCAAGCAAAAGGTTGATCTTTGCGGGTCAACTGTGTTAAAGGAGCCACTACCTTGGAAAAGTCCTCAATGAACCTCCGATAGTAGCCTGCTAAGCCCACAAAACTCCTTATCTCAGTAACTATCTTAGGACGTTCCCACTGAAGCACTGCCTCCACTTTGGCTGGATCCACCGAGATCCCCTGGGCAGATATTACATGTCCTAAGAAGTTGACTTCTTTCAACCAGAACTCACACTTAGAGAACTTGGCATATAATTGCTTCTCCCTCAGGATCTCCAATACTGTCTTCAGATGTTATTCATGTTCTTCCTTGGTCCTTGAATAAATGAGTATGTCGTCTATGAAGACTACCACAAACTTATCCAAGAAAGGGCAAAAAATCCTATTCATGTAGTCCATGAACAGAGTTGGAGCATTTGTTACTCCAAACGGCATCACCACATACTCATAGTGCCCATAACGAGACCTAAATGCTGTCTTTTGAACATCTTCAGCTTTTACCAAAATTTGGTGGTACCCCGATCTCAGATCAATCTTTGAGAACACCGAGGCCCCATGTAATTGATCCATCAAATCATCAATTCTAGGTAGAGGATACTTGTTCTTGATGGTCAACTTGTTCAACTGCCTGTAATCTATACACAGCTGAGACCCTCCATCCGTTTTCTTGACTAGAAGCACTGGAGCCCCCCATGGAGATACACTGGGTCTGATGAATTGTTTCTCCAACAACTCTTCCACTTGCTTCTTTAATTCTACCAACTCGGCTAGAGCCATCCTGTAAGGTGCCATTGACACTGGTCCAGCTCCAGGTACCAAATCAATAGAGAATTCCACTTCTCTCTTAGGAGGTAATCCAGGTATTTCTTCTGTAAATACATCCATGAAATCTTTCACCACATGTATCCTGCTTACGTCCTCTTCATTCTTCACTTCCAACCGAGCTAGGATCACGAAGCACCTCGCCCCTTTTTCCAACTCCGACCACCCATGCTGAGCAGATATCACATCTGACTCTTGGAGGTCTGGAAACGCTATTTTCTGACTACCGCAGTCTATGAGAACGTGATTGGCAGATAGCCAATCCATTCCCAGGATAACATCCAGGTCCTGAAAAGGTAGGCAGATCAAGTTTACTTTGAACCTGCGTCCCTCTACTATCACTGGACATTCAGAGCAAACTGTAGAGGTCAACACCTGTCCTGACGCAGGTGCAGAGACCAACAGTTCAAACGGTAACTCCTTCACTAGAAGGCCCAACTCGGCTAAACACAGGCTTGACACAAAGAAGTGTGTTGCTCCAGAATCAAACAAGGCTTTTACACCTCTACCAGCTATAAAACAAACACCTTGCACTAGGTTACCTGACTGAGACGCTTCTGCTCCTGTCATGGCAAACACTCTCCCTGTTGCCTGAGGTCTGCTGCCTTCATTCCTCAACTGCTGAGAACCACTGGGTTGAGTCGCCCCATTCCTGTTAGGGCACTCTCTAGCAACGTGCCCCGTCTTTTGGCAGGTGTAACACCTTCTCTCTGAATTCCTCTTGAAGCACACATTGGATGTGTGTGGTCCACCACAATGGAAACATTTGGGTTTCCAAGGTTCTTGCTGCTGCAACTGGGATGACGCTGTTCCTGCCCGATGTGGTGGAGGTCTCGTGTAAGGACCTGTAAAATTGAATTGGAATAAAAAGGGATATATTTTAAATGAATTCCAAGTATGCTTTTATTTAAAATAAAAAGGAAGGAAAGTGTAGCTTAGAAGACTATGAGATCGCCTAGTTAGTACTTAATCGCCGGTCTTCTACTACACATGATCGCCAGGGCGCGCGAGGCATGTGGACGTCACCAGGGCGCGCGAGGCATGCGGGCAACGCCGGTGCGCGAGGCATGCGGGCAACGCTGAGGCGCGAGAGGCATGCGGGCAACGCTGGGGCGCGAGAGGCATGCGGGCGTCGCCGGGGCGCGAGGCATGCGGGCAACGCTGGGGCGCGAGAGGCATGCGGGCGTCGTCGGGGCGCGAGGCATGAGGCATCGCCGGGTCGCGAGAGGCATGCGGGCGTTGCCAGGGATAGACATCGGTCGTCTCCCAGGGAGAGACATCGGTCGTTTGCCAGTATGAGACCTCAGTGGATAGTCATCGCGCGAGCGGTCATCGGTGGAAGGTTATCGCGCGATGTCGAGCTTCACGCAGATAAAGTGGGACCCAGACTCCCAGCATGAAACGTCCTGCACGCGCGCCACGTAGACAAAAGGGTGGTTCAGAATAGTGACATCAGAATGTTGGCATGCGCAAGAGACACTCGCGGTCGTACTGTTCAGGGCAGTGGTTGGCATGCACAAGAGACAACAGTGGTCGTACTGTTCAGGGTAGTGGTTGGCATGCACAAGAGACAACAGTGGTCGTACTGTTCAGGGCAGTGGTTGGCAGGCGCAAGAGACAATCGTGGCCGTACTGTTCAGTGAAATAGTACACTCAGGCTTTCCTACAGAAGGGGTGGCAGCAGCAGCATACGTGGACAGGTAGGCTTGGATTCAAAAGCCCACTGCGGGAAGGCAAAGAAGGTTACAGTGGCTCAAGAGTGAAAGAGTGTCTGCATCTTCATCCCTCTCTTTTCTCTCCTTCGCGCTGCAACTCAGGCAACCTCCAGCACCAGTGCGACGTGCGGCGACTGCCCTTAGAGCACCTGGGAGGTCCTCTGCAAGTTCTACAAACCAAACGCTGAAAACAGAGCTAAGGCATCCTTTAAGCTCGGTGGGTCTTGGAACTTTTGGTGTTTTGCGCAAGTCCAGGTAAGGGAAGCTAGCCTTATTTCCAACGAAAATCCTTATATTCATGATTGAGATGATGGGGGCGACGTGGTCGCCGGTTTTTCAACTGTTATTGTAAAATCCTCTGTTTTTGAACGAGATCGCCGGTTTTGGCGTTGTTTTTCGAACTCCCCTGTTTTTGGTGTTGTTTGAAGCTGTTTGAGATTTAAATGTGAAATACATGTGATATTCGAAAATCTGAACCTTTGAAATGACTGTTGTTGTGATTTGGATCATTCATTTGAGTGGTATGATGTGTGGAATGTCGTGAATGTGGGATCAAGACATAGTATTTTCAGGAAAGGAAATACCGTGTTGAGATTTGGTTATGAAGTGTATTGATCTGTAAGTATCCTGTGAATGAGGCGATCCTGACTCTGCTGAGATAATGGAATCACATAGAGGAAGTTATCCAGTTGGTGAGAGTCGAAGGAGGTTCATATGGATGGGTGAGTCATGTGAAAAAGAACGAGCTCGGCCTGTTATATGAATTAACCCTGTCATACTAGGAGAGTGAAGATATTGAGATTCATCTATACGCTTGTGAATGTGTGTGATTTCACGGCGACCCTGTGAATGTGTGTGATTTCACAGTGGGGCAGTATGACAGGTGCATGTCTCTGGATGCTAAGTTCAACGCACGAGTCTTCCGGAAGTAGGGTCAAGTGTCTTGTGTGATGAGTCAGTGGAAGTCTGACGTGAGAATGAGAAACATTGAATTGATAGACACTTGATGAATTTTGTGATTTTAACGACCTTTGAGGAATTGTGCATTATGTGTTTTAATTGATGGTTTACGTGGGTGTCTTTAATTTGTTTCATCTTGATTTTTTAAAGTATAATATCTAAACTTTCTCTCAAATGTCTAGCTTACCCTGTGGTGTTTCCTTTGGTGTTGTGTTTGGCTCTTTCTTAAACCTGTGATGATCGTGTATAATTTACACGGGAGCAGATGATGTTGCAGGAAGCAGAGCTCCTCAGTGAGTGGTCGCCGGAAGGAGATCGCCTGTTTCTACTTCTGTTAGGCGATCACCCTTTTGCTGTCTTCTGATAGGAGATCGGCCTCTTCTGATAGGAGATCGGCCTCTTCTGATAGGAGATCGCCTGCCTTGCTATTTTACTGTATTTTATTTGACTTTAAGTTTTTTTGGAAAATTTGACCGATTATGTATTAAACTCCCTGTGAGGAGAAAACTTCATTACATATATATAATTATGTTCACCTCAAAATATTTGTTTACCTTTATTTCGTTTTATAATTATTCCAAAGTATTTGGCGGGATGTTACATCTTGTAAGGACCTGTAAAATTGTATTGGAATAAAATGGGTTATATTTTAAATGAATTCTATGTATGTTTTATTTAAAATAAAAAGGAAGGAAAGTTAAGTTTAGAAGGCTATGAGATCGCCGGTCGCCTGCTACACATGGTCGCCAGGGCGCGAGGCATGCAGGCATCGCGCGGGCGCGAGAGGCATGAGGGCATTGCATGCAGGCATCGCGCGGGCGCGAGGCATGCAGGCATCGCGCGGGCGCGAGGCATGCAGGCATCGCGCGGGCGCGAGGCATGCAGGCATCGCGCGGGCGCGAGAGGCATGAGGGCATTGCATGCGGGCATTGCCAGGGCGCGAGAGGCATGCGGGCATCGCCAGGGCGCGAGGCATGCGGGCTTTGCCAGGGCGCGAGAGGCATGCGGGCATCGCCAGGGCGCGAGGCATGAGGGCGTCGCCAGGGATAGGCATCGGTCGTCGCCCAGAGAGAGACATCGGTCGTCTTCCAGGGTGAGGGAGACATCGGTCGTTCGCCAGAATGAGTCAGCAGTGGAAAGTTATCGCGCGACGTTGAGTTTCACACAGAGTAAGGTGGGACCCAGACTCCCAGCATGAAACGTCCTGCATGCGCGACACGTAGGCAAAAAGAGTGGTTCAGGCTAGTGACCTCAGGGTGTTAGCCTGCGCAGAGGCACGCTTAGTCGTACTGTTCAGTGAAGCGTACACGCAAACTTCCCTGCAGAGTGGGTGGTGGCAGCGGTTTTTGTGGAGAAGTCAGCTTAAGATGCAAAAACCCACTTCTGAGAAAAAGAAGAAAACGTTGCAGTGGTTCAAGAGCTAAAGAGTGAGTTTACCTCCCTTCTCCTCCATTCTCTCCTTCGCACTGCGATTCTAGCACCTTCACACAAGAGTACGACGAGCGACGTCCACCATTAGAGCACCTGGGAGGTTCTCTGCAAGTCCTTCAAACCAAACGCAAAAACAGAGCCAAGACATTCTTTAAGCTTCGTTGGGTTTCGGAGCTCGTGGTGTTTTGCGCAAGTCCAGGTAAGGGAAGCTAGCCTTCATTTTCAATACAAGCCATAGTTTTGTTGTTTCTGAAGTGAGGGCGACGTGGTCGCCGGTTCTCTGTTTCTTTTCGAAATGCTCTGTTCTATGTGGTTGGGCGACGTGGTCGTCGGTTTTAAATACGGATTTCGAACTCCCCTGTGTTTGACGTTGTTTGAAGCTGTTTGGGATTTAAATACAATATATATGTGATATTCGAAAATCTGAACCTTTGAAATGATTGCTGCTGTGATTGAATCATTTATTTGAGTGGTATGATGTCATGAATGCTGTGAATGTGGGATCGAGGCATAGTATTTTCAGGAAAGGAAATACCGTGTAAGATCGTATGTAATGTGTATTGACTAGGGGCTTGTCTAGAAGGAGATATCCTGACTCTGTTGAGATAATGGAATCACGTAGATGAAGTTATTCAGTTGGTGAGAGTCGAAGGAGGTTCATATGTATGGGTGAGTCGTGTGAAAAAGAACGATCTCGGCCTATTATATGAGTTAACCTTGTCATACCGGGAGAGTGATGATACTGAGATTATATATGCGCATGGCTGTGTGGATTTCACAGCGACCCTGTGTGGATTTCACAGTGGTATGGTATGACAGGTGCAGATCTCTGAGCCTGAGTCAACGCACGAGTCAATCCGGAAGTAGTGTCATGTGTCTATGCATTGTGAGTCAGTGGAAAGTCTGACGTGTGAATCTTGAATACTGAAAGTAGCAAATGGACACTTGACCGTATGTGGAATATGGATATGTTGATGGTTGTAATTGATATGGATCATGAATGGTGTGAAGTTTTATGTTTACTATTGATTTAAAAGTTTTTAAACCATCTAGCTTACCCCTTTTCTTTTGTATTTGCTCTGTGGCTATTTTCTCTTAAACTGTGATGATCGTGTATTTCTACACGGGAGCAGACGAGGTTGCAGGTGGTGGAACTCCTCAGTGAGTGGTCGCCGGGAGGAGATCGCCCCCATATAGTTCTGTTAGGCGATCACCCTTTTTAAGTTGTACGATAGGAGATCGGCTGTTTTTGGTCTTCTGATAGTAGATCGCCGGTTTATGTAGGGAGATCACCGGTTTTCAATTTATTTGGCTGTATTTTGTTTAAGTTTTGGAAAAATATACCGGTTATGTATTAAACTCCCTGTGAGGAGAAACTTTATTTACATATATATATGATTTTGTTCATTTCAATCTAATTGTTACTTTTATTTTCATTATATGAATATGTATGGTATTTTGGCGGGATGTTACACATCTCGCATAGGGCTTGCTTTGTGGGTGCTGCACCTTGGCCTTCCCACTGGAAGAACCCCCTGGGTGTGACCTGATCACCCGGGAATCACCCTTTTCCAAAGTCTCCACCATCTTCGCCTTCTCTACTAAGGCGTGAAATTCCCTGATGCACATAGGGGCTATGGTCCTCTTCAGCCCATGCTTCAGTCCTTCTTCGAACTTCCTACACCTCCAAGCCTCAGAGGTCGCCTGGGTATAAAATCGGGCGAGGTACTCAAACCGAGCAGCATAAGCATTCACTGACATCTCCCCCTGCTCCAATTTGAGGAATTATGCTTCCCTCGCAAATCTTGCACTATCTAGGAAGTATTTTTCCAGAAATCTCACCCTAAAGCTCTCCCAATCTAACACTTCAGCTCTGGCTTTCATCATCTGCTGAGCTCCCATCCACCAGAACTCGGCTTCTCCAGATAGCAAATAGGTGGCGAACACCAATTTCTTCTCTTCAGGGCAGGAGGTCACCCTAAAGATTTTCTCCAACTCCCTGACCCACTGATCTGCTTGATCAGGGGTAGCATTCCCACTGAACTTGGGTGGGTTGTGCCTCATGAACTCGGTCAGTCCCATCTGTTCCTGAGGCTGACCGACGTGGGAATTTGTTTCAGCCGACCGAGCAGTTTCCCAATGGTGCATTGCAGCTTGATGATTCTGAGCCATTGTTGCATTCTGTTGTTTGATGGCAGTTGCCATCATCTCAATAGCCTTGGCAATCTGGCTCATTTCTGAAGAAGGTTGGGAAGGGGTAGGAGGTCCACGTGCCATCCTTCTTCGTTTCAGATTTTGAAACTATTGGTTTCTATATTCCCTACAACTACAAGAATGAGATCGATAAGTGTAACATCCCGCCAAAATAATACATGCATACATGTATAATTGAAATTAAGTGTAATCAAATAATATTGAAGAGTGCAAAATCATATGTATATATATATACCAGAAGTGAAGTTACTCCTCTTAGGGAGTTTAATACATAACCAAATCAAATGTTTGCAATGTTTAACAAAATTAAAGGAAATGCAGTAAAACCGGCGGTCTAAAAGGAACGGCGATCTCCAACATTTAAAACGGCGATCCCACACAGAAGACTTCAAACTGGCGATCTCCTACCAGGACACAAGAACCGGCGATCTCCACCGAGAGGTGGAAATGGGCGATCTCTGCCCTCGGCGACCACCCCTTTAGGGAGCTCTTCTTCCTGGAAGGTCTTCTGCTCCCGCGTAACAATTACACGATCATCACAGTTTTGAGAAGGCAACCAAAATGACAGATAAAAGGGTAAGCTAGATAATATGAAAGGAGTTTAAATCATGCATATGAAAAACCCAAGTAAACCAAGTTTCCAAACTATCCAAGTAAACGTAGAGCTACTCATAGCATTCAACTAATCGCCCAAATTCACAAATTCACAACATTTCCCATAGTCATTCCATTTCACACCACAGCATCAAGTGTCTATCAGTATTCCAGTTTCTCATTTCACCATTTCACATGTCAGACTTTCCACTGACTCACCACACAAGACACTTGACACTACTTCCGGATTGACTCATGCATTGATTAGACTCGGAGATGTGCACCTGTCACACTGCCCACTGTGGAATCTCGCACATCCACAGGGTCGCCGTGAAATCTCACACATTCACAGGCATATGATGAATCTCAACACATCACCATACAGTATGACAAGGTAAATCCACGCAAAACAGGTCGGTATGTTCTCTTTCAAACAACCCACCCATACAGGTGAACCTCCTTCGACTCTCCCAACTGAGTAACTTCCTCTATGTGATTCCATTATCAGCAGAGTCAGGATATCTCGTTCATAATCACCGATCAATGCACATCTAACATGGTCTTACACGGTATTTCCTTTCCTGAAAATACTATGCCTCGACCCCACATTCACAACATTCAAACACATCATACCATACTCAAAGAAATGATTTCAATCACAGCAATAGCCATTTCAAAGGATTCATATTTTCGAATATCTCATGTAAACCTCAAGCAGTTCTCAAAACAGCATCAAACACAAGGATTTTGCAAAACAGCGCCAAAACCGGCGACCTGGTTAGTAAACATGGCGTTTCGAAGACTGTTTATCAAAACCGGCGACCACGTCGCCCAAGCATACAAACAGAGCATTTCACACAGATAAAACGAAAATGGCGACCACGTTGCCCTCACTTCAGAAAAGACTACGCTAAGGCTTGTATGGAAAAGAGGTCTAGCTTCCCTTACCTGGACTTGCGCAATCCACTAGGAGCTTCTAAATCCAACAGAGCTTGATGAACGCCTTGGCTCTGTTCTTGAGTCTGGTTTGAAGGAGTTGCAGAGACTTTCCCAGGTGTTCCAATGGCGTTGCTTCGTCGTACTCTTGTGTGGAGAGGCTGAAATCGCACGCGGAGGAGGGAACTCACTCTTTCTCTCTTCGAATACAACAACGTTTTCTTTTCTTCTCTCAGCTGTGGGTTTTCTGTAACTTAAACCAACTTATCCCTCCCCCAAAAGCAGCTGACACCGCCCACTCTGCAGGGAAGTTGCGCCGCACTAATCAGTACTACTATAGCTGCCTCCTGCGCAGACCTACCACTCCCTGAACAGTCCTACTAAGCGTGCCTCTGCGCAGGCTACGCTCTGAGGTCACTATTCTGAACCACCTTTCGTCTACGTGGCGCACGTGTAGAACGTCTCTTGCTGGGAGTCTGGGTCCTACGTTCTCGGTGTTTAACCAAGCGCCGCGCGATGACCTTTCGCCGATGGCTACCAGCGCGAAGACCCTCCACCGATGCCTCTCTCGCGAAGACAACCCCTGAGGACCTCTCGCGCGATGACAACCCGCTGATGAGCTATCGCGCGATGACAACCCGCCGATGAGCTATCGCGCGATGACAACCCGCTGATGAGCTATCGCGCGATGACAACCCGCTGATGAGCTATCGCGCGATGACACCCGCTGATGAGCTATCGCGCGATGACACCCGCTGATGAGCTATCGCGCGATGACACCCGCTGATGAGCTATCGCGCGATGACAACCCGCTGATGAGCTATCGCGCGATGACACCCGCTGATGAGCTATCGCGCGATGACAACCCGCTGATGAGCTATCGCGCGATGACAACCCGCTGATGACCTCTCGCGCGAGCGACCGATGTCTCTCTTCTCTGATGACGCCTGCATGCCTCGCGCCCAGGCGATGACGTGTGGTCTAGGCGACCGGCGATGATGTATAAACAAGAAACTCTTATCGTTTTTCCTAGACTACACTTTCCTTCCTTTTTAACTTAGATAAAACATACATAGAATTTACTTAAAACATACTCATTCATTTCAATAAATCTCAGGTCCTTACATTCTCCCCAACAACAAAAATTTTCGTCCTCGAAAATTGGATTACAAGGAAAAGAGGTATGGATAAGCCTCCCTCATGGGTTCTTCTAATTCCCAAGTAGAATCCCCCGATTTCTCATCCCACACCACTTTCACCATGTTGATGGTCTTGCCCCTGAGCTGTTTACACTGCCGATCGTCAATCCTAACTGGTTTGGCTTCAAAGGACAAGTCATCCCTAATCTGCACGTCGTCTATATCCAGCACATGACTAGGGTCTGCCATGTACTTCCTCAGCTGTGACACGTGAAACACATTGTGCAGATTTGCCAGATGGGGAGGTAGGGCGATTTCATACGCCACCGGGCCAATCCTTCTCAAGATCTGATATGGTCCCACGAATTTAGGGGACAACTTCTTTGACCTGATCGCCCGCCCTACACCCTTGGTTGGTGTCACTTTCATGAACACGTGATCTCCAGCAGCAAACTCCAAAGGCTTCCTCCTCTGATCTGCATAGGACTTCTGCCTACTCTGAGAGGCTTTCATCCTGCTTTGTATCAGCTTCACCTTCTCGGTCGTCTGCTGAATCAACTCTGGTCCAACCAAGACTGCCTCGCCCTCCTGGTACCAACATAATGGAGTTCTGCATTTCCTCCCATACAGGGCTTCATATGGCGCCATCCCAATGCTGGCGTGGTAGCTATTGTTATAGGTGAACTCCACTAGTGGCAACACCTCCTCCCAACCTCCCAATTGATCTAAAACGCATGCCCTCAGCAGATCTTCCAAAGATTGGATTGTCCTCTCTGACTGACCATCTGTTTGGGGATGATATGCAGAGCTCATCCTCAACTTGGTTCCCAAACACTCTTGCAAGGTCTGCCAAAACCGTGAAGTGAACCTGGGATCCCTATCTGAAATGATGCTGGAAGGCACTCCATGCAACCTCACAACCTCCTTGATGTACAGCTGTGCCAACTTGGCCATGGGCATCTTCATATTTACTGGGAGGAAGTGGGCACTCTTCGTCAGTCTATCAATGATGACCCAGATTGCATCATGACCCTTTACTGATCTGGGTAAATGGGTGACAAAATCCATGGCGATGCTGTCCCATTTCCACTCAGGGATATCCAGTTGCTGCAACAGCCCGCCAGGTCTTTGGTGTTCCACCTTCGCCTTTTGACACGTTAAGCAGGTTGCCACGTACTGGGCGACGTCCCTCTTCATGCCTGACCACCAAAATGACTCCTTCAAGTCATGGTACATCTTGTTCATGCCTGGGTGGAGGTTAAGGCGACTCTTATGGCCTTCCTCTAGGATCATCTCCTTCAACTCGTCATTTGTAGGTATGCAGATCCTGCCATCAAACCTCAAGATCCCATCCTCGCCCATCTCAAAGCCTCTCGCCTGATCTGTCCCTAGTGACTCCATAGTGCGCTTCAGGCTAGGGTCCTCCAATTGTTTGTCCTTCAACATCACAAGGAAGTCATTAGTTATAGTCAGCTTACTACAACTAATGTGATTCACGTGGAACTCTACTCCCAGGTTTAAGTCCCTGAACTGCTCGATCAGCTTCTGCTCTTCCATCATCATGGTGGCGACTTGTATAGACTTCCTACTCAAGGCATCTGCCACTACATTGGCCTTCCCTGGGTGATACATGAGTTGAAAGTCGTAGTCCTTTAGGAATTCCATCCACCTTCTTTGTCTCATGTTTAGCTCCCTCTGATCGAACAGGTACTTCAAGCTCTTGTGGTCACTGAACACCTGGAACCGAGCTCCATATAGATAATGCCTCCAGATCTTCAAGGCAAACACTACCGCTGCCAACTCCAAATCATGAGTAGGGTAGTTTCTCTCATGCACCTTGAGTTGCCTTGAAGCATATGCAACCACCCTCTTCTCTTGCATCAAGACGCATCCCAAGCCTTGATGTGAGGCATCACAGAAGACGTCAAAAGGTCTTCCTATCTCGGGGATCACCAGCACTGGAGCACTGGTCAACCTCTCCTTTAGCTCCCTGAAGCTCTGCTCACATCGGTCGGTCCAAGCAAAGGGTTGGTCCTTGCGAGTCAGCTGTGTCAAAGGAGCCACTACCTTGGAAAAATCCTCAATAAACCTCCGATAGTAGCCCGCCAACCCCACAAAGCTCCTTATCTCAGTCACTGTCTTAGGACGTTCCCATTGTAGCACTGCCTCTACCTTGGCTGGATCTACCGAGATCCCTTGGGCAGATATCACGTGTCCTAAGAAGTTGACTTCCCTTAGCCAGAACTCACACTTGGAGAACTTGGCATAGAGCTGCTTCTCCCTCAGTATTTCCAATACTGCCCTTAGGTGTTCCTCATGCTCTTCCTCGGTCTTTGAATAAATGAGGATGTCATCTATGAAGACCACCACAAACTTATCCAAGAAAGGGCGAAAGATCCTATTCATATAGTCCATGAATAGAGCTGGAGCATTGGTGACTCCAAATGGCATCACTACATACTCGTAGTGCCCATATCTAGACCTAAAAGCTGTCTTCTGAACATCTTCAGCTTTTACCAAGATTTGGTGATACCCCGATCTCAGGTCAATCTTGGAGAACACCGAGGCCCCATGAATTTGGTCCATCAAATCATCAATCCGAGGTAGGGGGTACTTGTTCTTGATGGTCAATTTGTTCAATTGCCTGTAGTCTATGCACAACCGAGACCCTCCATCCTTCTTCTTGACTAGGAGCACTGGAGCTCCCCATGGAGATACGCTGGGTCTGATGAACTGCTTCTCCAGCAACTCTTCCAATTGCTTCTTTAACTCCACCAACTCGGCTGGTGCCATCCTATAAGGTGCCATTGACACTGGTCCAGCTCCAGGTACCAAGTCAATAGAGAATTCCACTTCTCTCTTAGGGGGTAATCCAGGCACCTCCTCTGGGAACACATCGGTGAAGTCTCTCACCACTTGGATCTCGTTTACGTCCCCTTTATTCTCCACTTCCAACCGGGCGAGCACCACGAAGCACCTCGCCCCTTCTTCCAATGCTGATCGCCCTTGTTGAACTGTTAACACATCCGCTTCATGGGGGTCTGGAAACGCTACCTTCTGCCTACCACAGTCTATGAGGACGTGATTGGCAGTTAACCAATCCATTCCTAGGATGACATCCAGGTCCTGAAGAGGTAGGCAGATCAAGTTCACCTTGAATCTACGTCCTTCTACAATCACTGGACATTCAGGGCACACTGTAGAGGTCGACACCTGTCCTGACGCAGGTGTAGAGACCAACAGCTCAAAAGGTAACTCCTTCACTAGGAGACCCAACTCAGCTACACACAGGCTTGACACAAAGGAGTGTGTCGCTCCAGAATCAAACAAAGCCCTTACACCTCTACCAGCAATAAAACAAACACCTTGGATGAGGTTACCTGACTGAGTTGCCTCTGCTCCAGACATGGCGAACACCCTCCCTGCTGCCTGAGGTCTGCTGCCCTCGTTCCTCGTCTGCTGAGAGCCACTGGGCTGGGTCGCCCTATTCTGGTTAGGGCATTCTCTAGCAAAATGCCCCGTCTTTTGGCAGACAAAACATCTCCTCTCTGGATCCCTCTTGGGGCACACGCTGGCTGTATGGGGTCCACCGCAATGGAAACATTTAAGTTTCCCAGGTTGTTGCTGTTGGAACCGGGATGAAGCTGTTCCCACCCGATGTGGTGAAGGCCTAGCATATGGCTTGCTTTGTGGGTGCTGTGCCTTAGCTCTCCCACTGGAAGGACCTCCTGGGTGTGACCTGATCACCCTAGACTCACCCTTTTCCAGGGTCTCCACCATCTTTGCCTTCTCCACTAAGGCGTGGAACTCCCTGATGCACATCGGGGCTATGGTCTTCTTCAGCCCATGCTTCAGTCCTTCCTCGAACTTCCTACACCTCCAGGCCTCGGAGGTCGCCTGGGTATAAAACCGGGCGAGGTACTCAAAACGGGCAGCATATGCGTTTATAGTCATGTCCCCCTGCTCCAACTTCAGGAACTCAGCCTCTCTTGCAAACTTGGCGCTGTCTGGGAAGTACTTCTCTAAGAACTTCACCCTGAAGCTCTCCCAATCCAGAACATCCTCCCGTGCCTCCATCATTTGCTGAGCTCCCATCCACCAGAACTCTGCTTCTCCTGATAGCAGATAAGTGGCGAACAGCAGCTTCTTCTCTTCAGGGCAGGAGGTCGCCCTAAAGATTTTCTCCAACTCCCTGACCCACTGATCTGCCTGGTCAGGGGTAGCGTTCCCACTGAACTTAGGTGGGTTGTGCCTCATGAACTCAGCTAATCCCATCTGTTCCTGGGGCTGACCAACGTGGGAGTTTGTCTCAGCAGATCGGGCAGTTTCCCAGTGCTGCATTGTGGCTTGATGGTTCTGGGCCATTGCGGCGTTCTGCTGCTGAATGGCAGTCGCCATCATCTCAATGGCCTTGGCGATTTGACTCATTTCTGAGGAAGGTTGGGGTGGGGTAGCAGGTCTACGTGCCATCTTCTTCGCTCTGAATTCTGAATCTATAGGCTTCTATAATCCCTACAACTATAAGAATGAAACCGATAAGAATCAATTCATTCAAGGGGGGTAACTGCTAGACCTTACACAGGTCAGCATCTCAAAGTCATTAAGAATTTGAGTTCATCAACAGAATCACAACACTTATAATTTCAAACAAAACACCAGAACAGCTACTGGTGGGCACGCATCAATCCAAACTACCACCTCAGTCAAATTCAAGAACACTCAATAATCACATCAGGATTCAATGTAGGCTAAACATCAAACCTTTGGAATTAAGACTAAGAATTATCTTGATCCAGTTATGAGTGTGCACCCTCACCACTGTATCAAGACCTTCTCATTCTCAATGCTAAGATCTTCAGTTAGGCACACATTCACTAAGGCACATACAAAATTTCAACACAAAAACGTTTGAAAACCTCCCACTATAGTGGTTATTTAAAATTCAAATAAGTTTTATGAGCAGAAGAAACACAATGGATCCACAGCCCTCAGGTCATCCTAAGGCGAACTGCTCTGATACCATTAATGTAACATCCCGCCAAAATAATACATGCATACATGTATAATTGAAATTAAGTGTAATCAAATAATATTGAAGAGTGCAAAATCATATGTATATATATATACCAGAAGTGAAGTTACTCCTCTTAGGGAGTTTAATACATAACCAAATCAAATGTTTGCAATGTTTAACAAAATTAAAGGAAATGCAGTAAAACCGGCGGTCTAAAAGGAACGGCGATCTCCAACATTTAAAACGGCGATCCCACACAGAAGACTTCAAACTGGCGATCTCCTACCAGGACACAAGAACCGGCGATCTCCACCGAGAGGTGGAAATGGGCGATCTCTGCCCTCGGCGACCACCCCTTTAGGGAGCTCTTCTTCCTGGAAGGTCTTCTGCTCCCGCGTAACAATTACACGATCATCACAGTTTTGAGAAGGCAACCAAAATGACAGATAAAAGGGTAAGCTAGATAATATGAAAGGAGTTTAAATCATGCATATGAAAAACCCAAGTAAACCAAGTTTCCAAACTATCCAAGTAAACGTAGAGCTACTCATAGCATTCAACTAATCGCCCAAATTCACAAATTCACAACATTTCCCATAGTCATTCCATTTCACACCACAGCATCAAGTGTCTATCAGTATTCCAGTTTCTCATTTCACCATTTCACATGTCAGACTTTCCACTGACTCACCACACAAGACACTTGACACTACTTCCGGATTGACTCATGCATTGATTAGACTCGGAGATGTGCACCTGTCACACTGCCCACTGTGGAATCTCGCACATCCACAGGGTCGCCGTGAAATCTCACACATTCACAGGCATATGATGAATCTCAACACATCACCATACAGTATGACAAGGTAAATCCACGCAAAACAGGTCGGTATGTTCTCTTTCAAACAACCCACCCATACAGGTGAACCTCCTTCGACTCTCCCAACTGAGTAACTTCCTCTATGTGATTCCATTATCAGCAGAGTCAGGATATCTCGTTCATAATCACCGATCAATGCACATCTAACATGGTCTTACACGGTATTTCCTTTCCTGAAAATACTATGCCTCGACCCCACATTCACAACATTCAAACACATCATACCATACTCAAAGAAATGATTTCAATCACAGCAATAGCCATTTCAAAGGATTCATATTTTCGAATATCTCATGTAAACCTCAAGCAGTTCTCAAAACAGCATCAAACACAAGGATTTTGCAAAACAGCGCCAAAACCGGCGACCTGGTTAGTAAACATGGCGTTTCGAAGACTGTTTATCAAAACCGGCGACCACGTCGCCCAAGCATACAAACAGAGCATTTCACACAGATAAAACGAAAATGGCGACCACGTTGCCCTCACTTCAGAAAAGACTACGCTAAGGCTTGTATGGAAAAGAGGTCTAGCTTCCCTTACCTGGACTTGCGCAATCCACTAGGAGCTTCTAAATCCAACAGAGCTTGATGAACGCCTTGGCTCTGTTCTTGAGTCTGGTTTGAAGGAGTTGCAGAGACTTTCCCAGGTGTTCCAATGGCGTTGCTTCGTCGTACTCTTGTGTGGAGAGGCTGAAATCGCACGCGGAGGAGGGAACTCACTCTTTCTCTCTTCGAATACAACAACGTTTTCTTTTCTTCTCTCAGCTGTGGGTTTTCTGTAACTTAAACCAACTTATCCCTCCCCCAAAAGCAGCTGACACCGCCCACTCTGCAGGGAAGTTGCGCCGCACTAATCAGTACTACTATAGCTGCCTCCTGCGCAGACCTACCACTCCCTGAACAGTCCTACTAAGCGTGCCTCTGCGCAGGCTACGCTCTGAGGTCACTATTCTGAACCACCTTTCGTCTACGTGGCGCACGTGTAGAACGTCTCTTGCTGGGAGTCTGGGTCCTACGTTCTCGGTGTTTAACCAAGCGCCGCGCGATGACCTTTCGCCGATGGCTACCAGCGCGAAGACCCTCCACCGATGCCTCTCTCGCGAAGACAACCCCTGAGGACCTCTCGCGCGATGACAACCCGCTGATGAGCTATCGCGCGATGACAACCCGCCGATGAGCTATCGCGCGATGACAACCCGCTGATGAGCTATCGCGCGATGACAACCCGCTGATGAGCTATCGCGCGATGACACCCGCTGATGAGCTATCGCGCGATGACACCCGCTGATGAGCTATCGCGCGATGACACCCGCTGATGAGCTATCGCGCGATGACAACCCGCTGATGAGCTATCGCGCGATGACACCCGCTGATGAGCTATCGCGCGATGACAACCCGCTGATGAGCTATCGCGCGATGACAACCCGCTGATGACCTCTCGCGCGAGCGACCGATGTCTCTCTTCTCTGATGACGCCTGCATGCCTCGCGCCCAGGCGATGACGTGTGGTCTAGGCGACCGGCGATGATGTATAAACAAGAAACTCTTATCGTTTTTCCTAGACTACACTTTCCTTCCTTTTTAACTTAGATAAAACATACATAGAATTTACTTAAAACATACTCATTCATTTCAATAAATCTCAGGTCCTTACAATAAGAAATCAATTCATTCAGGAGGTAACCTCTAGACCTTACAAAGGTCAGCATCTCAAAGTCATTAAGAATTTGAGTTCATCAACAGAATCATAATGCTTAAAAATAGAAAGTATAACACTGAACAGTCATGGGTACAAACTACCAGTCAAATATCACCACACTTAATAATTGGGATAAAACACACCAGAAGTGGATATATGCTCAACATCAAACTTTTAGAATTAAGATTGAGAACATCTCGATTCAGTTATGAGTGTGCACCCTCACTACTTTATCAAGATCCTTTCACTCTTAATACTAAAATTTTTCATTTAGAGCCTATATCTACTAAAGCACAGACAAGATTTCAATCGGAAAACATTTGAAAACCTTTCACTATAGCTTTGATTAAGACTCTAATAGCAGAAGAAACACAATGAACCCACTCTCCTCAGGTCATCCTAAGGACGAACTGCTCTGATACCATTAATGTAACGCCCCTCAAAATATTGGTCATATTTATATAATAAAATAAAGGTGAAACAATAATATCAAAATTGAACATAGATATATACATAATATAATTCATCCATTAGTACAAATGTGCCTCAAAATAATATCCCTTTTTGAGGAAGTTTTAATACATCTCTATACAGGAGTTTTCAAAATAAAATAAAACCACAGCATTCAAAACCGGCTATTTCCTAACATAAAACAGAAAATGGGCGATCTCCTAACAGAAACAGAAACAGGCGATCTCCTTCCGGCGACCACTCACAGAGGAGCTCTACTACCTGCAACCTCATCTGCTCCCGTGCAAATATACACGATCATCACAGGTTTAAAAAAAAACAACCACGATACAAGATAAAAGGGTAAGCTAGATATTTTTTCAAAACTTTAAATATGAAACTTTATATCAATAGAAAGCATAAATCTTCACACCAATCATAATCTATATCAATTTCAACCATCAACATCCCCATATTCCACAAACTCGTCAAGTGTCTATTCAATACGTTCAATATTCATGGTTCACACGTAAGACTTTCCACTGACTCATAACATATAGACACATGACTCTACTTCCGGAAGACTCGTGCGTTGACTCAGACTCAGAGATCTGCACCCGTCATACCACACCACTGTGAAATCCACACAGGGTCGCTGTGAAATCCACACAGGGTCGCTGTGAAATCCACACAGCCATGCGCATACATAATCTCAATATCATCACTCTCCCGGTATGACAAGGTTAATTCATATAACAGGTCAAGTCAGTTATCTTTCAAACAACTTACCCATACATATGAACCTCCTTCGACTCTCCACAACTGAATAACTTCATCTATGTGATTCCATTATATCAGCAGAGTCAGGATATCTCCTTCTAGACAAGTCCCTAGTCAATGCACATTACACACGATCTTACACGGTATTTTCTTTCCTGAAAATACTATGCCTTGATCCCACATTCACAACATTCAATGCATCATACAACACGTAAAAGCACAATTCCATCATATAATATTTTGAATCTTTTCTTAAACAATCCCAATCACAGAAACAATCATTCCAAGGTTCAGATTTTCGAATATCACATGCATCTCACATTTCAATCTCAAACAGTTTCAAACGACACTAAAACAGGGGATTTCGAAAACAGCATTAAAACCGGCGATCACGTCGCCCCACACTAAAAACAGAGCATCGTGAAAAGAATATGAAAACCGGCGACCACGTCGCCCTCACTTTAGAACCTACTCGCCTAACATTTTTATAAATGAAAATGCTAGCTTCCCTTACCTGACGGAAAACTCGCAGAGAACTCCCCAGGTGTCCAAGGGCAGTCGTCGCTCATCGTACTGGTGCTTGAGGATGCCTGAATCGCATCGCGAAGGAGAGAAAAGAGAAGGATGAAGGTAAACTCACTCTGTCACTCTTGAACCACTGCAACGTTCTTTTCCTCTCAGAAGTGAGTTTTTGAATCTAAACCAACTTGTCCACAATTGCCGCTGCCACCACCCACTCTGCAGGAAAGCTTGCGTGCACGCTTCCCTGAACAGTACGGCCACGTGTGTCTCTGCGCATGCCAACTCTCTAATGTCACTATTCTGAACCTTCCTTTTTGTCTACGTGTCGCGCGTTCAGGACGTCTCATGCTGGGAGCCTGGGTCCCACCTTATCTGTGTGAAACTCGACATCGCGTGATAACCTTCCACCGATGACCGCTCGCGCGATGACTATCCACCGATGTCTCATCCTGGCGGACGACCAATGTCTCTCCCTGGGAGATGACCGATGTCTCGCCCTGGCGATGCCCGCATGCCTTGCGCCCTGGCGATGTCCGACGACACATCGCCACGCCTTGCTGAAGGTTCTTCATCCCACTATGTTACGTCCAAGGTATCATCTCCACATGACTTGGTGACGTCGGTAGCTTCACATTTCCAATAGTAGATCAGCACTACTCCTCGTGCGCCCATGCATGCAACACTAAGGACGATTTCTTATGCTCAAGCATAGAGCTTCGCATGCACAGCGTATCTAAGGCTTAACCCACACCTTGATACGCGTGGTTTTTGGAACCCACTATGGTTGATCCAGTATCCTGACCACATACTGAGTGCACTTTCGGCGATCATGTGCACCATAGGCGATTGGCGATCATGTACACTACAGGCGATTGGCGTTCATGTGTAGTCTAGGCGACAGGCGATTATGTACTAACCAGGCGATCTCATAGTCTTCTAAGCTACACTTTCCTTCCTTTTTATTTTAAATAAAACATACTTAGAATTCATTTAAAATATATTCCTTTTATTCCAATTTAATTTTACAGGTCCTTACAACATCAGGTTCCTGCAGGGCCTTACGAATGGGGAGGTCCGTCATCATAATGATAGTGAAGCTGTGAAAATAGTGTCGAAGCCTCCGCGCTAAAAATACTACAGCTAGCGCTACCTTCTCTATGGCTTGGTAGCGCACCTTAGATCCCTGCAAGACCTTGCTGACAAAATAAATGGGTTTCTGCACCTAGTCCTATTCTTGGACGAGGACTGAACTGATCGCCCGCTTCGTGATGGCGAAGTACAGACGGAGCGGAGCACCTGGAAACGATTTGCACAACACTAGAGGATTGGCTAGATACTCTTTCAGCTTGAGGAATGATTCCTCACACTCATCACTCTAGACGAACCTGTCGTTTCTCTTTAAACACTGGAAGTAAGGATACCCCCTATGATTAGCAACTATAAGGGAATACGCCTATTGACCAGGCCCAACCTTAGAGGGGGTAGACTAGGTGATGGAGGAGGGCCAAGCACATCTAGCCAAGGAAGCCAAGGCCCAAACCAAGAAGACCGTCTAGACCAAGAGGAGCGTCTAGCTCCAGGAAGTGAGCGTCTAGAATGTGAAGGAGGGAGGCTATCCATGGAGCTAGACCGTCTAGGACCTCTCACAAGATCCATGGCTAAACATATCCAAGCACACATAGAAGAAGCCACGGATGGAAGAGAGAGATCCTTGTACATGTTTCATAAAGGCCCAAAGGGGGAGGGGGTGCTTAGTAGATTAGTGTAGTGTAGAAAGCAAAACTTGCTCACTTAGGGGTGTGCTATAAAAAAGGTGCCCTTAGCAATAGAAGGAGGGGTGTGCTAGCAAATAGGTGCCTTTAGCAAAAGAAGGAGGGGTGTACTATCAAATGTTGCATTTTTGACCTATCTTCTAGAATATTAGGATGATGGTGTGGTTTGACTAAAGTCAATACCCTAGGCAGCCCCACTTTTTGTATTTCCATCCCTACCCTTTAAGCTTGCTCACCAAGGCTCCTAAATCTATAAATAAGGAGGCCTACCTCATGTATTTTCAAGTTTATTTTGAGTAATGTTATGCTGCCATTTTTTGTGCACAAGCTTTACTCCTCCTAGAAATCTAGGCTATAAACTTCAATCCTTTCACCTTCTCCCTTGAGCTGGCCGAACCACTCAACCCATACTCACCATGCACCTTCAAGACCAACACAACTCCTAGGAGGGTCTTGTTTCACTCACCCATTGCTTCCGCTCCATCTATTTCTACTTTGATTCAAGAAGAACACATGAAAATGCCATCATTTGATAGTACACCCCTCCTTCTTTTGCTAAAGGCACCTATTTGCTAGCACACCCCTCCTTCTATTGCTAAGGGCACCTTTTTTATAGCACACCCCTAAGTGAGCAAGTTTTGCTTTCTACACTACACTAATCTACTAAGCACCCCCTCCCCCTTTGGGCCTTTATGAAACATGTACAAGGATCTCTCTCTTCCATCCGTGGCTTCTTCTATGTGTGCTTGGATATGTTTAGCCATGGATCTTGTGAGAGGTCCTAGACGGTCTAGCTCCATGGATAGCCTCCCTCCTTCACATTCTAGACGCTCACTTCCTGGAGCTAGACGCTCCTCTTGGTCTAGACGGTCTTCTTGGTTTGGGCCTTGGCTTCCTTGGCTAGATGTGCTTGGCCCTCCTCCATCATCCCCTCCCTCTTGAAAAAGGATTTGTCCTCAAATCCCTTGCTTTGTCTTCAACTAGGGGGATGGATGGGGCTGGATGGTGTCCATCATCTCCTCCTCCTTTGAGAAGATCTATCCTCAGATCTACAGATTTGATCTCGGATAGCAGCCTATTGTTTCGGCAAGGCTTGTCCTCCCGGATCAAACGTCCACCTATGGAAATCATCAAACAAAGTAAAGGTGTTAGTGTGAGCAATTGGAGAGAACTTAATTGTATGAAGTTGCCATTTTTGTTTTTCTTTTGTTTTTGGCAACTTTGTACAATATTTCTCTTTTGATGGTTGTATGTGTTCTCTAATCCTCTTATGTATTTGAAAATTTTCAATATTGGTTACCTTTTCCTTAGGCACAATACCTTTAGGAAAGGGTAACAACTTAAAAAGCGAAAGAGGATTAAGTCCACATGCAATTTCAAATGTAGAAATATTAGTAGTCTTGTGGACTACTCCATTGTATGCATGCTCAAAAGGATACTCATCCCAAGAATTGTGATTGTCTTTCATGATTTCTCTAGGCATAGTAAAAAGAGCTATGTTTTCAATTTTATTTTGACCATTCTTTTGAGGATAAAAATTTGAAGAGTACAACTTAATTTCAAGTTTTTCTAAAAGATTCCTCAAATGATGGTTTTCAAATTTTGGAGCTCTATCCAATACTATGCTTGAAGATAAACCATGAAGACTTGTCACTTCTATATAGAAGAGATTATCCATATCCATAAAAATGGAATCAAAACCTTTTGTTGTCCTAGGAAGCTCTAAGATAAAATTGAGGTTTATGTCTTCCCAAGGATCATTTGCAAAAGGTAAAGGAGTATAGAGTTCATGAGACATCACCTTAGGTGTATTTTTAAAACAAGAAATGTATCTAGGGTAATGTCTTTGAACATCTTTTCTCATGGGTGACAAAAGTTTTCCTTTTAAAAGCTCTAGAGTTTTATCAACTCTAATTTGGTCCATGAGTTCTCCTTCATGAAGAATTTTTCTCTTATGTGTAAAGATAGTCTCGCTGTTACAACCATTGTTTATGAGAAGTTGCACACTTGGCAATGGTTGTCTCAATAGGACATGACAAGTTTCTTTAGGCACTACTTCACATAAAAATTTGTTTTTGTAGATGCTTGTAAATAACTTGACATTCACTTGGTGATATCCTAGCACATATGAGAAATAATCCACTTTATCTTTATCTATGCAAGCTTCTTTTGAAGACTCTTTTTTTGTTACTATGCTTGCAAGTGTTCCTTTACAAAAGGAAAGGCTAGGTTGTTCAACAAGACGTATATTTTCAAAGGTATTTTTAAATCTTTTGTCTTGTTGAATGACCTTGTGAGAAGGAACACTATTCTCCCACGCCTTTTGTTTCTCAAGGGTCTTCTCATGCTTTTCTTTTTCTTTTTCTTTTTCTTTAGCTTCCCTTTCGGCTTCCTCTCTTTTCTTTTGTATCTTTCTTTCCTTTCTTTCTTTATGGGAAGCAAACAATTTTTCTACCCTCATTTCCCAATCTAGGCAAGTTTCTATATTTTCTTTTCCATGGGAATGGGGTAGGTCTACCCTAACCTCTCTTGGGCTTTCTTGTTCTTTTCTATCTCTTCTATGTCTTCCCTCCCCAAAAGAATCATGCTTTTTAGAGATAGATGCATGAGAAGGTAATTTTTTTGAAATGTGAGACTTCTCATCCTTTGATTTAGTCAATTCATTAGTTTTGGCCTCATTCTCCAATTGTTTAGATGAAATTGATTGAATATTCTTGGAAAGTTGTTCCAAAAGAGATTTCAAGGATTTCACCTCACTTTTAAGAGATTTAAAGGAATGAGAAGACATGACTAGACCTTTGTGTATAGAAATATTTTACCTTGAGAAAATTTAGGGAAGTTAAAGAAGGTAGTCTTCCAGGTAAGGGAGGTGAGTCACAATGGACTACTTAAATACCAAGCCTTGCCTTAGCCAAAGACTATCCCTCAATGTCTTCACACAAAGCTTTCTCTTAGTAAACCACTTAAAACACAATTAGGTTGAAGAAATCAAATTTTGATGCAAGAAAACAATGCAAACTAGCTAATTAACTAAGCAAAAGAATTAACGAACTTAAACAAAACAAAACAATTACCAAACGTAACTAATTAAGCAAGGAAAGCAATTAAAACAATTAACACATGCTAAAACAAGTAAGGTCTACACTAGTCGGCCCTAGGTGAGGCTTCTTGGACACTTGGAGCCCTTGAAGACACACTCACCGTCTAATCACGTAGTTAAAGAGTAATTAACAAGGTTAAGTTACAAAGAAGATTAAGAAAACCCCCTTTGTTGATCCTTGTTTTGCTATTGGCACTCCCTTGGTTGTCTTTTCTTTGTTGGGCCCTCCAAGTGTTTGTCGTGTTTTTGAGTAATCTTTGTTTGCTGCCCTTGCTTTGGCTCCTCTTAGAATTAGAAAATTAATTCTCCAATCCAGCACCTATCACACAAGCTAGACCTCACTCAAGTTAAATTTCTACTCAAATAGGCACCAATTGAGAAATAATTCCAGCACCAAATTTAGAGGCCAAAGGATTAAAGCAAGAAACAAATTAATTAGAAAAACAGAACCACCAAATGGAGTTAAATTGTGACAACTAGAAAGAGTTCCAAAGAAATATAAAACAAGCAAATAAAGGTATTCAAAGAAAGGTAGGCACACAAAGTGAATCCTAAGAATAGCACTAGAATTGATTTCAAAATCAAAAATAGCACCACTGAAAAACTGTTGTGGCCAGAAAACGTGATTTTCCCCAATTTATGCTGAGCTGTCCTTTACAGATTTGCCTCTGAAAATTGATATGCAAATATTTCAAGATCTCAACTAAATTCTGGGACAGATTTCACCCAAAACGCATGAGCCATTTTTTTTAATAAATTTTGCAAAATCAGTGTTCAGTTACGCCAGCTGGAGCGCCCAGATTTGCACACTGTTTTTAAAATATTTATCATTTTTTTTCTATTTCTTTTTTTTTGACCTGATTCTTTTTTTGTCTTTTCTATAACACCTCAATCTTGCATATTCCAGAGAATCAAAATTTTCCTATCTGGAAAAATAATTTTCCCAAGCAAAAACAGCCAGCACAGAGAGAGAAACAGGGGAAATCTGGAAAACTGGAAAAAAAAAACAGCAAGATACCAAAATTTAACACAAAGGAAAATGTAAGAAGGAAATTGTGTAAGAACTAAGACACAATTATGAACTCAAACTAAAATTAAAAAGGCAGCAAAGGATAAAAAAAAAACAGCAGATTAAGGCAACTTAAAGAGACCCAAAAACAAGAAACAATCAAGCCAAAAAAAAGGACTACTAAGAATTGATGACAATTATGGATTCACATGACTTGACACAACATTTATAGATTCAGAAAAATAAAGACTCAAAGCATAAAATGAAGCAATTATAAGAAAGCAATAAAGACTCAAATTCCTAAAAGAAAACAGCCACTCAATGTGTAAGGAATCCTATCACAATTGCACAAGAAAATGTTCAAGATCAATTGAACACATGTGCTTCGGTTGGATCTTCCATAAGCACACCAAGAACAATTTAAAATGTAAAAAACAGCAAGACAATTATGGAATTGAAATGACAAGATGAAAATAAAGAAGAACTGAAAATTTAAAAAGACAAGCTACTCATCTTGAAGAACCAAAAGCTCTGATACCAAATGATGGCATTTTCATGTGTTCTTCTTGAATCAAAGTAGAAATAGATGGAGCGGAAGCAATGGGTGAGTGAAACAAGACCCTCCTAGGAGTTGTGTTGGTCTTGAAGGTGCATGGTGAGTATGGGTTGAGTGGTTCGGCCAGCTCAAGGGAGAAGGTGAAAGGATTGAAGTTTATAGCCTAGATTTCTAGGAGGAGTAAAGCTTGTGCACAAAAAATGGCAGCATAACATTACTCAAAATAAACTTGAAAATACATGAGGTAGGCCTCCTTATTTATAGATTTAGGAGCCTTGGTGAGCAAGCTTAAAGGGTAGGGATGGAAATACAAAAAGTGGGGCTGCCTAGGGTATTGACTTTAGTCAAACCACACCATCATCCTAATATTCTAGAAGATAGGTCAAAAATGCAACATTTGATAGTACACCCCTCCTTCTTTTGCTAAAGGCACCTATTTGCTAGCACACCCCTCCTTCTATTGCTAAGGGCACCTTTTTTATAGCACACCCCTAAGTGAGCAAGTTTTGCTTTCTACACTACACTAATCTACTAAGCACCCCCTCCCCCTTTGGGCCTTTATGAAACATGTACAAGGATCTCTCTCTTCCATCCGTGGCTTCTTCTATGTGTGCTTGGATATGTTTAGCCATGGATCTTGTGAGAGGTCCTAGACGGTCTAGCTCCATGGATAGCCTCCCTCCTTCACATTCTAGACGCTCACTTCCTGGAGCTAGACGCTCCTCTTGGTCTAGACGGTCTTCTTGGTTTGGGCCTTGGCTTCCTTGGCTAGATGTGCTTGGCCCTCCTCCATCACTAGGAGCATGACACAAGACCAAGGGCCAACTTAGGATGCTCCAACCATTGCCTTAGCTCCCACCATACTGATCCGGTCAGTCATCGGTAGTCGATGACATCAGCAGCAGTTGACCACGTGGACCATTCACAAAGTAACACGTGGTAGAGGAAAGCAGGCGAAGCAGAGAGGTGATCACTCAGAATGATAATCGCCTGTCGCCTGTGATGTTGAGTAATCGCCTATCGCCTTGAGGTGAGTAATCGCCTATCGCCTTGAGGTGAGTAATCGCCTATCGGCTGAGGATGAGTAATCGGTCGTCGCCGGTATGGATGAGTAATCGCCCAGATTGCACATGATCGCCATGTGTTAAGGTTAGGAGATCAGGTGGTCAGAAAGTCGCCGAAAGAGCACATCGCCGGGTGTTTGAGAAGACTTGGCAAGCACTGGTTGTATGGTCTAAGTACAAAGGATAAGTGGCATATCTGCCACCATGTGTAGTGCGAGCTGCAATGCCCAGAGTAGCCTGCGTACTAAGCTACTCCCTGTGTGGATAACTTAGTCGCAGGGGCACAGTGGAAGTAACATTTCAGCTGCAGACACTCCAGATGATGACACGTGTACGACCAGATGTTATCCACGTGTCAGGAGGAATAACCGTCAGGAGAGAGAAAGACTCAGGTATATATACAAACTCTTAACGAATTAGAGGGGTTTTTTACAGATTCTCACTGCTCATACATCTGAGAGTTTCAGTCACACACGGGTCTCACAGAGAGATTCAGATATAGTTTTGGTGTTCCTGTTGCCTGACTTGAGCGTCGGAGCTACAACGGCTGCTAGAGGCGCCGTCTGTGTGTTTTGCAGGCAGCGTTTGGAGCTCCGGCGGTGGTTCTTGGAGCGTTCCTGCAGAACAGAGGGCTGGACGAAGGAGTGACGAGGCAGTCCTCCACGTTCGAGTCAAGTGGCAGGATCATCAGGCGCCCACCGTGGGGCCCGTGTAAATCTGGTTCCCATCCACGTCGCAGTTCTTGAAGTTTCTTGAGGTTTCTTGAAGTTTCTTGGAGCTTCTTGATCATTTCGTCGAGGTTTCTTGAAGTTACGTCGAAGTGCAGAGGAGATGAGTAGAAGAACCAGGCAAACCTCACCTGCGTCATCTGCTGAAGAAGGAGTGTTACCATGGCGCAGGTAGTGGAGATGATGCGCGCGCTGCAAGATAGCGTCGCGGAATCGAGAGTTGAGCAAGAGAGGATGCGTGCAGAGCTGACTGCATCGCAAAGAAGAAACGAAGAGTTGAACCGTGTGAATGAAGAGCTGCGTAGGGAATTGCAGGCGCAGAGGGAGCGCGCAGCTGAAGAGAGGACGGCGACGCCATCGTCGCCTCCGCGAGCATTCCCTATGCCTTTCTCCCTCAAAATCATGAACACGGTGGTGCCTCCCAATCTGGTGGGATTGAAAGCGTCGTTCACGGGGGCGGAAGATCCAGAAGCACACCTGTCAGCTTTCCACACTCAGATGATGCTGACTGGAGGTTCAGATGCTGTGTACTGCAAGATGTTCATGAGCACGCTGAGCGGAGTGGCTATGGAGTGGTTCGTGAGCCTGCCAGAGGGCCACGTCACTTCCTTCCATCAGTTCGCGAAGCTGTTCACGGAGCAGTACATCATTAACCGACCTGCGCCAGTAGTGTCCTACGACCTGTTTGACGTGCGCCAGTATCAGGGGGAGCCGTTGAGGGACTACCTCAATCGCTTTGGGGTGCAGGTGGTGAGATTGCCCAGCAAGGACGAGGACATGCTGGTGCATGCGTTCAAGAGAGGTGTCCTCCCTGGTCCTTTCAGTGAATCGCTCATCAGGAGCCACCCTGCCACCTTCACCGAGATACGGCGACGTGCGGTGGCACACATAGTAGCAGAGACGGAGGTCTCTGAGAAGAGAGGAAGTGCTGCACCGTCGAAGCCACGTGGAGGTCAGGGGAATCAACAGCGACAGGCGCAGGTGCATGAGGTCAAGGAAGGGAGGAAGGAGCAGAGAAGGTCTCGCCCTTATGCACCAAGGAAGGACCAGACCAGGGGGGGTGCAAGCAGCGCACCCCCCAGGTATGACTTCATGATAAGTTTGGTAGAGCTGATCGCCATCCCTGCTGTGGCAGCAAGACTCCATGTGCCAGAGAAGCCCGACAGGGTACTTGGAGGGAGGAAGGATGAGTGGTGTGAATTCCATCAAGCTTATGGACATACACTCTGTAACTGCCTGGCGTTGGGGCGTCAACTTGCTGAGTTGGTGGAGATAGGGTTCCTGACCGATTACCTGCAGAAGACACAAGGTGATCGCGCTTCGGGGTCCCAGGAAGGCGACCAGCAGCATGAACTCCCTGTGTTTGGGGAGGTGAGGTGATGGAAGAGGCTACACTGGGGGGGCTCCCAAAGCTAAAGCGGAAGGCATGATCGCTCCACGTGTGAGCATCGCCAGGGCAGTCATCGCCGGTTAAAGGAGACCCCATCCAGAGTGATTGAGATGTTGGAGAATGGAGCTTGTCGGCTGGCAACTCTGGACGTAACGACTATTCCCAGAACCCAGGATGTAACATCCCGCCAAATCTCTTTGAAAATAAATATAAAACGAAAATAAAGGTGACAAATAGATTGAAGTGAGCAAAATCTTTATATAAAATAAATAAGTTTCTCCTCACAGGGAGTTTAATACAAACGATCACTTCTCCACTAAAAACGTAAACGAAATACAATACAAAAGACAGATAGGCGATCTCCTGGCAAAAAGGGCGATCTCCTATAAGAAGGGCGATCTCCTTTCCTAAAGGCGATCTCCTATTATAAAGCAGCAAGAGGGGCGATCACCCAACAGAAAAGAAAACAGGCGATCTCCTTCCAGCGACAATTTTCTAAAGAGCTCTACTTCTTGCAACATCATCTGCTCCCGTGTAAATTATACACGATCATTACAGGTTTAAGAAAAGGCCATAACACAAACGAAAACACAGGGTAAGCTAGACATTTAAAAAGAGTTTAAATAAGGATACTTAAAATAAAATCGAGGTAAACAATTTTCAAGATATTCACGTAAAGCTATAGATTTTCTCAATACTCTTCACCTGATCGCCCAGAAATCACACATTTCACAATATTCACAAGAGTCATTCTATTTCACAAAACTGCATCAAGTGTCTATAAATTTCAAGTTCCTCATTTCACATGTCAGACCACCACTGACCCAGCACAAAAGACACTTGACCTACTTCCGGAAGACTCGTGCATTGACTAGACTCAGAGATTCTGCACCTGTCATACAAGCTGTTGTAATGTTTCCACAGCTATGCGCATCAACACATTCTCGATCTCAAGTTCACCATTCTCACAGTATGACAGGGTTAATCCATATGACAGGCCGAGCTCGTTCTGTTTCACACGACTCACCCATACATATGAACCTCCTTCGACTCTCAACGCCTGAATAACCTCATCTATATGAATCCATTATCTCAGGAGAGTCAGGATAATCCCATTATAGACATCACCGATCAATGCACATCCTACACGATCTTACACGGTATTTTCTTTCCTGAAAATACTATGCCTCGATCCACATTCACCACATCCAACACATCACATAACACTTAAGGGAATGATTTCAATCACAGCAAAACTCAATCCAAGGTTCTTATTTTCGAATATCTCATTTAAATCTCAACAGTTTCAAAGCAACACCAAAAACAGAGAGTTTCACAAACAACGCCAAAACCGGCGACCTGGTTCAAAAACAGGGTATTTCGAAGTCTGTATTTAAAACCGGCGACCACGTCGCCCAAACACATAGCACAGAGCATTTTACAAGGATGAAAACGAAAACCGGCGACCACGTCGCCTTCACTTCAGAATTAGCTAAACTATGGCTTGTATTGAAAAATGAAGTCTAGCTTCCCTTACCTGGACTTGCGCAAAACACCGAGAGCTCAAAACCCACCGAGCTTGAAGGATGCCTTAGCTCTGTTTTTGCGTCTGGTTGAAGGACTTGCAGAGGACTGCCCAGGTGCTCTAATGGTGGTTGTCGCTCGTCGTACTCTCGTGTGAAGGTGCTAGAATCGCAGCGCGAAGGAGGCAACTGGAGGAGAAGGGAGGTAACTCACTCTTTCTCTCTTTGAAGGCTGCAACGTTTCTTTCTCTCAGCAGTGGGTTTTCTGCATCTTAAACCAACTTATCCACCAAAACCAGCTGCCACCACCCACTCTGTAGAGAAGTCTGAGAACCACTGCTCTGAACAGTACTGCCACTGTTGTCGCTTGTGCATGCCAGCCACTGCTCTGAACAGTACGACCGCGAGTGTCTCCTGCGCATGCCAACATTCTGATGTCACCACTCTGAATCATCCTTTTTGTCTACGTGGCGCGCGTGCAGGACGTTTCATGCTGAGAGTCTGGGTCCCACTTTACTCTGTGTGAAACCCGACGTCGCGCGATAACTTTCCACTGCTGACTCATCCTGGCGAGCGACCGATGTCTCCTTCGCCCTGGAAGACGACCGATGTCTTCCTCTGGGAGACGACCGATGTCTTCCCTGGTGACGCCCTCATAACTCTCGCGCCTTGGCCACGTCCACATGCCTCGCGCCCTGGCAATGCCCGCATGCCTCGCGCCCGCGCGATGCCTGCATGCCTCTCGCGCCCGCGCGATGCCTGCATGCCCCTCGCGCCCGCGCGATGCCTGCATGCCTCTCGCGCCCGCGCGATGCCTGCATGCCTCTCGCGCCCGCGCGATGCCTGCATGCCTCTCGCGCCCGCGCGATGCCTGCATGCCTCGCGCCCTAGCGACGTCCACCTGGCGCTCATGTGTAGCAGGCGTCCGGCGACCTCATAGCCTTCTAAACTTAACTTTTCTTCCTGTACTCTTCTTGATCCACACATCATCCGACCGACTTCTACCAGCTGACCCCAGATCTTGGGCGACTTCCGAGGTCCAGCTACTACGAAACTTCATTTACCAGCTCTTTGTATTTTAAATAATAACTTCTTCTGAAATTATTTAAATATACCACTTTTATTACAATAAAATTTTCTGGGTCCTTACAATCTCCCTAACAAGAAAAATTTTCGTCCCCGAAAATTGAATTATAAGGAAAGGAGGTATGGATGGGCTTCTCTCGTGGTTTCTTCTATTTCCCATGTTGAATCACCCGATCCGCACGTCGTCCACTTTTTAATACGTGACTAGGTCTGCAAGATACTTCCTTAGCTGTGATACGTGAAATACATTATGCAGGTTTGCGAAATGGGGAGGTGGGGCGATCTCAAGCTATTGGACCGATCCTCCTCAGGATCTGGTATGGCTCAACAAACTTAGGGGGCAGCTTCTTTGATCTGATAGCTCGTCCTACACCCTTGGCTGGTGTCACCCTCATAAGGACATGATCTCCAGCAGCAAACCCCAAAGGTCTTCTCCTCTGATCTACATATGACATCTGTCGACTTTGAGAAGCTTTCTTCTGCCTTGCATCAGTTTCACCTTCTCGGTTGTCTGTTGAACCAACCCTTACTACTCCAATTCTTCATCAAATTCCATTCTCCATCCCTGCATGTGGAATATGCTGCTCCATTGAGCGCCAACTCCGGTACTCACACTCTACTTCCAACTCTGAAGACTTGATCGAGTAAGTCCAGAACTAAGCCCTTAACAGAACCAGGACTAGCCCCCTGTAGAGAAAAGTGAGCAAGATCCCTTCATCGGAAGGAAAGAGGACCGCTGACTACTGCTCATGTCCCCCAGCCAATTCAAACTAGGATCCGAAATATCCTTCTAGGAATCAACTTCCGCATCTTGATCAAAACCATCCATCGACTTCCCAACTGCTGATCTAAATCTCACACTCCCTAAAGGAACACCTTTGGTTCACCACTATACCACATAATTCTGCACCTTATAAAGACAAAGTTCTTGTTGCTGTTACTTTCTAAATCACCATCATGACTTCTTTTGCCAACTCGGCTTCCTGTTCCCATCATTTCCTCCTTGTTCAATGTATACCTTGGATGCATTGATTTGGGTTCAGGTGCCTATCTGAAAAGGTATACAAGAACGAACGCACCATATATCTCAACCACAACCATGTAAGTAGTGGAGCCGATTGGAAAATTTCCTCTGCATCCAGGATTTCTTGCTTAAGGACAACTCTACTCCTCTTCTCTAAGATACAACAGACTATTGCCACCCACATTCCCTTCCACACCTGATTCTACTTGGATGACATACGTATAATGTAAAAGTTCTCAAGGTGGGACCTCAAATCCTTATGTCGAACAAGTAGAACACTTATCCACTTGAAGCACATAGACCAGCCACGTTGCTTTAAAGTTAAAGTTAGTGGCCCACGCATCCTCCTGAAATCTCACATCCCCTCCACCTCCAACTTTCCAAACAATGACTTTTGGAACTAACCATCATCTTCACCCTCCTCGCACACCCTACGTACATCTCTCCACCACCACGATTGATATTTCGAATGAGCTCGGCTTCTCTCAAGTTCCGAGTCATATTTGGATCCAAGAATATCTTTCCATTTCCCTTTCTCATCACTCCTCATCCACCATTTCCATACGCATCTTCCAAATCACGATCCACAAAACAGCATCCATTCTGCGTGAAGCTTTCTCTCTTCTCCCAGTAACTTCTCTACTTGGTATTCTTCAGCAACTTCCTCTGGCCAAAAGAACTTTAGACACAAATACAATATCTCCTCTTTCCTTTTAAGCTTGTGGTTAAGCTAACGTCACCTCATGCTGTTTCATCGACACAATACATCTCCCAAGCTTCAAATAGAAGAAAATTCATTCTTTCATTCTTGGAACTTAACTCCGGTACTTCCCCTGGATACACGTGCTTAAGTCCTTAAACCCTCAACATTCTGCTTATATACTCTCCATAACTTATATGTAGCTGGAACTAAACCTTGGTACACTAAATCTAACTTACACTTCCTTCTTTAATTCCATCAACTTAGCTGGAGTCATTGACACTGGTCCAGCTCCAGGTACCAAAACAATAGAGAGTTCCACCTCTCTCTTAGGAGGTAATCCATATATCCCTTCTGGAAATACATCCATGAAATCTTTCACCAAGGTATCTTGCTTACGTCCTCTTCATTTTTTATTTTTTTTTTCCACTTCCAACCGAGCTAGCATCACGAAGCACCTCGCCATCTGGCTCTTGGAGATCTAGAAACGCTAACTTCTAATTACCGCAGACTACGAGAACGTGATTGGCAGCTAGCCAATCCATTCCCAGGATAACATCCAGATCCTGAAGAGGTAGGCAGATCAAGTTTACTTTGAATCTGCGTCCCTCTACCATCACTGGACATTCGAGGCAAACTGTAGAGGTCAACACCTGTCCTGACGCAGGTGTAGAGACCAACAGTTCAAACGGTAATTCCTTCACTAGAAGGCCCAACTCGGCTACACACAGGCTAGACACAAAGGAGTGTGTCACTCCAGGATCAAACAAAATTCTAACGCATCTACCAGCTATAGAGCAACACTCTGTACTAAGTTACCTGACTGAGATGCTTCCGCTCCAGACATGGCAAACACTCTCCCTGCTGCCTGAGGTCGACTGCCTCCATTCCTCAACTGTTGGGATCTACTGGGTTGAGTCATCCTATTCTGGGTAGGACAATCTCTAGCAACGTGTCCCGTCTTTTGACAAGCAAAACATCTTCTCTCTGAATCTCTCTTGGGGCACACCTTGGCTGTGTGTGGTCCACCACAGTGGAAACATTTATGTTTCCAGGGTTGTTGCTGCTGAAACTGGGGCGGTGCTGCTTCTGCCCTAAGCTGTGGGGGTCTCGAATAAGGCTTGCTTTGTGGGTGCTGCACCTTGGCCTTCCCACTGGAGGGACCCCCTGGTTGTGATCTGATTACTCTGGAACCACTCCTCTCCAGGGTCTCCACCCTCTTTGCCTTCTCCACTAAGGCATGGAACTCCCTGATCCACTGATCTGGTTGGTTCTGAGAAACGTTCCCACGGAACTGGGTTGGGTTGTGCCTCATGAACTCGGTCATCCCCACCTGCTCCCGAGGCTGATTGACATGGGAAGCTGTTGCAGCCGATCCAGCAGTTTCCAAATGATTCATTACAGCCTGATGAATCTGGGCCATTACTGTATTCTGCTGTTGGATGGCAGTTGCCATCATCTCTATGGCCCTGGCGATCTGACCCATCTCTGAAGAAGGCCGGGGAGGGGTAGGAGGTTTACGCGCCATCTTTCCTCGTTTTCAGATTTTGAAACTATGGGTTTCTATATTCCCTACAACTACAAGAATGAGATCGATTAAAAATCAATTCATTCAGGAGGTAACATCTAGACCTTACAAAGGTCAGCATCTCAAAGTCATTAAGAATTTGAGCTCATCAACAGAATCATAATGCTTATAACATCAAGCATAATACCAGAACAACTACTGGTATGCAGTCATCAATCCAATCAACCATTTTCAATCATTACAAAGACACTCAAGAAAATGAAATAGCTCACACCAGAATTCAATATATGCTAAACATCAAACCTTTGGAATTAAGATTGAGACTCATCTCGATCCAGTTATGAGTGTGCACCCTCACTACTTTATCAAGACCTTCTCATTCTTAATACTAAGATTTTCAGTTAGAACATATATTCACCAAAGCACACACAAAATTTCAATACAAAAACGTTTGAAAACCTTTCACTATAGTTATTATTTTAAACTCAAATAACTTTCATGAGCAGAAGAAACACAATGGATCCACAGCCCTCAGGTCATCCTAAGGACGAACTGCTCTGATACCATTAATGTAACATCCCGCCAAATCTCTTTGAAAATAAATATAAAACGAAAATAAAGGTGACAAATAGATTGAAGTGAGCAAAATCTTTATATAAAATAAATAAGTTTCTCCTCACAGGGAGTTTAATACAAACGATCACTTCTCCACTAAAAACGTAAACGAAATACAATACAAAAGACAGATAGGCGATCTCCTGGCAAAAAGGGCGATCTCCTATAAGAAGGGCGATCTCCTTTCCTAAAGGCGATCTCCTATTATAAAGCAGCAAGAGGGGCGATCACCCAACAGAAAAGAAAACAGGCGATCTCCTTCCAGCGACAATTTTCTAAAGAGCTCTACTTCTTGCAACATCATCTGCTCCCGTGTAAATTATACACGATCATTACAGGTTTAAGAAAAGGCCATAACACAAACGAAAACACAGGGTAAGCTAGACATTTAAAAAGAGTTTAAATAAGGATACTTAAAATAAAATCGAGGTAAACAATTTTCAAGATATTCACGTAAAGCTATAGATTTTCTCAATACTCTTCACCTGATCGCCCAGAAATCACACATTTCACAATATTCACAAGAGTCATTCTATTTCACAAAACTGCATCAAATGTCTATAAATTTCAAGTTCCTCATTTCACATGTCAGACCACCACTGACCCAGCACACAAGACACTTGACCTACTTCCGGAAGACTCGTGCATTGACTAGACTCAGAGATTCTGCACCTGTCATACAAGCTGTTGTAATGTTTCCACAGCTATGCGCATCAACACATTCTCGATCTCAAGTTCACCATTCTCACAGTATGACAGGGTTAATCCATATGACAGGCCGAGCTCGTTCTGTTTCACACGACTCACCCATACATATGAACCTCCTTCGACTCTCAACGCCTGAATAACCTCATCTATATGAATCCATTATCTCAGGAGAGTCAGGATAATCCCATTATAGACATCACCGATCAATGCACATCCTACACGATCTTACACGGTATTTTCTTTCCTGAAAATACTATGCCTCGATCCACATTCACCACATCCAACACATCACATAACACTTAAGGGAATGATTTCAATCACAGCAAAACTCAATCCAAGGTTCTTATTTTCGAATATCTCATTTAAATCTCAACAGTTTCAAAGCAACACCAAAAACAGAGAGTTTCGCAAACAACGCCAAAACCGGCGACCTGGTTCAAAAACAGGGTATTTCGAAGTCTGTATTTAAAACCGGCGACCACGTCGCCCAAACACATAGCACAGAGCATTTTACAAGGATGAAAACGAAAACCGGCGACCACGTCGCCTTCACTTCAGAATTAGCTAAACTATGGCTTGTATTGAAAAATGAAGTCTAGCTTCCCTTACCTGGACTTGCGCAAAACACCGAGAGCTCAAAACCCACCGAGCTTGAAGGATGCCTTAGCTCTGTTTTTGCGTCTGGTTGAAGGACTTGCAGAGGACTGCCCAGGTGCTCTAATGGTGGCTGTCGCTCGTCGTACTCTCGTGTGAAGGTGCTAGAATCGCAGCGCGAAGGAGGCAACTGGAGGAGAAGGGAGGTAACTCACTCTTTCTCTCTTTGAAGGCTGCAACGTTTCTTTCTCTCAGCAGTGGGTTTTCTGCATCTTAAACCAACTTATCCACCAAAACCAGCTGCCACCACCCACTCTGCAGAGAAGTCTGAGAACCACTGCTCTGAACAGTACTGCCACTGTTGTCGCTTGTGCATGTCAGCCACTGCTCTGAACAGTACGACCGCGAGTGTCTCCTGCGCATGCCAACATTCTGATGTCACCACTCTGAATCATCCTTTTTGTCTACGTGGCGCGCGTGCAGGACGTTTCATGCTGAGAGTCTGGGTCCCACTTTACTCTGTGTGAAACCCGACGTCGCGCGATAACTTTCCACTGCTGACTCATCCTGGCGAGCGACCGATGTCTCCTTCGCCCTGGAAGACGACCGATGTCTTCCTCTGGGAGACGACCGATGTCTTCCCTGGCGACGCCCTCATAACTCTCGCGCCTTGGCCACGTCCACATGCCTCGCGCCCTGGCAATGCCCGCATGCCTCGCGCCCGCGCGATGCCTGCATGCCTCTCGCGCCCGCGCGATGCCTGCATGCCCCTCGCGCCCGCGCGATGCCTGCATGCCTCTCGCGCCCGCGCGATGCCTGCATGCCTCTCGCGCCCGCGCGATGCCTGCATGCCTCTCGCGCCCGCGCGATGCCTGCATGCCTCGCGCCCTAGCGACGTCCACCTGGCGCTCATGTGTAGCAGGCGTCCGGCGACCTCATAGCCTTCTAAACTTAACTTTTCTTCCTGTACTCTTCTTGATCCACACATCATCCGACCGACTTCTACCAGCTGACCCCAGATCTTGGGCGACTTCCGAGGTCCAGCTACTACGAAACTTCATTTACCAGCTCTTTGTATTTTAAATAATAACTTCTTCTGAAATTATTTAAATATACCACTTTTATTACAATAAAATTTTCTGGGTCCTTACACAGGACGCTACACGCTTCTTTCCTGCTTTCGTTAAGTTGTAAAGTAAATGTGCTATCGCGCTGTACACACACTTAGTGTATTAAACAGTTGAGCAGATCAGGGGCACTCTTTTTAACGATGCCACCCAATAAAAGATTTTCAGTACATAAAGTGTGCGAGTGTTCCCAGTTTAAAGTTCTCCTTGCCTCGGGTGCAAGACCAGGTGATCGGTGGTGAGTTACCAAGTGGCCACCACCCGCAGATCAGCCCCTAGATAAGCGCTAGGATGTAGAGCGCGATCAGCCATCAGTGAATGCAGACCGCGATCAGCTGTCGGTGCATGTAAAGAGTGAGTACTCGGTCGGTGCACGGTCATCGGTGTCTTGCTAACACGTGTTAAGCTGGGACCCAAGTTCCCAGCTAGAGCGTTAAGCATGCACCTCGTATGATTCCAGAAGAAGAGCTCCTCCTCGCCGGTCGGGACGTCGGTGAACGCGCGATGAGGCAATGCAGGTAGGGCGCGCCCAGTGTGTGCGCTTAGACAGCCACGCTTGGCGCCCCCCTGGGAGCGTGCACCCACGAGAAAGTCCTCACCTCTGCTTTATACAGCAAGGTTGAGGCGAGAGAAAGTCCTCTTCCTTTGCTTTTTACAGCGAGGTTGAGGCAACAGAGAAAGTCCTCACCTCTGCTTTATACAGCAAGGTTGAGGCGAGAGAAAGTCCTCTTCCTTTGCTTTATACAGCAAGGTTGAGGCAACAGAGAAAGTCCTCTTCCTCTGCTTTATACAGCAAGGTTGAGGCAAGAGAAAGTCCTCTTCCTCTGCTTTATACAGCAAGGTTGAGGCAAGAGAAAGTCCTCTTCCTCTGCTTTATACAGCGAGGTTGAGGCAAGAGGAAGTCCTCCTTGCCTTTGAGCAAGTGCAGGCACCAGAGGAAGTCCTCCTTGCCCTTGAGCAAGTGCAGGCGAGAACAGAGGAAGACCTCCTTGCCTTTGAGCAAGTGCAGGCACCAGAGGAAGTCCTCCTTGCCTTTGAGCAAGTGCAGGCACCAGAGGAAGTCCTCCTTGCCTTTGAGCAAGTGCAGGCACCAGAGGAAGTCCTCCTTGCCCTTGAGCAAGTGCAGGCGAGAACAGAGGAAGACCTCCTTGCCTTTGAGCAAGTGCAGGCACCAGAGGAAGTCCTCCTTGCCTTTGAGCAAGTGCAGGCACCAGAGGAAGTCCTCCTTGCCGTTGAGCAAGTGCAGGCACCAGAGGAAGTCCTCCTTGCCCTTGAGCAAGTGCAGGCGAGAACAGAGGAAGACCTCCTTACCTTTGAGCAAATGCAGGCACCAGAGGAAGTCCTCCTTGCCTTTGAGCAAATGCAGGCACCAGAGGAAGTCCTCCTTGCCTTTGAGCAAGTGCAGGCACCAGAGGAAGTCCTCCTTGCCTTTGAGTAAGTGCAGGCACCAGAGGAAGACCTCCTTGCCTTTGAGCAAGTGCAGGCACCAGAGGAAGTCCTCCTTGCCCTTGAGCAAGTGCAAGCGAGAACAGAGGAAGTCCTCCTTGCCCTTGAGCAAGTGCAGGCGAGAACAGAGGAAGTCCTCCTTGCCTTTGAGCAAGTGTAGGCAACAGAGGAAGACCTCTTTGCCTTTGAGCGAGTGCAGGCGAGAAAGAAGAAAGTCCTCCCTCGACTTTGTACAGCGAGGTGCAGGCGAGTGAAAGTCCTCACCTCGACTTTGTACAGCGAGACTGAGGCAAGAGAGAAAGTCCTCTCCCTTTGCTTCTTACAGCAAGGTTGAGGCAAGAGAACCAAGTCCTCACCTCGACTTTGTACAGCGAGGCTTAGACAAGAGAGAAAGTCCTCTCCCTTTGCTTCTTACAGCAAGGTTGAGGCGAGAGAACCAAGTCCTCACCTCGACTTTGTACATCGAGGCTGAGGCATGAGGAAAAGTCCTCTTCCCTTTGCTTTTTACAGCAAGGTCGAGGCAAGAGAACCAAGTCCTTTCCCTCTGCTTTTTACAGCGACGCTGAGGTGAGAGAAGCAAGACCTCACCCACAACTTCTTACAGCAAGGTTGGGACAAGAGGGGTCATCGAGAAGCACTTTTCTTCCCCAAAACACAGGCGTCATAGTTGGTGTTCAGACCCTCTATGCACTCAGCGCTGGTGTGGCAGAGAAGTGCAGCGAAGCCAGAAGCGCGATGACTGATCGGTGGTGCGCTAACACGCTAGTCGGTGGTCGGTGGTAGAAGCAAGTTCTGCTGCGTGAGGCCGAAGCATTTAGGCCCGTTAAGTCAGTCATCCAGCGCAAAGTTATGTTGAAGGCAATGCTAAGGCAACAGTTAGCCGCGATCAAGTCAGAGGCCAAGTTTGAGGGGTTGCAGTTAGATCGCGCTAAAGTCTAAGCTAGTTAACAGTTAGTCACATGCAGAGAGTTAAAGAGATGAAACGCAGCGAACTCCAGCGCGTTAGAGAAAAAGAAAACAGAGAAGGTGAATCTCTAGATGATCCAGAGAGATGCTTTGAATGTTTGAAGGCGAAGAAGAAGGGATGAAACAGTGTTAGTACCAGAGTGTGCGCTCCTATAAACCGCCAGAAAACGATTTCTTAGTCTCTTCGCTGAGAACAAGTTCACAGCTCGAGACTGGGGGGCTTGTGATCCGGTCGGTCATCGGTAGTCGATGACATCAGCAGCAGTTGACCACGTGGACCATTCACAGAGTAACACGTGGTAGAGGAAAGCAGGCGAAGCAGAGAGGTGATCACTCAGAATGATAATCGCCTGTCGCCTGTGATGTTGAGTAATCGCCTATCGCCTTGAGGTGAGTAATCGCCTATCGCCTTGAGGTGAGTAATCACCTATCGGCTGAGGATGAGTAATCGGTCGTCGCCGGTATGGATGAGTAATCGCCCAGATTGCACATGATCGCCATGTGTTAAGGTTAGGAGATCAGGTGGTCAGCAAGTCGCCGAAAGAGCACATCGCCGGGTGTTTGAGAAGACTTGGCAAGCACTGGTTGTATGGTCTAAGTACAGAGGATAAGTGGCATATCTGCCACCATGTGTAGTGCGAGCTGCAATGCCCAGAGTAGCCTGCGTACTAAGCTACTCCCTGTGTGGATAACTTAGTCGCAGGGGCACAGTGGAAGTAACGTTTCAGCTGCAGACACTCCAGATGATGACACGTGTACGACCAGATGTTATCCACGTGTCAGGAGGAATAACCGTCAGGAGAGAGAAAGACTCAGGTATATATACAAACTCTTAACGAATTAGAGGGGTTTTTTACAGATTCTCACTGCTCACACATCTAAGAGTTTCAGTCACACACGGGTCTCACAGAGAGATTCAGATATAGTTTTGGTGTTCCTGTTGCCTGACTTGAGCATCGGAGCTACAACGGCCGCTAGAGGCGCCGTCTGTGTGTTTTGCAGGCAGCGTTTGGAGCTCCGGCGGTGGTTCTTGGAGCGTTCCTGCAGAACAGAGGGCTGGACGAAGGAGTGACGAGGCAGTCCTCCACGTTCGAGTCAAGCGGCAGGATCACATACCTCAGAGGATTACAAGAAGCAGAGCACAAGCTTTGGGTGCTGAGCATCAATTGTTTTCTTTATTTGTAATAGTAGTAAAATAGGTGTCCTTAAGTATTAGAGGGGGGTGTACTAGCAAATAGGTGCCTTTAGCAATAGAAGTGGGGGTGTGCTATCAAAAAGGTGCCCTTTGCAATAGAAGGAGGGGTGTGCTAGCAAATAGGTGTCTTTAGCAAAAGAAGGAGGGGTGTACTATCAAATGTTGCATTTTTTACCTATCTTCTAGAAGATTAGGATGATAGTGTGGTTTGACTAAAGTCAATACCCTAGGCAGCCCCACTTTTTGTATTTCCATCCCTACCCTTTAAGCTTGCTCATCAAGGCTCCTAAACCTATAAATAAGGAGGCCTACCTCATGTATTTCCAAGTTGAAAATTAGAGTAAAGTTACTATACACAAATTCTTATGTGAATTGTGAGTGAGTGAGCTTCTCCAAAATTGGTCTTATCTTGTGAGTTTTGAGAGCTCTCAAGTGGCAGCATCCTTCACTTATCTTGGAGTCATTTTACAATCCAAGTGGCGTTCAACCATTCTCTATTCCATTTCTCATAAGCTTCCTTTTCCTTCATCTTTTCCTTCCATTATCATTCCATCTATTCATAAACATGTTCTTATTTTGCTTCATTATGTCTATTCGGTTTTTACATGTTGCTTTTGTTTTCCCTATGTAATTCCGCACTGTAACTTGTCATCATCATCACCTTATAATTGTGTTTTCCTTTTGCCTTTGTGAAATCGAACCTTCACATCTACTTAACCACTTGGTTAAGTTAATGTCTAGTGGGGATTTTCCTTAGGTTCTCACCATACTTGTCTCATAAAATCCAATCCTAAGTAAAGTGTCACCATAAAAATGAACAATCATAAAATCAACTCACATCATGTGGTATTCAGAGCTATGGTTTTGTTTATCTTTTTGAGTTAAGTTGGCACTTTATTTTGTGCAGATTTTTATTTTAGGTTCCTTATTGTGTTAGCTATTCTATTTTTGCTTTATTTTGAGTCTTTCTTGCTGTTTTAATTGGTGCAAATTAATTGTGTTTGAGTCATTTTGATTTTTGAATCCATACAAGTTTTGTAAAGTCATGTTTCTCCTACAATGTCATCAATTCTATGTAGTCCTTTTATTGCTAATTTTGGTTGATTGATTTTATTTGAGTGCAGTTTTATAATTCTGTTTTGAGCCTTTGGTGCATATTATTTTTTAGATTTGAGTTCATGATTGTGTGATAGATCCATACAAGTTCAAATACATCAATTCCATTGTGTCTTTGTAGTTTCTCAATGTTGTTGTTCATTCCAGAATAGGTTTCCTCAGTTCCACTGAATCTGTGCTGACCTTTTCATTTATGCAAATTAAATTTGTGGGAGAAAAATTCTGAAACTCTGCATTTGAGTAGTTTGAAATGTTAAGAAAAAGTGAAAAAAAGAAGTGTAGCAAAATACAAAATACCAAAAAAATTGATAAATGAAATACAGAGAGAGTACAAAATTCTGACATTGGAAAAACGGTGATGCGGCAGTGATTTTTGAAAATTTATCACAATTATTTGGCACACTTTTTTGATACAATTCCAATGCCTACTTTGAGCTAAGACATTGAGCTTTCTGTGGTTTAAATTTCACATTCAAATTTTCATTATTCAGCTCAGCATAATTTTTTCAATTCACACAAAATTTTATATATATTCCAGTAGTACTGTTTTTAATTTTCTTCATCCAATTCTAGTACCATTCTCTAGGTTCTCTTTGTGTACTACCTTTTATTGAGTGCCTTATTTTCTTTTCTTGTCATTTTCATTCAATATTCTTTTTTAAAGTTTTGTCATATCTCTCTTTCCATCTTTGGTTTAGCTTTTCTTGTTTAAGTTTTTCTTGCTTGTCTTCTTCTTTCCTTCAAGTATTGTTTCGGTTTCATCTTGCTTGAGTGATTGAGGATTTTTGCTTTTTCATTTGAGGGTTTTCATCAATCAAGAAAGACTTTTGAGGAGTGGGAAAAATTTCTTGAGTGCTTTGAGTGTTTCTCCTCCAAACCGCAAGCTTCAGCTTGTTTTTCCACTAACTTTGCTTTCCTAATTGTTTTTTCTATTTGTGTCTTCTTTATGGCTAATCTTTCTTCAGGTGAATCTTCCAAACCTCATTCTCCACAAAAAGCCTTCTGATGGCATTCCTATGAGCTCTTCTTTGCGTTTTGGAATCCTTGGTGATGATCTTTGCGAAAGCTTGTGGAGGAGATGAGCAAGGCCTTCCTAGGAAGCATGGGTGCCTTGAAGGTGCATGAAGAGTGAGGAAAAAGGGAGGTTCGGCCAGCCCCTTGGGTAGTAATGGAGTGAAGATTAAAACCTAAGAGTTAGGCAAAGAGTAATGTATGGCACAATTTGGGCAGCATAACAATACTCTATTCAATCTTAAAAATACAATAGGTTGGCTCCCCCTTTTATAAGCTAAGGAGGACCATAAAGGTTAACCTAATGCTAAGAAAATGTACTCAAAATGAAATGAAAATGTCATCACATGGGACACACCACACATGGTCGGCCCTAGTGCTAGGAAACCTTCTAGAAACGTAACAAAAGCCAGGTTAAAACCCTCATGGAATCAAGTTTGTGCTATTTACACCATAAATAAAACTAAGCTACTCTTGATGGGCCTTCATGTAACATGTACAAATCTCTCTCTCTCTCTCCCATCCGTAGCTAGGTCAATGTCTTCATGTAGTCTCTTGGCCATGGACCTAGTAAATGGTCCTAAATGCTCCTCCCATGGCCCTATACGCTCCTCTTCTTGCCCTAGACACTCTTGGTGTGGCTTTGGATGCCCTTGTCTTGGCTCTTGTGAGGTTGTGCTTGGCCCTCTTCCATCACATTCCTTATTGGTGAATTGGAAGCGGCCAAAAGAACCATAGCCCAAAAGGAGGAAGAAATGAGGCAAATGGAGGCAAGACTTCAAAGGCTTGAAATGGCTCATGAAAGACCACCTAGAGGAAGAATGTAAGGACCTAGAAACTTTAATTGGAATGAAAGTATTATATTTAAATAATTTCAGAAGATGTTATTATTTAAAATACAACGAGTTGGTAATTGAAGTTTCGTAGTAGTCGGACCTCGGACATCGCCCAAGATCTGGGGTCAGCTGGTAGAGGTCGGTCGGATGACGTGTGGATCAAGAAGAGTAAAGGAAGAAAAGTGTAGTTAAGAAGTCTTCTACGAGATCGCCGTTATTGAAGACGGAGGCGATCTCTGACTTCTCTAGGACATAATCGCCTGTCGCCTAGAGGAGACATGGCCGCCAATCGCCTATGGTGTACGTGATCGACGGGAGTGCACGTAGTACGTAGTCAAGATACTGGATCAACCAGTGTGGGTTCCACAAAACCACACGTATCAAGGTGTGGGTTAAGCCTTAGATACGCTGTGCATGCAAAGCTCTATGCTTGAGCATAAGAAGTCATCCTTAGTGTTGCATGCATGGGAGCACGAGGAGTACTGCTGATCTACTCTTGGAAATGTGAAGCTACCGACGTCACCAAGTCATCTGGAGGTGATACCTTGGACGTAACATGATGGGAGGATGAACCTTCAGCAAGGTGTGACGATGTGACATCGGTGAGCAGAGTAAGGCGATGTGTCCTCGTCACACACAAGGGCGATAAGAGATCGCCAACAGCATGAGAGGAACATCGATCATCAACCAGGATGGGAGGGACATCGGTGGTCTGCCAGGATGAGACATCGGTGATCCTCCAGGGTGGGACATCGGTTGTCTGCCAGTGTGAGACATCGGTGGTCCTCCAGGGTGGACATTGGTTGTCTGCCAGTGTGAGACATCGGTGGTCCTCTAGGGTGGACATCGGTTGTCTGCCAGTGTGAGACATCGGTGGTCCTCCAGGGTGACACATCGGTCGTCCTCCAGGATGTGGCCTCGATGGATAGTCATCGCGCGAGCGGTCATCGGTGGAAGGTTATCGCGCGATGTCGAGTTTCACGCAGATAAGGTGGGACCCAGGCCCGCAGCATCAGACGTACTGCACGCGCGACACGTAGACAAAAAGGGTGGTTCAGAATAGTGACATCAGAAAGTTGGCATGCGCAAGAGACACTCGCGGTTGTACTGTTCAGGGAAGTGGTTGGCATGCACAAGAAGACAACTGTGGCCGTACTGTTCAGTGAAACGTACACTCTGGCTTTCTTGCAGAGGGGGTGGTGTCAGCAGCATGCGTAGACAAGTAGGCTTGGATTCAAAAACCCACTGCGAGGAGGCAAAGAACGTTGCAGTGACTCAAGAGTGAAAGAGGGAGTGCATCTTCATCCTTCTCTTTTCTCTCCTTCGCGCTGCGATTCAGGCATCCTCAAGCACCAGTGCGACGAGCGACGACTGCCCTTGGAGCACCTGGGAGGTTCTCTGCAAGTTCCACAAACCAGACGCTAAAACAGAGCCAAGGCATCCTTTAAGCACGGTGGGTTTTGGAGCTCTTGGTGTTTTGCGCAAGTCCAGGTAAGGGAAGCTAGCTTTATTTTCAATGAAAGCCGTAGATTTGCTATTTCTGAAGTGAGGGCGACGTGGTCGCCGGTTTCATATTCTTTTTCGTGATGCTCTGTTCTATGTGTTTGGGCGACGTGATCGCCGGTTTTAAACCCAGATTTCGAATCCCCTGTTTTGGACATGATCGCCGGTTTTGGCGTTGTTTTTCGAACTCCCCTGTTTTTGTGTTGTTTGAAACTGTTTGAGATTTAAATGTGATATTCGAAAATATGAACCATGGAATGATTGTTGTTGTGATTGGAATCATTCATTTACGTGTTATATGATGTGTGGAATGTCGTGAATGTGGGATCAAGACATAGTATTTTCAGGAAAGGAAATACCGTGTTGAGATTTGGTTATGAAGTGTATTGATCTGTGAGTATCCTGTGAATGAGGCGATCCTGACTCTGCTGAGATAATGGAATCACATAGAGGAAGTTATTCAGTTGGTGAGAGTCGAAGGAGGTTCATATAAATGGGTGAGTCATGTGAAAAAGAACGAGCTCGGCCTGTTATATGAATTAACCCTGTCATGCTAGGATAGTGATGATATTGAGATTCATTTATACGCTTGTGAATGTGTGTGATTTCACGGCGCCCCTGTGAATGTGTGTGATTTCACAGTGGGTTAGTATGACAGGTGCATGTCTCTGGATGCTAAGTTCAACGCATGAGTCTTCCGGAAGTAGTGTCAAGTGTCTTGTGTGATGAGTCAGTAGAAGTCTGACGTGAGAATTGAGGAACATTGAATTTGATAGACACTTGATGCATTATGTGAATTGAAAGACTTTTGAGGAATTGTGAAACATGTGATTTCTTGATGGCTGTGTGATATGAATGAGAAAGTGATGGACTCTTGTGAATGTTTAAAAAGGCTGATCTACGTTGGTTGTCCAATTTAAAATTTAAAGTTAAAAATATCTAGCTTACCCTTTGTATTGTTCTCTGGCTGTTTTCTCTTAAAACTGTGATGATCGTGTATTTTACACGGGAGCAGATGATTTTCCAGGAAGTAGAGCTCCTTAGTGAGTGGTCGCCGGAAGGAGATCGCCTGATTTCTGTTCTGATAGCAGATCGGCTGTTTTGGGTCTTCTGATAGGAGATCGCCGGTTTATGTAGGGAGACCGCCGGTTTCAATTTATTTGGCTGTATTTTGTTTATGTTTTGGAAAAATTGACCGGTTATGTATTAAACTCCCTATGAGGAGAAACTTCTTCATATATATATATATATAATTTTGTTCTTTTCAATATATTTGTTTACCTTTATTTCATTTTATAATTATTCCAAAGTATTTGGCGGGATGTTACATTAATGGTATCAGAGCAGTTCGTCCTTAGGATGACCTGAGGGCTGTGGATCCATTGTGTTACTTCTGCTCACAAAATTTATTGGAGTTTTAAATAACAACTATAGTGAAAGGTTTTCAAACGTTTTTGTATTGAAATTTTGTGTGTGCTTTAGTGAATATATGCCCTAACTGAAAATCTTAGTATTAAGAATGAGAGGATCTTGATAAAGTAGTGAGGGTGCACACTCATAACTGGATCGAGATGATTCTCAATCTTAATTCCAATGGTTTGATGTTTAGCATACATTGAATTCTGGTGTGATTTATTTCATTTTATTGAGTGTTCTTGTAATTGGCTGAAAGTGGTTGTTTGGATTGATGGATTGTATACCAGTAGCTGTTCTGGTGTTTTGCTTGAGATTATAAGTATTATGATTCTGTTGATGAACTCAAATTCTAAATGACTTTGAGATGTTGACCTTTGTAAGGTCTAGATGTTACCTCCTGAATGAATCGATTTCTTATCGATCTCATTCTTATAGTTGTGGGGGGGGAAATAGAAACCAATAGTTTCCTAATCTTCTACAGAGAAGAATGGCTCCTAGACAGCCTACCCCTCCCAAACCTTCTGCTGAAATGGGCCAGATCGCCAGGGCCATTGGGATGATGGCGAGTGCCATCCAGCAGCAGAATACGGCGATGTCTCAGAATCACCAAGCTACGCTGCAGCTTTAGGAGACCGCCAGATCGGCTGCAACAGCCCCCAACGTCGGTCAGCCTCAGGAGCAGATGGGATTGACCGAGTTCATGAGGCACAACCCACCCAAGTTCAGTGGGAATGCTACCCCTGATCAAGCAGATCAGTGGGTCAGGGAGTTGGAGAAAATCTTCAGGGTGACCTCCTGCCCTGAAGATAAGAAGCTGGTATTCGCCCCATATATTCTGTCTGGAGAAGCTGAGCTCTGGTAGATGGGAACTCAGCAGATGATGGAGGCCCGAGAGGAAGTGTTGGATTGGGAGAGCTTCAGGGTGAGGTTCCTGGAGAAACACTTCCCAGACAGCGCAAGGTTTGCGAAGGAAGCTGAGTTCCTAAAGTTGGAGCAGGGGGATATGTCTGTGAACACCTATGCTGCTCGGTTTGAGTACCTCGCCCGATTCTATACCCAGGCGACCTCCGAGGCCTGGAGGTGTAGGGAGTTTGAAGAGGAACTGAAGCATGAGCTGAAGAAGACCATATCCCCGATGTGCATAAGAGAATTTCACACCTTAGTGGAGAAGGCGATGATGGTGGAGGCACTGGAAAAGAGTGACTCTCGGGTGATCAGGTCACACCCAGGGAGTTCTTTCAGTGGGAAGACCAAAGTGCAGCGCCCACAAAGCAAGCCTTATGCGGGACCTCCACCACATCGGGCAGGAGCAGTTTCGCCCCAGTTCCAGCAGCAACAAACATGGAAACCTAGATGTTTCTCGTGCCAAAAGATGGGGCACATATCTAGAGATTATCCTAGCAGAAATAGGACGACTCAATCCAGTGGTTCCCAACAGATGAGGAATGAAGGCAGCAGACCTCAGGCAGCAGGGAGAGTGTTTACCATGACAGGAGTAGAGGTGCCTCAGTCAGGTAACTTGGTAGAAGGTGCTTCATGATCCTAGCTCGGTTGGGAGTGAAGAATGAAGAGGAAGTAAGCAAGAGACCTTGGTGAAAGATTTCATGGATGTATTTCCAGAAGAAATACCTGGATTACCTCCTAAGAGAGAGGTGGAACTCTCTATTGAATTGGTACCTGGAGCTGGACCAGTGTCAATGGCTCCAGCTGAGTTGATGGAATTTAAGAAGGAAGTGTAAGTTAGATTTAGTTGTACCAAGGTTTAGTTTCAGCTACATATAAGTTATGGAGAGTATATAAGCAGAATGTTGAGGGTTTAAAGACTTAAGCATGTGTATCCAGGGGAAGTACCGGGGTTAAGTTCCAAGAATGAAAGAATGAATTTTCTTTTATTTGAAGCTTGGGAGATGTTTATGTCGATGAAACAACATGAGATGACTCTAGCTTAACCACAAGCTTAAAAGGAAAGAGGAGATATTGTATTTATGTCTAAAGTTCAATTAGACAGAGAAATTTGTGGAAAAATACCAAGTAGAGAAGTTACTGGGATAAGAGAGAAAGCTTCACGCAGAATGGATGCTGTTTTGTGGATCGTGATTTGGAAGATGAGTATGGAAATGGTGGGTTGAGATTTAAGGCTCCTGATGCAGTAAGTCTCCTGAACTTGGCAAATGAGGATGCAGTTCTGCCTGTGAACGTAGAAGGGAAGGAGGTAATGGCTATGGATAGAATAAGGGTAAGCCGTGTTATGATGATGTTGAGTTCTTCTAGCAACGTTAGTAAATTGCAGAAAGTTGGAGGTGGAAGCAGAAACTTCCCGTGCCTTGTGTTTCTAATGGGATGGGATTTGCAGCTAATCCTTTAGATAGGCAGTTGTGGTGGTCAGCGTTACGTTTCTGATCTTAGAAACAATGCTGCATTGTCAGCTGTATCTGCTCTTCCAGGTCGGTGCTCGTATAGGGGTACTCTGGCGTGATGGTGGCGTTAGAGAATGCTAATTTAGATGAAAAATCTGGAGTGTGTCTCCAAGGCTGCTGGAGGTCCAGAACGATGAGTTGCTTGATAAAGAGGGACCGTAGAAACTAGAGGAATGGGTCTCTTCGTTTAGAGTGGCAGCCACTGATTAATTTGGGTATGCGATGTTCAGACTGTTTAACAGTCAAGCCATGCTCTCCTGAACGCCATTCTGGTCGCCCTCTTGAGTTTGAATCAGCAGTGTATGCCTGGTGGTATGATGAGTGGCGGGAAGGTGTTGTAACTGCAGCTAATGTCGGTAGTAGATGGATCTTCGCCGGATTGCTCTACCTTAGAAAGTGAATCATCATCCATCCCCAAAGTTGAAGTTGTTAAGAAGGTGAGCAAGAATCGTTTGGTTGGGAAACCCTTGTGGATCTAGAAAATGTGAAGAGAATAACTTTGAGGGAGCCACTCTATGTCGCTCATGAGGACAAGGATAATAACTCTTGTAGAGGCAGTGATGATGTTGACAATGAGGAGAAGACCTTTGGAGTTGTAGTTGGAGATCATGCATTTATGAAAGTGACACCAACCAAGGGTGTAGGACGGGCGATCAGATCAAAGAAGTTGTCCCCTAAGTTCGTGGGACCATATCAGATCTTAAGGAGGATTGGTCCAGTGGCTTATGAGATCGCCCTACCTCCCCATTTAGCGAATCTGCATAATGTCTTTCACATGTCACAGTTAAGGAAGTATCTTGCAGACCCTAGTCACATGTTGGAAGTAGACGATGTTCAGATCAGGGATGACTTGTTGTTGGAGCGAAACCAGTCAGGATTGATGATCAGCAGAGTAAGCAGCTCAGAGGTAAGACCATCAACATGGTGAAGGTGGTGTGGGATAACAGATCGGGTGATACAACTCGGGATTTAGAAGAAACCATGAGAGAGGCCTATCCCTACCTCTTTTCCTTGTAATTCAATTTTCGAGGACGAAAATTTTTCTTGTTGGGGAGAATGTAAGGACCTAGAAACTTTAATTGGAATGAAAGTATTATATTTAAATAATTTCAGAAGATGTTATTATTTAAAATACAACGAGTTGGTAATTGAAGTTTCGTAGTAGTCGGACCTCGGACATCGCCCAAGATCTGGGGTCAGCTGGTAGAGGTCGGTCGGATGACGTGTGGATCAAGAAGAGTAAAGGAAGAAAAGTGTAGTTAAGAAGTCTTCTGCGAGATCGCCGTTATTGAAGACGGAGGCGATCTCCGACTTCTCTGGGACATAATCGCCTGTCGCCTAGAGGAGACATGGCCGCCAATCGCCTATGGTGTACGTGATCGACGGGAGTGCACGTAGTACGTAGTCAAGATACTGGATCAACCAGTGTGGGTTCCACAAAACCACACGTATCAAGGTGTGGGTTAAGCCTTAGATACGCTGTGCATGCAAAGCTCTATGCTTGAGCATAAGAAGTCATCCTTAGTGTTGCATGCATGGGAGCACGAGGAGTACTGCTGATCTACTCTTGGAAATGTGAAGCTACCGACGTCACCAAGTCATCTGGAGGTGATACCTTGGACGTAACATGATGGGAGGATGAACCTTCAGCAAGGTGTGACGATGTGACATCGGTGAGCAGAGTAAGGCGATGTGTCCTCGTCACACACAAGGGCGATAAGAGATCGCCAACAGCATGAGAGGAACATCGATCATCAACCAGGATGGGAGGGACATCAGTGGTCTGCCAGGATGAGACATCGGTGATCCTCCAGGGTGGGACATCGGTTGTCTGCCAGTGTGAGACATCGGTGGTCCTCCAGGGTGGACATCGGTTGTCTGCCAGTGTGAGACATCGGTGGTCCTCCAGGGTGGACATCGGTTGTCTGCCAGTGTGAGACATCGGTGGTCCTCCAGGGTGACACATCGGTCGTCCTCCAGGATGTGGCCTCGATGGATAGTCATCGCACGAGCGGTCATCGGTGGAAGGTTATCGCGCGATGTCGAGTTTCACGCAGATAAGGTGGGACCCAGGCCCGCAGCATCAGACGTACTGCACGCGCGACACGTAGACAAAAAGGGTGGTTCAGAATAGTGACATCAGAAAGTTGGCATGCGCAAGAGACACTCGCGGTTGTACTGTTCAGGGAAGTGGTTGGCATGCACAAGAAGACAACCGTGGCCGTACTGTTCAGTGAAACGTACACTCTGGCTTTCTTGCAGAGGGGGTGGTGTCAGCAGCATGCGTAGACAAGTAGGCTTGGATTCAAAAACCCACTGCGGGAGGCAAAGAACGTTGCAGTGACTCAAGAGTGAAAGAGGGAGTGCATCTTCATCCTTCTCTTTTCTCTCCTTCGCGCTGCGATTCAGGCATCCTCAAGCACCAGTGCGACGAGCGACGACTGCCCTTGGAGCACCTGGGAGGTTCTCTGCAAGTTCCACAAACCAGACGCTAAAACAGAGCCAAGGCATCCTTTAAGCACGGTGGGTTTTGGAGCTCTTGGTGTTTTGCGCAAGTCCAGGTAAGGGAAGCTAGCTTTATTTTCAATGAAAGCCGTAGATTTGCTGTTTCTGAAGTGAGGGCGACGTGGTCGTCGGTTTCATATTCTTTTTCGTGATGCTCTGTTCTATGTGTTTGGGCGATGTGATCGCCGGTTTTAAACCCAGATTTCGAATCCCCTGTTTTGGACGTGATCGCCGGTTTTGGCGTTGTTTTTCGAACTCCCCTGTTTTTGTGTTGTTTGAAACTGTTTGAGATTTAAATGTGATATTCGAAAATATGAACCATGGAATGATTGTTGTTGTGATTGGAATCATTCATTTACGTGTTATATGATGTGTGGAATGTCGTGAATGTGGGATCAAGACATAGTATTTTCAGGAAAGGAAATACCGTGTTGAGATTTGGTTATGAAGTGTATTGATCTGTGAGTATCCTGTGAATGAGGCGATCCTGACTCTGCTGAGATAATGGAATCACATAAAGGAAGTTATTCAGTTGGTGAGAGTCGAAGGAGGTTCATATAAATGGGTGAGTCGTGTGAAAAAGAACGAGCTCGGCCTGTTATATGAATTAACCCTGTCATGCTAGGATAGTGATGATATTGAGATTCATTTATACGCTTGTGAATGTGTGTGATTTCACGGCGCCCCTGTGAATGTGTGTGATTTCACAGTGGGTTAGTATGACAGGTGCATGTCTCTGGATGCTAAGTTCAACGCATGAGTCTTCCAGAAGTAGTGTCAAGTGTCTTGTGTGATGAGTCAGTAGAAGTCTGACGTGAGAATTGAGGAACATTGAATTTGATAGACACTTGATGCATTATGTGAATTGAAAGACTTTTGAGGAATTGTGAAACATGTGATTTCTTGATGGCTGTGTGATATGAATGAGAAAGTGATGGACTCTTGTGAATGTTTAAAAAGGCTGATCTACGTTGGTTGTCCAGTTTAAAATTTAAAGTTAAAAATATCTAGCTTACCCTTTGTATTGTTCTCTGGCTGTTTTCTCTTAAAACTGTGATGATCGTGTATTTTACACGGGAGCAGATGATTTTCCAGGAAGTAGAGCTCCTTAGTGAGTGGTCGCCGGAAGGAGATCGCCTGATTTCTGTTCTGATAGCAGATCGGCTGTTTTGGGTCTTCTGATAGGAGATCGTCGGTTTATGTAGGGAGACCGCCGGTTTCAATTTATTTGGCTGTATTTTGTTTATGTTTTGGAAAAATTGACCGGTTATGTATTAAACTCCCTGTGAGGAGAAACTTCTTCATATATATATAATTTTGTTCTTTTCAATATATTTGTTTACCTTTATTTCATTTTATAATTATTCCAAAGTATTTGGCGGGATGTTACAAAGAAGATGGGAGCAAAGGTGGCATTCAAGAGCCTACACAAATTATGGATGCTATGAAGATGAACAAGATTGGAGAGATCAACACTTTGAGGAGTGAAACTTTTAACATTATCATCATCATCAAACTCCCAAAACCCCTTTCCCTTATTAAATTGCCAAGTTTTAATGGGGACTGCGATCCCAATGTTTACCTAGGATGGAAGGCTAAGGTAGAGCAAATGTTTAATGTGTATGAGGTCCAAGATGACCAAAAAGTTAAGTTAGCCTCCTTAGGGTTTTAGACTATGCCATGCAGTGGTGGCATAAGACTGTAATGGACATTGGACTTAACAAGAGGCCAGCCGTGGTCTCTTGAGAGGATTTAAAGACTTTAGTACCATTGCCGCACCTGTCAATGCCATAGTAAAGAAGGATGTTGTGTTTAAATGGGGCCTTAAACAAGAAAAAGCTTTTGACACTTTGAAAGATAAGTTAACTAAGGCACCCATTTTAGCACTCCCTAAATTTACTAAGACATTTGAGATAGAATGTGATGCCTCTAAAGGAGAACATAAAGACTTTTTCTTACATATGGTTTTCTTTTTAAAGGAAAAAGGCTTTGTGTTCCCCATGGATCTATAAGACAATCCCTTGTTAGAGAGACTTATGAGGGCGGGCTTATGGGACATTTTGGGGTTACTAAGACTTTAGAAACATTGCATGAACATTTCTTTTAGCCTCACATGCGAAAATCTATAGGTAGCTTCTATGATAAATGTATAGCATGTAGGAAGGCTAAGTATAAAGTCTATCCCCATCGTTTATATACCCCTCTAACTATTCCAACAATGCCTTGGGTTGATATTTCTATGGATTTTATCTTAGGTCTTCCCAAGACATTGAAGGGTAAGGATTCTATCTTTGTGGTAGTGGACCACTTTTCTAAGATGGCTCACTTTATTCCATGCCACAAAGTGGATGATGCTTATTTTATTGCTAATCTCTTCTTTAAGGAAGTTCTTCGCTTAGATAGGTTTCCTAGAAGTATTGTATTCGAGAGGGATTCAAAGTTTTTAAGCCATTCTTGGAGGACGTTGTGGGGCAAACTTGGCACAAAACTCTTGTTTTCTACTACTTGCCACCCACAAACTGATGGTCAAACTGAGGTGGTTAATAGAAATTTGGGTCAAATGTTAAGATGCTTTATTTCCAGGAACCCAAGGGTTTGGGAGAATTTACTACCTCATATTGAGTTTGCATATAATAGAGTAGTAAATTCTACCACTGTTCATTCTCCTTTTGAGGTTGTTTATGGGTTCAATCCCTTAACACTTATAGATCTTCTCCCAATTCATGTACTTGATAAGGTTTTATGAAAGGATGATTTTGAAAAAGCTTCTTTTATTAAAGACTTGCATAATCACATCAAGCTGCAAATAGAGAAGAAAGTTGGCAAGTATGCTGAAAATGCCAACAAGAGGCGTAAGGCATTAATCTTTGAACTTGGTGATTGGGTTTGGCTACACTTGAGGAAGGATAAATTCCCTACTCAAAGGAAGTCCAAACTTATACCTCGTGGTGATGGTCCTTTTCAGATTATCAAGAGGATTAATGATAATGCCTATGAGTTAGATATGCCTTATACATTTCTTGGTAGTAATTCTTTTAATATCAATGATCTAACTCCCTTTTCTACAGGTCTTCCAAATTCGTGGACGAATTCTCTCCAACCCAGAAAGCATGATGAAGACCAAGTAGAGGAGGTTCCTGAGGCCCAAGCCCAAAAAGCCCAAGCCCAACCCATGAGCTCAACATCCTTCATGCCTCAAAGGATTACTAGGAGCAAGGCTAAAGCTTTGGGAGATGAGCATCAATGGATGTCTCTTTTTGTAATTACTTTTAAGTAGTTTTTAGTAGAACATTAAAGGAAGGTGTAGATATAAAATAAGGGGTGCCAATGTACAAAGATAAGTCACACCTTCCATGTGACATAAAAGTAGGTGTAGGTGTAGTTTTAGGAGGTGCCAACGTAAGTGTTCTCGTCGGTTGACTCAACTGTCATTCACTCTGAGGCAGGGGGTGGCTCCTCCTATCTTCACGGTGGTTCTCCAAGATGTGGCTCCGTTGAGACAGAGGGGGGCCCTACCTATAACTGCACTCCGACGCTCAAGTCAATACAAGGCAAGAAACATCAAACAAGCAAAAGTGCTCAAGCTTATAATGTGTGTGTAAGAACTATGTCTTGCATTGAAGACAACGTGCCTTTACATTGGGGTTTGCCCCCCTTATATAATTGTTTCTAGGTTAACCTGCCACTGACATTCTCTTGCCAAAGCCTTGCCTCTTGCGAATTTAGAGTTACCTTTTCGGGATACTATCACACAGTCTTAGTGCAACTCCCGTGGCAACATTCCTTTCTTAGAGTGCAACATTCCTTTTCTGGAGTGCATATCTAATGGTATGGCCGTTAGGGTTACAACGTGTGTACCAACACCGCAAGACCAAGCCATTTTTGTAAGTGCCCTAATTTCTCACGTGCCTTGCATGCAACTTTCTCTGAGAACCCTAGCGCTCTTGGGCTTTGGCGCCCCTAGGGGTAATTTGCTTGGGCCAGACCCAAATGTCTTATACACATTCCGCATGCAAGGTATCTTTGTGAATCAGGCTTTCACTAATGTAATATTTTACTGTGCCGACCTCTGCCACGTCGACCTCTACTGTATACTGCCGATGTCCGAGGTTTGGCTACTACAACCTGTATTCCTTGGGGGTCCCTCTGTGGGTCCTGCTCTGTTGACCTCTGCAACGTCGACCTCTATTGTATACCGTCGACGTTCGAGGTCTGACCACCACACAAGGTATCTCTGGGGGTTCCTCTGTGGTCCCTACTGTGTTGACCTTTGCTACGTCGACTTCCACTGTACACTATCGACGTCTAAGGTCTGGCCACTACACAAGCCCCCCAGGCTTAAGCTTGAGCTTGCTTCAGTGTAAAGCCTAACTGATCTTCCTAGTGACCTACGTGGCACTGACGTGGCTCTGAGTGATTGGACATGCATAGTGCCTTGAGGTGACGTCTCACCACACTTTTTCTGGAGCGTACACGTGGCAATCTTAATGGTTGGAGAGCGTTATCGCTTCGTGCTTCCCTTATACGTTAAACCTTTTGCCCCATACACCCTTCACTATTTCATTCCCTCTCTTGCTCATCTTTCAAACGTTTCTGCTTCTTGAGCGCTCTGCTTCTATTCTTAATACCTCATCTTCCACAACCAGAATCACTCAAAGGTACGTTCCTTTTGCCATTTCTATCTTCATTTCTACTATTGTGATGTCTTTTAATCTGCTATAATTGCCTGGGACTGTTTACGATTCCCGCATTTTATGCTTTCCCATTCTCTGTTGTTTTGTATCGCTGTTGTTCTTGCCGGTTGACTCGGTCGTCGTTGACTCTGAGGTAGACTGTGGCTCCTTCTATCTCGCGGTGGATTTGTGGCTCCGTTGAAACAGAGGGGACCCTAACTATAATTGCACTCCGACGCTCAAGTTTGTACAGGGCACGAAACATCAAAAAACTAAGAAACTCTAAGCTTGCAATGAACTATGTCTGTGTGTGAACTTGTGTTTACCTTGGCCACCGATGTGACTTCCACATATGCCTTCATGGAGCTTAGCGATGATGCGGGTGCACTATGCCCCACTTACACAGGTCAAGATAGGATGGGTGTAACCATGCCTAAACAAATTGTCGTCGATCAGAGTGTAGTGGGCTGCATTTTTCTTTACGATCCTGGCTTCTGCTGGGTCCATGGGAAGTGTCCCTTGAGCAAGGTTGATGTGACTCCACTAGCCACAATAACATGATTCTTTGATATTTTATGGAATCAACTTGAGTTGGCAAAGGTTAGGCACTTTTGTAGAAGTGGATCAAGGTTCTATGTTTCAAGAACTCACCAAATCTTGCACCAAAAACCAAACTCACATGGAAGCTCCATTTACTATCAATTGAACCGATTAAAATGAGTTTGAAAACCAATGAACCGAATAGAATGTGCTGGAAAACAGTTTTGACCGAACAAAACACAAGAATTGAAGGAAGAACAAATGAATACAGCAAAGGAATTAAAATGTACCAAACAGAATTGCAATTAAAACTAAATGCACCGAGCAAAATAGCTAAGCAAGTAACTAAGACATGAAATGGAATGAAAAGATGGAGAAGAAATGACTTATGTGGAAGATGAGCTTTGGTTGGATGATCCACGCCACTTGAAGTGTGAAAGCTTCAAGATAAGTGAGCTATGCCGCCACTTGAGGGAACCAAAAGCACTCAAGATGAAGCAAGGTTGAAGGAGAAACAAGTTCTCACAATTCTCTCTCAAATTGAGTAGAGTTTCTCTATATCAAAATTCCAATCTGGATTTTACAAGAGCCCACACCTTTATTTATAGTGTGAGGGTGCTGAAAAATAGGTGGGAAAATTCAAAAGAAACTTTTTTGAAATTCCCACCAAAACACGTCACATGGGAGGTGTGACCTTTTTCTACTATGACACCTCCTAAAAACTACACTTACACCTACTCTCCTAAGTCACATGTACAATGTGACTTTATTTTATATATTCACACTCCTATATTTAATATCCACACCTCCTACAACTTATACAAAAGAAATACAAATGATGCTCTTTTATTTAATGCTTGGCCTTGCTTCTCATGGGTTGGACTTGGGCTTCTTGGGCTTGGGCTTTGGGCTTGGGCCTCCTCTTTTAAAAAGACTAATAAGAAAAACTTTAAATGTTTTGGTGGATGGCCTCTTCCTCCATTAGTGAAATCCTCTCTTCCTTGATATCCATCATACTCCCCGAGTTGGAGAGAATTCGCCCACGAATTCTGAATCCCTGCATATGACAAAGTCAGTTTACTATCAAAATTAATAGATGAAAAAGAAAAAGGCAAACATGACTTAGATTTTGAAAGTAGTGGGAGTTCAGAAAAAGAAGTCCTATAGACAGACCAAGTTGGAAAAATTTGTTTGGGAATGATGATATTTTTTGGAAAAAATTCGCTTAAATGGTGAAAACCATTAGGAGGTATGAAAAAATTATCCCTAACATTTTTTAACCAAGATGGTGGTGAAGTAAGAACCTTTGGTAATGAAAAAGATAAGGAAGGAAAACACCTTGGAGGGGAAAGGATAAGTCGTTTGTCACTTTGGCCTTCTTTGTTTTTATCTTTTGCACCTTTGGTAGGTGGTTGAGTTAGGTCTTGATTTACCTTGTTTATCATGAAAGTTCGTTTTTGTGGACAATGAAGAGCTATGTGCCCAAAACCTAAACATTGAAAACATTTGGTACGTGAAGTTTTGGTAGGTTACTTAGGGGTAGAAGGATTTGAAGTAGAAACTTTTTTTGGCAAAGTGGTTTGTTTGGAAAAATTGGAAGGAGAAATTTGAGGAGAAATTTTGTTTGCATCCTTCCTTGAAGATTTGTAGAAACCATCATCATTAGCATGTTTGAAAATTGGTTTCAAATGTGAATCTATTTTGATGGCTCGGTGAACCAGTTTCTTTAAAGAAGAGTACTCATCTAGGTCTACCAAATCTCTAATATGTCTTCTTAAACCACTTACAAACCATTTTATCTTTGACTCTTCTTTAGCATGCATATTCATTTTAGTCAAAGTTGTTTCAAAATCTTTAAAGTATTCATCTACCGTCCTATGTCCTTGATGAAGCCTTTGGAACTTCAACAAGTGTTCCTTCCTAGAAGGAGGAATAAACCTTGCGCGCATATACTTTTTCAAAGTGTTCCAAGAGTCCACAGGAGGTCTCTTGCGATACATAGTGTCCTTTACAATACTATGCCACCATTTCATGGTGTAATCACAAAACTCTAAGGTAGCTAGCTTATACTTATGTTCATCTTTGATCTCATGGAGCTCAAAAATCTGCTCACACTTAGCCTCCCAATCTAGATAAACGTTAGGATCACTATCCCCATTGAAGCTTGGAATCTTGACCAAAGGAAGCCTAGCTTTTGCCTCACGGTAGTAGCCATTGTCACGGTGATCTCTCCCTCTATGCTCTTAAGGTTGATATCCATGAAATGTAGGATTAGACCTCCTTCTTCTTTGATCCGCTTCACGGCCATGCTCATTGGAAGAGCCCCTAGATGAAGGTCTATGGGAATGGCGCTCTCCATGGTGAGAATGAGATGGTCTAGCTTGTTGCATGTCCATCCTTTGCAATCTTTCCTCCAACCGTCTAATATGGCGTTGAGCTTCTTGTAATTCACCATGAAGAGAAACTTTAGAAGGTGAATTTTGCTTGCAAGATTCATCACTAGAATATGGAGCCATTTGATCAAAACAGCAAACCAAAAAACAGCAAACAAAGTGAAGAAATCAAGGTTAGCAAATAAATTGTAGAAAAAAAAATGGCAAAGTGAAGTGTCACTTAAATCACTCCAAGAAAGAATACTCCCTTTACCAAGCTGCTCTTGAGGCTTTGAGTAACCTCAAATGAAAGATGTCAAAGCAAGAGCACACAATCTCAAAGCTAATCACCACAAAACCAAGGAACAATAAAGACAAACAAGAAAAGGTGTAAAGAAGGAAAGGCAATGCAAAAAGAATACAAGAGTTATGACAAACACAAAGAATAGAGAACAAAAGACAAGCAAGAAAATAAGGAACTCAATGAAAAAAAAAAAAAAAGGCACATCAAAAGAGACCTAGAGAAGAGTACTAGAGTAGATTAAGAAAACAAAAAACAGAACTACTGGAAAATATTTTGTGCAAACTGTGCTATGATTACAGAGTGAACTGTAATAATTGGAAGCGAACTGGAATGTGAAAAAATTACCACTGAAACTTCAATGTCTCAACTCAATAATGGCACTGGAATGAGGTAAAAACAGTAAGCCAATTGAGAGAAATAAGTTTTTCAAAATTGCTGCCCGATTACCGTATTTTTTTCGGCAGGAATGTACACTTTTCGTATTTTATTTATCATATTTTGTGTACTTGGAATTTTTGAGTACTTTTTTTTGCTATGCTTTTGTAACACTTTGAAGAATGTAAATCTAAATTTTCACAAATTTCCAGTGAGCCAATTAATTTCAGTAAATTGAAAACAGTAGCACGTTTGTAAGAAAACAGAGTATCCTATTTAGGAATGAAAAACAGTATGAAGAACTAGCAAAGACATAATGGAAATTGTGTAAAGGAACTTGTATAGGTCTAGAATACAAGCATGAACTCAAATCTAAAAATGAAAATGCACAAAGGATCAAGCAATACACTCAAAAACAGAATGTAAACCAAAGCAAGAAACAATCAAAGCAAAAAAAGTACTACTAGAAGTAATGACAATTATGGAATAACATGACTTAAGACAAAACTTGACATGATTACAAAATTAAAAGACATATCACAAGATATAACAAGTGAAAGGAAGCTTAAGGTCAGCTCTAGGAAGGAGAATGCCATTCCAAAAGAGCAACCATACTCATATGAATAATGAGTGCCATAAACCTTTTCACAAACACTTGGTGTAACAAAAGAAAAACAGCAAGAAAACTCAATTAAGCCTAAAACAGAAACTTAAATTGCAAGAAAATTAAAAGAGCTCTTGAAATAAAGTGCACACAACTCAACAATTAAACAAGAATGAACCTAAGACTCATGATACCACATCATGGCATCATCCATGTTTCCCCTTCTTCAACCAAGTGCACCTGTGACGACCTCTCCCCTGGCGGACCATACAAGCTTATGCGAGGCGTCTTTAACGTCTCCTGGGTAAAGGACTTATGGCTTCATGTCCCTGCATCTGAGACATCTATCATTTGTACGTCTGTGCCACCTTCTGTGGCTGTTCGAGGTGCCCTTAGAGTTTCCTGAATGACTGTCCTCTGCCTGCCCCCCTTGCCTGAGCTGGCGAGCTTTACTAGCAAGTCAGCTCTGACATTCTACTCTCGAGGGACATGTAGCAACTTGAACTCAACAAAGATCCTCTTCAAGAGTTCCACGTACTCGAGGTAAGCGGCCATCTGCAGATCCTTGGCCTGGTACTCACCTATTACTTGCCCCGTGATCAACTGCGAGTCACTCTTGGCCAGTAAACATTCTGCACCCATCTCCTTTGCTAGCAGCATCCCTGTAATCAAAGCCTCGTATTCTACTTGGTTGTTACTTGCTTTGAAGGCAAAACCCAGGGCCTGCTCTATAAGGACCCCTCCTAGTCCTTCCAAGATCACTCCAGCGCCACTACCTTGCTGGTTTGACGATCCATCCACTTAGAGGACCCACCTGAAACCTACCTCTCCTTGCTGAGTGGCCTCTGCAGAGAGCTCTACCATAAGATCTGCATAAACTTGACCCTTGATTGGTCTTCGCGGTTCATACTGCAAATCAAACTCAGATAGTTCTACTGCCCAACGAACCATTCTTCCTGCAACATCTGGTTTCTGCAGGACCTTTCGAATGGGGAGGTCCGTCATCACAATGATCGTGAAGCTGTGGAAATAGTGACGGAGCCTCCTTGCTGAGAACACCACGGCTAGCGCCACCTTCTCAATGGCCTGATAACGTGTCTCAGGCCCCTACAAGACCTTGCTAACAACATATATTGGTCTCTACACTTGGTCTTGTTCCTGGACGAGGATCGAGCTGATCACCCTTTCTATGGTGGCAAATATAAACGAAGTGGGATAGCTGGCCGCGGCTTGCGCAACGTTGGAGGATTGGCGAGATTATGAACCTGTTGTTCATACGAACCTGTTGTTCCTTTTCAAACATTGGAAGTAAGGGTACCCCTTCTCACCCCCTGCGGAAATGAAACGTGACAGGGCAGCTAGCCGACCTGTCAGCTGCTGTACCTCTTTCACAAAAGCCGGACTCCTCATCTTCATTATGGCTGCACACTTCTCTGGGTTGGCCTCTATTCCACGCTCAGTCAGCAAGAACCCCAAGAACTTTCCTGCTTCTACCCCAAACACACATTTTTCGGGGTTTAAATTGAGATTATACCTGGAGATGGTGCTGAAGAGTTCCTCAAGGTCAGTCGCATGCTGTTCTTTCTCCTGGGAGGTGACGACCATGTCATCTACATATGCCTGCATGTTTCGCCCAACCATAGGGGCGAGTATTCTATCCATCAGCCTCTGGTACATGGCTCCTGCATTTTTCAGACCAAAGGGCATCACCTTGTAGCAGTAACTGGAGTGCTCTGTCATGAATGTTGTCTTGCATTCATCTCTGGGGTGCATTCGTATCTGGTTGTATCCAAAAAATGCATCCAAAAAACTAAGGAGTTTGCATCCTGAGCCGCTATCCACCAAGGCGTTGATGATGGGAAGCGGGTATGAGTCCTTGGGGTAGGCCTTGTTCAAATCAGTGAAGTCGACGCACATTCTCCACTTGCCATTTGCCTTCTTTACTAGCACCACATTGGCCAACCACTCAGGGTATTAGATCTCCCTTATGTGACCGGCTTCTAACAACTTCTGGGTCTTCTGCCTGATGACCTGCCGCCTCTCTTCATTAAACTTCCTCCGTCTTTGAGAAACAGGCCTGACTTGGGGGTTCATGGTGAGACGGTGGCACAAGAAATCAGGGTCTATCCCTGGCATGTCTGAGGCAGTCCAAGCAAAGGCATCCAGATGTCGGGCCAAAACCCCAGCGACCTGGTCCTGCACTTCCTGGCTCAAAGACTTACCAAGCTTGAAGTGCTTACCCCTTGACCTCTCATTCCACGACCTCCTCAGCGGGCTCGGCATGTCTGTTTGGGGCGACCTCTATATGGACGTCCTCCTCGTCCCTAGGCGGCCCGGTGGTGATGTGAGTTGATTTTAGGTTCATTATATTTGTGACACTTTCTTAGAATTAGGATCAAGATTCTTAGCAATTTAGAGTGAGTCACCTAAGGAAAATCCCCACTGGACATTAACTTAACAAGTGTTAAGTAGATGTGAAGGTTCAATTTCCAAAGGTCCAAGGTTAAAACACAATTAATGATGATGAATGAATGAAGAACAAGGTGCTGAACTCAAAAAAAGAATAGGTGCAGAATTTAAACACAAAAAAACAGAATGGAAACACAAATTGAAACCAAAGAACCGATTGAAATTCAAGAACAAGACATAGAATCAAAACTACCGATTGAAATGACAATGGAAGATGAAAGAAGATGAAACTTATGTGGTTGTAGCCATGGATTGGGAATGGACACGCCACTTGGAGGTGATGATCCAAGATAAGTGCAGATTTGCCGCCACTTGAGTGCTCCCAAAGCTTCACAACATGAGACAAGGAAGAGGAGAACAAGTCTCACAAAATTCACTCACAATTTGAGTATAGTAACTTTTCTTCTAATTTCAATCTTATTTTACATGAGCATAGCACCTCTATTTATAGTGTGAGAGGGCTGAAATTAAAGTGGGAAAATTCAAATGAGAAGCATTTGAATTTGGAGCCAAAACACATGTCACAAGGGAGGTGTGACTTGATTTCTACTTTGGCACTTCATAAAACTACACCTACACCTACTTTTTATGTCACATGGAAGGTGTGACTTGTTTTTGTACATTAGCACCTCTTATTTTAATATCTACACCTTCCTTTAATGTTCTACTAAAAACTACACAAAAGAAATTACAAAAGAGATACATCCATTCATGCTTATTTCCCAAAGCTTTAGCCTTGCTCCTATTGATGCTCATGGATTGGGCTTGGGCCCCACTTGACTTGGGCTTCTTGGCTTGGGCTTCTTGGGCTTGGGCTTCTTGGGCTTGGGCCCTCTTTATTTATACTACTACTTGGATTCTTCAAGAGAACCCAATTATTTACAAAAATGTTCTACTCTTTAAGAAGACTAGTAAGAAGAACTTCAAGTGCTTTGGAATATGGCCCTTTCTTATTTTTGTGAAGTCTTCTTTTGATTGTTGAGATGACCCTTTATATATAGCATCTTTGGTCATCCTTAAGTGGTCTTGACTTGCATCAGGTGGTGATGGAGATCAAGTAGAAGAGGATTTTACTAATGGAGGAAGAGGTCATCCACCCAAGCATTTAAAATTCTTCTTACTAGTCTTCTTAAAAAGTATAACAGTTTGGGTTCTCTTGAAAATTCAAAAGATAGTAGTATAAATAAATCTTTGTAAATATTCTTGTATAAATTTGTAAATAATATAGAAATATCCTTAGGAGTATGCCAAAGAGGAAAACCAAAAGAAACCTCTAAATGTAAGGTATTTTAGGCACTTTCTTTAGGAAAAAGTGGAAAAAGTGACTTTTCTACTCCTTTCTCTCTTAGGCACTAGAAGGAGCTAGAAGAGTGACTCTTCCCACTCCTTCCCCTTTGTAACATGACCAGCCCTCTCCATTATAAATAGGGGTGCTTGGTACTTTGAATAAAAAAAAGTTGAAAGTTAGAAGAAAAGAAACTATCTTGAAATTGAGAGAGAGTGAGTTTGTGAGACTTGTCTCTTCTTCTCCTTCATGTCTTATCTTGTGAGCTTTGGAGACTCTCAAGTGGCGGTACCACCCACTCATCTTGGAAGAACCACCCTCCAAGTGGCGTGAATCACATCTCCAAAAGGCTACAACCACATAAGTCATTTCTATTCATCTTCTAAAAATACCCATTTGTGTTTTCTTGTAGTTTTTCCATTTTTAATCGGGTCAATCTTTTCCATGAGTTGTTTCCTTTCATTTGCTGCCATTGTTCTGCACTTTTTTTGGTTTATTTCCTTGTTTTCTTGCTGTTTTAATTTCGTCCAAACCATGGGTTTCCATATACATGTGTTGTTCTTGTTTTCCATCCATGGGTTTTTTGTTCTTTGATGAGTTTCTTGTGATTTTCTAATTCCTATTGAATTTCAATCAGTATTTTCACTTCTTCTTGGTGTTCTTATGATGTTCTTGTGTTTCCTTTGAAGTTTGGTACTGTTCTTGAATTACCCATTCATATTCCATTGTTATCTTACACTACAAGTTACCTATTCATGTGTTTTTAGTATGAACCTTTGTTTTCTTGAGTAGAAACTCTATTAATTGCTCTTTAGAATTTTGATCCTAATTCTTGAAAGTGTCATGAATACAATGAAACCTATATCAACTCAACCCAAACCAAGAAAGGTTCATAAGAGACTCACATCATGTGGTATCTAGAGCCATGGTGTTGATTTGTTGATTGTTAGTTGAATAGACACTTTCTTTTTGGGCATTTTTTTTTCCAGCACCTATAATTTCGTGTTTCTTGTTTTTCCAGCACCTTATATTCATACTTTTGTTTGGTTTGAATATGTTTTAGTTGTGCCTTTTCATTGATCATACTTTTTGCTTTGAGTTTTATGTTCATAGTGTTCTAGGTGTCCAAATCTTGTCTCTACTTGCTTGCTTTTGATTTTGAAAGTTTGTGTTTCTCTTGAATTTGTTTTAGTACTTGTGATTGGAGGTTCCAAACATTTGATTTCAAGTGTTCAGTTGTCTTGAATCCTTCATAAAATTTTTGTGCAATTTGATTGATGTTTCAACTTCCATATGATGCATATTATGGTTCTTTCACTACATAAGTTCCATTTGGTATAAAACAAAAAGAAAAAAAAAAACAGAACTGAAACAGAACAAAACAGAACCAATTCTGTTTTTAAATCCTTCAAAACAGTTTGGTATTTGCATCTATTCATTCTTTTGCACATTAATTTTCATACTAAAGTTGGATTCATAGTGATTGGCAAATTGTTGTCTACTTTGTGGAACTTTTGATCCTTGTATTTTGACAAGTTTATGAGCTGTACTTTATTTCTTGATTATAAAGTTTAGTGAGTATTCTTTGAGTCTTATTGTGTACCTTTTATTGATTGTCTTTCATTCCTTAAGTTTTGTCATATATCTTGTATTCTTTTTGCACTACCCTTTCTTGTTTTGTACCTTTTCTTGCTTGTCTTTTATTGTTCTTCAAGTTTTGTGGTGGTTATTTTTGGATGAGTGGTTGAGTGCTTTGGCATCTTTCATTTGAGGTTACTCCATTCCACAAGAGAAGCTTGATTGAGGGAAGTATAATTTCTTGGAGTGATTTTGAGTGCCTTAATTTTTTTACCAAAACCGCACCACTTATTTCTATGTTTTCTAACCTTGTTTTCTTTAATTGTTTGCTATTTGTGTTTGCTGTACTGTTTTGAAAATGGCTCAATATTCAAGTGGAGAATCTTCCAAACCACACTCTCCACAGAAAGCTTTCATTCTTGGTGAATTAAAAGAAGCCAAAAGGTCACTTGCACAAAAAGATGAAGCTATAAGACAATTGGAAGAAAGATTGCAAAGGCTTGAAGTGACTAATGAAAGGTCCAGCCATACACACCATAGACGATGCCATTCTTCAAGGCATTCATCAAGAACTTCTTCCAACTATCATGGACATGAAGATGAAACCGAATGGAGGAGGCATCATCATTATGAAGAAAGGCGCCAACATGTGGCAAAGCCTTATATGCCTTTTGTAAAATTACCTAGCTTTAGTGGTGAAGGTGATCCAAATGTATATTTGGGGTGGGAAGCAAAGGTTGAACAAATCTTTCATGTACATGAGGTCCAAGAAGACCAAAGGGTAAAACTAGCTACTTTAGAATTTCTAGACTATGCCATGCAATGGTGGCATAAAACTCTTATGGACATTGGGCTAAACAAGAGACCTCCCGTGGTTTCTTGGAACAATTTGAAAGAGTGTATGCGCGCTAGATTTGTTCCACCACACTTTAGGAAAGACCTATTGTTGAAGCTCCAAAGGCTTCACCAAGGCACGCTAAGTGTGGATGCTTATTTTAAAGAGCTAGAAACGCTTATGCTTAAAGTTGATATACATGAAAGTGATGAAGCTAAGATGGCTAGATTTGTAAGTGGTCTTAGAAGGGACATTCAAGATGTTGTTGAACTTTATGAGTACTCTTCTTTAGAAAACTTGGTTCACCTTGCCATCAAGGTTGAAACCCAAATTGCGAAGAAACTTGCTTTCAAAAATACTCATAATGATGGCTATTACAACAACTCTTGGAAAAATAAAAACAAGTCTTTGTCCAAATTTCCTTCTAAAGATTCATCTTTCAAATCCAAGGATTCAAAGCCTTCCACTTCAACTAATAAATCACCAACCAAAACCTCAAGTAAGAAATGTTTTAAGTGTTTAGGTTATGGTCATATAGCCGCAAATTGTCCAACAAAAAGAACCATGATGGTAAAAGGGGGTTTAGTTGTAAGTGAACATAGTGATAATTCTTCTAAATCTAACTCCCCTTCCCCTAGCCCTAGTGATAATGAATGTAAAATACCATGTGAAGGTGACTTATTGGTGATAAGGCGCATGATGGGCACAATTCAAAAACCTTTGGATGATACCCAAAGAGAAAATATTTTCCATACCCGGTGCCTTATCAACAAAAAGTTATGTTCCATGATAATTGATGGGGGTAGTTGTACAAATGTGGCTAGTACAAGAGTGGTGGAGAAGCTTGTGTTACCCACTATCTCTCATCCCAAGCCCTATAAGCTCCAATGGCTTACTAAAAAGGGAGAAATCATGGTTAATAAACAAGTCCTCATAAATTTTGAAATAGGAAAGTATAAAGATGAGGTTTTATGTGATGTTGTGCCTATGGAAGCAACCCATATTCTTTTAGGGAGGCCTTGGCAATTTGATAGACATGTTTTACATGATGGCCTCACCAATATAATGTCTTTTTCCTTCCAAGGGCGCAAGGTTACCTTAAAACCCCTCTCTCCACAAGAAGTTCATGAGGACCAATTAAAAATGAAAAATAAAAGAGAAAATGAAAAAGAAGAAAATGATAAAATGAGTCATAATACCTTATCAACTAAATCAATCTTTTTGACTCATGCTATGCCTCAATTTGAGCATCCAAGGTATTCTTCTTCTTTGTCTTTTTCATTACCAAAAGTTCCTACTTGCACTCCATATTGGTTGAAAAATGTTAGGGATGATTTTTCCATACCTACTAATGGTTTTTACCCTTTAAAGAGAATTTTTCCAAAGAAAATAATCATTCCCACACATTTTTTTCCAACATGGTCTATCTATAGGACTTCTTTTTCCAACATCCCAATGATTCATAATGCTAAGTCAAGTTTGTCTTTATTATCATCCACTGCTTTATTTGATAGCAAACTGACTTTGTTATATCTAGGGATTCTGAATTCGCGGACGAATTCTCTCCAACTTGGGGAGCATGATGGAGATCAAGTAGAAGAGGATTTTACTAATGGAGGAAGAGGTCATCCACCCAAGCATTTAAAATTCTTCTTACTAGTCTTCTTAAAAAGTATAACAGTTTGGGTTCTCTTGAAAATTCAAAAGATAGTAGTATAAATAAATCTTTGTAAATATTCTTGTATAAATTTGTAAATAATATAGAAATATCCTTAGGAGTATGCCAAAGAGGAAAACCAAAAGAAACCTCTAAATGTAAGGTATTTTAGGCACTTTCTTTAGGAAAAAGTGGAAAAAGTGACTTTTCTACTCCTTTCTCTCTTAGGCACTAGAAGGAGCTAGAAGAGTGACTCTTCCCACTCCTTCCCCTTTGTAACATGACCAGCCCTCTCCATTATAAATAGGGGTGCTTGGTACTTTGAATAAAAAAAAGTTGAAAGTTAGAAGAAAAGAAACTATCTTGAAATTGAGAGAGAGTGAGTTTGTGAGACTTGTCTCTTCTTCTCCTTCATGTCTTATCTTGTGAGCTTTGGAGACTCTCAAGTGGCGGCACCACCCACTCATCTTGGAAGAACCACCCTCCAAGTGGCGTGAATCACATCTCCAAAAGGCTACAACCACATAAGTCATTTCTATTCATCTTCTAAAAATACCCATTTGTGTTTTCTTGTAGTTTTTCCATTTTTAATCGGGTCAATCTTTTCCATGAGTTGTTTCCTTTCATTTGCTGCCATTGTTCTGCACTTTTTTTGGTTTATTTCCTTGTTTTCTTGCTGTTTTAATTTCGTCCAAACCATGGGTTTCCATATACATGTGTTGTTCTTGTTTTCCATCCATGGGTTTTTTGTTCTTTGATGAGTTTCTTGTGATTTTCTAATTCCTATTGAATTTCAATCAGTATTTTCACTTCTTCTTGGTGTTCTTATGATGTTCTTGTGTTTCCTTTGAAGTTTGGTACTGTTCTTGAATTACCCATTCATATTCCATTGTTATCTTACACTACAAGTTACCTATTCATGTGTTTTTAGTATGAACCTTTGTTTTCTTGAGTAGAAACTCTATTAATTGCTCTTTAGAATTTTGATCCTAATTCTTGAAAGTGTCATGAATACAATGAAACCTATATCAACTCAACCCAAACCAAGAAAGGTTCATAAGAGACTCACATCAGGTGGTCACTATACATACACCTCTCTTGGTTTTGAGGCTGTCTTCGTAGCACTTTCTAGCCGTCTTCTGCTCTGACTTCATGGTTATTACCACACCATCAAGAAAGGGGAGCTTTAACTTCATGTGCCTTGACAAAGGCACCGCTCCTAACCTGTTCAAAGCAGGCCTACCCAAAAAAATGTTATAGGCGGAAGGTGCATTAACCACAAGGTACCTGATGTTAATTGTGCGAGATGCTTTGTCATCTGTGAACGTGGTTCTCAATTCGATGTAACCCCTGACTTCCACCTGATCTCCTGTAACCACAAGGTACCTGATTTCGGGGGGAACTTCAATCTGTTGGCCACCTCGGAGGTGGATATCAACTCCTTGAGCTTTATTCTGAAACTGTGCCTTGCGAGCTTAGGCTTCCTTGGCTAGTATGGTGCCACTTTAGCTTTTTTCCCTATGGTGGCTTCATGTACCCTCAAGGGCTGAGTGCGCCCCAGTGCATGGGGTTTGGGTGGTTCTACCCTTGCACGCTTCTCTGCCACGCGCTCTACAATAAAGTGTGCCACAGTGCGACATTGAATCTCATCAAACGTCCTTAGTGGACACCGTATCAGCACATCACTAAAGGGTCCTAGAAGTATTCCCCTTTCAAACACATGCACGATCATGGCCTCATCTTTGGTCTACAGTTTGACCACAAGTGCCCCAAACCGGTTCAGGAATTCTTTCAGTAGTTCTTCCTGGAATTGCCTCACGTCGAAGAGATTGAACTCGACAGGGGGGCACGTGCGATTGATGATGAACTATTTCTTGAACAACTCCGCGGACTGGCCAAAAGACGTGATGTGTCCATTTGGGAGTCCGATGAACCAGTTCAATGCTATCACTACAAAGGTACCCATAAAGAACTTACAATGCATAGCGTCTGTTCCTCCAGAGATCATCATCTGAGTGTGGAAGGTCGTTATGTGGGCCTCTGGATCCTCGGCCCCTGCGAAGGTGATCTTTGGGATCACGAAGGATGTTGGTATGTGTAAGGACCTGTAAAATTTAATTGGAATAAAAGAGATATATTTTAAATGAATTCTAAGTATGTCTTTATTTAAAATGAAAAGGAAGGAAAGTGTAGTTTGGAAGGCTATGAGATCGCCTAGTAGTACATGATCGTCGGCCACCTGCTACACATGAGCGCCAGGGCGCGAGGCATGCAGGCATCGCGCGGGCGCGAGGCATGCAGGCGTCGCGCTGGCGCGAGGCATGTGGACGTCGCGCGGGCGCGAGGCATGTGGACGTCGCGCAGGCGCGAGGCATGTGGACATCGCGCGGGCGCGAGGCATGTGGACGTCGCACGGGCGCGAGGCATGTGGACGTCGCCAGGGCGCGAGGCATGTGGACGTCGCCAGGGCGCGAGGCATGCGGGCATTGCCAGGGCACGAGAGGCATGCGGGCATCGCCAGGGCGCGAGGCATGCGGGCATTGCCAGGGCACGAGAGGCATGCGGGCATCGCCAGGGCGCGAGGCATGCGGGCATTGCCAGGGCGCGAGAGGCATGCGGGCATTCGCCAGGGCGCGAGGCATGAGGGTGTCGCCAGGGATAGGCATCGGTCGTCCCCCAGAGGGAGACATCGATCGTCTTCCAGGGCGAGGGAGACATCGGTCGTTCGCCAGAATGAGTCAGCAGTGGAAAGTTATCGCACGACGTCGAGTTTCACACAGAGTAAGGTGGGACCCAGGCTCCCAGCATGAAACGTCCTGCATGCGCGACACGTAGACAAAAAGAGTGGTTCAGGCTAGTGACCTCAGAGTGTTAGCCTGCGCAGAGGCACGCTTAGTCGTACTGTTCAGTGAAGCGTACACGCAAACTTCCCTGCAGAGTGGGTGGTGGCAGCGGTTTTTGTGGAGAAGTCAGCTTAAGATACAAAAACCCATTTCTGAGAGAGAAAGAAAGAAACGTCGCAGTTGTTCAAGAGCGAAAGAGTGAGTTCACCTCCCTTCTTCTCCATTCTCTCCTTCGCACTGCGATTCTAGCACCTTCACACAAGAGTACGACGAACGACGACCACCATTAGAGCGCCTGGGAGGTTCTCTGCAAGTCCTTCAACCAGACGCAAAAAACAGAGCCAAGGCGTTGTTCAAGCTTCGTTGGGTTTCGGAGCTCCTGGTGTTTTGCGCAAGTCCAGGTAAGGGAAGCTAGCCTTCGTTTTCAATACAAGCCATAGTTTTGCTGTTTCTGAAGTGAGGGCGACGTGGTCGCCGGTTCTCTGTTTCTTTTCGAAAGGCTCTGTTCTATGTGGTTGGGCGACGTGGTCGCCGGTTTTAAATACGGGTTTCGAACTCCCCTGTGTTTGACGTTGTTTGAAGCTGTTTAGGATTTAAATACAATATATATGTGATATTCGAAAGTTTGAAACGTTGAAATGATTGTTGCTGTGATTTGAAATATTCCTTTGCATGGTATGACGTCTTGAATGCTGTGAATGTGGGATCGAGGCATAGTATTTTCAGGAAAGGAAATACCGTGTAAGATCTGTATAGGTGTATTGACTAGGGGCTTGTCTAGAAGGAGATATCCTGACTCTGCTGAGATAATGGAACCACATAGAGGAAGTTATTCAGTTGGTGAGAGTCGAAGGAGGTTCATACGTATGGGTGAGTTGTTCAAGAGGGAACGAGCTCGGCCTGTTATATGAATTCACCCTGTCATACCGGGAGAGTTGATGACATTGAGATTATATGCGCATGGCTGTGTGGATTCACAGCGACCCTGTGTGGATTTCACAGTGGTATGGTATGACAGGTGCAGATCTCTGAGCCTGAGTCAACGCACGAGTCAATCCGGAAGTAGTGTCATGTGTCTATGCATTGTGAGTCAGTGGAAAGTCTGACGTGTGAACCATGAATACTGAAATTTGAAATAGACACTTGACGAGTTATGGAATATGAGTGTGTTGATGGTTGAAAATTGATATGGATCATGAATGGTGTGAAGTTTTATGCTTACTATTGATTTAAAAGTTTTTAAACCATCTAGCTTACCCCTTTTCTTTTGTATTGTTCTGTGGTTATTTTCTCTTAAACTGTGATGATCGTGTATTTTACACGGGAGCAGATGATCTTCCAGGGAGTAGAGCTCCTTAGAGAGTGGTTGCCGGAAGGAGATCGCCTGTTTCAGTCTCTATCGGGTGATCGCCTGTTTCTGCCTCTATCGGGTGATCGCCTGTTTTTCTGTTCTGGTAGCAGATCGGCTGTTTTGGGTCCCCTGATAGGAGATCGCCGGTCTATGTAGGGAGATCGCCGGTTTTCATTTTAGTTGGCTGTATTTTGTTTAAATTTTAGAAAAATATACCGGTTATGTATTTATCTCCCTGTGAGGAGAAACTTTATTTACATATATATGATTTTGTTCATTTCAATCTATTTGTTACTTTTATTATATGAACATGTATGGTATTTTGGCGGGATGTTACATTAATGGTATCAGAGCTGTTCGTCCTTAGGATGACCTGAGGGCTGTGGATCCATTGTGTTTCTTCTGCTCATAAAGTTTATTTGATTTTAAAATAACAACTATAGTGAAAGGTTTTCAAACGTTTTTGTATTGAAATTTTGTGTGTGCTTTGGTGAATATATGCTCTAACTGAAAATCTTAGTATTAAGAATGAGAAGGTCTTGATAAAGTAGTGAGGGTGCACACTCATAACTGGATCGAGATGATTCTCAATCTTAATTCCAAAGGTTTGATGTTTAGCATACATTGAATTCGGGTGTGATTCATTTCATTTTGTTGGGTGTAGTTGTAATTGATTGAAAGTGGTTGTTTGGATTGATGACTGCACACCAGTAGTTGTTCTGGTGTTATGCTTGATGTTATAAGCATTATGATCCTATTGATGAACTCAAATTCTAAATGACTTTGGGGGGCTGACCTTTGTAAGGTCTAGATGTTACCTCTAGAATGAATTGATTTCTTATCGATCTCATTCTTGTGGTTGTAGGGAATATAGAAGCCAATAGTTTCAGAATCAAAAACGAAGAAGATGGCACGTAGACCTCCTACCCCTCCCCAACCTTCTTCAGAAATGAGCCAGATTGCCAAGGCCATCGAGATGATGGCAACTGCCATCCAGCAGCAGAATGCAGCGATGGCTCAGAACCATCAAGCTACAATGCACCACTGGGAAACTGCTCGGTCGACTGAGACAAATTCCCACGTTGGTCAGCCTCAGGAACAGATGGGACTGACCGAGTTCATGAGGCACAACCCACCCAAGTTCAGTGGGAATGCCACCCCTGATCAAGCAGATCAGTGGGTCAGAGAGTTGGAGAAAATCTTTAGGGCGACCTCCTGCCCTGAAGAGAAGAAGTTGGTGTTCGCCACCTTTTTGCTGTCTGGAGAAGCTGAGTTCTGGTGGATGGGAGCTCAGCAGATGATGGAGGCCCGAGAGGATGTGTTGGACTGGGAAAGCTTCAGGGTGAGGTTCTTGGAGAAATACTTCCCAGACAGCGCAAGGTTTGCGAGGGAAGCTGAGTTCCTAAAGTTGGAGCAGGGGGATATGTCTGTGAACGCCTATGCTGCTCGGTTTGAGTACCTCGCCCGATTTTATACCCAGGCGACCTCCGAGGCCTGGAGGTGTAGGAAGTTCGAAGAGGGGCTGAAGCATGGGCTGAAGAGGACCATTGCCCCGATGTGCATCAGGGAATTTCACGCCTTGGTAGAGAAGGCGAAGATGGTGGAGACCCTGGAAAAGGGTGATTCTCGGGTGATCAGGTCACACCCAGGGAGTTATTCCAGTGGGAAGGCTAAGGTGCAGCACCCACAAAGCAAGCCTTATACGAGACCTCCACCACGTCGGTCGGAAGCAACGTCATCCCAGTTTCAGCAGCAACAACCTTGGAAATTCAAGTGTTTCCATTGTGGTGGACCACACGCGTCCAACGCGTGCCCCAAGAAGGCTTCTGAGAGAAGGTGTTTTGTCTGCCAAAGGACGGGGCACGTCGCTAGAGATTGCCCAAGCAGGAATGGTGCGACCCAACCCAGTGGCTCTCAGCAGACGAGAAACGAAGGCAGCAGACCTCAGGCAACAGGGAGAGTGTTTGCCATGTCTGGAGCAGAAGCATCTCAGTCAGGTAACCTCATGCAAGGTGTATGTTTTATAGCCGGTAGGGGTGTAAAAGCTTTGTTTGATTCTGGAGCGACACACTCCTTTGTGTCAAGCCTGTGTGTAGCTGAGTTGGGCCTTCTAGTGAAGGAGTTACCTTTCGAACTGTTGGTCTCTACACCTGCGTCAGGACAGGTGATGACCTCTACAGTGTGCCCCGAATGTCCAGTGATTGTAGAGGGACGCAGATTCAAGGTGAACTTGATCTGCCTACCTCTTCAGGACCTAGATGTTATCCTGGGAATGGATTGGTTAGCTGCCAATCACGTTCTCATTGACTGCGGTAGTCAGAGGATTGCGTTTCCAGACCTCCAAGGATCAGATGTAATATCTGCTCAGCAAGGGTAGTCAGAGTTGGAAGAAGGGGCGAGGTGCTTCGTGATACTCGCTCGGTCGGAGGTGGAGAATAAAGGGGACGTAAGCAGAATACCCGTGGTGAAAGATTTCACGGATGTATTCCCAGAAGAAGTACCTGGGTTACCCCCTAAGAGAGAAGTGGAATTCTCTATTGACTTGGTACCTGGAGCTGGACCAGTGTCAATGGCACCTTACAGGATGGCACCAGCCGAGTTAGTGGAGTTAAAGAAGCAAGTGGAAGAGTTGCTGGAGAAGCAATTCATCAGACCCAGTGTATCTCCATGGGGAGCTCCAGTACTCCTAGTTAAGAAGAAGGATGGAGGGTCTCGGCTGTGTATAGATTACAGGCAGTTGAACAAGTTGACCATCAAGAACAAGTACCCCCTGCCTAGGATTGATGATTTGATGGATCAAATACATGGGGCCTCGGTGTTCTCCAAGATTGATCTGAGATCGGGGTACCACCAAATTTTGGTAAAAGCTGAAGATGTTCAAAAGACAGCTTTTAGGTCTCGGTATGGGCACTATGAGTATGTAGTGATGCCGTTTGGAGTCACCAATGCTCCAGCCCTGTTCATGGACTACATGAATAGGATTTTTCGCCCTTTCTTGGATAAGTTTGTGGTGGTCTTCATAGACGACATCCTCATTTATTCAAGGACCGAGGAAGAGCATGAGGAACACCTGAGGACAGTATTGGAGATCCTGAGGGAGAAGCAACTCTATGCCAAGTTCTCTAAGTGTGAGTTCTGGCTGAGGGAAGTCAACTTCTTAGGACACGTGATATCTGCCCAGGGGATCTCGGTGGATCCAGCCAAGGTAGAGGCAGTGTTGCAGTGGGAACGTCCAAAGACAGTCACCGAGATAAGGAGCTTTGTGGGGTTGGCGGGCTACTATCGGAGGTTTATTGAGGACTTTTCCAAGGTAGTGGCTCCCTTAACACAGCTGACCCGCAAGGATCAACCTTTTGCTTGGACCGACCGATGTGAGCAGAGCTTCATGGAATTAAAGGAGAGGTTGACTAGTGCTCCAGTGCTAGTGATCCCCGAGGTAGGAAGACCTTTTGATGTCTTCTGTGACACTTCACATCAGGGCTTGGGATGTGTTTTGATGCAAGAGAAGAGAGTGGTTGCATATGCTTCAAGGCAACTCAAGATTCATGAGAGAAACTACCCCACGCATGACTTGGAGTTGGCGGCTGTGGTATTTGCCTTGAAGATCTGGAGGCACTATTTATATGGAGCTCGGTTCCAAGTGTTCAGTGACCATAAGAGCCTGAAATACCTGTTCGATCAGAAGGAACTAAACATGAGACAAAGAAGGTGGATGGAGTTCCTAAAGGACTACGATTTTCAACTCAGGTATCACCCAGGGAAGGCCAATGTAGTGGCAGATGCCTTGAGTAGGAAGTCTATACAAGTCACCACCATGATGATGGAAGAGCAGAAACTGATCGAGCAGTTCAGAGACTTAAACCTTGGAGTAGAATTTCACGTGAATCACATTAGTTGTAGTAAGCTAACTATAACTAATGACTTCCTTGGGATGTTAAGGGATAAGCAGTTGGAGGACCCTAGTCTAAAGCGTACTGTGGAGTCACTAGGGACAGATCAGGCGAGAGACTTTAAGATGGGCGATGATGGGATCTTGAGATTTAATGGCAGAATTTGCATCCCTGCAAATGAAGAGTTGAAGAAGATGATCCTAGAAGAAGGTCATAAGAGTCGCCTTAACCTTCATCCAGGCATGAACAAGATGTACCATGACTTGAAGGAGTCATTTTGGTGGTCGGGCATGAAGAGAGACATCGCCCAGTATGTTGCAACCTGCTTAACGTGTCAGAAGGCGAAGGTAGAGCATCAAAGACCTGGCGGGCTGTTGCAGCAACTGGATATCCCTGAGTGGAAATGGGACAGCATCGCCATGGATTTTGTCACCCATTTACCCAGATCGGTAAAGGGTCATGATGCAATCTGGGTTATCATTGATAGGCTGACGAAGAGTGCCCACTTCCTTCCAGTGAATATGAAGATGCCTATGGCCAAGCTGGCACAGTTATACATCCAAGAAATAGTGAGGTTGCATGGAGTGCCTTCCAGCATCGTTTCAGATAGAGATCCCAGGTTCACTTCACGGTTTTGGCAGACCTTGCAAGAGTGCTTGGGAACTAAGTTGAGGATGAGCTCTGCATATCATCCCCAAACAGATGGTCAGTCAGAGAGAACGATCCAATCCTTGGAAGATCTGCTGAGGACGTGCGTCTTGGATCAATTGGGAAGTTGGGACGAGGTGTTGCCACTGGTGGAGTTTACCTATAATAATAGCTACCACGCCAGTATTGGGATGGCACCATATGAAGCCCTGTATGGGAGGAAATGCAGAACTCCCTTATGTTGGTACCAGGAGGGTGAAGCAGTCTTGGTTGGACCAGAGTTGATTCAGCAGACGACCGAGAAGGTGCAACAGATACAAAGCAGAATGAAGGTTTCTCAAAGTAGGCAGAAGTCATATGCAGACCAGAGGTGAAAGCCTTTGGAGTTTGCTGCTGGAGACCATGTGTTCATGAAAGTGACACCAACCAAGGGTGTAGGACGGGCGATCAGACCAAAGAAGTTGTCCCCTAAGTTCGTGGGACCATATCAGATCTTAAGGAGGATTGGCCCAGTGGCTTATGAGATCGCCCTGCCTCCCCATTTAGCGAATCTGCACAATGTCTTTCACGTTTCACAGCTAAGGAAGTACATGGCAGACCCTAGTCATGTGCTGGAGGTGGACAACGTGCAGATCAGGGATGACTTGTCCTTTGAAGCGAGACCAGTCAGGATTGACGATCGTCAAAGTAAACAGCTCAGAGGCAAGACCATCAACATGGTGAAAGTGGTGTGGGATGAGCGATCGGGTGATTCAACTTGGGAGGTAGAAGAACCTATGAGAGAGGCTTATCCATACCTCTTTTCCTTGTAATTCAATTTTCGGGGACGAAAATTTTTCTTGATGGGGAGAATGTAAGGACCTGTAAAATTTAATTGGAATAAAAGAGATATATTTTAAATGAATTCTAAGTATGTCTTTATTTAAAATGAAAAGGAAGGAAAGTGTAGTTTGGAAGGCTATGAGATCGCCTAGTAGTACATGATCGTCGGCCACCTGCTACACATGAGCGCCAGGGCGCGAGGCATGCAGGCATCGCGCGGGCGCGAGGCATGCAAGCGTCGCGCTGGTGCGAGGCATGTGGACGTCGCGCGGGCGCGAGGCATGTGGACGTCGCGCGGGCGCGAGGCATGTGGACATCGCGCGGGCACGAGGCATGTGGACGTCGCGCGGGCGCGAGGCATGTGGACGTCGCGCGGGCGCGAGGCATGTGGACGTCGCGCGGGCGCGAGGCATGTGGACGTCGCGAGGGTGCGAGGCATGTGGACGTCGCCAGGGCGCGAGGCATGCGGGCATTGCCAGGGCACGAGAGGCATGCAGGCATCGCCAGGGCACGAGGCATGCGGGCATTGCCAGGGCACGAGAGGCATGCGGGCATCGGCAGGGCGCGAGGCATGTGGACGTCGCCAGGGCGCGAGGCATGCGGGCATTGGCAGGGCACGAGAGGCATGCAGGCATCGCCAGGGCGCGAGGCATGCGGGCATTGCCAGGGCACGAGAGGCATGCGGGCATCGCCAGGGCGCGAGGCATGCGGGCATTGCCAGGGCGCGAGAGGCATGCGGGCATTCGCCAGGGCGCGAGGCATGAGGGCGTCGCCAGGGATAGGCATCGGTCGTCCCCCAGAGGGAGACATCGATCGTCTTCCAGGGCGAGGGAGACATCGGTCGTTCGCCAGAATGAGTCAGCAGTGGAAAGTTATCGCGCGACGTCGAGTTTCACACAGAGTAAGGTGGGACCCAGGCTCCCAGCATGAAACGTCCTGCATGCGCGACACGTAGACAAAAAGAGTGGTTCAGGCTAGTGACCTCAGAGTGTTAGCCTGCGCAGAGGCACGCTTAGTCGTACTGTTCAGTGAAGCGTACACGCAAACTTCCCTGCAGAGTGGGTGGTGGCAGCGGTTTTTGTGGAGAAGTCAGCTTAAGATACAAAAACCCATTTCTGAGAGAGAAAGAAAGAAACGTCGCAGTTGTTCAAGAGCGAAAGAGTGAGTTCACCTCCCTTCTTCTCCATTCTCTCCTTCGCACTGCGATTCTAGCACCTTCACACAAGAGTACGACGAACGACGACCACCATTAGAGCGCCTGGGAGGTTCTCTGCAAGTCCTTCAACCAGACGCAAAAAACAGAGCCAAGGCGTTGTTCAAGCTTCGTTGGGTTTCGGAGCTCCTGGTGTTTTGCGCAAGTCCAGGTAAGGGAAGCTAGCCTTCGTTTTCAATACAAGCCATAGTTTTGCTGTTTCTGAAGTGAGGGCGACGTGGTCGCCGGTTCTCTGTTTCTTTTCGAAAGGCTCTGTTCTATGTGGTTGGGCGACGTGGTCGCCGGTTTTAAATACGGGTTTCGAACTCCCCTGTGTTTGACGTTGTTTGAAGCTGTTTAGGATTTAAATACAATATATATGTGATATTCGAAAGTTTGAAACGTTGAAATGATTGTTGCTGTGATTTGAAATATTCCTTTGCATGGTATGACGTCTTGAATGCTGTGAATGTGGGATCGAGGCATAGTATTTTCAGGAAAGGAAATACCGTGTAAGATCTGTATAGGTGTATTGACTAGGGGCTTGTCTAGAAGGAGATATCCTGACTCTACTGAGATAATGGAACCACATAGAGGAAGTTATTCAGTTGGTGAGAGTCGAAGGAGGTTCATACGTATGGGTGAGTTGTTCAAGAGGGAACGAGCTCGGCCTGTTATATGAATTCACCCTGTCATACCGGGAGAGTTGATGACATTGAGATTATATGCGCATGGCTGTGTGGATTCACAGCGACCCTGTGTGGATTTCACAGTGGTATGGTATGACAGGTGCAGATCTCTGAGCCTGAGTCAACGCACGAGTCAATCCGGAAGTAGTGTCATGTGTCTATGCATTGTGAGTCAGTGGAAAGTCTGACGTGTGAACCATGAATACTGAAATTTGAAATAGACACTTGACGAGTTATGGAATATGAGTGTGTTGATGGTTGAAAATTGATATGGATCATGAATGGTGTGAAGTTTTATGCTTACTATTGATTTAAAAGTTTTTAAACCATCTAGCTTACCCCTTTTCTTTTGTATTGTTTTGTGGTTATTTTCTCTTAAACTGTGATGATCGTGTATTTTACACGGGAGCGGATGATCTTCCAGGGAGTAGAGCTCCTTAGAGAGTGGTCGCCGGAAGGAGATCGCCTGTTTCAGTCTCTATCGGGTGATCGCCTGTTTCTGCCTCTATCGGGTGATCGCCTGTTTTTCTGTTCTGGTAGCAGATCGGCTGTTTTGGGTCCCCTGATAGGAGATCGCCGGTCTATGTAGGGAGATCGCCGGTTTTCATTTTAGTTGGCTGTATTTTGTTTAAATTTTAGAAAAATATACCGGTTATGTATTTATCTCCCTGTGAGGAGAAACTTTATTTACATATATATGATTTTGTTCATTTCAATCTATTTGTTACTTTTATTATATGAACATGTATGGTATTTTGGCGGGATGTTACAGTATGACTGTCTCCTTGATCTCTTGGGATAAAGGCATAGGGCAAACCCTGGCCGGGGGTGGGTGATGGCCTTCACATGTTGAGCTCTCCTTGGATGTTGAAGATGGTGCGGAAGCAATGGTTGAAATGAGCTAGATCCTCCTAGGAGTGATGGTGATCTTGAAGGTGCATGATGTGTATGGGAGTAGGAAGGTTCGGCCAACCCTTGGAAGGTGAAGGAAATGAAGATCAATTCCTAGAAACTAGGAGAAAGCAAAGCTTGTCACAAATTTGGCAGCATAACTTTACTCATATTAATCTTGAAAATACATGAGGTAGGCCTCCTTATTTATAGATTTAGGAGCCTTGGTGAGCAAGCTTAAAGGGTAGGGATGGAAATACAAAAAGTGGGGGCTGCCTAGGGTATTGACTTTAGTCAAACCACACCATCATCCTAATATTCTAGAAGATAGGTCAAAAATGCAACATTTGATAGTACACCCCTCCTTCTTTTGCTAAAGGCACCTATTTGCTAGCACACCCCTCCTTCTATTGCTAAGGGCACCTTTTTGATAGCACACCCCTAAGTGAGCAAGTTTTGCTTTCTACACTACACTAATCTACTAAGCTACCCCTAATGGGCCTCCAAGTAGCATGTACAAGGTCTTCTCCCTCCCATCCGTGGCTTGACTGATTTGGGCGTGAATGTTCTTAGCCATGGACCTTGTGAGAGGTCCTAGACGGTCTAGGCTCCATCCTAGACGCTCCTCATGTAGCTCCCCCTTGTCTTGTGCTAGACGCTCTCCATGTGGTTCTAGACGGTCTAATCTTGGCCCTTGGCTTTCATGGTGGGGTGAGCTTGGCCTCCCTCCATCAGTGGGACCCCCAGATCTGCCGTTGTGCATTCTCCTATCCCTCTCCTCAACTCCTCGTTAACCCTGCATAATTCTTCATTTGCTATCAACGATGCATTTAGGTCTGTCCTAAACTAATCTTGATTGGCTGTAGACGCCGCAAACGCCTGTTGAATGTTACGGATGGTTGCTGTTCTCGCCAGTTGACCCGCCTGTCGGTTGACTCTGCGACACTCACACGCCTCCTTCCTCACGTTGATATGTGCTTGGTTCTCTCGAAGCAGTCTGCACCTGCGAAAGAGAAAGGGGGCGCCCTAGAGGCCGTTTGCACTCCGACGCTCAAGTCAAGATTAGGCAAGAAACACCAAGTCTTTGAGTAACTGCGTTTAGGGTTTGTAATTGCATAGCTTTGTGAAGTATTTTACTGTCCCTTATATAGTCTAGGGTTTGCTGCGCCGCTAGCCCTAATTAGGGTTCACTGCGCTGCTAGCCATATTCAGGGGGTTTACTGGAATACCCTTGCGCCGCTATCACCCAGTCTTAGGATAATCTAGCACATGAGGTTTCCTTATCTGGAGTGCAAACTCTAACAGGGTGACCACCTGGGTGCCTCCTCGTGCACCTAGTCTCTGGGGCCACCTGTTCTAGGAGTGCCTTCACTGTTCACGTGCCATGCATGTAACTTTAATGGGAAACCCTAGTTCTGATGAGTACTCGACCCCTCAGGACTCTGCACCTAACTGTGCTTTCCCTGCCACACGCATAAGCCCTTCGTGATTTGGGCCTCACCTTATTTCTAGGTTTTCCCTTCACATTGGCCCACTTTGGGAACCAATCTTAGTTGTTCTGGTCATGCCGTTCAGATCACCTAGTACCGATGTCACCTCGTCACACTCTGTTGCCAAGGACTCATCACCCTGCGCCATGACGAGGACACATCAGCCTACCCTGGTGATCGACACCACTGATTACTCATCGACCCACTATTCCATGCTGCTTGTGGGACCCTGCTTACATGGTTGTAGGGCCCAACTGACGTGGCTTGCTGTCGTCAGCAGGTCTCTACATCCGAGGACTAGTCGGTACACAAGCCCCCGAGTCTCAAGCTGTTAACTTGTTTCAGCGAAGAGACTAAGTAATCGACTCGGCGACCTACGTGGCTCTATGCACAAGGACATGAATAGTGCGCTGAGGGGACATTTCACTAACCCCCCTTTATCTGTAGACACGTGACCGCATCAACGGTCTGGGATTCTTAACGTTTGCGCTCCCTAGGGCTACGTTAAACCCCTTCAAAATCCCGCGCCACTTCACTATTTCATCACTTTTCATTCTAGCCTTCATACCTTCTAACTTCTCTCACATGCTTCTGTCCTACTCCAACCCCTACGCTCGCGACCTTCCAAACTTTTTTCACGCAAAGGTATAATCTTTACTCTCCCTTTCTGCCTTCACTTTATGATTCTGCTTCTCTTCACATATCCTAACTACGCTGGGTCTGTTTACGATTTCTGCATTTTAGGATTTCTGTTCTTCTTTTCTGCGTTTCGTTCTTCCTCGAGTCTTCGTCCACCATTGTTTTCATCATCACTTCTTCTGAGTCTACTTTTCTCCTTGCCTCTCACTTGTTTTAGATTCGAGATGGCCATAACCAAAACTACTCCCAACCCTCCTCCAACCGTAGCGGTTGATTACAAGGCCCTCTACCCCTGGGCTTCTGAGGATCTCCTGGTTGAGACCTCCAAACTCACCTCCACTGAAGATTGGAGGAAACACAAGGATGAAGAAAATGAGATTAAAGGGCGCATCTTCGGCAGGGAGAGCGACGCGTATGTCTCAGTGCGTCCTTGCACCGTGGGTGAACCTATCTGCACCGACGATCGATGCAATGGCGGGGAACCCTTTTTCTTCTTCTATGCCACCGTATTCAAGCGAGTCAAAGTTCGTCTTCCCTTAACTGGGTTCGAGAGGGCTTTACTCACGGAGTTGAACATAGCACCCGCTCAGCTGCACCCCAACAGCTGGGCCTTCATCAGGGCGTTCTCCAGACTCTGCAATAACCTAGGGTTCACTCCCTCGGTAGACGTACTTCTGTACTTCTTTGCGGCGAAGAGCCCTGGGAAAAGGCTTTGGCTAAGCCTTAACGGAGTGGCAGGAAGGGTTCTACTCACCCTCTTCTCTCAATCATACAAGGGCTTCAAGGGGAAGTTCTTCCGAATCTGCTGCAGCTCCTACGACCCCACCATGCTCGATGGGTTCCCATTGTATTGGGTGGGGAAGTTGAAGTTCAAAAAGCCCCGCTGGCTCGAAGAGCTGACGCCATTGGACCGTGAAGTGTGCCAAACCCTCTCCAGCTGGGGCGTGGTGTTCGACACCACCCAACTGATTAGGCACGAGTATGATGCTGAGACCCTCAGCGTCTACCTTGGTACCTTGTCTTCATCTCGCATCTATCTGCCTTTGTGTTTTATACTTGACTCTTCTCACCCCTTCTTGTTGTCCATTGCAGGAATGGTACTAAACGCTGAGAAGAAGAAGAGGCTGACAGATGTGATAAGTCACCGCACTGCAGGTGGCTCAGGCCCTGCTGGCCTTTCCTCGCCCGCTGTGGCTGCCCCTAAACCAACTGCTGACAAGTCAAAAAGGGCAGCCCCAGTAGAAATCTCTGAAGACGAGGACACTTGCTCCAGTCTCGTCTTCAAGAGAAAAAGAATGGAGGTTGCTGCAGAGGTCTCTTCTGCAACAGAGGGGCAACCTCCTTCCTTCAGGGAGCACCCTCCCAGTGCCTCATCTCCACCCAAGCCACTCTTGGCGCTCGAGGGTGGAGGGGAGAGTGCCCCTTCGTGTAGCCAAGCGCCTCCTGCTCCTAAACTTCCTCCTCTCCTCCCGCGAGCCCTTGCTTAGATGCCTGGCCAAGCTGCAATAGAGGCTATGGGCAGGAACTCTCTAGGGGACCTCCTCAGCCATGGCCTTGGGGAGTTCCTTGCTGCCTCTAATTTCTTACTGACCAAAGGCAGTGTAACATCCCGCCAAAATGCTTTTCATATTTATATAATAAAATAAAGGTAAACAACTATATTGAAGTGAACATAATTATTTATATGTAATGAAGTTTCTCCTCACAGGGAGTTTAATACATAATCGGTCAAATTTTTCAAAAACGTAAACAAAATACAGTAAAATAGAAAGACAGGCGATCTCCAAACAGCAAAAAGGCGATCTCCTATCAGAAAACAAAAAAAAAGGTGATCGCCTAACAGAAGTAGAAACAGGCGATCTCCTTCCGGTGACCACTCACTGGGGAGCTCTACTTCCTGCAACATCATCTGCTCCCGTGTAAATTATACACGATCATCACAGTTTTAAGAAAAACAGCCACAGAACCAAACACAGGGTAAGCTAGATAATTGAAAGAGAGTTTAGATATGAACTTAAAAATCAAGATAAAATAAATTTAAGATACACACGTAAAACCATCAACTTTCTCATTCTCTTCACATGACCATCAAGTAATCACACATTTCACAATTTCCTCAAGAGTCGTTCTATTCAAATAATGCATCAAGTGTCTATCAATTTCAATGTTCCTCATTTCTCACGTCAGACTTCCACTGACTCATCACACAAGACACTTGACACCACTTCCGGAAGACTCATGCATTGACTAGACTCAAAGATCTGCACCTGTCATACTGCCCCACTGTGAAATCAAACACATTCACAAGGTCACCGTGAAATCACACACATTCACAAGCGTATAAATGAATCTCAATATCATCACTATCCTAGCATGATAGGGTTAATCCATACAACGGGTCGAGCTCGTTCTCTTTCAAACAACTCACCCATACATATGAACCTCCTTCGACTCTCAACGCCTGAACAACTTCATCTATATGATTCCATTATATCAGGAGAGTCAGGATATCTCATAAAAACGAATCACCGGTCAATGCACATCCTACACGATCTTACACAGTATTTTCTTTCCTGAAAATACTATGCCTTGATCCCACATTCACAACATTCAACACATCATATACCACTTAAATGAACAATTCCAATCACAGCAAAACTCATTCCAAGGTTCAGATTTTCGAATATCACATTTAAATCTCAAACAGTTTTCAAACAACACCAAAAAACAGGGGAGTTCGAAAAACAACGCCAAAACCGGCGATCTCGTCCAAAACAGGGGATTATACAATAACAGTTGAAAACCGGCGACCAAGTCGCCCCATCATCTCAATCATCTAATATAAGGTTTTCGTTGGAAATAAGGCTAGCTTCCCTTACCTGGACTAGCGCAAAACTCTAAGAGCTCCGAAACCCAACGAAGCTTTAAGATGCTTTCACTCTGTTTTAGTGTCCCGGTCTGGAGAACTTGCAGAGAACCTCCCAAGTGTCCAAGCGCAGTCGTCGTTTGTCGCACTGGTGCTTGAGGATGCCTGAATCGCAGCGCGAAGGAGAGAAAAGAGGGGGATGAAGATGCACTCACTCTTTCACTCTTGAGTCACTGCAACCTTCTTTGCCTCCTCGCAGTGGGTTTTTGAATCCAAGCCTACTTGTCCATGCATGCTGCTGCCACCACCCCCTCTGCAAGAAAGCCAGAGTGTACGTTTCACTGAACAGTATGGCCACGGTTGTCTCTTGCGCATGCCAACCACTTCCCTGAACAGTACGACCGCGAGTGTCTCTTGCGCATGCCAACTTTTTGATGTCACTATTCTGAACCACCCTTTTTGTCTACGTGTCGCGCGTGCAGTACGTCTGATGCTGAGAGCCTGGGTCCCACCTTATCTGTGTGAACTCAACATCGCGCGATAACCTTCCACCGATGACCGCTCGCGCGATGACTATCCACTGATGCCTCATCCTGGAGGACGACCGATGTCTCTCCCTGGGAGACGACCGAGGTCTCGCCTTGGCGATGACCGCATGCCTCGCGCCCTGGCGATGCCCGCAAGCCTCGCGCCCTGGCGATGCCCGCATGCCTCGCGCCCGGCGATGCCCGCATGCCTCGCGCCCGGCGATGCCCGCATGCCTCGCGCCCGGCGATGCCCGCATGCCTCGCGCCCTGGCGATGCCCGCATGCCTCGCGCCCTGGTGATCACGTGCAACCTAGGCGACAGGCGATCATGTACTAACTAGGCGATCTCATAGTCTTCTAAACTACACTTTCCTTCCTTTTTATTTTAAATAAAAACATACTTAGAATTCATTTAAAATATATCCCTTTTTATTCCAATTTAATTTTACAGGTCCTTACAGGCAGCGTAGAGGTAGAGTTGTTGGAGAAAGTTGCCAACCTGGAGAGGGAGCTGGAGCAGAAAAAGAACTTGGACCTCCAACTCCAACAAGCTGCCAAGCGCGAGACTGCTCTGAACCAGGAGCTGGGCAGTCTCCGCCAATCTGAGAAGGAGGCCAAGAGACTCCTCTTCTCCAAAGGGCAGGAGGCCCTCTAGCTTGAAGCCAAGATTCTCCCCCTCCGCAACAAAGTCATTGAGCTGGAAGAGTAGTTGGAGGGGGCTCAAATCAAAATGACCAAGCTGGAGGAAAGGGCTACCAGCCGAGAGGTTCAGCTAGGCAAGGTTGAGGAGGAACTTGCCCAACAAACAGAGCTGCTTAAGAAGACTGAGGCCAAGCTCACTGAAGATCCCGCCAACGCCTATGGGGAGGGGTTTAGCGATGCACTTGCTCAGTTTGCCTGTGTGCATACTGAGATGGACCTCTCGCCATTCTCCGTAACTTCGCAGGTAGTCGACGGGCAAATAGTGCCCAGATAGGTATACTTGAGTAGCTGTATTCTATAGCCGAACCTCTTGTAATTATATTTTGTAAACACTTCCTTAATAAAATATGATCATTTTGTCTACCATACTTGTTCACCTTTGTACATTAATTGACTTGCATTCGCATCTCTGCTATTGTTTGACTATTTGGCATACCTGGTTGAACTCACCACTTAGCATAGAGTAAAACTATAAGCATCACGCTCAACTCAGAATGACCCATAGCTAGCACGTTTAACTTTATTGAATCGCTATGAGCAAAACTTTATGATGACTTCTCTGCTGGAAAGTACCTCACCACCTCGTCATCACCCACATCTCTTGGCATTATGAGGACTTCAATGCCGATCTACATGCACATGACCCCTCCTTGCTCGAAGTAGAGGGGAATGCTAACGTATTTCGTCTGAGCACTCATCGCCATTGGGCGAGGATAGACGTCACTGGTGAACCTTTCTGTTCAATTGGAAGTTCTTACTCGAAGAGGAGGTGTTCCATACGAACCTACCTTCCAACTGTCGAGACCTCTAACCCAAACGACAGGTTCGGAGTAACCTCACATCGCTCTTAGGCGAAGGAGGATTTCACTGGGTGAACCCTTCTGTTCACATTGGGAGTTCTTACTCGAAGGGGAGGAGTTCTCTACGAACCCACCTTCCCACTTACGAGACTTCTAACCCCAAGTGACAGGTTCGAACTGACCTCACATCGCTCATAGGCGAGGGAGGATTTAACTGGGTGAACCCTTTTGTTCACATTGGGAGTTTTGACTCAAAGGAGAGGTGTTCTCTACGAACCTACCTTCCCACATACGAGACTTCTAACCCCAAGTGTCAGGTTCTAACTAACCTCACATCGCTCATAGGGGAGGGAGGATTTAACTGGGTGAACCCTTCTGTTCAAGTTGGGAGTTCTCACTCGAAGGGGAGGTGTTGTAAGGACCTAGAAAATTTTATTGGAATGAAAGTGATATATTTTAAGTGAATTCTAAGTATGTTTTTATTTAAAATATAAAGGAAGGAAAGTGTAGCTTAGAAGTCTACGAGATCGCCGTTGTTGAAGACGGAGGCAATCTCCGACTTCTCTGGTACATGATCGCCTGTCGCCTAGAGTACACATGATCGCCAATCGCCTATGGTGTACATGATCGCCGAAAGTGCACTTAGTATGTGGTCAAGATACTGGATCGACCATAGTGGGTTCCAAGAACCACGCGTATCAAGGTGTGGGTTAAGCCTTAGATACACTGTGCATGCGAAGCTCTATGCTTGAGCATAAGAAATCGTCCTTAGTGTTGCATGCATGGGCGCACGAGGAGTAGTGCTGATCTATTCTTGGAAATGTGAAGCTACCGACGTCACCAAGCCATGTGGAGGTGATACCTTGGACGTAACATAGTGGGATGAAGAACCTTCAGCAAGGCGTGGCGATGTGTCATAAGTCATTGCCAGGATGAGAGACATGCGGGGATCGCCAAGGCGAGAGACACGCGGGCATTGCCAGGGCGAGAGACACGCGGGCATCGCCAGGGCGAGAGACATGCGGGCATCGCCAGGGCGAGAGACACGCGGGCATCGCCAGGGCGAGAGACATGCGGGCATCGCCAGGGCGAGAGACACGCGGGGATCGCTAGGGCGAGAGGCAGACGGTCATCGCCAGGATGAGGGAAACATCGGTCGTCTTCCAGGGAGAGACATCGGTCGTCCGCCAAGAGCAGTCATCGGTGGATAGTCATCACGCGAGCAGTCATCGGTGGAAGGTTATCGCGCGATGTTGTGTTTCACACAGATAAGGTGGGACCCAGGTTCCCAGCATGAGATGTCCTGCATGCGCGACATGTAGACATTAGGAGTGTTTCAGAATAGAAGCATCAGAGAGTTGGTATGCGCAGAGACCCACGTGGTCATACTGTTCAAGGAAGTGTGCACGCAAGCTTCCCTGCAGAGTGGGCGGGGGGCAGCGGCATTTCTGGGCAAGTTGGCTTAGATTCAAAACTCACTCCTGAGAGGCAGTAAACGTTGCTGTGGTTTGAGAGTGATTGAGTGAGTTAACTTTGGTTCCCTGTTTCTTCCCTCTCCTTCTCCATACGTTCAGACGTCCTAGCGCACCAGTTGGCTATTGGCGACTACCATAGAGCAGCTGGGAGGTTCTCTGCAAGTTTTCCAAACCGGACGCTAAAACAGAGTAAGTCGTTTCGCTCTGTTCTTCGAGTCGATCCTGCACTTGAGAGGGTTGCCTCTGAGTAGGCGTTGCATGCAGCTCTCTTGGCTTCAGGAATAGTCTCTGTTAACGTAGAAATGAGTGGTATAGCTAGTTTTGTGACTAAGGCTCCATGGTGCAGGTTAAGGCATCCTTGAATCTCGTTGGATTGGAGCTCTTAGTGAAGTTTACGCTAGTCCAGGTAAGGGAAGCTAGCATTTTCGTTTATAAAAATGTTAGGCGAGTAGGTTCTGAAGTGAGGGCGACGTGGTCGCCGGTTTTCATATTCCTTTTCACGATGCTCTGTTTTTATGTGTGGGGCGACGTGATCGCCGGTTTTAATGTTGATTTCGAACTCCCCTGTTTTAGTGTCGTTTGAAACTGTTTGAGATTGAAATGTGAAATGCATGTGATATTCGAAAATCTGAACCTTGGAATGATTGTTGCTGTGATTGGAATCGTTCATTTAAGTGTTATATGAGGTGTTGAATGTTGTGAATGTGGGATCAAGGCATAGTATTTTCAGGAAAGAAAATACCGTGTAAGATCGTGTAGGATGTGCATTGATCGGTGATTTCTATAATGAGATATCCTGACTCTCCTGATATAATGGAATCATATAGATGAAGTTATTCAGGCGTTGAGAGTCGATGGAGGTTCATACGTATGGGTAAGTTGTTTGAAAGATAACTACTTGACCTGTTGTATGGATTAACCCTATCATACTAAGAGAGTGATGAGATTGAGATTGAGATTATGTTTATGCGCATAGCTGTGGGAACTTTACAGCAATGTAGTATGACAGGTGCAGATCTCTGAGTCTAGTCAATGCACGAGTCTTCCGGAAGTAGTGTCAAGTGTCTATGTGTGATGAGTCAGTGGAAGTCTGACGTGAGAAAGATGAATATAGAAAATGTGATAGACACTTGATGGTTGTGTGATATGAATGAGAAAGTGGTGGATTTATGTGGGTGTTTAAAAGCTGATTATGTTGATTTTAAAGTTTCATATTTAACGTTTTAAAAATATCTAGCTTACCCTTTTGTTTTGTATCGTGGTTGTTTTTCTTAAACCTGTGATGATCGTGTATATTTGCACGGGAGCAGATGAGGTTGCAGGTAGTAGAGCTCCTCAGTGAGCATTTCTGGAGGAGGAGATCGCCGGTTTTTGAATGTTGTTGTTTTGTTTTATTTTGAAAACTCTTGTATGGAGATGTATTAAAACTTCCTCGAGAAGGGATATTATTTTGAGGCACATTTGTATTAATGGATGAATTATATTACGTATATATATATATATATATATATATATATATATATATATATATCTATGTTAAATTTTGATATTATTGTTTCACCTTTATTTTATCATAAAAAAAAATGACCAATATTTTGAGGGGCGTTACAGATGTTCTCTAGGAACCTACCTTCCCACTTACGAGACTTCTAACCCCAAGTGTCAGGTTCTAACTGCATTGTACAAACACATCCAGATATACATTTTAAATGAAAATTTTATTGGGTGACGTCATTAAAAACCCTTAAAAAGGGAAAAAAGAGTGTCCCCTAAACTGTGTACAATATTACATGGCTTTAACTAAAATAGAACTTCAGGTGAGTCGCATTCCATGTACGAGGAATCGGACCACCTTCTAAAGTCTCCATCCTATATGCTCCATTCCCCAGGGCCTCTGTCACTCTAAAGGGACCAGTCCACTTAGGGGATAGCTTGTTCTCTATCAGGTTTGGAGATGCCTTCCGCATAACTAGGTTAGCCACCTAGAACTGCCGAGCTCTCAACTTGGAACTGTGCTTGAGCTCAACTCTCCTCTTCAACACCTCGACCTTGATTCCTGCCTCTTCCCTAACTTCATCCAAGAGATCGAAGTTCACCTTCCTTTCTTCGTTGGACTCCTCCGCCACAAAGTTCTGGAAACGTGGTGAGCTCTCCTGGATCTCCACAGGGATCATGGCATCTGACCCATACACCAAGCTAAAGGGGGTCTCCTTGGTGGTGGACTGGGGAGTAGAATGGTAAGCCCATACAATTCTGGGAACCTCCTCAGCCCACATTCCCTTTGCCTTCTCCAGCCTTTTCTTTAGTCCCCTGAGTAGAACTCGATTGGCCGACTCGACCTGCCCATTGGTTTGTGGGTGCTCTACCGATGCGAACACCTGCTTGATCCCCAATTCTGTGCATAGCTTTCTCAACTGTTGACTTGCGAACTGGGTGCCATTATCAGACACCAAACGCTTGGGTACCCCGAAGCGGCACACTATATTCTTCCACACAAAGTGCTGGATCTTCTGGGCTGCGATCTGTGCTACTGGCTCAGCCTCGATCCACTTCGTGAAATATTCAATGGCGACCATGAGGTACTTCATCTGCTGCACCGCCAAAGGAAAAGGCCCCGGGATGTCAATTCCCTAGGTATGGAATGGCCAAGGGCTGTATATCGACCTGAGCTCTTCTGGTGGCGCCTTATACCAATCAGCATGCATTATTCTCGTACACTGCTCACCATGTACACACACCAAGATGGGGTGGGTAAACCCATGCCTGTACAGCTCGCCATCAATGAGTGTGTACTTGGCCGAGTTCTTCTTTATCTTCCTTGCTTCTGATCCAGCCTCTTGACCAAAGCGTTAGAACGTTTCCTTTTCAAACCTCATCCTCTCCAGCTTCACGCCAAGTACACCGATGACCTTCACCTGATGATCCTTAAAGAGACCTGAAATAACAGTATGGCGCCTCTGCGGCCGGTTGCGCTCCGACGCTCAAGTCAGTGATCGAATCAACAAAGAATTTCAGAGAAAACTCAGAACCGTGTGCAAGTGAATCACCACCAAAATGAAAAAAACCTCCCCCTGAATTCCGTTAAGAATTCTATATATATACCTGAGTCTTTCTCTCTCCTGACGGTTATTCCTCTTGACACGTGGATAACATCTGGTCATACACGTGTCACCATCTGGAGTACCTGCTGCTGAAACGTTACTTTCACTTTGCTCCTGCGACTAAGTTATCCACACAGGGAGTAGCTTAGTGCACAGGTTACTCTGGGCACAACCTCAACATGGTGAGCTGGTTAACATTGGGTATCACGGCTCACACTACACATGGTGGCAGATATGCCACTTATCTTCTCTACTTTGGCGGCAGACATGCCACTTATCTTCTGTATTTAGACCATATAATAAGTGCTTACCAAGTCTTCTCAAATACTCGGTGATGTGCTCCTTTCGGCGACTTGTTGACCACCTGATCTCATAATCTTCACACACGGCGATCATGTGCAATCTAGGCGATTACTGATTACATACGAGAGAAATCGGAGACCACCGCCTTCTTCAACAAACGACAATCCCATCGACTTCTAAGCTACACTTTCCTTTCTCTTACTCTTCTTGATCCACGTGTCCTCCTCAAGCACGCCCACAGGATTACCTCACAATTACGTCATTACACCTGACTACTTGGTCAGTACACAAGCTCCCCAGTCTTAAGCTGTGACTGGTCCAGCGAAAAGACTAAGAAGTCGTCTTCTGGCGGTCTACAGGAGCGCACACTCTTGCACTAACACTGTTTGTTGATCTGACATTTCACCAACCCCTTTTAATCGCATGACACGTGGACACATCAACGGCCCTCTTTAACTGTCGTTTTCGCTTCTTATAACTTTCGAAACCCTTAAAACACTCGCGCCATTCACTGTTCCATTCCTTCTTCTTCGCCTTCAGACATTCAAAGCATTTCTCTGTGAGACCCTTCGACTTCTTCAATCTCCAACCTTCGTGACGCTTTTCTGATCATCCAAAGGTAACCTTTTTATCTCTTCTACTGATGATTGCTGCATTTTAACCGATTCACATCATCCTTTATCTGTCTGGTGCATACGCTGTGGGATGCTTTCTTATCTTTCTCGTAACTTAGGGTTTTTCTGACGACCCCTATTCTTATAAACCCTTCATTTGTTCATTCTTCCTTATTCTTCGAACCTTTCCTTCGATTCACCCTTCCCTCATCTCTTCCTTTTTCTTTCTTTGCAGTTGCTTCAATGGTTCGCTACAAAACAACCGATAACCCTCCTCCATCGTCGCGGAATCCTCCGCCTAAGACTCGTAGAGTCTTGCCCATAACAAACCCTCCGTCGTCGCACGTTTCCCCAAGAACCTCTGGGGCTCCAGCAACTCAAGCTGAGAGACCTGCTTCCTCCTCTCGCCCTAATCCATCCTGGGCCACTCCTCCTCAAGCCAGAGGAGCTATGTAACGCCCTCAAAATATTGTTCATTTTTATATAATAAAATAAAGGTGAAACAAAAATATCAAAATTTAACATAGATATATACATAATATAATTCATCCATTAATACAAATGTGCCTCAAAATAATATCCCTTTTTGAGGAAATTTTAATACATATCCATGCTGGAGTTTTCAAAAAAAATAAAATAAAACAAAACAATAGCATTCAAAACCGACGATCTCCTCCTCCAGAAATGCTCACTGAGGAGCTCTACTACCTGCAACCTCATCTGCTCCCGTGCAAATATACACGATCATCACAGGTTTAAGAAAAACAACCACGATACAAAACAAAAGGGTAAGCTAGATATTTTTAAAACTTAAAATATGAAACTTTATATCAAAAGAAAGCATAAATCTTCACACCATTCATAATCTATAACAATTTCAGCCATCAATATCCCCGTACTCCACAAACTCGTCAAGTGTCTATTCAATACATTCAATACTCATGGTTCACACGTCAGACTTTCCACTGACTCATAACATATAGACACATGACTCTACTTCCGGAAGACTCGTGCGTTGACTCAGACTCAGAGATCTGCACCTGTCATACCACACCACTGTGAAATCCACACAGGGTCGCTGTGAAATCCACACAGCCATGCGCATACATAATCTCAATATCATCACTCTCCCGGTATGACAGGGTTAATTCGTATAACAGGTCAAGTCAGTTATCTTTCAAACAACTTACCCATACATATGAACCTCCTTCGACTCTCAACAACTGAATAACTTCATCTATGTGATTCCATTATATCAGCAGAGTCAGGATATCTCCTTCTAGACAAGTCCCTAGTCAATGCACATTACACACGATCTTACACGGTATTTTCTTTCCTGAAAATACTATGCCTTGATCCCACATTCACAACATTCAATGCATCATACAACACGTAAATGGACGGTTCCCAATCACAGCAACAATCATTCCAAGGTTCAGATTTTCGAATATCACATGCACTTCACATTCAATCTCAAACAGTTTCAAACGACACTAAAACAGGGGAGTTCGAAATCAACATTAAAACTGGCGATCACGTCGCCCCACACATAAAAACAGAGCATCGTGAAATAGAATATGAAACCGGCGACCACGTCGCCCTCACTTCAGAACCTACTCGCCTAAAGTTTTTATAAACGAAAATGCTAGCTTCCCTTACCTGGACTTGCGTAAAATCTCACTAAGAGCTCCAAAACCCACCGAAGCTTAAAGATGTCCTAACCTGCACCATGGAGCCTTTATCACAAAACTGACTATACTACTCATTTCCTACGCTAACAGAGACGATTTCTGGAGCTAAGGGAGTCGCCGGCAACGCCTATGCAGAGGCAACCCTCTCAAGCTCAGATTCGACTCGAAAAACAGAGTAAAACGACTTACTCTGTTCTAGCGTCCTGACTGGAGAACTTGCAGAGTAACCTTCCCAGGTGCTCTATGGCAGTCGTCGATCTTCAACTGGTACGCTAGGACGTCTGAACGCAGGGAGAAGGGGAGGAAAGAAACAGGGAACCAAAGCTAACTCACTCAGTCACTCTCGAACCACAGCAACGTCCACTGCCTCTCAAGAGTGAGTTTTGAATCTAAACCAACTTGCCCAGAAATGCCGCTGCCACCACCCACTCTGCAGGAAAGCTTGCGTGCACACTTCCTTGAACAGTATGACCACGTGGGTCTCTGCGCATACCAACTCTCTGATGCTACTATTCTGAAACACTCCTAATGTCTACGTGTCGCGCATGCAGAACGTTCATGCTGGGAGCCTGGGTCCCACCTTATCTGTGTGGAACACGACCTCGCGCGATGACCCTCCACCGATGACTGCTCGCGCGACAACCATGCCTCTCATACCGGCGATGACTGATTCCTCTTCCTGAAGGATGACTGATTCCTCACCCTGGCAGACCACCGATGTCTCACCCTGGCAGACCACCGATGTCTCACCCTGGCAGACGACCAATGTCTCTCCCTGGAAGACGACCGATGTCTCCCCCTGGAAGTCGACCGATGCGTCCTTCATCCTGGCGATGACCGTCTGTCTCTCGCCCTCGCGATGCCCGCGTGTCTCTCGCCCTGGCGATCCCCACGTGTCTCTCTCCTTGGCGATCTCTGCGTGTCTCTCACCCTGGCGATCTCTGCGTGTCTCTCGCCTTGGCGATCCCCGCGTGTCTCTCGCCCTGGCGATCTCTCATCGTCCTTGATGTGGCGAGGACACATCGCCTTGCTTCTGTCGACTGATGCCACATCGTCACACCCTGTTGAGGGCTCGTCCTACCACTACTCCACGGCTGTGTTATCACCCCCACATGGCTCGGTGACGTCGGTAGCTTCTCCTGCCCGAGGGCAGCTCAGTACTCACTCCTTACGTGCCTAAGCATGCAACACCAAGGTAAATCCCTTATGTCCAAGCGTAAAGTCCCGTAGTTATTCTGCATGCATGGCGCTCCTAAGGTTCAAATCACACCTCCCTACATGTGATTTCTGGAACCCACTATGGTCCACCGATCGACCTCTACCACGCCGCCCTCAGACCTTGGGCGACATCTGAGGTCTGACCACCATGAAATTTCCATTACAAGCTCTTTTCGTTTTAAGTAATAACATATTCAGAATTCATTAAAATTATACTTCTTCTATTCCAAATAATTATCTAGATCCTTACAAGCTACTCCACCTTCCCATGATTACCGAGCGTTATATCCCTGGGCTTCGCCAACGTTGCTGAAGGAGACCTCCTCAGTAACTTCTGCCCTTGAGATTCTGCGTCTCAAGAGAGGGGATAAGCCTAACCTCTCATTCCATAAAGAACACGATAACAACCTCACCATCGTCCCATGCGTTCCTGGAAAACCCATCTGCGCGGATGACAAAGTCAGTAATGGCGAGCTATTTTGCTTCGTCTACGCGACGATGTTCAAAAAGGTGAAGGTTAGGTTCCCCTTCACCCGATTTGAGAGGGAGCTCTTAACCGAACTTGACGTTGCTCCCGCCCAGCTTCACCCAAATAGCTGGGCGTTCGTGAGGGCATTCGAGATCCTCTGTGCACATCTAGGATTACCTACTTCAGTGGATGTCTTCTTATTCTTGTTCAAAGCCAAAAATCCTGGAGATTGCCTTTGGGTAAGCCTGAACGGGATTGCTAGAAGGTCCTTCTTCTCGATATTCCAGCAATCTTATAAGGATTGGAAAGGAAAGTTTGTAAAGGTTTGTAAAAATGACGAGGACCCTTCTTTGCTCGATGGCTTTCCCTTGTACTGGGTGGACAAGGGAAATAAAGGCTCCAAGGATAGCTTCAGGAGAGCAAGGAGCCCTGACAACATGGGAACACTGGACAGTGACCTCTACCTTTTCTAGAAAAGCGTAGCCGCCTCCAACATCACTCTTCCCACAGCGTCTATCATTAGCTTTGAGTTTCTCAAAGACCAGCTAGACAAGCATATAGGTTATCTTTCGTTCTCTTCACTTAGCCTTGTTTCTTAATAACTGTATTGTTCTTCTACTGGGTTTTTTCACTTCTGTACCCTAAGCTTGCATAACTACTCAGATATACCCTGTGCACGACTGTCTTCACTCGTATTTACTTGAATTGCGAACTGCTGCTGTTGTCTGATTGCTCATCTCTTTTGCTCTTGCTTTTGCCTTATGCAGACATGATGCTGGGGAAAAATAAAATAGCTCAACTTCGCGCTCTGGCTAGGAAGCACAATCTCGCGGCGGGCTCCCAAACTATTCCTAACTCGGTTGCTAAGGACGCCACTTTTCATGGGAGTACCCCCCCAGGAGGCTCTTCTCCTGTCACAACTCTACCTCCTCAAGCTAGGAAGAAACTGGCTCCAAAAAGGCTTAAAAGAAAAACTCCTCAAGTAGTATATGAAGATGAGGAGGAAAAGGACACCGAAGATGGCCTCATTACTAAACGCCAAAGGCCAACTGCCTCCAAGCCACCAAACCCCTCGACAACAACACCATCAGGTCCTCCTCCACTACCTTCAGATCTTCCCACTCCAACACTCCCTGAAAACAACATACCAACCACAGACCTTCCCTCACTAACTTTACTAGACCATACGACGCCACCACCAGCCCTTCCCGCTCCCTCAAAAATAATCCAAGCTCCTCCACTAGCCGCCGCACCACCTTCAACTGAAGGTGGCAGTCCCAACTTTGCAGAACACCCCCCAAGTGCTTCCACTCCTTTCCATTCTGCCGGCGAGGGGCCTCAATCTCAGGCCTCTACTGCTAGGCCCATCCTGATTGAGATTGAGGATACTGAGGCCTCTCCCCTTCCTGCCGCTGGAAAATCTGCCTCACTGCCACCCCTAGAAGCCCCCCTTGCCATCCAAGCAACAGGGGGTGGTGGTGAGAGTCAGCCTCAGGTGCTTCCAGAAGGCCTACCTCCTGTCTTGCCCATTCCCAGTTTCCTCACCGAGTCGTTGGGGTCTTTGTCTTCCCAAGTGGGCAAGCTAATAGAAGAGCAAGCCAGTTTGATCTTCGAAGGCATGCAAGAGTTCATCCACAAGCTCCAAAGAGAAAATCTTCGCCTACAGGAGGAACATCACTCCTTAAAAGCTGAAGCAAGCAGGCTTTCTTGTGATATGATGGTGCGAGAACTCGTGCACACAAGACTGGAAGACGCCTTGAATGCTGAAATTCTAGTAGCTCGCCACGAGACAGCTGACTTTCGCCAAAGACTCCAAGCCAAAACTATTGAAAACATCGAACTTGAGAGCAAACTCGCTCCCATGCGGGCCCAAGTGGCGGACCTGTAGGCTAAACAGAAGGAAGATGCCACGAGGGTAGAAAGGCTGGAGAAGAAGTCAGCTGAACGAGAATTCCTCTTGGGGGCGGTCGAGAGCAATAGGGATAAGGCCCTCGCCGAGCTTGCCAAGGCTCATGAAGAAAATAACAGGATGACCTCAGAACTTGGCAAAGCTCAGGAGGAAAACAGGAGAATAACCGCCGTGCTGGACAAGGCCCAAGAAGAAGCTCAAAGACTTAATGCAGAGCTTGCCCAGACTCAGGAGGATCAACAGAAAACCGCCGATGATCTCGCTCAAGCTCTCAAGGAGAGAAAGGAACTGGCCCAACAGATCGACGAGCTTGACCAAAGTTCTGCACAAATCCTCAACTCAGGGTTCGATGCAGCTTTGGAGCAAATGGCGTGCCAATACCCCGAGCTGGACCTCTCCATGATCTCTATATGCAACAAGGTGGTAGACGGGAAGATTGTACCTTCTGTTGATTAGAAACCCCCTTTACCGCCTTATCTCCATGCCCCATATCTATCTTTTAATTTGCATAACTATAATTTGAACATCTTTATCAATTTCAACGTTCACCTTTATTACCTCGTCTTCGACCTCAAATTTGTTTCTTTGTGCGTTTAACTAATGTAACAGGTGAAACACACTTAACCGAATGTAACTCAATGTAACTGAAACTTTGACCTTTCATACCCTGCTTGAAACTAAACAAACTACTAATTTAAAATTATCAATTTGTTTAGATATTAATTCTGGGCGATGACATCCAATAGAACTCGTGAACTTAAGGTGAAAAACCTCAACACACAAACCAACTTCACACTAGGCAACAAGCTTTAACCTTATCTAGTATTAAAAAATACAACTTACTTGACCTGCCAAGTGTTCTGCATCATCGCCAGAAATTCTTCTGATCTGGTACTCGCCGAATTAATTTTGGGTGATGTTGCCTTCTTTATCCAAATAAGGCGTCCTTTGTGGGATCACCTTTTGCAACCTTCTATTCGCTTTTTCACCTGTCATTCCTTTATATGAACTCTTCTTGCCTACACCTGCTCGAAGGCAAGGAGGACTTCCTCTGTCGCCTACACTTGCTCACAGGCAAGGAGGACTTCCTCTGTTGCCTACACTTGCTCAAAGACAAGGAGGACTTCTTCTTTCTTGCTTGCACTTGCTCAAAGGCAAGGAGGACTTCTTCTTTCTTGCCTGCACTTGCTCAAAGGCAAGGAGGTCTTCCTCTGTTGCCTACACTTGCTCAAAGGCAAGGAGGACTTCCTCTGTTGCGTACACTTGCTCAAAGGCAAGGAGGACTTCCTTTGTTGCCTACACTTTCTCAAAGGCAAGGAGGACTTCCTCTGTTGCCTACACTTGCTCAAAGGCAAGGAGGACTTCCTCTGTTGCCTACACTTGCTCAAAGGCAAGGAGGACTTTCTCTGTTGCCTACACTTGCTCAAAGGCAAGGAGGTCTTCCTCTGTTGCCTCAAGATGCGCGAGAACATCGAGGACTTTGAACTTCGCTGGATGCCTCCGATCGCCAAAGGATGATGAGGACTTTAAAAACTTTTCACTTGTGCCTCTAATCACCTAAGGGCGATGAGGTCTTAAAAACTTTTACTTAAAACGTGCGCAATCATTTTACTTCTACCTCGAATCACTTTAGGTGATAAGGTTTTTCCAAAAACTTCTTTAAAACGATATGCACACAAACTTTAGTATACTTCAAAATTTCAATTTTGAATATCTTATTTCTTGGGTGGCCTCGTTAAAAACCCTCCTTAGGGAAAAAAGAGTGCCCCCTTGTAACTGGTTTTACAAAATTGTTTATGATTACCCTGAGTTTGTACTACTTACGAAGCTTTAACTGAAATACAATTTGAGGTGTGTGGCATTCCAAGTACGAGGAATCGCCCCTCCTTCTAGTGTCTCCAAGCGGTAGGCGCCGTTCCTGAGTGCTTCGGTTATTCTAAACGGTCCTGTCCACTTGGGTGACAACTTATTCTCCATCTCGTACTGGTGGGCCTTCCTCATCACCAGATCGCCGCTTCTGAACTGCCTCGGTATTACTCTAGAATTGTATCTTCGTTCTATTCTTCTTTTCACCGCTTCAGCTTTCACTCTTGCTTCCTCTCTGACCTCATCCAGTAAATCCAGGTTCATTCTTCTCTCTTCATTTGATTCTTCTGCTACAAAGTGTTGATATCTCGGCGAGCTCTCATGGATTTCAACTGGAAGCATCGCGTCACAGCCATACACTAAACTAAAAGGGGTTTCGTGGGTACCTGACTGCTCAGTTGTGTGGTACGCCCAAATTATGCGAGGTACCTCATCAGCCCACGATCCTTTAGCTTTCTCTAATCTCCTCTTCAAACCTCTCAACAGAACCCGATTAGCGGATTCTACCTGGCCATTCGTCTGTGGGTGCTCAACGGATGCAAACACTTGTTGAATTCCCACATCCTCACACAGCTTCTTCAACAGGTGGCTTGCAAATTGAGTCCCATTATCCGATACTAGACGCTTAGGCACCCCAAATCGGCACACAATGTTCTTCCATACAAAGTTTTCAATCTTGGGTGCCGTGATTTGGGCAACTGGCTCTGTTTCAATCCACTTAGTGAAGTACTCGATCGCCACCACCAAGTATTTCCTCTGCATGATCGCCATCGGAAAGGGCCCCAGAATATCGATTCCCCATGTATGAAATGGCCAAGGGCTATAAATCGACTTAAGCTCTTCTGGGGCGCCTTGTGCCAGTCGGCGTGCTGCTGGCACTGCTTGCAGCACTGGGCGTACCTCTTGCAATCCTCTCTCATTGTCGGCAAGTAATATCCTGCACGAAGAGTTCTAGCGGCTAGAGCTCGACCCCCGATGTGACTTCCGCATATGCCTTCATGGAGCTCAGCCATAATCCTCGTGCATTTCTCCCCGTGTATACACACCAGGAGTGGGTGTGTGAACCCAAACCTGTACAACTCGCCATCTATCATGGTAAACCTGGTAGAGTTCTTCTTGATCTTCCTGGACTCTGCCGGATCTATTGGGAGCATGCCATCGACTAAGTAACGCTGGTACTGTGTAATCCACGTATCTGGCTTATGTGTGGCACAGACCTGCGCGACGTTCACTTCATCCACAGGGGATGCCCTTATCCTTGGCGTTCTCAAGGTCTCCTGAGTCAAAGACCTGTGACTCCTCGCCGTTCCCTCTGTCGACTTGCTCACTTGAAGCACCTGGTGATCCGCCACAAACGCCCTAGGTGTCTTCAATGTTTCTTGAATAACAGTCCTCTGTCTACCCCCCTTGCCCGAACTGGCGAGCTTGGCCAGCAAGTCAGCTCGGGCATTTTGCTCCCTTGGTACATGCACTACCTCAAATGAGGTAAAAGAACTCTTCAACTCCTGCACATATGCCAAGTAAGCAGCCATCTGCGGGTCCTTGGCTTGGAACTCGCCCACTACTTGCCCTGTGACCAGCAACGAGTCACTTTTGGCCACCAACACTTTAGCCCCCATCTCCTTTGCCAACAAGATACCTGCAATTAATGCCTCATATTCTTCTTGATTGTTGCTGGCTTTAAAAGTGAACCTTAGGAACTGTTCTATCAGCACGTCGTTGGGCCCCTCCAGAATGACTCCAGCACCACTACCCTGCTGGTTCGACGATCCATCTACCTAAAGGACCCAACGAAAGCCATCTCCTTCGACATGAGTTGCCTCTGACGAGAGCTCGACGACGAAATCAGCGAAAATCTTCCCCTTAATTGGCCCTCGGGGTTCATATTTAATGTCGAACTCTGACAGTTCTACTGCCCACTTCACCATTCTTCCAGCTACATCAGGTTTCTTCAGAACCTTCTGAATGGGCAAATCGGTCATTATCAGGACGGTGAAGCTCTGAAAGTAATGACGCAACCTCCTTGCCGAAAACACAACCGCTAAAGCAGCTTTCTCCAAGGCCTGATACCTCACTTCAGGACCTTGTAGCACCTTACTCACAAAATAAATAGGCTTCTGGACCTGATTTTGGTCTTGGACAAGCACCGCACTCACCGCTCTCTCAGTCACAGCAAAATACAACCTGAGAGGCACTCCTACTAACGTTTTGCACAGCACCGGCGGGCTTGCTAAATATACTTTAAGCTTCACGAAAGCTTCTTCACACTCCTTGGTCCAGACAAACCTGTTGTTTCTCTTTAAGCATTGAAAATACGGGTGGCCCTTCTCGCCGCTAGCTGACACAAAGCGTGAGAGCAGCCATCCGACCTGTCAGCTGCTGCACCTCCTTCACCGTAGCTGGGCTTCTCATCGCCATAATAGCAGCACACTTATCAGGCTTTGCCTCTATTCCTCTTTCAGTCAAAAGAAAACCTAAATATTTTCCTGCCTCCACACCAAAAATGCACTTCTATGGATTCAGTTTCAGCTTATATTTGGCTATCGTGACAAATAACTCTTCCAGGTCCGAGATGTGCCTGCTCCTCTCCAGGGAAGTCACCACCATATCATCAACATAGGCCTGCACATTTTTCCCCAGCATTGGTGCAAGTACCTTATCCATTAACCTCTGGTACGTGGCCCTAGTGTTCTTCAGCCCGAATGGCATTACTTTGTAGCAGTAGCACGATCTCTCCGTTATGAAGGCAGTCTTCTCTTCATCCATAGGATGCATCTTGATCTGATTATACCCCGAGAAGGATCCAGAAAGCTCAACAATTTGCACCCTGCTGCACTGTCAACTAGGGCGTCTATACTTGGCAAAGGATATGAGTCCTTTGGACAAGCCTTGTTCAAATCCGTGAAATCAACGCACATGCGCCATTTCCCGTTGCTCTTCTTAACCAGTACGACATTAGCGAGCCACTCGGGGTATTGGATCTCCCGAATGTGACCTACTGCGAGGAGCTTCGGCGTTTCATCTCTGATCGCCTGCCTCTTCTCCTCATTGAACTTTCGCCTTCTTTGTCGCACCGGTCTAACCTGGGGGTCCATCGCCAGGTGATGACACAAGAAGTCAGGGTCGATACCAGGCATATCAGAAGAAGACCACGCAAACGCGTCCAGATGCCTCTCTATCACCCCGGTGATCTGGTCTTGTGCTTCACGATCCAGAGATTTCCCCAGCTTGAAGACCTTGCCTTTTATCTTCCTTTCAATCCACTCTTCCACTTGTTGAGGTCTCCTTTCACTGGCGATCACTGCTCTGGCGATCCCTGTCTCCCTAGCCTCTTCTGGGCGATTTCTCAGCTCTCCTGCTCGATCGGCATTTCCAACTCCTTCCTCAACATCTACCATATGTGCATCCCCCTCGGCGATCACCTCCATCGCAACATCGACGACTTGCCCCCCTTCTCGCTTAGATTCCACGCCAGGAGGCGGTGTGGTTGTGATGTAGCTTACTGATCGCTTGTTCTTGAGGCTGTTTTCGTAACACTTCTTTGCCTCCTTTTGATCAGATCGCAGGGTTGTTACCACACCTTCCATTGAAGGGAGCTTAACCTTCATGTGCCTTGTTGAACGCACCGCCCCTATCCGGTTGAGAGTTGGCCTCCCTAACAGGATGTTGTACGCTGAGGGGGCATTCACGACAAGGTACTTGATTTTCTTCGTTCTTGAAGCCGCCTCATCCGTGAATGTGGTTCTCAACTCAATGTACCCGCTGACCTCCACATGATCGCCAGCGAAACCATACAAGCATCCTCCATAAGGTCTCAGCTGGTCAAGGGGTAGCTACAATTTGTTGAAAGTTGGCCAGAACATAACATCGGCCGAACTTCCCTGGTCGACCAGCACCCGGTGGATCTTCCTTCCTGCCGTGACAAGCGAGATCACTATAGGATCGTTGTCATGTGGTATAACATCCTTAAGGTCTTCTTTGGTAAACGTGATGTCCACATCGGGCGAGTGGTCCTTGGCTTGAATGCTCCCAGCTATAGTGTGGATTTCCCCGTGGATGGGAACTTCATGTTGTTGGCCCTCGCTGCTCGCCGGCTGGGAGCTCGACGCATTTGCTGCCTTCTTCTCCAGCAAATAGTCCTTCAGAAATCCACTTCTAACCAACTCGTCGAGTTGGTATCCCAGCGACAGGCAGGAGTCAAGGGTGTGGCCAAAACTTTTGTGGAATTCACACCATGCGTCTGGCTTTGGCCCCAACACCTTATTCGACACCTTTTCCGGCACCTTCAGCTTGGCAGCTATATTGGGAATGGCGATCAGATCCACCAATCCCATCACGAACTCATGCCTCGGAGGGCGCTTGAATTCCCTCAGGCGACCTAGCCCTCTTCCTCTATTACTGCCATCACCTTTGTTTTTCATCGGATCATAAGGACGGTATGTCCTTTGATCCTTCTTCACTGCCGCCGTCTCCAACACCCTCTGAGGCTGAGTCTTAGCTTGGGTGCGTGGTTTCGCAGGAGCCATATTCCCTCTCTTCTCTATCACTTCATTCTCAGTGGCGATGTGAGCCACAGCACATCGCTGAATCTCTGCAAACGTTGCAGGGTGGCTCCTGATTAACGATTCGCTGAAGGGTCTAGGTAGCACGCCCCTCTTAAAGGCGTGCACGAACATCTCCTCATCTTTACCTGGTAGTCGGACTATCTGAGCTCCAAACCTATTCAAATAGTCCTTCAAAGATTCCCCCTGGAATTGCCTTACGTCGAACAGGTCGTACGACACCATAGGCGGCACCTTATTCACAATGTACTGATCGACGAAAAGCTTGGAGAATTGCTGGAAATTGGAAATGTGTCTAGTAGGTAGGCTTACAAACCAATCCAACGCTGTGCTGTGGAGAGTGCTCATGAACATCTTGCAATAGACCGCATCCGATCCTCCCGACACCATCATCTGCATATGGAACGCGGTAAGGTGAGCCTTTGGATCTTCCACTCCAGTGAAGGAGGCCTTCACCGCCGTGATGTTTGTAGGTATCGTAGCGTCCATGATCGCCTGCGAAAATGGCATTGGAAAAACTCGTGGCGGAGACGGTGGCGCACCTCCACTGGTTGCAGCACTCTCCCTCTGCTCGCGAAGAGCCTGACGTAACTCTTCATTAACCTTACTCAGCTCTTCGTTCCTGGCCTGAGAAGCGACCAGGTCGTCGTGCATCTTCGTCTGCTCGACGCGCGATGCTGCCACATTTTCTAGCAAAGCACGCATCATCTCCAGCATTTGCGACATCGTCACGTTATTCTCTCCGGATTATGGCGCAACTGAACTAGATGTGGTTGTCCTCATTTTCCTCATGAAACTTCTACTAATTTCACACAGTTACCTTTCAACACGCAAAAGTTATCTCGCAACAACGCTCTAGAAATGTTTTAACTTCCTTCGCACAACGATTGATCCAGGAATCAATCGGTAGAAACCTCCAGAAAACCACTCTTCACCGATTGAACTTCGATTCAAACGGTCAAAACTTCCACAAAACCACTCTTCACCGATTGAACTTCAATTCAAACAGTCAAAACCTCCGAAAAATGATTGCGGCAGCAAGCAATTGAACAGAAACTACCGAAAACCTCACCAACTCAACTGTGGATGGGAATCACAGTTTACACGGCCCCGCGGTGGGCGCCTGATGATCCAGCCTCTTGACCAAAGCGTTAGAATGTCTCCTTTTCAAACCTCATCCTCTCCAGCTTCACGCCAGGTACACCGATGACCTTCACCTGATGATCCTCAAAGAGACCTGAAAGAACAGTATGGCGCCTCTGCGGCCGGTTGCGCTCTGACGCTCAAGTTAGTGATCGAATCAACAAAGAATTTCAGAGAAAACTTAGAACTGTGTGCAAGTGAATCACCACCAAAATGAAAAAAACCTCCCCCTGAATTCCATTAAGAATTCTATATATATACCTGAGTCTTTCTCTCTCCTGACGGTTATTCCTCTTGACACGTGGATAACATCTGGTCATACACGTGTCACCATCTGGAGTACCTGCAGCTGAAACGTTGCTTTCACTGTGCTCCTGCGACTAAGTTATCCACACAGGGAGTAGCTTAGTTGCCAGGCTACTCTGGGCACAACCTTAACATGGTGAGCTGGTTAACACTGGGTATCACGGCTCACACTACACATGGTGGCAGATATGCCACTTATCTTCTCTACTTTGGCGGCAGACATGCCACTTATCTTCTGTATTTAGACCATATAATAAGTGCTTACCAAGTCTTCTCAAATACTCGGCGATGTGCTCCTTTCGGCGACTTGTTGACCACCTGATCTCCTAATCTTCACACACGGTGATCATGTGCAATCTAGGCGATTACTGATTACATATGAGAGAAATTGGAGACCGCCGCCTTCTTCAACAAACGATAATCCCATCGACTTCTAAGCTACACTTTCCTTTCTCTTACTCCTCTTGATCCACGTGTCCTCCTCAAGCACGCCCACAGGATTACCTCACAATTACGTCATCACACCTGACTACTTGGTCAGTACAGCTTCCATTGGCTCCACTGGGAGCATCCCATCGGCTATGTAGCGCTTATAGGGCGTCATCCATGTCTCTCCACTCTGCAACAGGTAGACTTGCGATGGCCCCTCCTCCATTGGCATGCAGGCGTTGACCCGTGGCTTCTTCAAAGTTTCTTGGGTCAACGACCGATGATTCCTCTTCTCGCCGTGTGATTGGCTGATCTGATGGACTCCCACCAAATTATCAGCTGTATAGGTACGAGGCGCCCTCAGGGTCTCTTGGATGACCGTCCTCTGCCTGCCCCCCTTGCCTGAGCTGGCGAGTTTGGCCAACAAGTTAGCTTTGGCATTCTGCTCCCTGGGCACATGCACTAGCTCGAAGGTTTCAAAAGAACTCTTCAACTGCTGAACATACTCCAAGTAAGAGGCCATCTGGGGATCTTTGGCCTGGTACTCTCCCGCCACTTGACCTGTGACCAACAGTGCATCACTCTTCGCCATAAGACTCTGTGCTCCCATCTCCTTGGCCAATAACATTCCAGCAATCAAGGCTTCATACTCCCCTTGGTTATTGCTGGCTTTGAAGGCGAACCGCAAGGCCTACTCTATCAATAATCCCTTGGGCCCTTCGAGGATCACCCCTACTCCGCTACCTTGCTAGTTTGAGGACCCATCTACTGACAACACCCATTTGAAACTAGGGCCTTCTTGCTGGGACTCAGTCGAGGACATCTCGGCCACAAAATCAGCATAGACCTGTCCCTTGATTGGACCTCTGGGCACATATTGTATGTCAAATTCTGACAACTCGACCACCCATCATACCATTCTTCCTGCCACGTCTGGTTTTTGTAAGACCTTACGTATTGGCAGATCTGTCATTACCACCACTGTGAAACTCTGAAAGTAGTGACGAAGTCTACTCGCTGAGAACACAACTGCTAAGGCTGCCATTTCTATGGCCTAGTATCTTGCCTCTGGCCCCTGTAACACTTTGCTAACAAAGTATATGGGCTTTTGGCTTTGTTCCTGTTCCTGGACCAAGACAGAACTCATCGCCTTATCTGTGACTGCGAAGTACAGTCGTAGCGGGGTGCCGAGTTGGGGTTTGCACAAGACTGGCGGGCTAGCCAGGTACTCCTTGAGTTTAAGGAACGCCTGTTCACACTCCGATGTCCACGAGAATCTGCTGTTTCTCCTCAAAGATTGGAAATAGGGGTGGCCCTTGTCCCCTCCTATTGACACAAACCTGGAGAGGGCAGCCATCCGACCCGTCAATTGCTGCACTTCCTTGATCGACGTTGGGCTCCTCATGGCTATGATCGTTGCGCATTTGTCTGGGTTGGCCTCAATCCCTCGCTCCGTGAGTAGGAAGCCAAGGAACTTGCCTGCCTCTACCCCAAAGATGCATTTCTCTGGATTCAGCTTCAACCTGTACTTAGCTATTGTATTAAATAGCTCCTCCAAATCAGTGACATGCTGATCTCACAACTAGGACGTCACCACCATGTCGTCCACATAGGCCTGTACATTGCGCCCCAGCATAGGGGCGAGGACTTTGTCCATTAACCTCTGATACGTGGTGCCTGCATTCTTCAGCCCAAATAGCATGACTATGTAACAGTAGCAGGACAGCTCAATCATGAATGCTGTCTTGCTTTCATCCCTCGGGTGCATCTTTATCTGATTGTACCCAGAGAAGGCATCCAAAAAACTGAGCAACTTGCACCCCGAGGCGCTATCTACCAATGCGTCAATATTGGGTAAGGGGTATGATAGCATTCCTATGAGCTCTTCTTTGGATTTTGGAGTTCCTTGGTGATGATGGATGCGGAAGCTTATGGAGGAGGTGAGCAAGGCCTTCCTAGGAAGCATGGGTGCCTTGAAGGTGCATGAAGAGTGAGGAAATGGGGAGGTTTGGCCAGCCCCTTTGGTAGTGATGAATTGAAGACTAAAACCTAAGTGTTAGGCAAGGAGTAGTGTATGGCACAATTTGGGCAGCATAACAATACTCTATTTAATCTTGAAAATACAAGGTGTAGGCTCCTCCTTTTATAGGCTAAGGAGGACCATAATGCAACCCTAATGCTAGCCAAATGAAATGTAAATGTGAAGCACATGGGCCACATGGAAAGTGTGAGCACATGGGGAGGGGTGTGTCTAGTTTGTAAGTTCACCCCCTCCATGGGCTTTCTAGAATAGTGGGAAGGTTAACTTCTCCTTAATTCTAATGTGCAGAAAAATAAACATTTGTCCACATGGCTATGCTATTTACACCCCAATTAAAGCTAAACTACATTTGATGGGCCTTCACGGAATATGTGCTAGTATGCCACTCTCCCATTCATAGCTTTGATCCAAGTCTTCTTGTCCTAGACGCTTCTAGCTTGGCCTTCTCGTCCTAGACGCTCCTAGCTTGTCTTAGACGCTCCTAGCTTGGTCTTAGACGCTTTTGACTTGGCTCTTGCCTTTCATGGAAGGTTGTGCTTGGCCCTCTTCCATCAGGGTAGGAGTCTTTCGGGCATGCCTTGTTGATGTCGGTGAAGTCTACGCACATCCTCCATTTTCCATTGGCCTTCTTCACCAACACGACGTTCGCTAACCACTCAGGATATTGGATTTCTCGTATGTGGCCTGCGTCGAGCAGCTTCTGCGTCTCCTCCCTGACCACCTGCCTCCTTTCATCATTAAACTTACGCCTGCGCTGTCTCACAGGTCTGGCCTAGAGATCCAACGCAAGGCGATGACACAGGAAGTCTAGATCAATGCCTGGCATGTCTGAGGCGGACCAAGAGAAAGCGTCCATATGTCGCTCTATCACTCTCACTACTTGGTCCTACGTCTCCTGGGGTAGGGATTTGCCAAGTCTGAAAACCTTGCCCCCGATCTCCCTCTCTACCACCTCCTCTACTGGTTCAGGTCGCCTCACCCGGGCGGCCTCTGCTCGTGTGACCCCGACGTCTCCTCGGGACAGGTCAGTGGCATTGCACCTCCCCCCTGGAGGTTAGGTGGTTACTGTGCATACTCCCCTTCTTGTCTTTAGGCTGTTTTCATAGCACTTCTTAGCCTCCTTTTGATCTGATTTGATGGTAATCACTATCCCTTCCATCGAGGGCAACTTCACCTTCATATGCCTTGTGCACGCCACTGCCCCCAACCTGTTCAGGGCTGGTCTGCCCAATAGCATGTCATAGGCAGACGGGGCATTCACCACCAGATACTTAATGCTCTCGGTGCGCGAGGCCACTCCATCAGTGAAAGTGGTCCTTAACTCAAAGGGTCATCTCAACAAGCAAAGAAAGACTTCATTCATAGGAGGAATGGACAAGGGCCAAAACATTTGAAGTTCTTCCTATTAGTCTTCTTTAATATTTCAAAAAATGTTGTAAATAAATTGGGCTCAAATGAGGGGTCCAAATAGTAGAAATAAGGTAGAATAAAGTGCCTTTAGCATAGTAGGGGGTGTGGGTAGCATTCTTGCTTGTTCCTAGCCCATTTGAAGGCATTTTGACCTAATTTCTAGAAGGATAAGCCAAGAATACGGGATTGACTTAGTCAAACCCTATGGCTGCCCACTTTTTTCCCTTTTCCCATTCTACCTGATCCTGCCGCGGACTTGAACGTGGAGGATGTGCCTCGTCACTCCTTCGTCTAGCCTTCTGCAACTGCGCGTTCTGCAAGAATGCTCCAAGAACCTTCGTCGGAACTCCAAAAGATGCCTGCAAAACACACAGATGGCGCCTCTAGCGGCCGTTGTAGCTCCGACGCTTAAGTCAGGCAACAGGAACACCAAAAACTGTCACTGAATCTCTCTGTGAGACTCGTGTGTGCTCAGATCCACTCCCTCTCTCCGTGTAACTCAATTTTGTTATCACTATGCAACGTGTATAAACGTCCCCACAATGACTTAGAAACTGTGTGTAGTGTAAAAACTGTAAGAAGTTTAATTTTGTTCAGAATCCTCTTTACCTTACATGAGGTGGAGTACCTTTATACTGGGCTGCGCCTTTCTCTCAGATGGTGACACGTGGAGGCATGCAGCTGACATCTAACCGTACACGTGTCACATCTGAAGGGCTTCTGCGCTTTTCTCTGTGCGGCTAAGTTATCCTCTTGCGGAGTAACTTAGTGCGCTTCTTCTCTCTGAGTGAGTCGCATGCTCCCAGGAGAGCACCGGGTGTGGCTGTTCTAAGCACACTCACCAGGCGCATCCTGCCTGCAAGGTCTCACCGCATGTCCTCTGAGTGGGCATCATGCGAGGTGCATGCGTAACGCTCTCGTTGGGAACCTGGGTCCCAGCTTAACACGTGTTGGCAAGAACCCCGATGACCGATCGCGCTCTGCATGCACTAACGACCGAGCGGTGCCCCATTACTATCCACCGATGACTGTGCGGTGCCTCATTACTTTCCGCGCTCTGCTTCCAGGCGCTTATCTAGGCACCGATCTGGGGGTCGTGGCCACTTGGTAACTGACCACCGATCACCATTCTAAGTGGTCTCCTCCCTGATTCTCCTGCTATCTCATGCCACGTGTCACCCTGTGACTGGTCCACATGGTCATCTACTGCTGATGTCATCGACTACCGATGACTGTCCGGATCACTACCCTTTAAGCTTGCTTTCCAAGGCTCCTAAATCTATAAATAGGGAGGCCTACCTCATGTATTCACAAGTTTAAAATTGGAGTAAAGTTACTATACAGCTTTTGTGTTAGAGTTTATGAGCATTATCTCCTTACACCATTGTCTTATCTTGTGAGATTTAGAGAGCTCTCAAGTGGCGGCATCCTTCACTCATCTTGGAGTAAACCACCATCCAAGTGGCATGATCACTTCTCTAGGTTCATTCTCCTAAGTATCCTTTCACTCATCTTTTTCCATTCCATTTCCATTCCAAATTTCAATTTCGAAATCTATGTCTTGTTCTTGTTTTAATGCTTTGTTTCCTATTCGGTTTCCTTCATTATGTTTAGTTTCCTCTTTTTAATTTCAGCACCTTTACTTGCCATCATCTTCACCATAATTGTGTTTTCCTTTTGCCTTTGTGAAATGAACCTTCACATCTACTTAACCACTTGGTTAAGTTAATGTCCAGTGGGGATTTTCCTTAGGTTCTCACCTTAATCATCCTAAAATCTCAATCCTAATTAAAGTGCCACCATAAAATGCTAAATCATAAAATCAACTCACATCATGTGGTTATCAGAGCTTAGGTTCTTATGCTCAATTTTTTGAGTTGATTTGGCACTTTACGTTCAAGCAATTTAAATTCTAGCACCTTTAAATTCAAGTACCTTTAATTTCTTGTCATTTATTTTCTTACTTTTATTTTCCAGCCCTTTATTTAGTGCAGATTTTTTTTTCCAGCACCTTATATTCATAGCATTTTTTGTTTTGAATATGTTCCTTCTTATACGTTTCTTTGATCTTGCTTTTTACTTTGAGTCTTATGTTCATTAGTGTTCTAGGTGTCCTTGTTTTTGCTTCTACTTACTTGCTTTTAATTTTGAAAGTTTGCAAAGTCTTTAGATATTTGTTTTAGTAGAGGTTGATTTAGAGTTCCAAACATGATTTCAGTGTTCAATTATATTGAATCCACCACAAAACTTTTTGTGCAAATTGAATGTTCTTCAAAATTGTCATGATGCAATCTATGGATCTTTCTTTCCATAATTCAATTTAAGTATAAAAAAAAGAGCAAAACAGTACCAAAAACAGTATAAAACAGATTGGTACTGCACCTATACCTCTCATTTGCACATTAAATTCACCTTCAAATTTGGATTCAACTTGATTGGCAAATTGTTATCTACTTTGTGGAATTTTTGATCCATTTGCTTTTACAAATTCTAGAGCAACATCTTCTTTCTTGATTAAAAGTTTAGTGAGTTTCTTTGAGTCTTCTTTTGTACTTTTCTTGATTGTCTTTCTCAAGTTTTGTCATATATCTCTGTTTCCATCTTTGGTTTAGCTTTTCTTGTTTAAGTTTTTCTTGCTTGTCTTCTTGTTTCCTTCAAGTTTTGTTTCGGTTTCATCTTGCTTGAGTGATTGAGGCTTTGTCCTTTTTCATTTGAGGGTTTTCATCAATCAAGAAAGACCTTTGAGGAGTGCTTTGAGTGTTCTCCTCCAAACCACAAGCTTGAGCTTGTTTTTCCACTAACTTTGCTTTCCTTATTGCTTGTTCTTTGTGTTTTTGTGTTCGATTGTTGTGATGGCTCCTATTTCAAGTGCTGCATCTTCCAAACCGCATGCCTATCACAAAGCTCACCTTTTGGGAGAACTTGTGGAGGTCAAGAAACAACTTGTCCACAAAGAGGAAAAACTTAGCCAATTTGCCAAAAGATTGCAAAGACTAGAACAAGCTAATGCAAGGCAAAATCAACAGGACAAATGGAGTTTGCGCAATTTTACCAAAAGGCACCATCAACACCAACACCAACCACAACCACAACATTCTTTTAATTTTGTAAAGTTACCTAGTTTTAGTGGGTCCAATGACCCTTCTTTGTATTTAGATTGGGAAGCTAAGGTTGAACATCTCTTTCATGTGTATAAGGTCCCTGAGGACCAAAAGGTTAGGTTAGCTTCCTTAGTTTTCTTAGACTATGCCAACCAATGGTGGCACAAACTTGTAATGGACATTGGGCTAAATAAGAGGCCAACCGTGGTGTAAGGACCTGAAAAATTAAATTGGAATAAAAGAGTTATATTTTAAATGAATTCTAAGTATGTTTTTATTTAGAATAGAAAGGGAGGAAAAAGTTAAGTTTAGAAGGCTACGAGGTCGCCGGTCGCCTGCTATACATGAGCGCCAGGTGGACATCGCGCGGGCGTGAGAGGCATGCAGGCGTCGCGCGGGCGCGAGAGGCATGCAGGCATCGCGCGGGCGCGAGAGGCATGCAGGCATCGCGCGGGCGTGAGAGGCATGCAGGCATCGCGCGGGCGCGAGAGGCATGCAGGCATCGCGCGGGCGCGAGAGGCATGCAGGCATCGCGCGGGCGCGAGAGGCATGCGGGCATCGCGCGGGCGCGAGGCACGCGGGCATTGCCCGGGGCGCGAGGCATGTGGACGTGGCCAAGGCGCGAGAGTTATGAGGGCGTCGCCAGGGAAGACATCGGTTGTCTCCCAGAGGAAGACATCGGTCGTCTTCCAGGGCGAAGGGGACATCGGTCGTTCGCCAGGATGAGTCAGCAGTGGAAAGTTATCGAGCGACGTCGAGTTTCACACCGAGAAGGTAAGACCCAGACTCCCAGCATGAAGCGTAATGCACGCACGCCACGTAGACAAAAAGGGTGGTTCAGAATAGTGACATCAGAATGTTGGCATGCGCGGGAGACACTCGCGGTCGTACTGTTCAGAGCAGTGGCTGGCATGCACAAGCGACAACAGTGGCAGTACTGTTCAGAGCAGTGGTTGGCATGCACCAGAGGCAACAGTGGTCGTACTGTTCAGGGCAGTGGTTCTCAGACTTCTCTGCAGAGTGGGTGGTGGCAGCTGCTTTTGGTGGATAAGTTGGTTTAAGATGCAGAAAACCCACTGCTGAGAGGAAGAAACGTCGCAGCCTTCAAAGAGAGAAAGAGTGAGTTACCTCCCTTCTCCTCCAGTTGCCTCCTTCACGCTGCGATTCTAGCACCTTCACACGAGAGTACGATGAGCGACAGCCACCATTAGAGCACCTGGGCAGTCCTCTGCAAGTCCTTCAACCAGACGCAAAAACAGAGCCAAGGCGTTCTTCAAGCTTTGTTGGGTTTCGGAACTCTAGGTGTTTGCGCAAGTCCAAGTAAGGGAAGCTAGCCTTCATTTTCAATACAAGCCATAGTTTAGCTATTTCTGAAGTGAGGGCGACGTGGTCGCCGGTTTTCGTTTTCATCTTTGCAAAATGCTCTGTTCTATGTGGTTGGGCGACGTGGTCGCCGGTTTTAAATACGGATTTCGAACTTCCCTGTTTTTGATATTGTTTGAAGCTGTTTGAGATTTAAATGTTAGATACATGTGATATTCGAGAATATGAACCTTTGAAATGACTGTTGCTGTGGTTGAAATCATTCTTTGAGTGATGTGTGTAATGTCGTGATTGTGGATCAAGACATAGTATTTTCAGGAAAGGAAATACCGTGTTGAGATTTGGTTGTGAAGTGTATTGATCTGTGAGTATCCTGTGAATGAGGCAATCCTGACTCTGCTGAGGTAATGAAATCATATAGAGGAAGTTACTCAGTTGGTGAGAGTCGAAGGAGGTCTATATGATGGGCGTCTCGTGTGAGAAAGAACGAGCTCCGCCTGTCCTATGGATTAACCCTGTCATACTGTGAGAGTGATGAATTGAGATCGAGATTGTGTTGATGCGCATGGCTGTGGAAACATTCCAGCCAATGAAGTATGACAGGTGCATGTCTCTGGATGCTAGGTTCAACGCACGAGTCTTCCGGAAGTGGAGTCAAGTGTCTTGTGTGATGAGTCAGTGAAGTCTGACGTGAGAAATGAGAATCTTTGAATTGATAGACACTTGATGGAATTATGTGAAACTGAACGACTCTTGAGGAAATTGGGAAATATGTGACTTCTTGATGGCTGTGTGATATGAATGGGGAATTGATAGTTTTACGTGGGTATCTGAAAATTGTTTTATCTTGATTTTAAAGTTTCATATCTAAATTCTCTTTAAAAATATCTAGCTTACCCTTTATTTTGTATTGCTCTGTGGCTGTTTCCTCTTAAAAACTGTGATGATCGTGTATTTTTACACGGGAGCAGATGATCTTCCAGGGAGTAGAGCTCCTCAGTGAGTGGTCGCCGGAAGGAGATCGCCTATTTCCGTCCCTATCGGGTGATCGCCGGTTTATGCCTCCATCGGGTGATCGCCTGTTTTTCTGTCCTGATAGCAGATCGGCTGTTTTGGGCCTTCTGTTACAGATCGCCGGTTCATGAATGGAGATCGCCGGTCTTGTTCTATTTGGTTGAATTTCGTTTTAAATTTTGAAAACATTTGACCTGGTCATGTATTTAACTCCCTAAGAGGAGCAACTTCATTTCTTATATATATAATATCATGTACTCTTCAATATTATTTGTTTACCTTTATTTTCATTATACATGTATGTATGGTTTTATTTTGCGGGATGTTACACGTGGTCTCTTGGTATGATTTAAAGGCATGCATGTGCGCGAGGTTTGTTCCTCCTCCTTATAGGAAGGAACACTTGTTGAAGTTCCAAAGGCTTCATCAAGGACATAGGATGGTAGATGAATATTTTAAAGATTTTGAAACATCTTTGACTAAAATGAATATGCATGATAATGAAGAGTCAAAGATAAAAAGGTTTGTAAGTGGTTTGCGAAAAGAAATTAAAGATCTTGTAGAATTAAGTGAGTACTCCTCTTTAAAGAAAGTGGTTCACGTAGCCATCAAGGTAGAATCACACCTTTTGAAGAAAACAACTTTAAAACATACTCACAGTGATGGTTTCTACAAATCTTCTTGGAAGGATACAAACAAAATTTCTACAAATATTTCTCCTTCCAATTTTTCAAACAAACCCACTTCTACCCACAAAGTTTCTAAACATACTCCTTCTACATCTCCACCTAAGTCAACCACCAAAACTTCAAAAATAAAATGTTTTAAATGTTTAAGTTTTGGGCACATAGCTGCCAATTGTCCAAATAAACGAACCATAATGTTACACAAGATAAAACCAGACCAACTAAAAACAAAATCCAAAAGTGAAAATGAAAGCGAAAAAGAAGGCCAAGATACCATGGGTCTCATCCCTTCACCTCTAAGGTGTTTTCCTTCCTTCTCTTTTTCATTACCTAAAAATTCTAAATACTTGATATTTTTGCTTAGGAAGTTTAGGGATGATATTCCAAACCCTTCTAAAGGTTCTCACCTTATAAGAGAATTTTTCACAAAACATTTCATCCCCAAATATTCTTTTCAAACATGTCTTGTAGCTAGAATTCCCACATATCATCTCCCTAACATTAATCACCATAAGTTTGCTTCACCCCTACCATATCCATCTAATGTGAACAAACTTACTGTGTTTTGTGTAGGAATACTAAATTCGTGGACGAATTCTTTCGAACCTAGGGAGCATGATACAAACCCACAAAGACTCCAAAACCAAGTCCACAAGAAGATGACGAAGAATGTCAACTATAAAGGGTCATCTCAACAAGCAAAGGAAGACCTCTTCAATAGGAGGAATGGACAAGGTCCAGAGCACTTGAAGTTCTTCCTATTAGTCCTCTTAAATATTTAGAAAAATGTTGTAAAGAAATTGGGCTCAAATGAGGGGTCCAAATAGTAGAAATAAGGTAGAATAAAGTGCCTTTAGCATAGTAGGGGGTGTGGGTAGAATTCTTGCTTGTTCTTAGCCCATTTGAAGGCATTTTGACCTAATTTCTAGAAGGATAAGCCAAGAATACGGGATTGACTTAGTCAAACCCTATGGTTGCCCACTTTTTTCCCTTTTCCCATTCTACCCTTTAAGCTTGCTTTCCAAGGCTCCTAAATCTATAAATAGGGAGGCCTACCTCATGTATTCACAAGTTGAAAATTAGAGTAAAGTTACTATATACAATTTGTGTTAGAGTTTGTGAGCATTGTCTCCTTACACCATTGTCTTATCTTGTGAGATTTAGATAGCTCTCAAGTGGTGGCATCCTTCACTCATCTTGGAGTAAACCACCATCCAAGTGGCATGATCACTTCTCTAGGTTCATTCTCCTAAGTTTCCTTTCACTCATCTTTTTCCATTCCAAATTTCAATTTCAAAATCTATGTCTTGTTCTTGTTTTAATGCTTTGTTTCCTATTCGGTTTCCTTCATTATGTTTAGTTTCCTCTTTTTAATTTCAGCACCTTTACTTGCCATCATCTTCACCATAATTGTGTTTTCCTTTTGCCTTTGTGAAATGAACCTTCACATCTACTTAACCACTTGGTTAAGTTAATGTCCAGTGGGGATTTTCCTTAGGTTCTCACCTTAATCATCCTAAAATCTCAATCCTAATTAAAGTGCCACCATAAAATGCTAAATCATAAAATCAACTCACATCACCAACGGACCATCCTCCCTGGTACATCAGGTTTCTACAGGACCTTGCAAATGGGGAGGTCCATCATGACAATGATAGTGAAACTGTGAAAATAGTGGCGGAGCCTCCATGCTGAAAATACCACAACCAGCACTGCCTTTTCTATGGCCTGGTAGCGTACCTCAGGTCCCTGCAAGACCTTACTAACAAAGTAAATGGGTTTCTGCACCTAGTCCTGCTCCTGGACTAGGACTGAACTGATTGTCCGCTCCGTGATGGTGAAGTATATGCGGCGAAGTGGAGCACCTGGCAGTGGCCTGCACAATATTGGGGGACTGGCCAGATACTCTTTCAGCTTGAGGAATGATTCCTCCCACTCGCCGGTCCACAAAAACCGGTTGTTCCTCTTCAAGCACGGGACAGGGCAGCCATCTGACCTGTCAACTGTTGTACCTCCTTTACTGAGACCGGGCTTATCATGGCCATGATGGTCGTGCACTTCTCGGGGTTTGCTTCTATCCCACGTTCTATCAGCATGAACCCCAAGAACTTTCCTGCTTCGACCCTAAACAAGCACTTTTCTAGGTTCAATTTCAACTTGTACTTTGCTATGGTGTTGAATAGCTTGTCCAGGTCGGCAACGTGCTGGTCCTTCTCTTGGGATGTGACAACCATGTCATCCACGTACGCCTGCACATTTCGCCCTATTATGGGGGCGAGTATCCTTTCCATCAATCTCTGGTAGGTCGCTCAAGCATTCTTCAATCCGAAGGGCATCATCTTGTAACAATAACTGGAGAGCTTCTTGGCTCAAGGACTTAGCAAGTTTGAACTGTCTGCCTCCGATCTCTCATTCCACAACCTCTTCTGTTGGCACAGTTCCCTCTAGGGCAACCTCTTCATGGATAAGCCCTTCCTCCCTGGGTGGTCGACTGGTGACAGTGTACACCCCTCTCTTTGTCTTGAGGCTATTCTTGTAGCACTTCCTATCCGTCTTCTGGTCAGACTTGATGGTGATCACTGTTCCATCAAGTGAGGGCAGCTTCATCTTCATGTGCCTCATTGAGGGTACTGCTCCCAACCTGTTCAAAGTTGGCCTACCCAAAAGAATGTTATAGGCAGAAGGAGCGTTTACTACAAGATACCTGATGTTGATAGTGCAGGATGCATTGCCATCTATGAATGTTGTCCTTAACTCGATGTAACCTCTGACCTCCACTTGATCTCCCGCAAAACCATATAAACAGCCATCATAAGGCCTCAGCTGGTCAAAGGACAATTTTAGCTTGTTGAAGGTCAGCCAGAACATCATGTCTGTCGAACTCCCTTACTCGATGAGGACCTGGTGCACCTTCCTTCCTACTATTACCACTGAAATCACCACCAGGTCGTTGTCGTTTGGGACCACATCCAGCTGGTCAGCCTTCATAAAAGTGAGGTCAGGTTCTAGGAACTGGTCAGCTTCCCCCTCCTCAACAGTTATCACTCCTCTGGAATACTTCCTCCATTGAGAAGTGGTACATCCTCCTCCTGGGAACCCTCCAGAGATAGTGTTGATCTCTCCATGGATAGGTATCTTGTGCCCCTGGTCTCCTACTGGGGCCAATATCACTAGGATCTCCTATGATTCCTGCAAGTAATCTGTAAGGACCTGTAAAATTAAATTGGAATAAAAGGAATATATTTTAAATGCACTCTAAGTATGTTTTTATTTAAAATAAAAAGGAAGGAAAGTGTAGCTTAGAAGACTACGAGATCGCCTGGTTAGTACATAATCGTCGGTCGCCTACTACACATGATCGCCAGGGCGCGAGAGACATGCGGACATCGCCAGGGCGCGAGAGGCATGCGGGCAACGCCGGGGCGCGAGGCATGCGGGCAACGCTGGGGCGCGAGAGGCATGCGGGCGTCGCCGGGGCGCGAGGCATGCAGGCATCGCCAGGGCGCGAGAGGCATGCGGGCGTCGCCAGGGATAGACATCGGTCGTCTCCCAGAGAGAGACATCGGTCGTCTTCCAGGATGAGACATCGGTCGTTCGCCAGGATGAGTCAGCGGTGAAAAGTTATCGCGCGATGTCGAGTTTCACACGAATAAAGTGGGACCCAGACTCCCAGCATGGCACGTCCTGCACGCGCGCCACGTGGACAAAAAGGGTGGTTCAGAATAGTGACATCAGAAAGTTGGCATGCGCAAGAGACACTTGCGGTCGTACTGTTCAGGGAAGTGGTTGGCATGCACAAGAAGACAATCGTGGCCGTACTGTTCAGTGAAACGTACACTCTGGCTTTCTTGCAGAGGGGGTGGTGGCAGCAGCATGCGTGGACAAGTAGGCTTGGATTCAAAAACCCAATGCGAGGAGGCAAAGAAGGTTACAGAGACTCAAGAGTGAAAGAGTGAGTGCATCTTCATCCCTCCCTTTTCTCTCCTTCGTGCGGCGATTCAGGCATCCTCAAGCACCAGTGCGACGAGCGACGACTGCCCTTGGACACTTGGGAGGTTCTCTGCAAGTTCTCCAGACCGGGACACTAAAACAGAGTGAAGGCATCTTTAAGCTTCGTTGGGTTTCGGAGTTCTTGGAGTTTTGCGCAAGTCCAGGTAAGGGAAGCTAGTACTCTACATTTATAAAAACGTTAGGCGAGTAAGTTCTGGAGTGAGGGCGACGTGGTCGCCGGTTTTTCATATTTCTTTTCACAATGCTCTGTTTTCATGTGTGGGGTGACGTGGTCGCCGGTTTTAACTTTGTTTCCGAAATCCCCTGCTTTTGAATGAGTTCGCCGATTTGGCGTTGTTTTTCGAACTCCCCTGTTTTAGTGCTGTTTGAAAACTGTTTGAGATTTAAATGTGAAATACATGTGATATTTGAAACTCTGAACCGTGGAATGAATGTTGCTGTGACTGAATCGTTTATTCAGTGTTGTATGATGTATTGATTGTTGTGAATGTGGGATCAAGGCATAGTATTTTCAGGAAAGAAAATACCGTGTAAGATCGTGTGTAATGTGTATTGACTAGGGGCTTGTCTAGAAGGAGATATCCTGACTCTGCTGATATAATGGAATCACATAGATGAAGTTATTCAGTTGTGGAGAGTCGAAGGAGGTTCATATGAATGGGTGAGTCGTGTGAAAAAGAACGAGCTCGGCCTGTTATATGAATTAACCCTGTCATACCGGGAGAGTGATGATATTGAGACTATGTATGCGCATGGCTGTGTGGATTTCACAGCGACCCTGTGTGGATTTCACAGTGGTGTGGTATGACAGGTGCAGATCTCTGAGCCTGAGTCAACGCACGAGTCTTCCAGAAGTGGGGTCATGTGTCTATATGTTATGAGTCAGTGGAAAGTCTGACATGTGAACCATGAGTATCGAATGTATTGGATAGGCACTTGACGAGTTTGTGATATATGGGGACGTTGATGGTTGAAAATTGATATAGTGTATGAATGGTGTGAAGATTTATATTTTCTTCTGATATAAAGTTTCATATTTTAAGTTTTTAAAACATCTAGCTTACCCTTTTATCTGGTATTGTGATTGCTGTCTTAAACCTGTGATGACCGTGTATTTTTGCATGGGAGCAGACGAGGTTGCAGGTTGTAGAGCTCCTCAATGAGTGGACGCCGGTCGGAGATCGCCCGTTTCTGTTTCTGTTATGCGATCATCCTTTTTCTGTTGTCGGATAGGAGATCGCCCTCTTCTTCTGATAGGAGATCGCCTGTTTGTTTTTTTTGCTGTATTTCGTTTAAGTTTTGGAAATTGACCGAATTTGTATTAAACTCCCTGTGAGGAGAAACTTCATTACATATATATAATTTTGTTCACTTCAATATATTTATTTGCCTTTATTTTCATTATATAAATATGAATAGTATTTTGGCGGGATGTTACATAATCCGTTAAAAAACTGTTTCTTACCAATTCATTGAGCTGGTGTCCTAGTGCTAAGCAGTTGCTTAGACCGTGACTACGCGCCTGGTGTAAATCAAACCACTTGTGTTTGTTGGGTCCCAGTCTCTTGTCCGTCTTCTGGGAAAACTTCAATCTGGTAGCCACCTCTGAAACTTCAATTACTTCCTTGAGGTTTATCCTGAAGCTGTGCCTAGTGGGCTTAGGCCTCTTTGACTCATAAGGTGTTGATTTGCCCTTCTTCCCTGTTGTGGCCTCATGCACCCTCATAGGTTGGATGCATCCTGCTCTGCGAGGTTTCGATAGATCGACCCTCGCGCGCTTCTGTGTTACCTGCTCTTCTACGCTGATGTGGGCCACCGCTCGACGACGAATCTCGTTAAACGTCATGGGTTGACACTGTTAGGAAATATGGCTTTAAACTAGAGGGGGGGTGAATGGTTTAAAGGGTTTTTGCAAAACTTTTACAGAACAAAATGAATATCTTTCAGAAATCAAAGGATTAAACAATTTAGTTTGCCAAAACAGTGAGCAAAACAACACTGCCAAGAAAACAATCGGTTGTTTCTTCGAAACAATCGATTGTTTATATCAGCATATAACAAACAAACTGAATTTAAAGAGTAAGGGATAGAGGGATATGTACACAGAGTTTTATACTGGTTCACTCTAACCCAGAGCTACGTCCAGTCTTCTCAGAACCCTGAGGAATTCCACTAAGCAATCAAACCCAGATTACTTACACAACAACCAAGAGAATGACCTTGAACCCTTCAAGACACACTCTCTCCTTGGTCAACACTGAGATCTCTGATCTTGAATACCTCAAGGTCACACAGACAATCTCAGCAACGTATACAGAAAAGTTTCAACAGTTTACAGAATTACACTTGTTACAGATGAGATCTGAAATCAATACAAGTGAAAAACCTATCCCAATACTTCAATCAATCTCTCAAGCACTTCAGCAATCTCTTTTTCAGTTCTTAGTTCTTTTGATATCTTATCCTTTTTCAAAACCAAAAAAACTTATATAATACAGATCTTCTGATTATAAAAGGAAAGATTGTTTATCCATAAATGCTTTCAAAAAGATTGGTCAAAGCATTTAATGACTGGAGCGTATACAGTTTCAAATCATTTAAAGCTCAGTCAAAGAAAATAGTTTTTCTGTTAAGGTTACAGAACAAACAATCGATTGTTTCCTCGAATCAATCGGTTGTTTTGTTACTTAACAATTTTCCTCTTTTAAAACAATTTTCAACCTTTCTTAAAACATCTAAGTATAAACAATCGGTTGTCTCGACAGAACAATCGGTTGTTTCAACTTAGTTTGAAAAACACTTTGTTTCATTAAAGATTGAGATGCTTTTTGCTTTGAGATTAAATCTAATATTGGTTTACACTTTGAACTACCCCAGAACAAAACTATAAAGCAGCACAGCAGCATCACACAAGCAGAGGCTTCATCATCCTTCAAAGGATTTGGATTCTTCAAAACCTTGAACTCCACTTGGTTCAACAGACACTTGATCAGGGAATCGCTGAAAGGCCCTGACAGGATTCCCTTTCCGAAAGCGTGCACCATCATGGCCTCATCCTTGGTATGTAACTTTACCATGAATGCTCCAAAGCGATTCAGGAAGTCCTTTAGCGGTTCTCCCTGGTATTGCTTCATGTCAAAAAGGTCAAAGGAAATGGGAGGGGGAGCCTGGTTGACGATGAATTGCTCCTTGAATAGTGATGAGAACTGGTCGAACGATGTGATGTGCCCATCAAGAAAGCTAATGAACTAGTCTAGCACCGTTCCTGAAAAAGTTCCCATAAATAACTTACAGTGCATGGCATCAGTCCCTTCTGAAATCATCATCTGAGTGTGGAAGGTCGTGTTGTGGGCCTCGGGGTCTTTAACACCTGTGAAGGTGATCTTTGGAACCATGAATGTTGAGGGGATTACCGCTTCCATTATAGCCTAGGAGAAAGGCATGGGACGTGCCCAGACTGGTGTGGGTATGCCTGTCTCACTAGCCGCATGTTCTCCCATTCCCCTCCTTAATTCTTCATTGGACCTGCGCAACTCCTCATTGGCTGCCAGTGACACGTCCAGTTCAGCCCTGAACTGATCCTATCTAAGGGTTTGTTCAACATGGACCTCTGCCAGAACCTTCTCTTGGTCAACCCTGGACGCCGCAAATGCCTGCTCGAGGTTGCAGATAGTCCCCATGAGCTTCTGCATGGTCACGTGATCGTCCTTGTCCCTTCCCGTAGTGGCTTGCCTAGTATCCCTCTTGTCATCTGGTATCTCTCATCACAATTGTGGATGGGACACAGTTTTATCGGGTCCCACGGTGGGTGCCAAATGTTATCGTCGGTTGACTCAGCTGTCATTGACTCTGAGGCAGGGGGTGGCTCCTCCTATCTTTGCGATAGTTCTCCAAGATGTGTCTCCGTTGAGACAAAGGAGGGCCCTACCTGTAACTGCACTCTGACGCTCAAGTCAATACAGGGCAAGAAACATCAAACAAGAAAAAGTGCTTAAGCTTATAATATGTGTGTAAGACCTATGTCTTGCGTAGAAGACATCATGCCTTTACCTTGGGGTTTACCCCCCCTTACATAATTGTTTCTAGGTTAACCTGCCGTTGACATTCTCTTGCCAAAGCCTTGCCTCTCACAAATTTCGGGTTACCTTTTTGGGATACTATTGCACAGTCTTAGTGCAACTCCCGTGGCAACATTCCTTTCTTAGAGTGCAACACTCGTGGCAACATTCCTTTTCTTGAGTGCGTATCTAACCGGTATGGCCGCTAGGGTTACAACGTGTGTACCAGCACTACGAGACCAACCCGTTCCTGTAAGTGCCCTAATTTCTCACGTGCCTTGCATGTAGCTTTCTTTGAGAACCCTAGCGCTCTTGGGCTTTGGCGCCCCTAGGGGTAATCTGCTTGTGCTAGACCCAAATCTCTTATACACATTCCGCATACAAGGTATCTCTTTGAATCAGGCTTTCACTATTGTAATACTTTACTATGTCGACCTCTGCCACGTCAACCTCTACTGTATACTGCCGATGTCCAAGGTCTGGCTACTAAAACATGTATTCCCTGGGGGGCCCTCTATGGATCCTGCTCTGTTGACCTCTGCCACGTTTGCCGACGTCCGAGGTCTGGCCACAACACAAGGTATCTCTAGGGGTTCCTTTGTGGGCCCTACTGTGTTGACCTTAGCCACGTCGACTTCCACTATACACTGTTGACGTCCAAGGTCTGGCCACTATAGTAAGAAATCAAGTCACATCGCCCTTGTGACTTGAATAGGCGTCGAACTTGAATGCCTTATTTTTGAATTTTCTCTCTTCATTTGCAGCCCTCTAAACACTATAAATAGAGGTGCTTGGCTCACGTAAAAACACATTAAATTTGAAGTAAAAAAACTCTACACAAATTGTGAGAGAATTGTGAGAATTGTTTTCTCCTAATCTAGTCTAATCAGGTGAGTGTTTGGGAAGCTCTCAAGTGGCGGCATCTTGCACTTATCTTGGATCAATCACCTTCCAAGTGGCGTGTTCTTCCCTTTCATGGCTTCTGCTCTCGTCGATTGACTCAGCCGTCATTGACTCTGAGGCAGATGGTGGCTCTTCCTATCTTCGCAGTGGTTCTGTGCTTTTCAAAGGATGGCTCCGTTGAGACAAAGGGGGCCCTACTTGTAACTGCACTCCGATGCTCAAGTCAATACAGGCAAGAAACATCGAACAAGAAAAAGTGCTTAAGCTTATAATATGTGTGTGTAAGAACCATGTCTTGCGTAGAAGAATGAGTGCCTTTACCTTGGGTCTTACTCCCTTATATAATTGTTTCTACGTTAACCTGCTGCTGACATTCTCTTGCCAAAGCCTTGCCTCTAGCAAATTTAGGGTTACCTTTTCGGGATACTATCGAACAGTCTTAGTGTAACTCTCGTGGCAACATTCCTTTCTCAGAGTGCAACACTCGTGACAACATTCTTTCTCTGGAGTGCGTATCTAATGGTATGGCTGTTAGGGACGTGTACCATCGCCACGAGACCAACCCGTTCTAGTAAGTGCCCTAAATTCTCACGTGCCTGGCATGCAACTTCCTCTGAAAACCATAGCACTCTTGGGCATCGACGCCTCTAGGGGTAATTCACTTGTGCCAGACCCGAATATCTCATACACACTCTACATGCAAGGTATATCTGCGAATCGGGCTTTCACTAATGTAATACTTAGTACATGTAATTTCTGGGGACCCTTCTGTAGGTCCTACTGTGTCGACCTCTACTATACACTGTCAACGTCTGAGGTCTGACCACTATACAAGCCCCCTAGGCTTGAGCTGGAGCCTGTTTCAGTGAAAAGCCTACCTGCTCGTCCTGGCAACCTATGTGGCACTAAGGTGGATTTGAGTGATTGGACGTGCACAGTGCCTCGAGCTGACGTCCCACCACACTTTTTTTGGAGTGTACACATGGCAGTTTCAGCAGCTGGGAAGCGTTGTCGCTTCGCACTTCCCCGATACGTTACTTGTTCTGGAGCGTACACGTGGTAACTCCAATGGCTAGGAAGCATTGTCGCTTTGCGCTTCCCCTATACATTAAACCATTTTCCCCATACGCCCTTCACTGTTTCATTCCCTCTCTCGTTCATCTTTCAAACATCTCTGCTTCTTGAGCGCTCTACTTCCTTTCTCGATACCTCATCACCTCTGCTCAGAATCACTTAAAGGTACGTTCTTTTCACCATTTTTGTCTTCATTCTACCATTGGATGCTTTTTAATTTGCTATAACTCTCTGCGAAATTTTATGATTCTCGCATTTTACTTTTCTACGCTCCCTATTTTTCTGTTTCGCTATGTCCTTTGCACGCACGCGTTCTTCCCTCTTTGAGCCTCACCTTTCTTTTCTTTTCTTTGTTTTAGCCATTTCTTCATAGATGGATCAGTCTAACTCACCTCAGCCCATGGATGAATCGAACTCACCCCAACCCTCGACTCCACAAACAACCCTATCTCTTGCCCCCGCTTATTACCAAACACTGTACCCTTGGGCTTCCAGCGGACTCCTGAAGGAGGTCTCTGAGTTCACTACCTCCAAGAGCATAGTGGACTATAGGAATAGCAAGACCTGCCACCCCTCCCGTATCTTCGCGAAAGAACACGACAAGTTCGTGTGGGTGACCCCCTACACAGTAGGAAAGCCCGTTTGCTGCGACGAGGCGTCCGACCAAGAGGGTTCAATCTACTTCATCTACTCGATGGTCTTCAGGAAGGTCCTCCTCCACCTTCCCCTTACTAGTTTCGAGCGGGCGCTATTGACAGAGATGAGCGTTGCCCCCGCTCAATTCCATTCCAATGGCTAGGCCTTCGTCAGGGCCTTCACCATCCTGTGCGAACACTTTGGCCACCTTCCCTCTGTGGACGCCTTCCTGTACTTCTTCGAGGCCAAGAGTCCGGGGAAGAAGTTGTGGGTGAGCATCAATGGAGTTGCTGGAAGAGCACTGCTGATTCTTTTCCAGCAATCATATAAGGGTTTCAAGAGGAAATTCTTTAAGGTTCGCTGCAACGATTGCAACCCCGCCCTCCTAGATGGGTTTCCCCTGTACTAGATCGAGAAATCCACATTGGCGAAGCCCAAGAGTCTCCCAGACTTGCACCCCAAAGATCGAGAGGTGTGTGAGTTACGTTCTAGCCTCCAAACTATATTCAACACTACTGACTTGATAAAGAACGAGTACAGCCCTAAAGCCTTGAAGGGCTATATCGATACCTGTCTTCTCGCTATTATCATTAGTTGTTCTGAATATGCATGTGATCTGCTTATCCTTTACCTGTTGCTAACTGAGTCTTCCTATTTTGTTGTAGACATGATGATTGGTGCTGATAGAAGGAGGCGCCTAGCTACCCTAGTTGCAAAGAAGGGTGGTGCTGGCCCCTCCACTACTGCTCCATCTGATGCTGCTACTGGCCCTTCTACCGCCATCCTCCCCCTCTCACCTGCTCCAAGCCACTCCAACACTGCTAGGTCCCATGGTGTGGCTGTGGTCGATGAGGCCACTCCTTCAGATGACGAGGACACCTGTTCTAGCCTGGTCTTCAAGAGGAAATGTAAAGTCAAATTTGCCATCCCCGTTGCTTCAAGCTCAGAAGATGGAGGGACCCCTTCCTTCAGGGAGTGCCCACTAAGTGCCTCTTCTCCTCCTAACGTCGATGAGCAAGAGGGCTGGGGGGAGAGTCCCCTGGGGGTGAAGCATGGGGCCCTCCCACTGCCCTCTCCCCTTTCCTCTAAAGGGTGCTGAAGTCCACCCAAGCTCGAGAGGACCTGGAAAGCATGGCGGTGGGCACTCTGACTGAGTGAGTGGCCAAGAACTTCGGGGAGGCCCTTGTTGGGTCTAACCTCCTTCTTACCAAGGTGCGAAGGGCCTAGGAAGAGGCTGAACAAAAGGTCCTTGCGGTTGCTGGGGCGGAGCATCGCTTAACGGGGCTCACCTTGGAGGTGCCTGAGCTTCGCAAGGCTGACAAAGAGACCAAGGACCTCTTGTTTGTGAAATCGCAAGAGGCCCTTTGGTTATATGCTAGGAACAACTGTTAGAAATTATGGCTTTAAACTAGAGGGGGGGTGAATTGTTTAAAGAGGTTTTCACAAACCTTTTGAAGCTAGAATGAATTTATCTCAGAAACCAATTGATTAAGCAATTCAGTTAGCCAAAACAGTAAGCAAAACTGCACTATCAGAAAAACAATCGGTTGTTTCTTCGAAACAATCGGTTGTTTATATCAGCAAACAACAAACAAACTGAATTTAAAGAGTAAGGGATAGAGAGATTGTACACAGTTGTTTATACTGGTTCACTCCAACCCAGAGCTACATCCAGTCTTCTCAGAACCCCTGAGGAAATCCACTAAGCAATCACACCTTGATCACTTACACAACAACTAAGAGAATGACCTTGAAAACCTCAAGACACACACTCTCCTTGGCCAACACTAAGATTGCTGATCTTGAACACCTCAAGAACACACAGCCAATCTCAGCAACAATACACAGAAGAAATGTTTCAGCAGTTTACACAGATTACACTTGTTACAGATGAAGATCTAAAATCAATACAAGTAGAATCCTATTCCAGCACCTTGATCAATCCCTTGAGCTCTTAAGCAATCTCAACTCTTTGAAAACTCTCTTAGAAAAACTTTGTCAAAAGCATTCTCCTATTTAAAACAGTTTTTCTGAATTTATATAAAGAAAGTTTGTTATCAAATCTTAACAAACCCATAATTGCTTTCAAAAAGATTGGTCAAAGCATTTAATGACTGGAGCGTATTCAGTTTCAAATCATTTAAAGCTCAGTCAAAGAAAATAGTTTTTCTACTAAGGTTCTAGAACAAACAATCGGTTGTTTCCTCGAATCAATTGGTTGTTTTGTTACTTAACAGTTTTCTTCATTCAAAAACAGTTTTCAAACTTTCTCAAAACATCTAAGTGTAAACAATCGGTTGTTTCGACAGAACAATCGGTTGTTTCAACTTAGTTTGAAAAACACTTTACTTTGTTTAAAGATTGAGATGCTAATTGCTTTGAGATTTAATCTAAGGGTGGATTACAACATTTAAACTACCCCAGAACAAAATAATAAACCAGCACAGCAGCATCAAGCAAAGCAGAGGCTTCATCATCCTTCAAAGGATTTGGATTCTTCAAAACCTTGAACACCACTTGGTTCAACAATCTCCCCCTATTTGATGAAGACAAATCCCTAGTGCTTGTGTTGTACTAATTAAATCTGAAGCAGTTCCTGCAGAGAAAACATTTGCACTATCCAAAGCTTCTTACAGCAGCAAGTTAGATTATACCTCTTTTAACATAAAATTCAATCGGTTGTTTACACGAAACAATCGATTGTTTCTATCAGTAGCAGCAGAAAACACTTTTATACTCATAGATTTAAACATTTTTATGCATATAAGATACATATATACAAGTACTGATCCGGTCGGTCATCGGTAGTCGATGATGTCAGCAGCAGATGACTACGTGGGCCAGTCACAGAGTGATGCGTGGCATGAGATAGCAGATGAACCAGGGTGGAGATCGTTCAAGAACGGCAATCAGTGGTCAGTTACCGAGTGACCACCATCAGCAGATCAGTTCCTACATGAGCGCCTGGAAGCAGAGCGCGAGAAGTGATGAAGCACCAATCAGTCATCGGTGCATGCGGAGCGATCAGTCATCGGGGGTTCCTTGCCAACGCGTGTTAAACTGGGACCCAGGCTCCCAGCGAGAACGTTACCCAAGGACCTCGCCTAATTCCATAAGCTGAGCACGACAACGTAAAGAAGCGCCATCGGTCATCGGTCAGGGTGACACATCGATCATCGGCCAGGATAAGATATCGGCCATCGGTCAGGATGAGAGACACCTCGGTCATCGGTATGTGTCGAGGTGACATCGGCCGCGACAATGTGAACAACGCGACCAGTGATCAGTAAAGCGCCCAGAGGCAGGGAGTGGCCTTAGTCGCGAGACGACCATGCATGAAGATGGGAAGACGCAGTTAGGTGCAGAATCCTGCTGGGACAAGAACCCATCAAGGATAGAGTCTCCAGTAAGGTTGCATGCATGCCATGTGGACCGTGAAGGTGTTCCCAGAGATTAGGTAGGGCAGATGGGCACAGAAATTGAGGGGTACAGAGGTACCCACGCGGCCTCCCCTGTCAGACTTTGCACTCAAGTGAGGAAGGCCTGCACGCAAGGTAGCCCTGGGGGGTAGATAACGGCGGTGCAGAGTAATCAAGTGGCCCTAGAGGTAGCCAGTAGGGGGCGATGCGGGATTATATGAGGAAGAAGAAACACTACACCAGGTACGCGATACGTAACCCAGAGATTACACAAAGAGAGTTTTTGGTGTTTCCTTGCCCAAACTGACTTGAGCGTCGAAGCTACATCGGCTGCTAGGGCGCCCCTCTGTGTTTGCAGGAACCGTTTGCTTCGTTCGAAGGGAAGCCAACCGGAGGAACAGACGCGGACGCGGGAGGAACGCAGAGCCCATCCACGTTCGATTCCACCGGCGGGAACAAGTACCAATAATTCTCCCCCTATTTGTCTTCACAAATAGATTTTAACATGTACCAAACACAGATTTTAAGAGAGATTATTTAGATCAAGAATACCTAACTCATTTCTTAAGAAGAAAAACCTCTCTTTTGGCAAAGGCTTTGTAAAGATGTCAGCTAACTGCAGTTTGGTCTCCACAAACTTCACTTCACAGTTCCTTTTGCACATGATCTCTGGTGAAATGATGTCTTATTTCAATATGTTTGGTCCAGTTAGGCTTTCTTCCATTGAAAAGTTCATATGGAGTTTTCTTCAAAATGGGCCTTATAAGCACCCTATTCATCACATAACAAGAGGTACTCACTGCATCTGCCCAAAATACTTAGGAAGTGAAGATTCACTAAGCATTGTCCTTGCAAGCTCTTTAAGAGACCTGTTCTTCCTCTCTACAACTCCATTTTGCTGTGGTGTTCTTGGAGCAGAGAAATTGTGTAGGATTCCCAACTTCTCACAGAACTTGACAAACTTCTCATTTTGAAATTCTCCTCCATGGCCACTCCTTATTAAGCCTATGTTGCTGCCCTTTGTGTTTTGAAGTCTTCTTGCTAGCTTTTTGAATGCAGCAAGGGCATCACTCTTTGATTCCAAGAACAAGGTCGACGTGTACCTAGAGAAATCATCAACAATAACAAGAGCATAATAATTTCCACTAAGACTCATAGTTCTAGAGGGTCCAAAGAGATCCATGTGAAGGAGTTCAAGAGGTCTCAATGAAGAGACAACATTTTTGGTTTTAAAAGAACTTTTCACTTGTTTCCCTTTTTGGCAAGCTTCACAAATGTGATCCCTCTCAAACTTGAGTTTTGGGCCCAATCACAAGATCTTTTAATTAGCTATGCTTGTTCAAATGATTCATGTGAATATGAGCAATTCTTCTATGCCAAAGCCAAGATTCATCTTGCTTGGATAGAAGACATCCAATTGAACATGGTGAAGAGATATCTAGAAGATACACATTATTAACTCTCTTACCTACCAACATTACCTCTTTAGTGTTGGGTAGACAATTTTGTAACATCCCTCCAAAATACTATTCATATTTATATAATAGAATAAAGCGTAGATATTAAATTTATAAAATCAACATATGTATTAGATATTGAAAATACATCATCCCGTACATCGTATTCAAAAAGAGACGTCCCTCTTATAGGGTTTTAATACATTCCATCAACTGTTTCGAAATAAAAACCAAATACAGCATGAAAAGGACAAAACAGGCGATCTCCTATCAGAAGACCCAAAACAGCCGATCTGCTATCAGAACAAAAAACAGGCGATCACCACGTAGAGACAGAAACAGGCGATCTCCTCCCGGTAAAGACAGAGAACGGCGACCACTCACTGAGGAGATCTACTCCCTGGAAGATCATCTACTCCCGTGTAACATACACGATCATCACAGTTTTAAGAGAAACAGCCACATAACAAAACAAAAGGTAAGCTAGATATTTTAAACTTTAAATTATGAACTGGACAACCAACATAGATCAGCCTTTTTAAACATTCACAAAAGTCCATCACTTCCTCATTCATATCACACAGCCATCAAGAAATCACATATTTCACAATTCCTCAAAAGTCTTTCAATTCACATAATGCATCAAGTGTCTATCAATTTCAATGTTCCTCATTTCTCACGTCAGACTTCCACTGACTCATCACACAAGACACTTGACACTACTTCCAGAAGACTCGTGCGTTGAACTTAGCATCCAGAGACCTGCACCTGTCATACTTCATTTGCTGTAATGTTTCCAAAGCCATGCGCATCAACATAATCTCGATCTCAATTTCATCACTCTCACAGTATGACAGGGTTAATCCATATAACAGGCCGAGCTCGTTCTTTTTCACACGACTCACCCATTCATATGAACCTCCTTCGACTCTCACCAACTGAATAACTTCCTCTATGTGATTCCATTATCTCAGCAGAGTCAGGATCGTCTCATTCACAGGATACTCACAGATCAATACACCCTCATAAATCTCCACACGGTATTTTCTTTCCTGAAAATACTATGCTTTGATCACTCTTTCACATTCATCCATGCATCATTCAACACGTAAAAGCACAATACCATCATATAACATTTGAATCTTTTCTCAAACAATCCCAATCACAGTAACAAGCATACCACCGATCAGGTTTTCGAATAGCATATACATTTTTCATTTCAATCTCTACAAGTTCAAAGCGACATTAAACGAGGGAGTTCGAAAAACAACGCCAAAACCGGCGATCACGTCCAAAACAAGGGATTTCGAAATCTGTATTTAAAACCGGCGATCACGTTGCCCAAATAAGAACAGAACCTCATGAAAAAGGGTTTAAACGGAATTCGAAACCGGGACCAGTCGCCCAAACACATAGAACAGAGCATCACGAAAAAGAATATGAAACCGGCGACCACGTCGCCCTCACTTCTTCAAAACAACAAATCTACGGCTTTTATTGAAAATAAAGCTAGCTTCCCTTACCTGGACTTGCGCAAAACTCCAAGAACTCTCCGAAACCCAACGAAGCTTAAAGATGCTTTCACTCTGTTTTAGTGTCCCGGTCTGGAGAACTTGCAGAGAACCTCCCAAGTGCTCTAATGGTAGTCTTCGTTCGTCGTACTGGTGCTTGAGGGTGCCTGGATCGCAGCGCGAAGGAGAGAAAAGAGAGGGATGAAGATGCACTCACTCTTTCACTCTTGAGTCACTGCCACGTTCTTTTCCTCCTTTCAGTGGGTTTTTGAATCCAAGCCTACTTGTCCACGCATGCTGCTGCCACCACCCCCCTCTGCAAGAAAGCCAGAGTGTACGTTTCACTGAACAGTACGGCCACGGTTGTCTTCTTGTGCATGCCAACCACTTCCCTGAACAGTACGACCGCGAGTGTCTCTTGCGCATGCCAACTTTCTGATGTCACTATTCTGAACCACCCTTTTTGTCTACGTGTCGCGCGTGCAGTACGTCTGATGCTGCGAGCCTGGGTCCCACCTTATCTGCGTGAAACTAGACATCGCGCGATAACCTTCCACCGATGACCGCTCGCTCGATGACTATCCACCGAGGCCTCATCCTGGAGGACGACCGATGTCTCTCCCTGGGAGACGACCGATGTGTCTCTCATACAGGCGATGACTGATGTGCCTCATCCCGGTGATGACTGATTCCTCACACTGGCAGACAATCGATGTCTCACCCTGGCAGACCACCGATGTCTCTCCCTGGCAGACCACCGATGTCTCTCCCATCCTGGTTGATGACCGATGTTCCTCTCATGCTATTGGGATCTCTGTGTGTGACGAGAACACATCGCCTTACTCTGGTCACCGATGTCACATCGTCACACCTTACTGAAGGTTTCCTCCCATTATGTTACGTCCAAGGTATCACCTCCAGATGACTTGGTGATGTCGGTAGCTTCACATTTCCAAGAGTAGATCAGCACTACTCCTCGTGCTCCCATGCATGCAAAACTAAGGATGACTTCTTATGCTCAAGCATAGAGCTTGCATGCACAGCCGTATCTAAGGCTTAACCCACACCTTGATACGTGTGGTTTTGGGGAACCCACTCTGGTTGATCCAGTATCTAGACCACATACTACGTGCACTCCCGTCGATCACGTACGCCATAGGCGATTGGTGGTCATGTCTCCTCTAGACGACAGGCGATTATGTCCCAGAGAAGTCGGAGATCGCCTCCGTCTTCAATAACGGCGATCTCGTAGAAGACTTCTTAGCTACACTTTTCTTCCTTTACTCTCTTCTTGATCTACATGCCAGCCGACCGACCTCTACCAGCTGACCCCAGACCTTGGGCGACGTCCGAGGTCCGACTACTACGAAACTTCATTTACCAGCTCTTTGTATTTTAAATAATAACATCATCTGAAATTATTTAAATCTAACACTTTTATTCCAATTAAAGTTTCTAGGTCCTTACATTCTCTCCAACAAGAAAAATTTTCGTCCTCGAAAATTGAATTACAAGGAAAAGAGGTATGGATAGGCTGCTCTCATGGGTTCTTCCAACTCCCAGTTGAATCACCCGATCTGACATCCCACACCACCTTCACCATGTTGATGGTCTTGCCTCTGAGCTGCTTACTCTGCTGATCGTCACTCCTGACTGGTTTCGCTCCAACAACAAGTCATCCCTGATCTGCACATCGTCTACTTCCAACACCACGTGACTAGGGTCTGCAAGATACTTCCTTAGCTGTGACACGTGAAAGACATTATGCAGATTTGCTAATTGGGGAGGTAGGGCGATTTCATAAGCCACTAGACCTATCCTCCTTAAGATCTGATATGGCCCGACTAACTTAGGAGACAGCTCCTTTGATCTGAAAGCTCGTCCTACACCCTTGGTCGGTGTCACTTTCATAAATTCATGATCTCCAACTACAACTCCAAAGGTCTTCTCCTCATTGTCAACATCATCACTGCCTCTACAAGAGTTATTATCCTTGTGTTCATTTAAGGCCAGAAGTGTCTTCACAGCGTTGTCAGCTCGTCCTCATAGCCACCACTAGAGTTGTTACACTTGTCCTCATGAGCGACATAGAGTGGCTCCCTCAAAGGTATTCCCTTCATATTTTCCAGATCCACAGGGGTTTCCCAACCAAACGATTCCTGCTCACCTTCTTAGTAACTTCACTTTGGGGATGGATGATGATTCACTTTCTAAGGCAGAGCCATCCGACGAAGATCCCTCTACCACTGTCATTAGCTGCAGTTACAACACCTTCTCACCACCCATCATACCACCAGGCATACACTGCTGATTCAACTCAAGGGGGCGACCTGAATGGCGTTCAGGGGAGCATGGCTTGACTGTTAAGCGGTCTGAACATCGCATACCCAAATAAATCAGTAGCTGCCACTCTAGACGAAGAGACCCATTTCCTCTAGTTTCTGTGGTCCCTGTTTATCAAGCAACTCATCGTACTGGACCTCCAGTAGCCTTGGAGACACACTCCAAATTTTTCATCTAAATCAGCATTCTCTAACGCCACCATCACGCCAGAGTACCCCTATACTAGCACTGACCTGGAAGAACAGATACAGCTGACAATGCAGCATTGTTTCTAAGATCAGAAACGAAACACTGACCACCACAACTGCCCATCTAAAGGATTAGTTGCAAAACCCATCTCATTAGAACACAAGGCACGGAAAGTTCTGCTTCCACCTCCAACTTTCTGCAATTTACTAACATTGCTAGAAGAACTCAACATCATCATAACACGGCATTACCCTTATTCTATCCATAGCCATTACCTCCTTCCTTCTCTACGTTCACAGGCAGAACCTGTAACATCCCGCAAAATACTATTCATGTTTATATAATGAAAATAAAGGTAACAAATAGATTGAAGTGAACAAAATTTATATATGAAATGTAGTTTCTCCTCACAGGGAGTTTAATACAAATTCGATCAAATTTTCCAGAAACATAAACAAAATACAGTAAAAAAAACAAAGTAGGCGATCTCCTATCGGAAGAGGCCGATCTCCTATCAGAAGAGGGCGATCTCCTATCAGAAGACAGCAAAAGAGTGATCGCCTAACAGAAGTAGAAACAGGCGATCTCCTTCCGGCGACCACTCACTGAGGAGCTCTGCTTCCTGCAACATCATCTGCTCCCGTGTAAATTATACACGATCATCACAGGTTTAAGAAAGAGCCAAACACAACACCAAAGAAACACCACAGGGTAAGCTAGACATTTGAAAAGAGTTTAGATATGAACTTTAAAATCAAGATAAAACAAATTCAAGATACCCACGTAAACCATCAACTAAACACATATTGCACGATTCCTCAAAGGTCATTAAAATCACAACGTTTATCAAGTGTCTATCAATTCAATGTTTCTCATTCTCACGTCAGACTTCCACTGACTCATCACACAAGACACTTGACCCTACTTCCGGAAGACTCGTGCGTTGAACCTAGCCCAGAGACATGCACCTGTCATACTTCATTTGCTGTAATGTTCCCACAGCCATGCGCATCAACACAATCTCGATCTCAATTCATCACTCTCACAGTATGACAGGGTTATCCATAAGACAGGTCGAGCTCGTTCTTTTTCACACGACTCACCCATTCATATGGACCCTCCTTCGACTCTCACTGACTGAGTAACTTCCTCTATGTGATTCCCATTATCTCAGCAGAGTCAGGATCGCCTCATTCACAGGATACTTACAGATCAATACACTTCATAACCAAATCTCAACACGGTATTTCCTTTCCTGAAAATACTATGTCTTGATCCCACATTCACGACATTCCACACATCATACCACTCAAATGAACGATCCAAATCATAGCAACAGTCATTTCAACGGTTCAGATTTTCGAATATCACATGTATTTCACATTTAAATCTCAAACAGCTTCAAACAATACCAAAAACAGGGGAGTTCGAAAAACAACGCCAAAACCGGCGATCTCGTTCAAAAACAGAGGATTTTACAATAACAGTTGAAACCGGCGACCACGTCGCCCTCATCATCTCAATCATGAATATAAGGATTTTCTTTGGAATTAAGGTTGAGACTCATCCCGATCCAGTTATGAGTGTGCACCCTCACTACTTTATCAGGACCTTCTCATTCTTAATACTAAGATTTTCAGTTATAACATATATTCACCAAAGCACACACAAAATCTCAATACAAAAACGTTTGAAAACTTTTCACTATAGTTGTTATTTTAAACTCAAATAAATTTCATGAGCAGAAGAAACACAATGGATCCACAGCCCTCAGGTCATCCTAAGGACGAACTGCTCTGATACCATTAATGTAACATCCCGCCAAAATACTATACAAATGAATATAATGAAAATAAAGGTAACAAATAGATTCTATGAACAAAGTATGATATATATGAAATGTAGTTTCTCCTCACAGGGAGTTTAATACAGATTCGGTCAAATTTTTCCAGAAACATAAACAAAATACAGTAAAAAAAACGAAGCAGGCGGTCTCCTATCGAAAGAGACCGATCTCCTATCGGAAGAGACCGATCTCCTATCGGGCGAGGCCGATCGCCCATCGGGGGACCCAAAAACAGCCGATCTCCTTCCGGCGACCACTTCACTAAGGAGCTCTACTTCCTGGAAGATCATCTGCTCCCGTGTAAGTTATACACGATCATCACAGTTTTAAGAGAACAGCCACAGAACCAAAACACGCAGGGTAAGCTAGATATTTTAAAGAGAGTTTAAATAAGAACATTAAAATCAGAGTAAGCAATTTTCAAGATATTCACGTAAAGCTATAGATTTTCTCAATGCCCTTCACCTGATCACCCAGAAATCACACATTTCACAATATTCTCAAGAGTCATTCATTTTCACAATACTGCATCAAGTGTCTATAATTTCAAGTTCCTCATTTCATATGTCAGACCACCACTGACTCAGCACACAAGACACTTGACACTACTTCCGGAAGACTCGTGCATTGACTAGACTCAGGGATTCTGCACCTGTCATACAAGCTGTAATGTTTACCAGCTATGCGCATCAACACAGTCTCAATCTCAAGTTCACCATTCTCACAGTATGACAGGGTTAATCCATATGACAGGTCGAGCTCGTTCTGTTTCACACGACTCACCCATGCATATGAACCTCCTTCGACTCTCAACGCCTGAATAACCTCATCTATATGAATCCATTATCTCAGGAGAGTCAGGATAATCCCATTATAGACATCACCGATCAATGCACATCCTACACGATCTTACACGGTATTTTCTTTCCTGAAAATACTATGCCTCGATCCACATTCACCACATCCAACACATCACATAACACTTAAAAGAATGATTTCAATCACAGCAAAACTCAACCCAAGGTTCTTATTTTCGAATATCTCATTTAAATCTTAAAGTTTTCAAAGCAACACCAAGAACAGGGAGTTTTCGCAAACAAACGCGCCAAAAACCGGCGACCTGGTTCAAAAACAGAGTATTTCGAAGTCTGCATTTAAAACCGGCGACCACGTAACCCAAACACATGAAACAGAGCATTTACGATGATGAAAACGAAAACCGGCGACCACGTCGCCCTTACTTCAGAAACAGCTAAACTATGGCTTGTATTGAAAATGAAGTCTAGCTTCCCTTACCTGGACTTGCGCAAACACCAGGAGCTCCGAAACCCAACGAAGCTTGAACCCCGCCTTGTCTCTGTTTTCAGCGCCTGGTCTGTCGAACTTGTAGAGAACCTCTTAGGTGCTCTAAGGGCAACGTCGCGTGTCGCACTGATGCTGGAGGTTGCCTGAGTCTCAACGTAAGGAAGGGAAGAAGGGAGGGAGGAAGTTTGCGCTCACTCTAACACTCTTGAGTCTGTAACACTCTTTGCCTTCCCGCAGTGGCTTTTGAATCCCAGCTTACCTGTCCACGTTTGCTGCTGCCGCCACCCCTTCTGCAGGAAGGTCTGAGAACCACTGCCCTGAACAGTACGACCACTGCTGTCGTTTATGCATGCTGCCAACCACTGCTCTGAACAGTACGACCACTGTTGTCGTTTGTGCATGCCAACCACTGCTCTGAACAGTACGACCGCGAGTGTCTCTTGCGCATGCCAACATTCTGATGTCACCACTCTGAATCATCCTTTTTGTCTACGTGGCGCGCGTGCAGGACGTTTCATGCTGAGAGTCTGGGTCCCACTTTATCTGTGTGAGGCTCGCCATCGCGACAACTTTCCAACGCTGACTCATCCTGGCGAACGACCGATGTCTCCTTCGCCCTAGAAGACGACCGATGACTTCCTCTGGGAGACGACCGATGTCTTCCCTGGCGACGCCCTCATAACTCTCGCGCCTTGGCCACGTCCACATGCCTCGCGCCCTGGCAATGCCCACATGCCTCGCGCCCGCGCGATGCCTGCATGCCTCTCGGGCCCCACGCGTTGCCTGCATGCCTCTCGCGCCCGCGCGATGCCTGCATGCCTCTCGCGCCTGCGCGATGCCTGCATGCCTCTCGCGCGCCCGCGCGATGCCTGCATGCCTCTCGCGCCCGCGCGATGCCTGCATGCCTCTCGCGCCCGCGCGATGCCTGCATGCCTCTCGCGCCCGCGCGACGTCCACCTTGCGCTCATGTGTAGCAGGCGACCGGCGACCTCATAGCCTTCTATACTTAACTTTTTCCTCCCTTTCTATTCTAAATAAAACATACATAGAATTCTTTTAAAATATATCTCTTTTTATTCCAATTCAATTTTACAGGTCCTTACATTCTCCCCAACAAGAAAAATTTTCGTCCTCGAAAATTGAATTTCAAGGAAAAGAGGTATGGATAGGCTTCTTCTCATGGTTGCTTCTAACTCCCAAGTTGAGTCACCTGATCGTTCATCCCACACTACTTTTACCATGTTGATGGTCTTGCCTCTGAGCTGTTTACTTTGACGATCTTCAATCCTGACTGGTTTCGCTTCAAAGGACAAGTCATCCCTGATCTGCACGTTGTCCACTTCCAGCACATGACTAGGGTCTGCCATGTACTTCCTCAGCTGTGAAACGTGAAAGACATTGTGCAGATTCGCTAAATGGGGAGGCAGGGCGATCTCATAAGCTACTGGGCCAATCCTCCTTAAGATCTGATATGGTCCCACGAACTTAGGGGACAACTTCTTTGACCTGATCGCTCTTCCTACACCCTTGGTTGGTGTCACTTTCATGAACACGTGGTCTCCAGCAGCAAACTCCAAAGGCTTCCTCCTCTGGTCTGCATATGACTTCTGCCTACTTTGAGAAGCCTTCATTCTGCTTTGTATTTGCTGCACCTTCTCGGTCGTCTGTTGAATCAACTCTGGCCCAACCAAGACTGCTTCGCCCTCCTGGTACCAACATAAGGGAGTCCTACATTTCCTCCCATACAGGGCTTCATATGGTGCTATCCCTATGCTGGCGTGATAACTGTTATTATATGTAAACTCCACCAGTGGCAACACTTCGTCCCAATTCCCCAATTGATCCAAGACACACGTCCTCAGCAGGTCTTCCAAGGACTGGATCGTTCTCTCTGACTGACCATCTGTTTGGGGATGATATGCAGAGCTCATCCTCAACTTAGTTCCCAAGCACTCTTGCAAGGTCTGCCAAAACCGTGAAGTGAACCTGGGATCTCTATTTGAAACGATGCTGGAAGGCACTCCATGCAGCCTCACTATTTCCTGGATGTACAACTGTGCCAACTTGGCCATGGGCATCCTCATATTCACTGGGAGAAAATGAGCACTCTTCGTCAGCCGATCAGTGATGACCCATACTGCATCATGGCCCTTTACCGATCTGGGTAAATGGGTGACGAAATCCATGGCAATGCTGTCCCATTTCCACTCAGGGATATCCAATGGTTGTAACAACCCGCCAGGCCTTTGATGTTCTACCTTTGCCTTCTGACACGTCAAACAGGTAGCGACATACTGGGCGATGTCTCTTTTCATGCCTGACCACCAAAATGACTCCTTCAAGTCATGGTACATCTTGGTCATGCCTGGATGGAGGTTAAGGCGACTCTTATGACCTTCATCTAGGATCATCTTCTTCAATTCTCCATCTGCAGGGATGCAAATCCTACCATTAAATCTCAAGATCCCATCATCGCCCATCACAAAGTCTCTAGCCTGGTCGGTCCCTAGTGACTCCACAGTACGCTTTAGACTAGGGTCCTCCAACTGCTTATCCCTTAACATCCCAAGGAAGTCATTAGTTATAGCCAGCTTACTACAACTAATGTGATTCACGTGAAATTCTACTCCAAGGTTTAAGTCTCTGAACTGCTCGATCAGTTTCTGCTCTTCCATCATTATGGTGGCGACTTGTATAGACTTCCTACTCAAGGCATCTGCCACTACATTGGCCTTCCCTGGGTGATACATGAGTTGAAAGTCGTAATCCTTTAGGAATTCCATCCACCTTCTTTGTCTCATGTTTAGTTCCTTCTGATCGAACAGGTACTTCAAGCTCTTGTGGTCACTGAACACCCGGAACCGAGCTCCATATAGATAGTGCCTCCAGATCTTCAAGGCAAAACCACTGCCGCCAACTCCAAGTCATGCGTAGGGTAGTTTCTCTCATGAACCTTGAGTTGCCTTGAAGCATATGCAACCACTCTTTTCTCTTGCATCAAAACACATCCCAGCCCTGATGTGAAGCGTCACAGAAGACATCAAAAGGTCTTCCTACTTCGGGATCACCAGCACTGGAGCACTAGTCAACCTCTCCTTTAATTCCATGAAGCTCTGCTCACATCGGTCGGTCCAAGCAAAAGGTTGGTCCTTGCGGGTTAGCTGTGTTAAAGGAGCCACTATCTTGGAAAAATCCTCAATAAACCTCCGATAGTAGCCCGCCAACCCCAAAAGCTCCTTATCTCAGTCACGGTCTTAGGACGTTCCCATAGCAGCACTGCCTCTACCTTGGCTGGATCTACCGAGATCCCTTGGGCAGATATCACGTGTCCTAAGAAGTTGACTTCCCTCACACTTGGAGAACTTGGCATAGAGCTGCTTCTCTCTCAGTATTTCCAATACTGTCCTCAGGTGTTCCTCATGCTCTTCCTTGGTCCTTGAATAAATGAGGATGTCATCTATGAAGACCACCACAAACTTATCCAAGAAAGGGCGAAAGATCCTATTCATGTAGTCCATGAATAGAGCTGGAGCATTGGTGACTCCAAATGGCATCACTACATACTCGTAGTGCCCATATCGAGACCTAAAAGCTGTCTTCTGAACATCTTCAGCTTTTACCAAGATTTGGTGGTACCCCGATCTCAGGTCAATCTTGGAGAACACCGAGGCTCCATGTATTTGATCCATCAAATCATCAATCCTAGGCAGGGGGTACTTGTTCTTGATGGTCAACTTGTTCAACTGCCTGTAATCTATACACAGCCGAGACCCTCCATCCTTCTTCTTGACTAGGAGCACTGGAGCTCACCATGGAGATACACTGGGTCTGATGAATTGCTTCTCCAGCAACTCTTCCACTTGCTTTTTCAACTCTACTAACTCGGCTGGTGCCATCCTGTAAGGTGCCATTGACACTGGTCCAGCTCCAGGTACCAAGTCAATAGAGAATTCCACTTCTCTCTTAGGGGGTAACCCAGGCACCTCTTCTGGGAATACATCCGTGAAATCTTTCACCACGGGTATTCTGCTTACGTCCCCTTTATTCTCCACCTCCGACCGAGCGAGTATCACGAAGCACCTCGCCCCTTCTTCCAACTCTGACTGCCCTTGCTGAGCAGAAATTACATCTGATCCTTGGAGGTCTGGAAACGCAATCTTCTGACTACCGCAGTCAATGAGAACGTGATTGGCGGCTAACCAATCCATTCCCAGGATAACATCTAGGTCCTGAAGAGGTAGGCAGATCAAGTTCACCTTGAATCTGCGTCCCTCTACAGTCACTGGACATTCGGGGCACACTGTAGAGGTCGACACCTGTCCTGATGCAGGTGTAGAGACCAACAGTTCGAAGGGTAACTCCTTCACTAGAAGGCCCAAACTCGGCTACACACAGGCTTGACACAAAGGAGTGTGTCGCTCCAGAATCAAACAAAGCTTTACACACCCCTACCAGCTATAAAACATATACCCAGCACGAGGTTACCTGACTGAGATGCTTCTGCTCCAGACATGGCAAACACTCTCCCTGTCGCCTGAGGTCTGCTGCCTCGTTCCTCCTCTGCTGGGAGCCACTGGGTTGGGTCGCCCCATTCCTGCTAGTGCATTCTCTAGCAACGTGCCCTGTCTTTTGACAGGTAAAACACCTTCTCTCTGAAGGCTGCTTGGGGCACACGTTGGGCGTGGTGTGGTCCACCACAATGGAAACACTTGGGTTTCCAAGGTTGCCGCTGCTGAAACTAGGATGACGTTGTTCCCACCCGATGTGGTGGAGGCCTCGTATAAGGCTTGCCTTGTGGGTACTGCACCTTAGCCTTCCCACTTGAAGGATTCCCTGAGTGTGACCTGATCACCCGAGAATCACCCTTCTCCAGGGTCTCCACCATCTTCGCCTTCTCTACCAGGCGTGAAATTCCCTGATGCACATCGGGGCTATGGTCTTCTTCAGCCCATGCTTCAGTCCCTCTTCAAACTTCCTACACCTCCAGGCCTCAGAGGTCGCCTGGGTATAGAACCGGGCTAGGTACTCAAAACGAGCAGCATAGGCGTTTCACTGACATATCCCCCTGCTCCAGCTTCAGGAACTCAGCTTCCCTCGCAAACTTGGCGCTGTCAGGGAAGTATTTCTCCAAGAACTTCACCCTGAAGCTCTCCCAATCCAGAACATCCCCTCGGGCATCCATCATCTGCTGAGCTCCCATCCACCAGAACTCAGCTTCTCCTGATAGCAGATAAGTGGCGAACAGCAATTTCTTCTCTTCAGGGCAGGAGGTCGCCCTAAAGATTTTCTCCAGCTCTCTGACCCACTGATCTGCCTGGTCAGGGGTAGCATTCCCACTAAACTGGGTGGGTTGTGTCTCATGAACTCGGTCAGTCCCATCTGTTCTTGAGGCTGACCGCCGTGGGAGTTTTGTCTCATCCGCCGCCGAGCAGTTTCCCAGTGGTGCATTGTAGCTTGATGGTTCTGAGCCATCGCTGCATTCTGCTGCTGGATGGCAGTTGCCATCATCTCGATAGCCTTAGCAATCTGGCTCATCTCCGAAGAAGATTGGGGAGGGGTAGAAGGTCTACGTGCCATCTCTCTTTGTTTCAGAGTTGAAACTACAGGTTTCTATATTCCCTACAACTACAAGAATGAGATCGATAAGAAATCAATTCATTCAGGAGGTAACATATAGACCTTACAAAGGTGAGCATCTCAAAATCATTAAGAATTTGAGCTTAACAACAGAATCATAATGCTTATAGCATCAAGCATAACACCAGAACAACTACTGGTATGCAGTCACTAATCCAATCAACCATTTCCAATCCATTACAAGGACACTCAAGAAATGAAATAGCTCACACCACCAGAATTCAATATATGCTAAACATCAACCTTTGGAATTAAGGTGAGACTCATCCCGATCCAGTTATGAGTGTGCACCCTCACTACTTTATCAGGACCTTCTCATTCTTAATACTAAGATTTTCAGTTATAACATATATCACCAAAGCACACACAAAATCTCAATACAAAAACGTTTGAAAACTTTTCACTATAGTTGTTATTTTAAACTCAAATAAATTTCATGAGCAGAAGAAACACAATGGATCCACAGCCCTCAGGTCATCCTAAGGACGAACTGCTCTGATACCATTAATGTAACATCCCGCCAAAATACTATACAAATGTATATAATGAAAATAAAGGTAACAAATAGATTCTATGAACAAAATATTATATATATGAAATGTAGTTTCTCCTCACAGGGAGGTTAATACAAATTCGGTCAAATTTTTCCAGAAACATAAACAAAATACAGTAAAAAAAAACGAAGCAGGCGATCTCCTATCGAAAGAGACCGATCTCCTATCGGACGAGACCGATCTCCTATCGGACGAGGCCGATCGCCCATCGGGGGACCCAAAAACAGCCGATCTCCTTCCGGCGACCACTCACTAAGGAGCTCTACTTCCGGGAAGATCATCTGCTCCCGTGTAAGTTATACACGATCATCACAGTTTTAAGAGAACAGCCACAGAACCAAAACACGCAGGGTAAGCTAGATATTTTAAAGAGAGTTTAAATAAGAACATTAAAATCAGAGTAAGCAATTTTCAAGATATTCACGTAAAGCTATAGATTTTCTCAATCCCTTCACCTGATCACCCAGAAATCACACATTTCACAATATTCTCAAGA